>OX453300.1:0-1200000 GCA_949710035.1 Crambus lathoniellus | reverse complement strand
TGTTGCTTAAAGTGATTTTGAATGTAAGGACAAACAAGTGATTCAAAAACCTTAGCAAAGGTAGATAGGATGGATATCGGTCTGTAATTTTTTATGACTTCCGGAGCATCAGACTTGTGAACGGGGACGACTTTAGCAGTCTTCCATTCCGTGGGAAATACTCCAGTGCGCAATGATAAATTAAATATCGCTGACAGTGGTCTCACCAAATAATCAGCACATTTGACTATGAATAATGGAGGGATCCCATCTGGACCAGCTCCCTTTGTGGCATCAATGCTCTTAAGTTTTTTTATCAAGACTTCATCATCGATAACTGGTAAATTAAACTGCTGGTTGCTGTATCGCAAATGATGTTGATTATAGGAATCTCTAACTTCTAAACTACAATCATTATTATTATCTTTATGGACTGAAACAAAATAGGACGAAAAAAGCTCGCTAATTCTTGAACCATCTGACGTAGTTATTAGGCCATCTGTCATTGTAATCGGATATGAACTATGCCCACCTCGTTTTGTTTTAACATGTGACCAAAATAATTTAGGATTTTTTATTATATCATTTTCTATCTTATTTATATAGTTTTTGTAACATTCATTAGCCAAATGCTTGCAACGCGAGTCTAATAATTTTACTTCATAGCCATCCAATGGATTGTTATATTTTTTGAATTTTATCCTGAGTTTGTATTTTTCCTTTAACATTCTAATAAGGCTGTGCGTAAACCAAGGTGGAAATTTATTCTTTTTAGTTTTTTTGAGAGGTACAAATTGCTCAATAATGTTTTTAAGGGTTTTGTAAAAAACATCAACAACATCATTTACGTCGTTTAAACCGCCAAATAATTCATCCCAGTCACAAGCCATCAACTGTTCATGAATGGAAGCATAATCTGCTTTGTAGAAATTATAAATAGAAGCTTCAGTGTTATATGGTAGTTTTAAATCATTTTTCAACTCTATCTCAATGTCAAGAGGAGGGTGAAATTTGTCGACACAACTAAGACAACATTGAGATTCACATGTTTTGAGTGATTCTATATTTGACAGCACTAAATCGAGGGTTCTACCGGATTTGTTTAAGACTGTGTTATGTTGTTTTAACAGATTCACACTACAGAAATCAATCAATTTACAAGCCGTAGTCGACGTAGGATGTATCACAGATGACTCGCTCAACTTATTCCAACATATATCGCCAATATTAAAATCACCCATTATTAAAATTTCACTACAAAAGTCTTCAAAAACTAGGTTACAGTTATCAAGGTAGTGATCAAGTACGGCACTATTCAGTGGTGACGGCAAATAAACAGCGCAGAGAGCTATTTGACGAATCGATAAAGTCTTATAAATCGATGAACGCCGGCTGCACGCACGAAAAAGTGTTCGTTCCGTGTGCAAGCTAGAGCGCCGAACAAGCGATAGAGAGGCAGCATTCGGCTTGTGACGCATCTATCTCTCTTCCACTCCACGCCGATGCGTTCGAGTAGAAGAGAGACAGCGGCATATTGTTTTCACGTACAATTATAGTCCGTAAACCGACTTTACAGACAACCAATTTTTTTTTGCAAGGAAACCCAATCCCACGGGTCATGGACAGTGGACGTCCAACGCGTCATCTTCCATCATACACTCTAGTGGCCATGTTAACTTATCCTACAAGCCACGGTCATTGTCACTGCTCGCAGTTAGCGCGCCGTCACTTCACTTCACGACATGTCGCGTGACATATTGACGAGACACTACACTTCACTCGCGGTCGCACGACACTATTATGCCATGTTTTATGGTGAACGCTTTTGAAAACAACGTCGGCGTGTTCATGAGAACGTTATTTATAGTCGTTTGAGTTTCATATATGCAATATGAGGCCTATGCCCAGCAGTGGGCGTCGTTCGGCTGACATGATGATGAGTTTCATATATTAGAGACTAGCTTTCCGCCCGCGGCTTCGCCCGCGTGGGCTTCACGATGTTATCCCGCGGGAATGTGATATTTTTCCGGGATAAAAAGTAGTCTATGTTCCTCTCCAGGCTACAAAGTATTTGTGTGCCAAATTTCAGCCAAATCCGTTTAGCCGTTTTGGCGTGATTGAGTAACAAACATCCAAACATCTAAACTTTCACATTTATAATATTATATATAATAACTAGCCGTCCGCCCGCGGCTTCGCCCGCGTGTACTACACGACGTTATCCCGCGGGAAGGTGATATTTTTCAGGAATAAAAAGTAGCCTATGTCCTTTCTCAGGCTCTAGACTATCTCTGTACCAAAATTCATTCAAATCGGTTCAGTAGTTTAGGTGTGATTGTGTAACACACAGACAGACAGAGACGCATTTATAATATAAGTACCTAAGGACTAGCTTTCCGCCCGCGGCTTCGCCCGCGTGGACTACACGACGTTATTGCTGCTATTTATGCTATTTTTCCGGGATAAAAAGTAGCTTATGTTCCTCTCCAGGCTACAAAGTATCTGTGTTCCAAATTTCAGCCAAATCCGTTCAGCCGTTTTGGCGTGATTGAGTCACAAACATCCAAACATCTAAACATCCAAACATCTAAACTTTCACATTTATAATATTAGTAGGATAAGTAGGATGGAAGCTAGAATTTACAATATAACGTTATATCTAAAGATCTGATTTCCTTTTCCTTTATCTTTCTGCTAATATCTACGTCCAGTGTATATCAAACATTTAATTAGTCTTAGCAGCTAAAACATATTTTAATTTTCTTCAATTCTTAATACATCTTCCAGAATCAACAAAGCAACATAACCACCACAATTCATACAGCACCTCGTTAAAACCTCAGTAATCGAGCACCCACATCGGCATTCGGCATTCGCGGCAGGCTCCCCCATCTGCCGATGCCGACTGCCGACGTAACCCGTTGTTTTACTGCCGCAGCCACTGTAAAACAACAGCCCATGAAACCGGTTTACGGCTCCTCGCTCCTCCGGTTACAGCCCTCGTTACGGTAGCTGTAAACTTAAAACTGGCCAAGTGTAACCGGCCCGCGTTTTTGGGTTCTAAAACGAATTATGTTTATGAAGGGTAAACGTCTTATTTTTATTCTTAGAATGTAGAAAATATACCTTTTTTTATTATAGTGAGGGCAAATACAGTATTTTCGTATAGTTACCGCTAACGGCATGTTGGACTCAGTCAGACAAGGCCTGTCTATCGCCGCGCCCATACCTAGAGCATTCGCTCGGACAGTGTCGTGAGTTCCGAGTCTCATCGGAGCTACATGTAAAAAGGTAAGTAAAAATAATAAGAAAATAGATATGAAGTACTAGCTTTCCGCCCGCGGCTTCGCCCGCGTGGACTTCACGACGTTATCCCGCAGGAATGTGACATTTTTCCGGGATAAAAAGTAGCCTATGTTCCTCTCCAGGCTACAAAGTATCTGTGTCCCAAATTTCAGCCAAATCCATTCAGCCGTTTTGGCGTGATTGAGTAACAAACATCCAAACATCCAAACATCTAAACTTTCACATTTATAATATTAATAGTAGGATAGGATTGTGTGATATGGGGTGGCAACATAATAACAAGTGAATTGTTGTTATTTTGTGTCAACATAGTCAATCATGTAATAAATCATTCCATAAGTACCTTGTCATAACAGAGGCGTAATATATATTTTTTTTGTTTTTTTACAACTATATCTTAAATACTATTGTAATTTATTATAATTTTTAGTTTTTTGCATTCACAATGCGAGTCCCATCGGAGCTAGTTGTGAGACGGGTCGATTTTTTCTAAATACTTCATTTTCCATTTTACTATTGTAATATTGATAAGTCACATGAAAAGCCTCGCATCAGCACAAGATTACTCTTCGAAAAGTATTTGTGTAAAATCACTAACACAAAACTACGTCTAAAACCATGAATTATTACGAATAGCGCAAGAAAAGCGAGGTTTTAACCTTTCACGCAGGTCCCCAGAAAGCGGAATGGTCAGAGCGTGCTTGCCACTTAGCTTTTACAGGTTTTTGATGAAGACATCGCGAGCTCCCGAGGGCTCAGGAATAACAAACAAAGTTGTAAAAAAAATACACCAATTTCAATTATTTGAATATAAATATTTAAGACTAGTACCTGTGAAGTGATTTCCTGCGAAACGCTATTTATGTAAAAAAATACCTGAAGAAAGCGCCAAGGATATCCTGGAATAACACTTTGTGGAAAAGTAAATAATGTCCCATCGAAAGTATTGATTACTAGTGGATTTCCGCGGTTTTACCCGCGTGGTTCCCGTACCCGTGAGAATAGCGGGGTACCTACTACGTAAAGGGCTTATAACACTTGGCTAAATTCAGCATCTAATTAACCATACATTGCTTGTTTTGATTGCATCACTTGCTACAAATGAGCTTAAAGAAAGTAATGTATGCTTAATTAAATGCTGAAATTAGCAAAGTGTAATAAGCCCTTTACTCAGGAATAATGTAGCCTTCTGTCGGTGAAATAGATTTTAAAATCTTCTAGTAGTCTTGTGTTTATCCATAACACCGTTTCTTATCACATGTTCATTGATCTCCAATTTTTTTATTATTATCAATACTTATATCAAAAATAAATATGTAGTTTAAAAAACTATAAAAACACGCTTTTATAGGAACAGACTAAAAGTACTGAATATACGGTTATTTTGTACTTTTAGTTTGTTCCTATAAAGTGTGTTTTTATAGTTTTTTAAACTACATATTTATTTTTTACTTTTTAGTTTAACAAATGGCAAGCTATGGATGGGGATGGTAATCGATTTCACAGTCCATTCATGTGTCTGCCTACCCCGTAAACATTATAACTCAAAGGCGTGATTGTATGTATTTAGTTTTACAAATTCAAGTGGAGTCTATTAGTTACCAGATGCGCGTGCCGAACCCTTACTTCCTCCCTGCTCCAACACCAGACCCTCACCACCAAGTGTAGCGAATAGGTCTCATCAGAACGAAACAAATGAGCCCAAACTCGATGGGTTTCCTAGTGGTAATTAAGGAGTTCCACTGACTTCCTCCCTGCTCCATCATCAGACCCTCACCATTAAGTGTAGCGAATAGGTCTCATCAGAACGAAACAAATGAGCCCAAACTCGAGGGGTTTCCTAGTGGTCTTAAGGAGTGCGACTGACTTCCTCCCTGCTTCATCATCCGACCCTCACCACCAAGTGTAGCGAATAGGTCTCATCAGAACGAAACAAATGAGCCCATCTCGAGGGGTTTCCTAGTGGTCATTAAGGAGTGCCACTGACCTCCTCCTTGCTCCATCATCAGACCCACACCACCAAGTGTAGCGAATAGGTCACGTCAGAACGAAACAAATGAGCCAGATCTCGAAGGGTTTCTTATTGGCCATTAAGGAGTGCCACTGGCTTCCTCCCAGCTTCATTATCAGACCCTCGCCACCAAGTGTAGCGAATAGGTCTCGTCTATACGAAACAAATGAGCCCAAACTCGAGGTGTTTTCTTGACGTCATTAAGGAGTTTCACCGGGTCCTCCCAGCTCCATCATCAGACCCTCACTACCAAGTGTAACGAAAAGGTCTTATCAAAACGAAACAAATGAGCACAAACTCGAGGTGTTTCCTATTGGTCATTAAGAAGTGTCACTGGCTTCTTTCCTGCTCCATCATCAGACCCTCACCACCAATTGTAGCGAATAGGTCTCATCAGAACGAAACAAATGAGCCAGAACTCGAGGTGTTTCCTATTGGTCATTAAGGAGTGCCACTGGCTTCCTCCCTGCTCCATCATCAGACCCTCACCACCAAGTGCAGCTCATAAGTCTCGTCAGAACGAAACAACGGAGCCTAAAGTCGAGGAGTTTCCTAGTGGTCATTAAGAAGTGCCACTGGCTTCCTCCCTGCTCCATCATCAGACCCTCACCATTAAGTGTAGCGAATAGGTCTCATCAGAACAAAACAAATGAGCCTATACTCGAGGGGTTTCCTAGCAGCCATTGAAGAGTTCTATTGCCCACCTCTTGACTCCATCTTTAGATCAGCTCGATGGTAGCAAATTATTGTATTGTCATCGGATTCATATAGACTTGCAAAGTTTCAAATCAATACGACAATTAGAAGTAGGTTAAAATTGAATTCCAAGATTTTCTTACATTGTGACTTAGTTACAAGTGAAGCTAATAAAAGTGTGGTAATTAATACTCAGTTTCGAAAATAGAGTAAGTATGTTGTTACGTTATACATCTAAAAAAAAGAAGAAATAAACACTTGTAAATTTTTTTCATAAATGATTCAAAGTACAGTGCCACAACCTTTTCTGTTCCGGTGACAGTGGCGCTACGTACGTTTTTCTTTTTTTTTGTAGCAATTTAACCGGCCCTGACTTCTAAGAACTTCAGCCGCCAGCAGCGCTATGGTTGGACATCAACTTGACAGCAGAATGACATTTAAAAAATCACGCTAGTTTCACATTTTGGCCACTGGCACAGCAAAGTTTGTGGCACTGTAAGTACCCCTCTTTGGTTGTATAGTCAATTTGACAGCTTCGAACAGCTATTTTTTTAATTCTAAGGCAGTTTTTTGAATGAGATTATAGGCAATCTTTGAGTATTAGGCAATAGTTAGATTAAAGTTGTCTGATTCATATCTCTAAAGTTTCATTGAACTCGGAGTTCTCCAAGAAATCCACAAAATATCTTTGTAAGATTATTTCAACTTCCTACAATTTCCCCATAGAAAGCGGCAATTCAACAGGTAAAGACCTATTATTATATAGTATACCTTCATTTACCATTATATCGCACAGAATCAACATTTCTCGCAGGTAATTCGGAAATGGTGTTTTCTCGGAAGACCATGGTAAAACGTCTAATTATTATCAATAATACCTATTGATGTAACAAGTAAATAAATAATTCAATTAATGTATGAGCCGACTCCGTGAAAGTAGCTTACGTCTGGAAGCTGTAGGTAATAAGATTATGATCACAGGTTCGGTACCTATTTGTGACGGAAACGTTGCAGATATATATTTTACTTAATATTATTTCAGCAAACGTAATACATCAAGTTCACGCCATACAAGACAGTTATAAAGGGTCTTATATCTCTGACTCTTGAATGCTCCTTATATGACTTTCAGTTGCCGCGTTAAGTATTTATTTCTACACACGAAATAAACAGGTTTCTTAATACATGTTGCATTTATTTGCACGGTGTTGACATATTTAATTTTATTGTTATTAGAAGTGTACTAGATTTAATAAAAAAGAAGAATGTAAGTATTTTTTTTTGTTTCATAATGATGTTATATTTTTCCGACGATCGTATCGTTCTTATATTCTCATTGTAATAAAAAGATAAGTACCTACTCCAGAAAATTCTTTCTTGCATAATACAATATCCAGGGATGTTTAAAAAAGAAGGATTAGGAAGTCAGACACCTATTTTGATTTTCAGTTTGAATATGAACAATACAGGTTTATGAAATGTGAAACATGATTAAAAAAAATACTACAAAAAAAGTGGACTGCGAGGCGAGATAGTGTCTATATAGGTACGCGCGGTCAAAATCAAATACTATTGAAGTGAAACTTGGGCTCTTTTGTTTTGTTTCGTTGAAGTTTCCTTTGCTGTATAATACAGGAATTGGTTATTAAAGATCGTGTCAGATAACTCTGCGCTCGAGGTTTGCTTATGTTTACCATGTTTACCATAAGCAAACCTCGAGCGCAGAGTTATCTGACACGATCTTTAATAACCAATTCCTGTATTATACAGCAATGGAAACATCAATGAAAGAAAACAAAAGAGCCCATGTTTCACTCAAAACGTTGATCAAAGTTCTCCCACCCGTAGGTAGGTAGGTATTGCTTATTAAAAAGTCATGATGTCCTTTACCATTCCCTCCGGTCGGGCTGCCCACATCGCAATTAGACAAGGGACGTCTTTGAGGACGCCTAATTAATACCCACGCGAATGACCGGTATGGACTGATAAAAGCTCTCATTTGGAAATGGTAAAAGGAGCTCCTGTTCTTTTGTGGGTAATAAATGTGCCGCACTGTGGTTTGGAAACAAGTGACTGTAAGATCAAAAGTTATTTTTATTCTTTCCGATGTTGATGATGATTAAAATTTGTGTGTTCATTTGTTTTTACTTTAACAGCTGTTCGTACAAGAAATCATAAATTATTTTTCAACACACTTGCTCATAAAGTGAGCCTTATTACATCAATCTTAGGGCCATAAACCGAACTATAACCCACGCGTGCATAATAATATTACAGTACTAGTTGCGTAATAGAATTATCCCTACAAAGTTAAGTAAGTACCTAACTGCAAATTATATGCGAGTAAACAGAGACTTTTCAATTTAACCGGGTAATACAGTATCCCTACAAAGTTAAATTAGTACCTAACTGCAAGTTATATGCGAGTCAACAGAGCATTTTCAATTTCAGCGGGTAATAGATACAGTTCTTTTTTTGTAACAACAAAGAGGTTTTATACGGCTGAAAATCCATTTACGTTTTTAGAATAAATAAATGTGTCCCTAATTAAGACAAAAAACATAATTAAGTATATTATTATCAAATTATTTATAATTCACAATAATTTGTTATAAAACATTTGCATTTTATCACTATTATTATACTTAATTATTTTGAAGTAGGCTGTATGGCTGTATGTAATCAATCAACTCACATTTGGCGCGTGCAAAAAAAAACTTGCGCGCTTTTTCCCTTAGTTAATATTATTAGGTTAATACAATATGTATGCAATAAATGTTTGATTTTCTTCGCAAGTGTGTTGAAAAAGTGCGTATGAAACTCGTGAGCGACTTACTCACTAGACACTCGGCTGATTTACGCCCTCGCCTGCGGCTCGGGCTGCAACCCACAGCCTCGTGTATAATGAGCAACCTAAGCTCACTTGTATCATAATATACTAAAGGTACACAGGATTTTTTCTGGCAACTGTAATGAATCAATTTGGACCCAACTGTCAAAATGGAGCAATCTGTTGCTAAGATACGGCCACACCATACCAAAAATATGGAGCAACATCGCTCCACTTTATAACGATGCAGTTTCGTTCCAGTGTTATGGACGGTTAGAACCTCCATGATGCTTCCATCGCCTTTATTGGCTTGATGTGGTCGAAACGTCATATATGACGGGGATTGTCATGAATTGCGCATTTGTAGGTGCTCGTGTAAGCGCGCCATTACAGAAACATTTAATTGCAAATTAGGTACGTATTTTTAACTAACCTTAAAATTTAGGTACGTATTTTTTGGCGATATACAGTGCTCGTTTTCATCCATATTTTCCAGCTAAGTATTTAAATTCGCATGAAATAACCCATGAAAAATTGTCTTGTTTCTAGGACTTAATTAGCAAAGATTTTTTTTTATTTTAACAGAACTTTTGACTCAATCATGTTAAGTTATTTATTAACACTGCACCAAAGTTTGTCTCGTGGATATTAGATACATAACACATTTGTGTGGTGAACATTAATTAGATTCTGAAATTATTACTGTATTGGTAAATGATTTCTGACTTCCTCATCTGGCATTCATCATATTAACAATTTCAGAAACTTAAGTTTAGCTAAATATTATTATGCATTTAGATTTGAATACTATTCACCTAATAGTAGTTTATGTGACTGTCGCATAAGGAGGGGTATTAAAACACGAGTGGGAGTTTAAAAAACGAGCCTTGGCGAGTTTTTTAATAGTATTCCACGAGTGTTTTAATACCGAGTTATGTGCAGTCTCATACACTACTTTATCTACACTCATTACATTTATTATATATTTCAAAAATAAAGCAAATCAATATTAATTATAAAATGTGAATTGGTGCCAAACCCCACTGATAGGAGTCTATACGGTCTATTCCTTCTAAATTCAAAATTCTAGTTTTAAAAACGTTTCTGATTGTTGCCGGCTAAAGAAGAGCTTGAAAAAGTTGGAAGTCAGGGCCGGTAAATCCTACGGTTGCCATGGAGACTGTAAATTTAAGAAATATAAGTGTTTTATAATGAGTGACAGCTGTATCCGGGTGTTGCATAATGGTCATTATGAAACACCCGGATACAGCAGCTTTATTTTTTAAAGTTGACTATGGCATAAAGTGTATCAGTATACGTTCAGGCATGAGTTCATAATTCGAAAATTATAACATGAGTGTAGATAAAATATTATTCCATAATGAGCTAGGTATCATATGCATGTTAGTGGAGTAAAAGGTTTTAATAGTATATTATGATACAAGTGAGCTTAGGTTGCTCATTATACACGAGGCTGTGGGTTGCAGCCCGAGCCGCAGGCGAGGGCGTAAATCAGCCGAGTGTCTAGTGAGTAAGTTGCTCACGAGTTTCATACGCACTTTTTCAACACACTTGCGAGGAAAAACAAACATTTATTGCATACATATTGTATTATCCTAATATTAACTAAGGGAAAAAGCGCGCAAGTTTTTTTTTTTTGCACGCGCCAAATGTGAGTTGATTGATTACATACAGCCATACAGCCTACTTCAAAATAATTAAGTATAATAATAGTGATAAAATGCAAATGTTTTATAACAAATTATTGTGAATTATAAATAATTTGATAATAATATACTTAATTATGTTTTTTGTCTTAATTAGGGACACATTTATTTATTCTAAAAACCTAAATGGATTTTCAGCCGTATAAAACCTCTTTGTTGTTACAAAAAAAGAACTGTATCTATTACCCGCTGAAATTGAAAATGCTCTGTTGACTCGCATATAACTTGCAGTCAGGTACCAACTTAACTTTGTAGGGATACTGTATTACCCGGTTAAATTGAAAAGTCTCTGTTTACTCGCATATAATTTGCAGTTAGGTACTTACTTAACTTTGTAGGGATAATTCTATTACGCAACTAGTACTGTAATATTATTATGCACGCGTGGGTTATAGTTCGGTTTATGGCCCTAAGATCGATGTAATAAGGCTCACTTTATGAGCAAGTGTGTTGAAAAGAATAATGTACTGTAAGTAAATTTTTAATAAGAAAAAGCGCCTATTTTATAAGAAGTAAGTTTTTAGTAAAAAATATTTTTTATAACAAGCTTTTTTTGCTGACTGTTCTTTAGTATTGTGTTGTCATCTAAACCAAACATGTATACAAAATTTCAGCACAATCGGACACTGGGAAGTGGGTCAAATTTAGCTTGCAAGATTTGCTGAACGGACATAGGTACAGATCGCGCCAAACTTCTAGTCCGCTCTGAAGTTGCTTGGCGCAGATTGTACATAGCAAAATATAGGTACCTATCAGCTACTGTTTTTTATTGATTAAAATTATCATCAATCTTTAACCTTTTAGCACCTTTTAGCTTTTTTAAATCAGAATAAAAATAAGCGGACATAAATATTTATACCTGACTCGAAGCAACTTCAGAGCGGACTAGAAGTTTGGCGCGATCTGTACATACATACACTGCAAGTTAAATAAAAGCTTGTAAAATGTCCTTTTTAGAAGTTCTTCTGTCTCGTGATTATTCAGTTTTCTTGTATTGTGGTCTAGTCATCCATTTATTGGGGCAAACTTGGCTTAGAATTTACGTTCATACATATTAGCTGCAACTAGGCTTTGTTCGGAACCTTCTCCTAGGGATGTACGAACGCTACGAGTTATTTCTTTAGAAGCATTCTGACAATACTATAATCATCATCATCATGTCAGCCGAACGACGCCCACTGCTGAGCATAGGCCTCCCCCAAGGATCTCCACAACGATCGGTCCTGCGCTGCCCGCATCCAGCGGCTTCCCGCGACCTTGACCAGATCGTCGGTCCACCTTGTAGGGGGTCTGCCCACGGAGCGTCGTCCGGTACGCGGTCGTCATTCGAGAACCTTTCCGCCCCAACGGCCATCGGTTCTCCGCGCTATGTGTCCCGCCCACTGCCACTTCAATGATGCAATCCTTCGAGCGATGTCGGTTGTTTTAGTTCTCCTGCGGATCTCATCATTTTTGCCAAGCATAGCTCTCTCCATTGCTCGCTGGGTGACTTTGAGCCTTCTTATGAGATCCATAGTAAAAGACCACGTCTCACTACTATAATAATCCTCAGTAATTGAGGGTTCCGTGAGTGTGCACCTTCAGACTTATTTTCATTTAATATGAGGTCTGACGAAGGCTGTGGATAAAAAAAGGTCAAAAGTTGAAGCCTGAAGGTAAAATTTATTTAATTTTGAATTAACGCAGACTTATGAAATTCAATAAGTAAAGTATAGTCCGATTACCGTGCAAGTTATTATACTTAGTGAACAAACAGATTCAAATTCAATCAAAATACGAGAAGTTAGATGTTGTTTGTTCCGAATCTCCAAACCAACTAAGTTATTTCAACTACAAACTTGAACATAATTAATAACATTCAGATACAAATACTTAGTTGAGTTTTTATCAAATCTATCCATCAAATCAGCCTTCAATTATTTGATAGCTATCTAACAATACAGCCACATGAACTTGTATTTTCTGTCTAAGCTTTAATAATTAAGTTTTGGTTTCAGTTTCCAAACTGCTTATGGGCATCACTATCGTCTCTGGACTTTGAAGATGGGTCTGTATTGTTCCAAAAATAGCGCGGGCCATTGTCCCAGGACGGGCCTAACTCGGAGCGGTCCTGCGCTTTCACGTGGAGTTCTGAGGGAACGATGTGGTTCCTTGTTTCTAGCAATTGAATCGTATTTCGTGATTGAATTTAAAATAATAAATATATATTTTTAATAATAATACTATTTATTTCTCTCCACAAACATAAACATAGTGCAAATACATTTTTGATACAGTTTATAATAACATTTAAAGTCTGTGGGAGACTGAAGTCCTAAACTTGGCAGTATTCTGCCTGTATTTTAGAACACCATGCATCCAATCCCTCAGCGTTACTCATTCTGAATCACATTATTATTTACGTAGGTACACATTAAGTAGAATTATATACAGTGTAGTCCGATTAGTACGACTTCGCATATAACAACCAACCGTTTTTAGCGACGTCAGTATAGGCAATTGTTTGGTTTTAATATGAGCCACTAAAAAGTAGGTACATCCGTTTATTACGACTCCGCTTACAACGACTGACCGCTTTTAACGACGGAATTTCACACATAATTTTATTGTCCGGAACCGGATACAACGACTGACGAAAATATTGTACAAAATGTTGTCGTCAACAGTCAAGATAGATAATGACGATAATAATGATGATGGCAAATTATATAAAGTTTTTAGCCATTTCATATTCATATTCACTCATTCTGTGCACACAGGTACAAAAGTTGTTACGTTGTCATCAATGATATTATTAAGAATTAGCTCTCCATGTCCCGCCGATCGGCATACAGAGTTTAGTATTTTCCGCACAAATATAATGCACAAATCGTTAACGTATGTTTATATACTTAAATATTAGCTTCTACTTCAGAAACAAAATTTTCAAAAACAAACTCAAAACGCAGAAACAGGAACGCAATATTTTATACAATTTATATTTAATTTTTTAACACTATAAGGCCCGATTTCACCACTGATATTTAAACGCGATTAACGCTAAACGTGATTAAAACGTATTCCTCTCTCTGTCACATTCCAACAGATGACAGAGACAGAACTAATACTAAGGGCCTAAACTGAGTAAAGCGGGCGTCCGCGACGGGCACACGTCGCGTGTCTCCGTCCGTAGACACACATAAGTAGCGCTATTGACTGAACAAGCCCGTGCGTGCTACCGCTGGCCCGCTGGCGGGCCCCTTCGCGGGCACCCGTGCGGGCGACCGTCGCGGGGAAACGGGCCACAAGGCGCGGGTGCGGGGCCCGCCTCCCCGCGACGGGTGCCCGCGACGGAGCACTTTTGTATGGAACCGCGCGGGCGTCCGCGTGACGCAGTTTAGGCCCTAAAGCCCCCAGTACAAGTTGGCCGACCATGGTCGCCGACCATGACCAATACATCGTACATTGACACTTTTGAACGAACAAGTTTAAAAAGGTTCTTTCAAAAGTGTCAATGTACGATGAATTAGTCATGGTCGCCGACCATGATCGGCCATCGTGTACTGGGGGCATAAGAGATATTCAAGGTTTGAATCCGGAGTGGTTACCGCGCTCGGCCTGCGATCGTTGACGTTAAGCAACTTTCGCAATGGTCGGTCACGGGATGGGTGACCAAAAACTTTCATCTCGAGGTACTCCATGCTTCGGAAGGCACGTTAATGTGGTTCGATCAGCTCAGTAGCGCAACTAATGGAAATTAACCAATTACGTTTTATTAAAGGCTTAGATTAAAAGTTTCGGTTATTTTGCGCAAATAAAAGAGTAAAATGCATTTTATAAATATACTTTTAAGAACTCAAACTTAAGCAATAAGTCGTGAATATCAATAGTGCCAAAAGTGGCCACATTTAGCAATATCGAGATCCATAACTTAATGCTCATATTTGAGGCCATGAAAAAATATTTAAAAATTGCACTTTCTAAACCCTTGATAAATCGTAAATGATTAATATTTCTATTGGTGGCGCTACTGAGCTGATCGAACCACCTTAAGAGTTGGTCCCCGCTGCACTAACAACCATTAATACGGGTTGATAAACCCGTATTGGGCCCGCGTGGTGGATAATGGCCCATTCTCCATATTATATCCACCCATTAGGTAGGACAGCCTCCCAGTAGTGGGGACATTAAATGGCTGATGAAGAAGGTTTGAATAACTGGTTAGTTGTCCCCTGGAGCCACGCGAGTCCTCTCACTATGAGCACAGATTACTAAATAGTTACTATGTAACAGAAAGTTCACTCCGCTAATGCCCGAATACTCGTACGCTACTTACTTATCTTTGGGAGCGTCTCAAACATCGCCCTGTCACTTTAAATGTCAAACGTATGAAAGAGATGCCATGATGTTTGAGACGCTCCCAAAGATGATTTGCGTTTGAGAATTCGGCCGTAAGTCATTTAAATAAATAGCAACTCTAACTATAACGCAATATAGTAGAATTCAGCTTGTACGGCGCAAGCAACTTACGAACGGCCACTCGTCGTTGCATCTCTTTCTATCGCATACATTCTAGCTCTTTCGCGGACCTAATTTCTATGGATTTACAACGCCGGCGTTGCCGCCACGTTTTCGAGCCGACACGGGGAGTGAAACAGGCCTGCTATAAGTTAGGGTCCAAACAAAGATATGACATATACCGCTTCACGTGCACAGCGAACTTCCCCCGCGTGGGAACCAAAAGATGCCAGCCAGCCCGCATCGCGGCGAAGTTATTCATTACCATAGAGTTAAAAAATATGTAAGAAATTACAACTGTGTAAGAAAGAACAGCAACTTTCATTGTACTAGAGCGCAGTCATACATTTAATTGAAATTAACTTTAGTGTTTTTTAACCGACTTAAAAAAGGTGGTTCTCAGTTTGACCTGTATGTATGTGATATCGTTGGAATTAGATAATATTTGAGTAAAGCGTACTATTTAGGCTTCCAAGCACGTGTGCTAAAGGACATTTTTCATTTTCGGCTAGGACATTGTACACTATTCGTACTAATAGTAAAAAATATAGTAAAGTCAAATAAAATATTAAAATTCTCATTGTCTTTCTGGATAAATGGTACAAAAATAAACTTTGAAATAAAAATTCTTTGCCATCCATGGTCACACTTGCAACCACATTTAAATCACGTTCGGAAACTTTGATGTTTCTGTACGAAAAAACGATGACATTGACGACTGATAATAATCTGTCAATGTGAACCTTTTTTTTAATGTTAGTGTGACATTTTACCGCCATATTGAATCGGGTTTGCATAATTATTAAGACTAGATAATGCTTTTGTACCATCAAACGCGTTAGCTTATTGCGATATAATTAATTTTCAGTTATTATATTTATCTTTTGCTTGCCTATGGTATACTGTACAAGGTCCTAGCCGAGGCTCCATACAAAACTGAAAAATCTCCTTTCGTAAGTGTATACATATATGTTTGTTTGTCTACGAATTTCTATAGAACTAAAAGTCATATCGAGTTGATTCTTTTTTACTTAAATCAGGTATATTCCAACTTAGGGAACCGTCTAAGTTTCCTAAAAATTGGTTCAGAAGTTTTTGAGATATCGGTAATATCGATATCTTAAATATACAATCTATACTTTAAAAAGTACCTGTTACAAGAAAAGGACAAAATAATAAGTATCTTTTAAGTACCTACCTTTTGAGGTCGGTGCCTGCCAGAAACATGCATGATGAAAAAGGCACCGTCATCAATATACTTTAAAGATATGATTTTGTCCAATGTAAAATGTCTAACAGTATTTACATTCCGATATTCATAAATAACACGCACGTCGATACCCATGTTCAACACGTGTTTGAGTGATGTTTTCTGGTATTAATTCATTTTTAACAAAATCCGCCCAGTCTATTTATTATTAAGGCTTCGTCCACTTCTAAGAGTACCGAAGTTTGTTTGGCCGAAGTCGTACTTTGGACGGCGTGTTTTGTTCAAAGGCTTAAAATAGCGCGACGCCTTTTGTCAGATCAGCTGTAGGTATAATGCCATACTTATACCAAAGAATATATACACTTACGCGAACTTATACACCAACCACAGATAAGTACTTAGCGGTGGGATTGGGTCATTTGATATAAAAATTAATAGGAGTTCAGAGAATGTGCTATGTCTATAAATATAATAAAATCTTCAGCATTATGTTAGTGAAAAAAATTTATGCAGATAACTAACTTTAACAGATTTGTGGTTATCATACACTTTTTTAACTTTGAAGTGAACGTTACAAAAATACCTTAAATATATACCTACACATACACCATCACATCAATACTAAACTGTAGTAGCTTGAGTAGGGCAGGCGTACCGGTTTTGGCCACTGTACCGGTTTTGGCCACTGTACCGGTTTTGGCCACTTTTTGCTCTAAAAGTTTTCTAAACAACTTTTAGCCATTTTTGGTAAAGGCAATTAAAATAAGGTATTTTAAGGTACCTAATAATAACAACCATTAGAATTCCTTATGTCATAAGATTTTTATTCAATAAATTCCATTTTCTGTTTTAAAAAATGTTTTGTATGAAAATTTTAAGAAATTTGTTTTCGATGAAATACTTTATAAACCTTTGTTTTTTACAATTGAATTGTTGTTTTGGAATTGACTGGTTTCTAGCGCATTAGAATATATTGATTTTACCTGGGTTTGGTTTTGATTTTTCGCAATACTTACAAAAGTTTAACTTTCAGTAAGTGGCCAAAACCGGTACATTTGGTACCTCTGACACATTGTGTGTAATATAAAAAAAACTGTTTTACTTTTATAAATTTGAAAAGTGTACCTTTAAAAGTAGATAAATTATCTATAATTTAAGATATAAATTGTGTCTTAAATACCTAAGACCATTTAGTACTTAGTGCTTAAAAGTCAAAAAATCCTTAAAGTGGCCACAAAGGGTACCTCTGCCCTACTAATATTATGGAAATTAGACACAACGACGACGGGACGGGTGTTACCCAGATACGAGGAAATATTTGAAAAGTTAGTTTTCAATACAGGGTTAATTTTTGAACACCATCCAAATCTTTAAGATCGTCTCAGAATCATCAATACAATTTTTGACTTTTCATACAAATCAGACTGATAACGCGATCGATTTAATATGGGAAGTTCAAAATTTTTTCACTTACAGATTCTGAGACGATCTTAAAAATTTGGATGGTGTTCAAAAAGTAACCCTGTATTTACCCAACCGAGAATCGAATCCGGGACCTCCAAAGATAGCGGCACCTTGAAAACCGGTGCGTATACTACTCGGCCACAGAGGTCGTCAAGTCGTCAATACAGTGATAATCAGTAAGTTAATGATAAATATTGCCATTAAAACGAGTGTGATACCTGACTTCGAAAAGTGTAACACCGAATACCACGTCCCCGTAAGTTTACTAATACGAATCACTTAACAACGAATGCACGCCACCACGAAAAACTTAGCACCGAAGCCACGCGATCTCGAATAACAGAACCTCTAATTCATTGATTGAAAACGAATGCACGCCACACAATAAACATCCAATTTTTTGCAACTAAAACTTCCTATTCATTTGACAATCAACTAAATGCAACAAAAACTATTTATTCATTTGACAATCAACTAAATAAAAATCTCGAGGAAAGGAAAAAACATATGAATTCAAAATGTAAAGTTATCGTTTAAAGTGAATAGGAAGTTTTAGTTGCAAAAAATTGGATGTTTATTGTGTGGCGTGCATTCGTTTTCAATCAATGAATTAGAGGTTCTGTTATTCGAGATCGCATAGCTTCGGTGCTAAGTTTTTCGTGGTGGCGTGCATTCGTTGTTAAGTGATTCGTATTAGTAAACTTACGGGGACGTGGTATTCGGTGTTACACTTTTCGAAGTCAGGTATCACACTCCTAAAACAAAATGTTACATTTAACCGAAAGTTCCAATAAAGATATTCGTATTCCCCCACGGATAATTAAGCGAGGTTTATGCAAAAATTATCGTGTTTCAACATTATCATTTTAACATAAATTTCTGCCAGCGAAATGGAACCAAACAGATACATCAAACGCATATCTGCGCTCTTTCTATATTTGATCTCTGTAACAGTTCAGAAAGCACTTGATGGTTTTATCCTGAACTAGCGGCCGCCCGCGGTTTCACCCGCGTGGTTCCCGTTCCCGTGGGAATATCGGGATAAAAAGTACATATAAACCTTCCTCTTGATACACTATCTATCTATTAAAAAAAAACGCATCAAAATCCGTTGCGTAGTTTCAAAGATTTAAGCATACAAAGGGACATAGGGACAGAGAAAGCGACTTTGTTTTATACTATGTAGTGATAGTGATATTCAATAATAGCTGCGCAATTTGTATAAAAGAAAAGAAAGATTAATACTAACCTTAGGACATGTGTCTTTGGGAACAGACGGATGTAGGTACCTAGATTGCAAACTCTCTTATCTCGCGTTCTCCAAACTCGCAATCCGTATGGTATGGCTTATCAGAAAATATCAAATTGTTATTGCAAATTGAATCGAGCTTGTTTTCTGTACTTTCATCTCATTGTTGTCATGTTTGAATTTAAATAAAAAAACGGCAAAATGAGCGTGTCGTACTAAAAAGTGATCATAATAATATGATGCTTTCCGCCCGCGGCTTCGCCCGCGTGGACTACACGACGTTATCCCGCGGGAATGTGATGTTTTTTCGAGATAAAAAGTAGCCCATGTTCCTCTCCAGGCTACAAAGTATCTGTGTCCCAAATTTCACCCAATTCCGTTCAGCCGTTTTGGCGTGATTGAGTAACAAAGATACAAACATCCAAACATCTAAACTTTCACATTTATAATACTAGCCTTCCGCCCGCGGCTTCGCCCGCGTGTACTACACGACGTTATCCCGCGGGAAGGTGATATTTTTCAGAAATAAAAAGTAGCCTATGTCCTTTCTCAGGCTCTAGACTATCTCTGTACCAAAATTCATTCAAATCGGTTCAGTAGTTTTGGTGTGATTGTGTAACACACAGACAGACAGAGACGGATTTATAATATAAGTAAGGAAGTAAGGATTATAAAGTAGGATAATCCGAATAGATGAATAAAGCAATGATAACAATTTTGCATTCTGACTCTCGTCTGAGCAAGTTGGACCTTTTTTGGGTTGTAAATGCCTACTTTTTACCGACTTCCAAAAAAAGGAGGGAGGTACTCAATTCAACCCGTATATTTTTTTTTTTTTTTTGTTTGATGTATGTATACCGATTACTCTGGCGTTAGTGATCCGATTTTAATAGTTGTTTTTTTGTTCGATTGGGTATACTTTCGATTTGGTCCCATATAAGTTTCATTGAGATCCGATAACAATCTTCGGAGATATGGGGCCTGATGTCATGGGAGTCATGAATTATTAGCAGAAAGTATAATGTCATCCATGTAAGTAAACGTTAGGTTTTTGTTCGGGCTGAATAGTTTGTTCTTCAAAATAGCGTCAATAAAGTGACACGCGGAAACTAATTATAAATATACTAATTATGTCATAGTATAATGGGTATATGGGTTTCACTTCCAGGACCTCGATTGGTGATGTGGGTTATCACCGCGTTTTGCGATCGTTGCGGTTAAGCAACGTTTGCAAGGGCTGGTCGTAGGATTAAATGAAAAATTACTATCTATACTATTTACCAATTTCAATATTTCTTTTTATTTAAAAGAGTATACTCCTGTTTTGGTCTCATTATAACCAAGTCAGGATCTGATGGTAGAATCCAGGGGAACGAGGTAAACCCGAAGATAGATTAGGTGTTTTATGTATTTTCTAAAAAATTTCAAGCACTTGCATATGATAGCCATCAGCTCATCATCATGAGCTGGTGATGGAAGATACAACTCCTCAATGGTTAGGAGTTGGAGGATAATTCTTGAATTATTGTTGATACGTAAAAAAATATAGTTGTAATCTTTCAGGTTATTTAGGTGAGCTGATGATGGAAGGTAAAACTCCTTAGGAGTTAAAGCATGTTTGGTTACGTACCACCGAGACCTTAAGTTGTATTCTTTCAAGTTTTTTAGGTTAGCAGATGGTGGATGGTGCATAACAAACAACAGAACATTAAAAGAAAAAATAATTTTGTGTTCTGTGTGCATAACAGTTATAACAGAGTAAGAGATGGTGATTCTCACAGGACATAGTAGAGAAAATGTGTCCGTCCGTGTTCTGTGGTGATTCTTGTCCGAGATATGGGTTTTAGTAGCTGCTCATTGCGCTACGCTTGCTCACTTTGCGGTTTCTTTTGGTAGCGTTCTTATACTAAAAATGGAAAAATAAAAATTTTTATAAAAAAAATAAACCGCCTTCAAAAAAACTGCAAACAAATTTCGCTTCCCAAAAACACGTAAAAATGAAAAATAAATTAAATCATTCAATTCAAAGGACGAAAGTCCGGGAATTTTTCTAATTAATCTTGGAACTTACTGATCTGATTGAAGTCGGTGACAAGCCCAAAGTAACAAGAATAAATACTTAGTGAAAGAATAACACACAAAACCTACTCATGCACGGAGTGGTGTGAATTGTATAGCCTATCAAATACATAATATTACATGGCTTGGCACCGACTTCAATCAGATCAGTAAGTTCCAAGATTAATTAGAAAAATTCCCGGACTTTCGTCCTTTGAATTGAATGATTTAATTTATTTTTCATTTTTACGTGTTTTTGGGAAGCGAAATTTGTTTGCAGTTTTTTTGAAGGCGGTTTATTTTTTTTATAAAAATTTTTTAAACAATAGAGTCGAGCTATATTATCAAGTATAACCTCTAATATACCTAGTTTACTTTAATAGCATGTTCCAACTAAAACATAAATTCTAGCTAATAAGAATCGTTTTACAGTGTAAATAAAGATATCTCACTCAAAATATGCACCGCAATATATCTCTTGAATCATGCAAATATCTATGTCAATGATATTGCACGGGGTTGCACCGCATGGCAGCTGGCGCTTCACGCTCCTTTAAATTGGAAAATTGGATTCAGCACCAGTCGGCACTGGCCTTTACTTCCCATTTTCTTCGTAGCTCATAATATCATTCCTCAACTTAGTCTAATCTATGCGAATGCTTAACAAAATTCTATGGGTAATTCCAGAGATTAGCAAGCCCTTACGAACTAAGTACTTATATAACATACTTTCCAATAATTTAGCAAGGTAAATTCGACTTACAATTTTATCATTGACAAATGAATATAGCACTGCGCAACATTCAACGTGCCAACTATGATCTGCGGGCCGATCGCCGTAATTCTATGCAGCGCGTCTTGATCACGTTTGCGTCTTGACGTTTGACTTCGTATTGCCGTAATGACATAACGACGCACACGTCACGCAAACCTATAGTCCCACAATCCTGTCTGATCCGATGACATCCGTGACAGAGGAGCCACTTGCAATACGAAATTAGCTGTTAAAATAGACTGTCGTATGAAAACTGTTTTAGTTCCAAAGATTATCACCGTAACAGAAAAGGTTGTCGCACTGTCAAAGCTGCGCGTTATCAAAAATGGTTTTGCACGTCAACTGCACGTACACTTGACTAATGCATCATAGAATTACCGCGATGGGGCCCTGTTCTCTAAAATGCACCCATTAATATCTTTAAATCATGCAAATATCTATTTCCCTGTCAATGATATTGCACGGGCTGCACCCACTGCAGCGCGGCACCCGGCGCTTCACGCTCCTTTAAATTGGGAAATTGGATCCAGCGCCGCCGCCGGTCGCCAGTCGGCGCCAGCCTTTATTCCCATCTTCGGCGTTGGTCAGCCTTCCACGTATTAGAACGAAACGTTTAGCAATTTTAGCTTGTTGATTTTTTGAGCTATTTTTAACAAGGTCTTTCTCTATTTCAGTTGAATTGTTTGACGATTGATTCTGCTGTACGTTTTTATTTTAGAAGGTGGATTTAGACTGGTTTCTCAATTTAGGACTACAAAACAGAGTAGCAGCGAGGTTTAGTGCAGTTTTTTATAAAGATGGTATGGTATTGGTATTGGTATTGACATTTTTCCGCATTTAGACTCATATTTGGTCCGTTATGCGTGAACATGGCTAGTCGAGCCATCCTAGCTCCTTCCAGAAGCGCAGAAGCCTCCTGGGGCGTTCACAGGCTTCTAGGAGCGACCTCACCTCTGTGAGGATTTCTGTTCGTTGTGCGGCCAAACCTACGCACTCCAGGATCACGTGGGCGGCTGTTTCCTCAGCGTTCAGGCAACATCTACATAGAGGACTGTCTGTCGCATTCATAATAAATAGTTGTCGGTTTAAGGTAAGGTGACCTGTAAGTGTACCAACAACTATCCGGAGGTCTGGACGATTGAGGCTGAGCAGCCTGCAGGTCAAACGCGGCGAGACTGCAGTCATCGCCATCTTAGACTGTCTACAGCTTGTGAGAGCTACCCAACGAGTATTATGTGCAGCACGAGTTCGTTGCCTTACCCATGAGCGCAGTTGGCTGAATGGGAGTGGCAGAATGGGTGTAGGTCCTGTCACTATTGTGGAGGATCCCATTCTAGCCTGCTCATCGGCGGCATCATTCCCGTGTGATCCACTATGCCCTTTAATCCATTGTAGGATTACTCCGTTGTTGGATGCTAAACGATCCAAAACTTTGTGGCATTCGTAGACGATACTGGAGTTGATCGTGTTGGCCTCCAGTGCTGCTAGGACGGCCATGCTGTCAGTCAGTATGCGGATGTTTAGTTCCATAAAGATGGTAGTACGAGTATGTATTTGCAAAGTTCTAGCGGTATGACATTTTAACTGCCTCTTTGGTCTAGTGGTTCACACCACTGATTTCAGACCAAGAGGTCCCAGGTTCCCATTTAAATGGAGAATTATAATAACACCTGTATTGTACCATATTTTAAGGCAATAAATGAAATTGAAATTGAAGGACTCCGGCAGTAGTGCGCTTCCACCTTCAGGCTTATCACCACTCAACATCAGGTGTGATGAAGGGGGAAATTCACTGGGAATAGAAACTGGGACCTCTGGGTCTGCAACCGGAGGTTTGAACCAAGAAACCACAGAGGCGGTTGACATGTATTTTATGTTTCGCCGGCTAAACTTTTATAATTAGTGTGGCGTATAAAATAACACCTAGACATGGAACGCGCATTAATGAGCTCCACCAGTGTAGAAGAAAAGAAGTAAGATAAATAATTTAAGGTGGTTCGATTAGCTCAGTAGCGCCACCAATGGAAATAAATTATGTACGATTTATCAAGGGCTTGGAATAAAAGTTTCGGTTATTTTGCGCAAATAGAAGAGTAAAGTGCAATTTTTAAGTATTTTTTTCATGGTTGTAAATATGAGCATTAAGTTATGGATATCGATATTGCTAAATGTGGCCAGTTTTGGCACTATTGAGACTTACGACTTATTGCTTAAGTTTGAGTTATTGAAAGTATATTTTATAAAATGCATTTTACTCTTTTATTTGCGCAAAATAAACCGAGACTTTTAATCTAAGCCTTTAATAAAATGTATTTGATTTATTTCCAATGGTGGCGCTACTGAGCGCATCGAACCACCTTAAGTCAGTGTCTAACTTAAAAAAAAGAGGACCCGTCTCTAGCTTCAGTTAAAAATGACCAACTTAGCGTCATCTATTACCGGGAGATACGGCGATCAAAGTGAAGGATTTTCTCGAAGAAACCGTTGAAGTTGCGGCTAAAACTGCAAAAACTGCATCACGCTGCTACTAGTTATTCCGAGCACAACCGCGCGCAGCTGCAGTTGGCAAAGTGCATTTATGTAACAATGGGAATACTCATTCTACGTCAACACTGGAGTCTTGGAGAAAATATATGTTTTAATTTAATGTATTTTAACTACCTTTTCTTATTTGAAGGTATTGAACAATATTGAATAAACTGGCAGATTTGATTTGTAATTTTGCGAAACATGTAAATGTACTTTTAACTAGAAAATTTTAAATATTTGTTTAAGTATACCTACGGCAAAGTTATATAGAGACGGAAGCTCCAAATATTTACAAACAGCAGCAATATTTATCTATCTATCTATTATCTATCTATCTATCTATTATCTATCTATCTATCTTGGAATAACAAAACCAAGCCAAAATGATGATATAAATGACAGGTCATGATACTAGATAAATAGATATATAGCGCTTACACGGGCAACTAAAATTGCGCAATCTCTATCAATACCTACCCGTCAGCTATGACATCGCGATCACATCAAGCAATTTAGGGCGAGGTCAAAATATAGCAAGCTGCTGCTGAAATATGCTCACAAAATACCACGAAGAATTCCTCCAGATTGCTAAACTTAATAGCAGCTGGTAATTTCCAGCAATCGTACTCTACGTGTCGTACGATTGTAGATTGTCATCAAACAGTGCATGTCAAGCACTAATGCAGCATACCTATAATTTCATCCATATTTGCATTAAAGAAAATGTGTCAAAGAAAAATAAGTAAAGTAGGTACAACTTGTGTCATCCTAGACAAAGTTAAAGCCTGCATCGCCGCAGAAGTTGCGCGTGTACAAGAGCCGAGCTCCAACAACTTGCAAACAAAATCATATGAAATCCAAAGTAGTTACGTTTTGCCCAGAAGTTTGGGCCACAATCGCCTTCGTGCCTCTGCTACTTTACAAGAAAAAGTTAGTACTCGGAACAGCATGAAAAATATCTAGTAATTTTTATCAAAACATCGCCCATCATCATCATCAGCCACTATGAGTCCACTGCTGAACAAAGGCCTCCTACTTTGAGCGCCACAAAGAGCGGCTGTGGGCTAATTGCAGCCAACGGTTTCCCGCAACCTTTACCAGGTCATCTTATCTGTCCACCTCCCAAAACATCGCCCAGATGACACCTATTTTATGGACGTTCCTCCTCAAGTATCATCAAAACTCTGTTGGCACAAAGCCCAGTTATCATTTGCCATCCCAGAACTGTTCATTTGACATCAACAGCCAATCGAACCAAATATTAATGCTGAACGAATGAAATGTACTTCTTTCGAGTCGTGGTTCCGAACTCACAAGGATGATGCCCACTAACTCCCAAGTTCCTCTCGGAGTGGGAGTATGGGCATGCGGAGGATGCCAGCAGGTGCTTCATTGGTAAAAAATAGAATTTGAAACACACATTCAAATAAATCACTCGCACGATTGATCTAAGAACCCGAGGCCTTAAGCGAAATATACTGTGATAGATTCAAGTAAAAAACGAGATATCAGGTATTATCATATTTAACGGCCGCCCGCGGTTTCACCCGCGTGGTTCTTGTTCCCGCAGGAGTATCGGGATCAGAAGTAGCCTAAGTTACTCCTTATTACATCAGCTACCTGCCAGTGAAAGTCCAGTCAAAATTGGTCCAGCCGTTTCAGAGATTAGCCGGAACAAACAGACAGATAGACAAAAATTTAATATTTTGGTATATGTATCGTATATATATCATATGCATGTAGTAAAAAGCGGTTATTTTAATATTACAAACAGACACTCCAATTTTATTTATTTGTAAAGATGTAGGTATAGATGTATCATCAACAGAGCGGTTAACCTTTGCTTTATAAAATCCTAATCCTACTTCCTACTAATCCTACTAATATTATAAATGTGAAAGTTTCGATGTTTGAATATTTGGATGTTTGTTCGGGTGTGGTTGTGGGACACAGATACTTTGTAGCCTAGAGAGGAACATAGGCAAATTTTTATGTGTAGTCCACGCGGGCGTAGCCTCGGGCGGAAAGCTAGTAAGTTATAATTATTTGATGATTATCCTCAGTTTTTGCTATTTCAACTCGCCGAATTCAATTTCCATTTAAATCGAGTAATACACGAATCGACTAATCTACATAAATACGTCCAGCTGTGTCGCGAGCATTGCACGCTAAATAAACGCAATGGCCGCGGGCGTCGAATCGAATGCATAATCGATAGTACATCGAATGCATAACCGATAGTACCGCGGTCAGGGCTGCATCCGGCGTGAAATTTTAATAAATACAATGCACCGCTCCTTCCATATTTCGTTTTGATATACACTCCGGCCGAAATTCGATTTAGGTACGTGTTCGGAATTCGTGCTCGACGCGATGCATAATAGATTGTCGCAGGGGTGCGTTCGGATATTTGTAAACGATACCAATTATGGAACTAGTACAACGAGTATGTAGATCGTGAATATTTGAGTTACCTAACATAGTGTGTGCCCTAAAATCAGATTGTTATTGTTAATCTGCAGTTAGCGGAGGACATTCTGATTTTATAACTTTGCTTAGCAGTGGCGAGTTCTCAAAAATATGCCGAAGGAATAAAGTAGCAAATTGTATTATTTTAACGATCTACCTTACTACGTGCATAATTTATGTGAGACAGTACTATTTGCAGATGATACTTCTCTAATTTTTAAAATTGAGCGAGGGAATAATTGCTCTCACGAAGTAAATAGTGCTCTCTCAAAGGTCGCACATTGGTTTAACATTAATAACTTGTCTTTAAACCCTAAAAAAACTAATTGTGTCAAATTCTCACTACCAAATGTAAGGAAGGTTGATTTAAGTATTAGTTTGAATGCAGATGCAGTCGAATTAGTTGACAGCACGAAATTTCTTGGTATTACCTTAGATTCACGACTACAATGGGATCCACATATTGAGGCCTTGTCGAGTAGACTCAGTTCAGCTGCTTTTGCAGTAAAAAAGATAAGGCTATTAACTGATATTGAAACGGCAAGACTTGTTTACTTTAGTTACTTTCATAGTGTAATGTCCTATGGCGTGTTGTTGTGGGGCTCAGCAGCCAATATTGGAAATATTTTTGTACTTCAAAAAAGAGCGGTACGCGCCATTTACAGCCTCCGCCGCCGCGATTCATTAAAGGTTTTGTTTAAAGAAATTAATATACTAACCTTAGCAGGGCAATACATCTACGAGAATATATTATATGTTAGGAAACATCTTGACTCATTCACTAAGAATAGTGATATTCATAATTTTAACACAAGAAATAAAAATAAGCTTGCCGTTCCAAGATTTAGACTTGAAAAAAGTAGAGGCTCTTTTTTGGGAAAAGGCATAGCATTCTTTAATAAAGTTCCACAAGAAGTAATCGAGCTGCCAATTTAAAAAACATGTTAAAAAGACGCTCTTAAGCAAAGGCTATTACAAAGTAGAAGATTATTTAAATGATCATAACGCATGGTTGTAATAATTATAGTAAGTAACACTAACAATGTATAAAAGGAAAATATTCCTATACTTAAGTATGTGAAAACTTTCCTTCAGCATTAGCTTTTTGTATAAATTTTATTATTGTACCATTTTGTCTAGCAACGACATAATTATTTTGTAAATGCGTTGCTTCTGTTAAAGCTGATGAGTTTTTTTCGCCTGTTTTTCTTGTCAGTTAAAAGATGTCCATAACAGGTGGTAGGTAAAAAAATGTTGGACGATTCATAAGCATTAATTTTATTTAATCTATATGAATAAAAATTTATTGACTTTGACTTTGACTTTGACTATAATTATAGACACAGTAAAGCTAGAAACACATTTCTCTAGTGCAGTGTGTTGACGCTTCGTACGAAGCGTATCGGTTTCATACATTTAGTATTGTTAGAAACACATTTATGCAGTGTGGTGTGGTGTGGCGCAGCACAAATTATATAGACTAGTACAGATAGGAATCAAGCCTTATAGCGGCCGTTTGTTAGTGAATGACGGACCCCGATTAGAGTTTGACAACATAGTGCTGCCAGAACTATCGACACCCTTGATTCGATATCGATAGTTGTGCAAATCATCGACGTTTGGTACAACCCTAGTAATATATTATTTTAAATTCTGCTCAAATAAAAAACACATTTGATGAAAGAAGGCATTTATTACTTGACATTATAATTTTATCAAATACAAAGTACATAAGTATAAGTTGAGATTTATACAAGACAAAGAATGAGAGAAATGAAATTACTTACTAAATTGACTTTATAGATAAACTAAGAAATATAAATACTTTATCAGCCACAAGAAAAATTATAGCAATATATAGCAACTAACAGCAGTAATTTGCACCATAATTCTGATTTGATAACTTATTACCGCAAGAATAGGCAGACACGGGCATCTTCGCAGCACTCCACGAACCTCGTTGAGACTCAAGTTATCTGAAAAGATTAGATTTGGTTAGTATAAATTCTACATATTGTTACTATAATCTGCCATAACTTTTTATAAACAAATAAGTGATAGTTGAACTGAAAAGTTTGTAAATCAAGAAAGAGTAGTGTGTATAAAGCACATTTTGTTTGTTGTGCCGCTATGCACAAGTTATAGATAATCAATGTTCATAGTTAATAACTGTTATTAAGCAGATAAGCTTTGTACATAGACTGATGAGAGGTAGTATATAAAATTAAGTAAGATCTAAGATAGTAGGTAGCAGTAACAGTTATAACATAGTCATAAGACAATCACAATAAACCATCATTCGTACCGACAACAATCATATATTATCCCACCGGTACATTTGTTATAATTCTGTACTGTTTGTCAGAATCAGAAATATGAATTTGATGATAAGGCATTTTAAATGTTTTGACAAAGTTATTGAATTACTTACACTGTTATTTTCTCTTGACTTGGTATTAACAACTTCACTAAATTGAAACTTGTTATATGTGACAACTGATTATTTAAATTTAATCCCAAGTAATCTACTGTGCTTTATCATTATCACCATATAAAGAAATAAGATATTAGGAAGGTTTTTTTAACAAAACTAATCAATAATTAATTACACATACCTACTTACATTCATATAAAAAGAATAAACAAACATTACCTACCTTTCATTCATAACTTCTTCTTGAACATGTCAATGACAAGTACAAAATCATATGTTGTTGCCCAAAAACTGTGCCACTCTCACCGCGTTATCTGCAGGCAACATGAGGTCCTCACGCGTGCAGGTGTCCGGGCATGCAGAGCAATCAATGAGGTGGGCCATGGTCTGTGGAGTGTAACCACAACTGCACGCGAGATTCGTGTTACTGGTGAAGCCCCACCTGGACAGGTTGTCTTTACTTCGGCCAACTTGGGTACGGAGTCTATTTAAAGATCTCCATAATGATCTGGGAAGTTCAAGGCCAGGAGGGAGCTTTTCCTGGATGAGTACATATGGGTGTGGAAGGGTAGCAGAGTTTTCCCACAGTTTAACTTTTGTTAAAGAGGCCTCCGTGGTGCCAGGCATGACGCACTTTTAAAAACTATTGCGACTCTTTAGCCTTTGATAAATTTCATAACATTCTGAGAAACCGAATCTTCTTTACTCCGGTTAAGTTGTGAACTGTATTTTCTTTTGTTTTGGTTAGTTTTAAGAAATACAAAGTTGCCTCTTGGAATTACCTAAAACAACAAAACTCAAATTTAGGTTAATGTAATAAATAATTGATACATAAAACTACGTAAATAGATTTACTTACGTGTACCGAAGGCATCTTCGAATAATGTATCCATATTTCTGTAAAGAATTATCTGAGAAATGTGGAAAAACATCTAAAGAATACTAGAAAACCGAAATGAGTAAAAAAAAACACAAACTAAATAAACGTCATCTTCAAATTCTTGAAAAAGTGACAGCCTTAATTTTAGCCAATGGGGGCACCCCAACAAAATGGCGGTCTTAATTATAGCCAATGAATGGGTATCGGGGCTACCGGCCACTAAGTTTTGACCTATTCTATGGGTGATTCCAACGCCTGGCGCAGAGCGATCTGGCGCGACGTCGATCGCTCGGCCGGCTCCGATTGCGCCAGACCCCCCACCACCGCTCTGACGCGCGTCAACACACTGCATAAAATGTGTTTCTAGCATTAGCCTCGCGTATGCTCGCGACCGCTCGGGAGTCCTCGAGTTTGTTCTTTTATGAGTTGTTTCATATGTCGCACCGTCTTGCATAGATCGACAATCTTTTCTGTTCCGGTGACAGCGGCGCTATAGCTATTCTTTTTTTTGTAGCAAAATAACCGCGCCTGACTTCTAAGACCTTCAGCCGGCAGCAGCGCCATGTTTGGACAATAACTTGACATTGAAAAAACACATTCGATCCAGTTTTCGGCAGGAACTGGAACAGATAACGTTGTTGCACCATAGCATATACATAATAGTACTAACACTATTTGCTCTCAATGTGAATTGCGACCAGAAGAAGCTCGAGCCTGCGCGAGGATTTTTCCGTTCTGTCTGAACTGACCCTTAAACGTATCAGTGCCTCAACGGTAAGTCAAACTTAAGGTATTTTTTTTTCATTAGTAGCATCCCTACTAAAATACCTGGTAAAACTGACTGCGTCTAAACACGCCGCGTTGATTTATCGCCACCACATTTGGACATCGAATCTAAATTAGACCCTGAATCATTTGTACACGATATAATTTCAATTGCAACACACAGCCAATCATACACCACCGTTTAATCAGTAAAACCTGTCAGTAAACGTTTTAATCAGACTTACGCCCGAATGCTCGGACGTTAATCATCTTTGGGAGCGTCCAAAGCCATCTTCTATCTCACTCGTTGCACTTCAAGCAGCCGAGAAATAATAGCGGGCCATGGAGCGTCTCAAACATCATGGCATCTCTTTCATACGTTTGACATTTAAAGTGACAGGGCGATGTGTGAGACGCTCTCTTCTTAGCAATACGGGCGGTTTCCGCAACTCGACGTCTATTGCGCCTATTTTGCGTCCGGAGGGTGCGCGGCCAGATCACTCCAGCCAGCCCAGCTCAGCCAGGAACGCTCCAAGAGCTTTCACATTAGTGATCGCTTCCTGGACGCTGCCCGGCGAGCCGAGGTACCTCGCCCGGTAGGGGGCCACCCCCCTGCATTCCAGCAGTACGTGGGCAGCTGTTTCTTCTTCCTCCATGCATCCTCTGCATAGGGGACTGTCGGTGACACCTAAATTAAAAAGATGTCTGTTAAATTGTCCATGACCAGTAATGGCACCTGTTACCAGGCGAAGTTGCGGTCTGCGTGAGACGCTCTCAAAGATAAGTAGCGTACGAGTATTCGGGCATTATTAAGTTACTTTTTTAATCAGTACCCCACGAAAAACTATTGCTATATCGTTATGAAAACTAGAGCTCCAGCGCCTCTTTCGGTCTGTTTGTTTGACAGTTTTTGACGGATATAGTTAGTAGACAGATATTAGTACACCCTGGATTATCGTAGCGACACCTTTCGTGCTATTTAGCTGAAGTGTAGTTTATTATCTACACTTCAAAAGAGTTAAAGTAAGTTTGTATGTAAGAATACCTTTCTGTAACATTTTTTTATTGGGATTTTAAATTATTTTTATGCATTTACAATGCAATTCTGTAAGTATAGGAAAAATGTGATTGTGAAAAACCACGAGTCCTATAAGTAGTTTTCGGGCGAGATAAACTCCACTGGTGCTTAGAAAGTAAACTGGAAAGTATCTTCTAATCGGACATTGTGAAACAATCCCCTAATGTAATAAAGCTATGCGTAAACTGTACAAGAATATTGAAAGTTTAGGAACAATTAGTAAAGAAAAGTTGAAAGAAAATCGAAAAGCTTAGTAAGGCAATGTATGAATACGATTTAGCATTGAATAACATCATTGAAACTTATGCCAGTGTAATCTTAATCAGAAACCGCACCACAAAATTAAATAAAACAACTACGAGAACTCATTTTTCACTTCTTTAAAAGTCGCAGAAAAATTGCATTTAATTAATCATAGCCAGCGGGAGTATACAGGCGCTCTGTTAATTTTCCACTAAAGAAAATTGAATGTGAATTTCCATCAGAGCGAGTGTGCATTAATCATCGTTTATGTGAGAGGGGGAGGTAATACGCCATGAGTGGGGGCCTGACAGAGGACCGCTTTGGTTATAGGACGATGAGGATTCTTCTAAGATATTGAGAAAAAAATGGAAATCTCTAATTGCCATGTAAAAAAGCAGAGGCCTTGTGCTATATCTACGCTTGCGAAAATTTTATAGGTATTAATTACAAACGAAACTCATTAATGTGACTTTCATTTCCCAACATACGAAACCTTTTCAGTTAGCTGCATTTAGCAGCTATCGAGCTCACAAAGCTGAAAACGTTATAATGCCAGTAAAAAAACATGCTACGGCGTAGCTGCTACACATGTTTGAAGGCGAGTATTTGGTATAAAAGTGTGTGAATAAATTAAAATGAAGTTTGAAAAGCTTAATCAATCCTACTAATATTATAAATGTGAAAGTTTAGATGTTTGGATGTTTGTTACTCAATCACGCCAAAACGGCTGAACGGATTAGGCTGAAATTTGGAACACAGATACTTTGTAGCCTGGAGAAGAACATAGGCCAATTTTTATCCCGGAAAAATGTCACATTCCCGCGGGATAACGTCGTGTAGTCCACGCGGGCAAAGCCGCGGGCGGAAAACTAGTTTTAAATAAACGTGAACAATTTCATTACAATAATACAATAGTCTAATCATTGAAATTAAATTCTTTACTTTAATATTTATCTGGAGAAGATGCTTTTGTACATTCATTATGCAGAACGAAATATTGAAATAAAATAACAACCCCTACAGTTTAAAACAAATGTTTGATATTCAAATTAGAATTATGCACAAAACATTTAATTTTAATTTGAAACGAAAAGGAAATTTTTCTACACGGCCATGGATGTTATAATATCATACTGGATTTAAAATTAAACTTTATAATAACCGCACATTTGCGTTCTGGGTATTAAATTACCAATTACTAGCTTGAAAATTAATTTCATTAAATAAATTAAAATTGCATTGCGAATGAATGAATGAAGTAAAAATAAATATTACCTAGTTGTTCCTTCTTTTGAATCGTTTAATGGTCGATTTTTCAATGCTTGTATAATAATTTATTCGTCTGATAACGTTTAATACTCCCAATTGAAACTTATAATTTTAATCAAAACTACCAAAACGCAGACACGAAAATAAAGCATCTTTTGACCGATAAATGATTATTTTCAATTTCAATATCTTAAAAGCTAAGGGCTGATTTTTCAATCCTCAGATAAGCCTCAGATAATAGTTAAGTATATACATTCAGTTAAATTAATAATCAAACAAAGTAAATATCAATCTCAAAAGCAGAGAGATATTGCTATTCAATTTGGAGGTATTAAACTACGAATAATCTTTAACCAGGCATTGAAAAATGGGCCCTAAGAGAAGGATTTCTAACTATTTATTTTTGATAGGAAAAATGTGATAATAAAAAAACCACGAGCCCTATAAGTAGCTTTCAGGCGGAATTCGAACCCGCGCCTCCGGGAATCCGGCCCGATGCTCTGACCAACTAAGCTACCGAAAGGCTTACACGACTCGGCGAATTTTGCTATCACTTGTTACGCTGTAGGCCAGCGTTGTTTCATCAATGTGAGGAAACCCTCGCATCCGAAAGAAACATTTTTACAAATGTTTAACAGTCGATTAAGATGAAACAGCCATGAAATAAGATTTTAATCCCGCCTGAAAGCTACTTATAGGGCTCGTGGTTTTTTTACTATCACATTTTTCCTATACTTACAAAAATTGCATTGTGAATGCATAAAAATAATTTAAAATCTTATTTAATGGCTGTTCGACATTTACATAGCCGCTTCCAAAGAGTAGGTATGTCAAAGAATATGTAATCAGTGACGTTTTTGTCTTTTTGGATTACCTATTTTAAGTGACATTTACGGCAGGCAGATTTTGGTGATACGAAGTTCATGTCCAATAAAATTTATATGGCAAAACAACGTTTGCCGGGTCCGTTAGTATAATATTTATATCTCTTCTATAAATCCTGTCAGTCTATGGCGGCTCAGTCGCGTGCACAACGAAACATTGGAAACATTAAACTCTACCTATCAGATAGTCAGCATGGTTTTGTTAAATGTCGATCTACCTCCACAAATCTTGCGCTATTTACTGAAACACTGGCTGAGGCTTTAGATGCTGGCAAGGAAGTGGATGTAATATATACCGATTTTAGCAAGGCATTCGACCGGGTATCCCACGAAGTTCTAATTGCTAAGCTAAAGGCTTACGGAGTAGTCGGTTCTCTTCTTGAGTGGTTTAAATCGTACCTTATAAACAGAACTTTTTATGTTGTTATTAATGGTTATCGCTCGGCTTCATATAACATAACATCAGGTGTTCCGCAGGGTTCACATTTGGGTCCGGTCTTGTTTAACGTCTTTGTTAATGACATGCCAAAATGTTTTCTGTATTCCACGGCTTTCATGTATGCCGACGATTTGAAACTAGTCTCGAAGTGTGATACCTTAGAGGAGATGAAGCTAATTCAGTATGACATCAACCGGCTTTTAAAATGGTGTATCTGTAATGATTTGGATCTTAATGTCAAAAAATGCTATCATATGAAATTTACTCGAAAACATACTTCCTTGAACACAGATTATACTATAGGTAACAGCATGATACGTAAAACCGAAGAAATTAGGGACTTAGGTGTAATTTTTGACAAAAAACTAACGTTTGTTCCCCATATCGAAAATATATCAAAGAGAGGAAGTCGAATGTTGGGTTTTGTGACACGGAATATGAAAGAGTTCAGAGATGTTAAGCTAAAGGTTTTGCTTTTCAATAGTCTTGTTCGTAGTCTGAGTGAGTACTGTAGTGTCGTCTGGAGGCCACACTATGCTACCCACTCTTTAAAGCTGGAGCGACTTCAAAGGAAATTTATATCCTATCTATCATACAGCGTAGGGATATCTAAAACAGTTCGTTCATACGAAAAAAGGTTACAGCACTTTAAACTGATATCTCTCGAAAATCGTAGAAAACTGTTAGACCTATCTTTTGGATATAAAATATTTAATAGTGATATCGATTGCCCGCCGCTCTTGCGAAGGTTTAAGTATCGTGTTCCAAGTAGGTATCCTCGCTCTCCAATACGCCCTTTTTGTCCTCCCTTTCGAAAATCTGTCCTAGGGGCAAATTCACCTGTGCCTAGGGTATGTGATGTCCTCAACGAATACAGTAATATATCTGATCTCCATTGTGACTCGTTTGCCAGGCTCAAATCTTTGTTACTAAGGAAATGGCTAGAAAGTGCATAAATATGCGCTGCCTGTCTTTTCTTTTAAATTAATTTAACATAATTGATACTTAAGTTTTTTGTTTGTATTTCTAATAATTAGGTAAACCAGTTAGTCTTTTTAGGATAATTATCATTAGTTTTCAAGTTGCTAATCACAAAACACAGTTTTTTTTCCTCTTGTTAGCTTAATGGTTTGTTTCACATGCATGTGGTGTTTACTTATAATGGTTTGTTATAGTCATGTAATTGTCTAAGTATATTTTTATTATGTCTCGAAGTGTAACAAATGTTAGTAAACCTTAAAATAAAAAAAAATAAAAATAAAAAAAAAAATAAAAAATTAACAAAGCCTTTGTGGGTTGCGTAAAAACTACTCGCGAACATTATTCCGAACATATTTGTTGCTAATGCGCGTGCCGCGACTCGCCAAAGGACAATGACCATTTTTGTATGGCAGCTGGCGTCTTTTTTTTTTCGTGCGGCCATCAACCAAACATTGAAATATAATTTGTTGGCAGCACTACAGACAATATTCGCAAAGGAAGTATACCTGTAAACTCAGTCCGAACCGAGTGAGACTAGCTTGAACTTAACTTTGTTTTTCATAGTGTTTGTATGAATTACAAAGTTACATTAATTTGCGGTTTTTAAAAATGTTATATAGAGACGAATGGTTCTAACTTGGTTCCAAGTGAGTTTACAGCTATACTGTCTTGGCAAATATTGTTTGTTATAAGTACTATCAAGAATTGATGTTTAAATACTTTGTTGATGGCCGCGAGACAAAAAAATAGACGCCAATTTTAGGCATTGCCTTTTGCGCAATGGCCCGTGAGCAGTGTTTGAAAAGAAACGGGCTAGCGTGAAACGGATTAGAACAAGATTTTCTTCATCATCATGAATAAGTTTAATTTTTTTTCTAATTAATATGGGAGATGGGTCAAATAGTCAGCGTAATGCCAATCACCCTTACCAAGTAAATGTGCAAGACAGCGCTCCCAACATGAAAGATGGTTAAAATAAGATTTTAAACTTACATGGTCATTATCGCTATAACTATTATGAAAGACGGGATTATTACCATGTTTATTTCGTTTTTCGAGTGCGAGAACAAAAACAGTGGTACGGGTATCAAGCGCAATAAACGGACAATAAAGAGGGTAGACAGATTCGTCTGCTCCTAATACCATCCACCCGCATTAACTTTATTCAGTTACTCCGTGATCATGGCGTGTGCAACTGCGCCGAAATATCGGCAACTCGAAAAACGAAATAAACATGGTAAAAAAACCCCGTCTTTTATAATAGTTATAATGAAAGACTACTCTTATGACCATTCGAAAATTCAATTTGATTGTATTACTGTAGAAAAATTTAAAATGAAGAACTCAAGTTTCAAGTGAAAGGTCGTGAGTTCGAGTCCCATCGGAGCTAGTTGTAAGACGGGTCGACTTTTTCTAATACTTTATATGCTTGCTTTTTATTTTTAATCATAAAATTGCATTGTTAATGTAAAAGAAAATAAAAAATCGGTAAGTACTGTTTTTCAATACGGACCGGACAGTTTTTTTTAATTCATTTAAAATATTTTTCTATAAATATCAAAAACACAACACAGGTATTTATTTTCAAATATTTTACACATTTTCAGAGATATAGAGCATTATACTTTCTTGTAAGACAAAAACAGCGCTACCCACTTGTGACGTCACAAGTAGCGCCATATTAAATTTTGGTTTAGAAAGAGATGAAGATTGTGTAATGATATGAGTCACATTAGATTCACGAACCCTCAGCTAAATATATTATCAAAGCATTCAGATTTCCCCGGTTTTCGTTTGCACGGAACCATAAAACAAAGTGATGGAAGTTTGCAGACATCCGCATTACCGGTTAAAATATGACCAGGGCCGCTTATTGCCGGGCTGGGGCGATGCGGCCCTGCATTTGATTCCGCCCGGAGTTTGGGATTTTAAATTGTGTGTCACCTGGTTTTGGATGTTTGGGGTGATGTAAGTATTATATAAGGGTTCCCTACGCCATATCGAATACCAAATGATCGAAAATCAAAATATCGAACACTATTCATCGAACGGTCAAAATATCGAATTTACAAATAATCGAACGATCAAAATATCGAATGGTTAAAATATCGAACGCTCAATACATCGATGATTAATTTATCGATTTTCAATATTTTGCATTGTTTTTTGAATCCGTCCAAAATGTTTCTTTTTTGGGACAGGATAAGCTTTAGTAGGGCCCCACGGACATTATTGTCCAAATTTATTAGTTTTTTAGCACAAAAATACTAAATTCACACATAAATAGCATTCCACATACAAAATATTACTCCGTTATTGGGTAGAGCAAGAACTATTTGACGCAATAGCTTCATTCGGAAATTAAGTTTTATGAAACTTCATTGAAATATCTACTGGTTGTTCATGATGTAAAAAACTTTTCAAAATATTGAGCGTTCGATATTTTAACCATTCGATATTTTGATCGTTCGATTATTTGTAAATTCGATATTTTGAACGTTCGATTTTTTGACCGTTCGATGAATAGTGTTCGATATTTTGATTTTCGATCATTTGGTATTCGATATGGCGTAGGGAACCCATTATATAAAGGACTGAACTCACCGGGAGCATTCGTTTAACGAATTTGGTTAGCGAGCGTTTGATGCATAATTAGTAAATTTATTCATTATCTTTGCGAGCACAACTTTCGATATTCGTTTTATCGTACTCACCAAAATGTTTGGTTCACGAAGGATATTATGTTCGAGTATGCTACAAACGCTCGTTCGTGAAACGAATGCTCCCGGTGAGTATAGTCCTTAATGCAACTTGTTCTTACAGTCATGATAAAAATATTTGGTAGGTGCTATAATAGGTTCGTTATTTTTTCTTAATATTTCTTTTTTAATATGATTGTGAAATAAAATGACATTGTATATGCAATAGAGTAAAAATAATCTAACAATGCACGGTGGAACTTTGATTAATTTATTAGTCACTAGCTTTCCACCCGCGGCTTAGCCCGCGTGGAGTTCACGACGCTATCCCGCGGGAATGTGACAATATTCCGGGATAAAAGTAGCCTATGTTCCTCTCCAGGGTACAAAGTATCTGTGTCCCTAATTTCAGCCAAATCAGTTCAGCCGTTTTGGCGTGATTGAGTAACAAACATCCAAACATCTAAACTTTCACATGTATAATATTAGTAGGAATTAGGATTAATTAAGGCGAGGAATCCCGACCAAAATAGGCACGCTAACGCTTGCTCGGCCGCGCTCTATACACTTCGCGCAGACCCTGCGGCAGCCGGCAGTGAACTGTGAACTCACGAGCGCCCCGCGAATCGAAAATCACTTAAAATTCAATTAAGAATTAAATACTAAAAAAATAAATTTATGACGGCCGGAATCCCTCGGCTATTCAAAGACAATTATTTTCATATGTTTTTCATTAACTAAAACCAAGTATACTGCAAGTAATATGATATTTGAATTATTATTAGACGGATGTTTGGGATTTTATTTGTAACAGTAAAATATCACCAATCGAAAAAAACGGTTGAAAGCACTAAATAAATAACTGTAAAATAACATATATTTTTTCCAAATTTTAAGTACTTGTGATTTGCGAGTAATCCATAATTTAAAATACCCTATTTTGGGGAATCGGCGCCTTAATCAATTACTGTGAACTTTAGAACGGATTCCCAGGGACGCGATTTTGAATCCCTCCTGAAAGTTACTTGCAGGGCTGGTGGTTTTTTTACTATCACAATTTTATAGGATTTATGTGATACTTAGTTAAAAAAAAAACAGTTTTTACTGAAAAATTTTCCTTAACTTTAGTTTTTATAAAACGTAATTTAAAATCAATGTTTTAGGAACAACTTTCTAGACGGTTATTATGTCTCACAAAAAAGATCCTAAGAACTAACAAGTACATAAATGAAAACTACATGCAGTCGACATAAAACTAATGGTAGCTATTAGCAGGTTAAGTAAAGCCTGTTGCAAGTATATGTTAAGGAGCATATAGACAGTCAAACAAAGCCAGCTCGTGGAGTGGCCGACACAAACATATGTACGTGAAGTGCAGCGTGCATCGTTGCACTTCTAAAGGGGTTGAGTATCGACGAGTGTTTCCAAGCCACTGCAAGATAAGATACGTTTGATACTAAAGCTGTGTGCTTTAGAATAGCTAATAAATTTTCTTCCTTTCAAATGTCTTTCCTAATTAATTCCTTTTAATAATTTTTATTACTAACTAGCGGCCGCCCGCGGTTTCACCCGCGTGGTTTCCGTTCCCGTGGGAATATTGGGATAAAAAGTATTCTAAGTTATTCCTTATGATATTAGCTACGTGCCAGTGAAAGTCCCGTCAAAATAGGTCCAGCCGTTTCAGAGATTAGCCGGAACAAACTGACAGACAGACAGACAAACAGACAAAAATTGTAAAAAAATGTTATTTTGGTTTATATACCGTATATATAATCATATGCATCTAGTAAAAAGCGGTTATTTTAATATTACAAACAGACACTCCAATTTTATTTATTTGTATATAGAGTATAGATAATGAATACTTAAGTAGTTTCTATCTTAGGACGGACGGACTTATCTTATCTTATTAAAAATTCTTTATATTCCGTGTAAGTGACCTGAAAAATATTTTTTTTTTTTAAAAAATAATGAAATGTTGATAGGTGTTAAAATTACAGGCAAAAAGCAAGCTCAATTCAAAGCAACAATAATGAAGTTTGTCAATTGTGGCAGTGGGGTTGGTTAAAAATGCATAGTAATTGAAGATCAAACGAACTTACCTAGTGAATTTCGATCCAAATTATGTGAACAGCTTCACTCGACGCGATTTCAGGTGTGATTTTCCTTCATTGTCATTTGTTGACGTTTCAAGAATATGTTTATTTCATCATCATCATCATTTCAGCCGTATATACGACGCCCACTGCTGGGCATAGGGACCTCCCCCAAGGATCTCCACAACGATCGGTCCTGCGCTGCCCGCATCCAGCGGCTTCCCGCGACCGCGCACCAGATCGTCGGTCCACCTTGTAGGGGGCCTGCCCACGGAACGTCGTCCGGTTCGCGGTCGCCATTCGAGAACCTTTCCGCCCCAACGGCCATCGGTTCTCCGCGCTATGTGTCCCGCCCACTGCCACTTCAACTGAGCATTCCTTCGAGCGTTTATTTAATATGACTATTTTTTTAATACGACTTTAGTTATACCAAGTCTTTAATTATGCTTGACAGAGCGTTACAAAATATTAATTTGTTTAAGATATGCGCGCTAACGCGTTTTAAAAACTCATAACCGACCCTCTTACTTTCGACATTATTAAAGTAGATACTAACAGACCAAAAGACACTTCTAGTATTTACTATATTATAATACCTACTATACTCGTAACTTGTCGATATTAAATTCGTTATAATAAAAGTAATACGAAAGCCATCCTCTTTCATGCGCTTATGCATGAAATAATATATTTTACTCACAAAGTGCAGCTATTGACTAAGTTTAGCACCATTATGCATACAATATCTACTTATTCTCACAGAGCAACACATTATTTAGCCGGTAGCCCCTAGATTCAGTTGAATACTCAGTCATTAATTTATTCAGAACGCAAACATAAAATACCGTACCCTTTGTTGTCAAAAAGTCCGAGGGGAAAACTAACACCCACTTGCAGGAAGCTCCATTAAAGTTAATGCTTCATTAAGTCTATTGCTATCACTTTTCGTTGTCAAGAAATAAAAAGTGACAGCAATAGATTTAATGAAGCTTTAACTTTAATGGAGCTATTCCTGCAATTGGGTGTATGTGACCCACTTTTAAACCGACCTCAAAAGGGGAAATATATTCTTATGAAAGAACCATTAAAGAAAAGACACGCTTCATGTGTACCTCTTTCCCTTCTGAAAACCACGAACAAGGTTTTTTTACCGAGGGCAATACGCAAACTATCCCTTTTCATGCGCATATGCCAGTGGAGTAGTGCCCTAGCCTAAGAGTGTGCCGCCTGAAGTGAGAACCGTCGTTCCAAATGTAGTTTTTCTCTGAAGAAATCCTTTTACGTACGGCGCCGGTAAACTGATTTCAGGTCCATCCTTACGTTCCTTTTGACGCAGCCTCTACAACGATCTCTCTAGACCTTTCTACCTATTCTGGAGCACGTGTTGTGTGTGAACGTAATGTATTCCTATTTGGTAGAAGAAAGAAAGTAAGTGATCCTTTAAATAAGGTTCCTTTAACAAAATAAGTAAGGACGTATACCTACTAATCGGACTCTAAGTTGACTCTGGGACATTAATTAACTCCTTGGTCATAGAAAACAGAGACAGTCAAAGAATACATGTTTTCTTGAAAATGGAAAATAAAGTATTTTTAGAAAAAATCGACTCGTCTCACAACTGGCTCCGATGGGACTCGAACCCACGTCCTTTAGCTATCCGGGCGACTGCTATAACCTTTGAGCTACGGAGTCGTTACGAGAAGCCTCGAATTTATCCAATACTAGCGAACTGCCATCGCTTCGCTTCGGTGTAGTGTGGTATTTGACACCATGTATTATGCATAAAACCTTCCTCTTAAATCAATCTAACTATCTATTAAAAAAAACCGCATCAAATCTGTTGCGTAGTTTTAAAGATCTAAGCATACATAGGGACAGACAACGGGAAGTGACTTTGTTTTATACTATGTAGTGAAGTGACTTCTTATTAGCGCTGTATTTTCATTTTTCAAAAATAATAATTGCATTGTGAATGCCAAAAAGTAAAAATTTAAATAACATGTTTTCTTTTTCTATTACGTGAATGCGGATTATTGCTTGATGGCTCATCAACCACAGGGAGTTAAATTGAAAATGCATCCTAAGCTTCCGTAAACTACATCAATTACTTATTCAAATTATTCGTTTTGCCACGTGCACATACAAAAAAATATTTTTTTGTATAATTTCAATTTCAAAAAGTGCCAATACTCGCGGAGCTCTCGTTCAAACCAAACAAACTGGAGTGTAGTCGAGTGGCAGCGCTAGTGCGCAGCTTAATCCCGGCTAAATGCATCGCAAACAGACCGACAGACAAACAGACAAACAGCGCTAGTCAATACGGGCCGCAAACTCCAGCCATTATATTAATCGTGTTGTTATTGCTCTCGACGCGCCGTGTCTTCATCTGGCTTGCACAGGAAGTGTTTATTTGATATTGTAAACATCTTGGGATGCTGAGACGGCAATACCTTGATCAAGTAACTACATCGCTTTGAGTGACCGGAGGGCCTAGACAAGTGTATTTCTATTATCGATATTGCCAGTAGAATAGAAAGAAAATGTATGGGATTGACATTAGCGGTCACGTGACATTTCGATCGCTAATGTCAATCCCTCAGAACAATAACTAAAGCTATTGTTCTGAGGTCAATCCCATTCATTTGTCTACTATATCTAAGCCATTTCTACAGGGGCAGTTCTACTTGTACTTAATGTTGACTCGATAACTTGGCCCTTAATATTTGTCATAGTTACGAAAACCTAACGTCTTTTATAAATAATAGTGTTTTTTATTGTAGTAAAACTTTAAATAAATTTAATGGTTTTAACGCATACTCAACGACTCTTCACAGAAATTCTAGTTCAAAAATGTATATTTATTTTGTTCCATAAAAATCTATTCGTTGAACCCTACCACCGAATGAATTTAGGTACATAAATAAAGGGGCAGGGGTTAGAAATACCCAGCCCTGACGCGAAGACTATTTAGCTTGGCGGGAGGGCTGGGCGCGGCGAGAGACAGGCCTTGTCTGACTGAGTCCAACATACCGTTAGCGGTATACGAAAAGACTGTATTTGCCCTCACTATTAAAAACAGTACTTACATTAATAAAAAATTGATTGTATCAAGTTTCCAACGGGAATTTTCCAACGTTCAAAAGATCAACCATTATTTTAACACACGTAAAGCTTCTATAAAGTTCATTTGAATTTATCAATCGCCGTTTCATAAAATTTTTCAACTTAAATTCAAGTGTCTCGACGAGGGTTTAACTATGAAGTTAATATTAATTTACAATTGTTGGCCGACTGCCAGTAAAGGGTGCCAACTGCCTCATGTTTTAAAAAGGATTTAAAAATTCTGTTTCTTCTCAAAAACCGCTCGCTTATTGGAACGTATGTAGCAAATTATTTTCACTTTTTGCATTCACAATGCAATTTTTATCATTGAAAATGAAGTATTAAAAAAAATCGACCCGCTTCAGAACTAGCTCCGATGGGACTCGAACCCACGACCTTTCACTGTCCGGGTGAATGCTATAACCAACCACTGAGCTACGGAGAGGAGTTCATAAGTATATGCTTACTAGCTGACCCGGCAAACGTTGTTTTGCCATATAATAGTGGACCCGATCACCAACATCTAGTGTGTGTTTATACACCAAAAGTTGCCTACATCAGACAACAGATAGCGCTAGTAACACACTACCAATAAAAGGGCCCAAGCTTGGTCTCTATTTCCTACATATAAAAATTACTCTGTGAAGTAGAGTGCGTGTCAGATAACTCTCGCGCATGCGCGACTGGGGCATTTTTGGCGCTAGTTACAGCACATTTTTTTATTCTAAGATAATGGAAAAGATTAGTATTCGATTTTGACCGCGCAGACTTCAGTGACTACATACTCTTTGGAAACGGCAATGGAAGAAATGACAGTTTTGTATCGATGGTACGACAGTTAAACGATTTTTCATAGAAAATTACAATTTTAACTCAATTTTCCGGAATGATAAGTAGCCTATGTTATTCTCCAGCTCCCAAACTATACCCATACCAAAACGTCGACCCGTTACTCCGTTTTGACGTGAAAGAAGGACAAACAAACAAACAAATAAACAAACAAACAAACACACTTTCTCATTTATATATTATAATATAGCTTTCCGCCTGCGGCTTCGCCCGCGTGGACTACGTGACGTTACCCCGTGGGAATGTGATAATTTTCCATGAAAAAAGTAGCCTATGTTCCTCTCCAGGCTACACAGTCATCTGTGTTCCAAATTTCAGCCAAATCCGTTCAGCCGTTTTGGCGTGATTGAGTAACAAACATCCAAACATCTAAACTTTCACATTTATAATATTAAGTAGGATTTATATATATATATATATATATATTTATAATATTAGTATGGATTATGTCTATGTGATTAAATAAATATTTGATTTGATTGGTTGATTGAGTTGTTACTTACGTTGATTTTGAAAAGTCGTGGGTTCGAGTCCCATCGGAGCCAGCTGTGAGACGGGTCGACGTACGTAGCAGTTCATAAACTTGAATGAAAAACTTGCAATATTTTTTCTCGACAACAACTTTTATTCTCTAAAAACATTATTTTAACAAAACAGATAAAGTTGGTTCATTTAATCATACTTCGTGCAACTATTTGCCGTTGACACATAAAACGAAATAGGTTTTTGTACATATTTCTCGCGAATAGCTAAAGTAGAATGGACTGTCTGATTGAAGTCTGGGCTCGTAGTCACCTGATGTTTTTGTTTTTTATTTGTTTCACCAGAGGGCGCCGCAATGACGTCGTGACCCAGTGCAATTTATGATATTGTTCCGTTTCGTTGTTTTAGCGAAATTGTGCTATGATGTAGGGGATTACCGTCGGGTGTAGGATGGCTATAAATTGAGTTTATCTTGTTTGTTTCCTAAATTATAGTGATGTTGAAACGGGTGGGAATACTGGATTATTACGTTAAAAGTACTTCTGCTTTTTCTGTATTAAATTTCCTTAAACTGTTCTCTAATATTAACGTCAGGTGGCAGAAAAAATACATATTTGAAAGAAACCTTTTGCTTGCTTTTCAATATTGTAGTAACATGTTGGGCGCCAATAAAACAAAATCAGAAAGAGACTAAAGTGATTGATTAAAAGTGCTAAAATGTGTTCATAGAATAGTAAAATACATACTTTTTTTAACTGTAAAAATGCAATGTACAAATCTAAAACAATCTCTAATAAAGTTTTCGATAAACAAAATAGTTTGAAATGTATAGGTGCGACAGGCCGCGACAGGGCGCAAACAAATTGCCGTAACCAAATCTATTGTTGCTTTTAGCGACGGAGGAGCTGCCAACTTCCTAGGTCTGATGCGGCAAGCTAGGGGTGCCAAAATAATAGATCTACTTAGGTTTATTTATAGTGGTGTTATAAAAAGGATTCGTCGTGTTTATAGTCTGTGGGCAGCCGATAGAGATATATAGGCTATGACGCTATAAGCCTCTTTGGAAAGTATTGTAATTTCGAACCATGGATGCGTGGCGAATTTAAAAAAGAAGGCTTGTATTGTTATCTTTTGATTGGGCTAAACCTATTATTTATTGTTATATTATTTATAGTAATTAAATAATTATCTAAACATATAATTTTAAAATAAAATGGATCTTTATTCATTAAAAAGTAATGCAAATGTTAATTTCCGGTGCACGCTCACCTGACACATCAGATTATTGTATGGAAAAATGGCGGGATGATGTCAGTTGAGCGTCGTTCCCGCGCAGTTCAGTCAGTCGTATTCAAGCCACCGAACTGAACACTACTAAGGTTAAGTGAGAAAGTGTATTGTAATAGAGGAATAAAAACTGTGAGTATATCATGATCTTTATTGCATTATTTTAAAAATCCTCCCCTATTGCATGCGTAGATAACTTAGTCCAACATATTTCAGAAGTGGGTAGAACCTTATTTTTTAGATATTTTTTTTCTTTTGATATTTTATGCACCTTATTTTTATTTACGAACTTTAAAACTGCATTAAGTGGCACTCCTTTGAATAAAGTAATACCACAATTTGCACAAGACAGGTTGCATTATAGTTTATTCTTTATTCGCCTTTTGATACATTTGTTACCTTATACGTAAAAATCTTAGTTGTCTTACACTAAGCTATTAAACGTTAGCAGTGGAATCGTAACTTGGCTTAGCGAATGAGCTACAGTTTCAGTTTTACTTGTTATTGGGTTTACTGGGAAACATAAGTTGAACAAAATTCAAATAATAATGATTGTGATGTGAAGTTAGTTCTTAAAATTCAATTTGTTCAACAATTGTCTCTGTTTACTTTACTGAATTAGTGTTAGATATTGATTCATATTACTGAGCGTCACTCACTAAGCATTAATACATTCTAAGATAGTAAATGACTTTTACTTTTTGCATTGACAATGCAATTTCAATTTGTTTTTCCTAATATTTCATTTGTATGATACTTACATGTCTGAAAAGGGCTAAGGTGCATATCACAAATAACAATACAATGAAATTTTAATGTCTTTAGATAAGCACATTCTTACAACCACATTTAGCTACTACAAAAGGTTATCTACATTTTAAATCTCATAATGTCTCTAGTAAAAAAAAAAATTGTCTCTTTCTTCTCATCAGTTGTTCAAACAAATAACCATTAGTATTTTTCGTTTTATCGTACATGTACGTGTATGATATCAACATTTGGGTGTTCTCAATGCATTCTATTTGTATGCTTACACAAGAAAAAAGTATAGAAGTGTATTCGTCTGTCGTTTAATATTTATAACACTTCAAGTTATTTTGTTAAAGTGATTGGCGTGATGGTAGGCAATTTATTTATTTATTTGTCAAGTTTGTGGTAGTCAAAGAATAGATGTACTTCTCACATGATGTTTTAAAACGTTTCAGTGTAAGAAATGGAGCCACGCGATCGATGTCGCGAGGTACGAACTCCAACAAGCCCAACGCTGCCGCTGCATATAAGTCGTCCGTCACGGAGTCGTCATCGCGCACCCAGCAGAGGCAGACGCTCACGCAGCCGATCAAGTTGTTGGAGAAGAAGCCGCACGTTTCAGCGATCGCCTGGTCAAGCCCATCGCCCTTCACGAGAGAGATCCAGGTACCAGTCTCGAAGCCGTACTGGGCCTGTACAAGATCGAAGCCCAAGACAGCAACACGCATCTGCTTATCGGTCCCCTCGTCGGGAGGACGGCGAACACGGGAACTACGTCTCGCGCCGCTCTAACCACATGGCTGTTGGTGGTGAACTACATCATAAGCGCCGGAGCCATAGTAGGTGTGCTTTGAGGAGCAGCTCGCCACCGCCGACTCATAATCGTGAGATAGGTGACACTTGTCATTTTTGTAGCTCTAGTGGCTCTAAACATTTTGTTCACCACAGTGGGCGAAAAATTAGTCATTCTGTACGAGAAAGCCCTCAGTGCAGTCGTGAGGCCCCAAATCCATCTAACTCAAGTTTGACTGAGCTTCTGTCCGCCTTGCGTTCTATAGGTAGCGATAACAGCCTAGACCTTCCTTAAATAACACTGTTCCCGAATTCGATCCAAGTAAACGAGAACAAACCACAACGATGTGGCTACACAAGGTTAACGAGTGTGCTACAATATATGGTTGGTCCGAGAGACAAACCATACATTTCGCGTTACCAAAATTAAGAGGCGTTGCAAAGCGATGGTATGAGGGACTACCCTCTGTTCTGTTTACTTGGACCGAGTGGCAGCAAAAACTGCTATCCGCTTTTCCTTCGGAAGAGAACTATGGGCAAATGTTAAGCGATATGTTGGCCAAACGGGCCCGATTCTCTGACTCGCTAGAGGAATATTTCTACGACAAGTTAGCTTTAATTAATAGGTGTGGTATAACAGGTAAACGCGCAGTTGAGTGTGTTTTGCATGGTATAGACGACAGGTCGGTTAGGTTGGGTGCTGAAGCAGCGCAGTTTGACGACCCTGACAAATTGCTTTCGTACTTACGTAATGCAAGGAGTAGTAGAACAGTTGTTGACCGCAAAACCATTAGAACGCAACAAGGAAAACAGACAGAACAATCAAGATCAGTCTTGAGACCCACTCGTTGTAGTAACTGTAAGAAAGATGGGCATGTGACCTCGCAGTGTAACTTACCTATTAAAAAGTGTGGCAGGTGTAGTAGAGTAGGCCACGAAACTGAGCAGTGTTATGCTAAATTACCAAACACTGATAAAACTGTCATGCAAGTTTCTAATAATACTGGTAATACCTCGCAACTAGAGTACATAGCACCTTCTGAAAAATATTTTAAAATTGCCCTTGTTAACGGGTATCCTATTAGAGCTTTTATCGACTTCGGTAGCGAATGTTCGTTAATAAAACTTTCAGAATTTTGTTTACTTTCAAACAGTTACGATTCAAATAACTTACCTGTTCTCCGTGGGTTCGGAAACTCCCTGGTTAAGACCATTGGCAGGCAAAGGGTTCATGTTGTTATTGATGATGTAGGCGCAGATCTAGATTTACTAGTTGTCCCAGATAATGCAATGCATGTTCCATTAATAATAGGGCAAACATATACGGAGCAACCTCACATTGCTATAACTAAGACTAGTGGAAGTCTCGAAATAACCATTTGCAATCAGACTGACATATTAACAATACCCAACAAAGTGAAACTGCTATGTCTCAAGGAAGTTTGTATTGACGAGTTATCGTCGGTCCTTGATGTTTATACTGAACCTTGCCATGAAGGTGAAGTTTATATAGAGGGTGTGCTAGGGTTATATATGGGAGTTCGTTTCTCGGTTCCTGGAGGCTTGTTTCGTTTTGATAAAAATGGTGCCGGCTCAATAGTCGTGGTCAATCAGTCGCTTCCAGGTAGGTTGTGTTTTCCTAAGGATTTTCTCTTAGCTCGAGGTTATATAGCGCTTCCGGACTCTGTTGATAGTGCGAAGACCGTATTGTCTTGCAGCATAGAGAAGACACCCAATAATATTTCCATGGATGCAGTTGTTTGTGGCAATGAACTCACCAAAGGAGAAAAGAGCAATCTTTTAAGTCTTTTGAATAATTATAGGCACTGCTTTGCTTTTGGTTTGAACGAGCTAGGTAGGACTAGTATTGGAGAAATGAGTATTCGCCTAAATGATGATGAGCCTGTTGTGTACCGGCCATACAGATATAGATAGATATAGCTATTGCGGAAAAGGAGAAGGTGAGGGAAATGGTTTCTGAGCTGCTTGACAATGGGATTGTGCGACCGTCTACGTCACCGTATGCGAGTCCCATCGTCCTTGTCAAGAAAAAAACAGGTGAGCTTAGACTTTGTATAGATTACAGGGCTCTTAATAAAAAAACAGTGAAGGACCATTACCCTATACCTTTGATTGACGATCAGCTGGACGTGTTGGCCGGCAACACTTTTTACACTACCCTGGATCTAGCATCCGGGTACTACCAAATATCCATCCGGGAGGAGGATAGGCATAAGACCGCATTTGTGACGCCGGATGGCCACTACGAATTTACTCGTATGCCGTTCAGCCTCGCAAATGCACCCGCTACATTCCAGAGGACTACGAACCAAGTTCTTGGGTCATCACGGCACAAGGAGGCTCTAGCATACCTGGATGATGTGATTATTCCCTCGAAAAATACTTCGGAGGGTATGGAAAGGTTGGAATCGATTCTACGTTTATTTGACGATGCTGGGCTCACACTCAAACTTTCAAAGTGTTGTTTTTTTAGTCGAAAGGTAGAGTACCTTGGGTTTGAGGTTTGTGCTGATGGGATTCGTCCTGGAGCACGGAAGGTTGAAGCAGTCTCTAATTTTCCTGTACCGCAGAATCAACATAACGTACGGCAGTTTTTAGGGCTTGCCGGCTTTTTTCGCAGATTCGTTCCAGGGTTTTCCGTGAAGTCTAAACCGCTGACCCAACTTCTCAAGAAAGATGCTGTCTGGGACTGGGGAGCAAAGCAGGAAGGGGCGTTCAGAGAGCTGCAACACAACAGTATCTAATGCAAAAACCATTGCTCGCTCTGTACGACCCCCGAGCCGAGACTGAGGTCCACACTGACGCATGTAAGATGGGACTTGGAGGAATTCTACTCCAGAAGGGCAGCGACGGTTTATTGAGGCCAGTTGCTTAGTTCAGCAAGCAGACCACCCCAGAAGAGATGAATTACTCGTCATACGATTTGGAAACGTTGGCAGTTGTTGCATCCCTACAGAAGTTTCGTGTTTATTTAGTAGGTATCCACTTTAAGGTCGGGTTCGTGCCACTTTTTCAAAAAGAGACATGGTTCCCCGCGTTGCAAGATGGTGGCAGCAGATGCAAGACTATGACTTTGATATAGAGTACAGAGCTGGGAAGTCGATGGCGCATGTCGATGCGCTCAGTCGCAATCCGGTAGGAGTTGAGCAGGTTATGGTTTTAGATGTGTCCTCTGTTGAAGAAACAGACTGGCTTGTGACAGTGCAAAGTGCCGATGATGATATACAAAGAATCATTGGTATTCTCAATAATCCTGAACTTGCGGATGTTGTCGAGTTAAAGTCAAATTACAAGGTCAAAAATGGAAAGCTCTTTAGAATTACAAAAGATGGGGATAGATGGGTAGTCCCTAAGGGAGGACGTTGGCAGATTGTGAAACAAAATCACGATGACATCGGGCACTTTGCACTGGACAAGACCCTAGAGAAAATAAGTGTGTCTTATTGGTTTCCAAATATGCGTACTTTTGTTACAAAATATGTCAACTCGTGTTTAGAGTGTACATACTCCAAGTCCTCTGGTGGGAAAAAACCTGGTTTTCTTCATTCTATTCCCAAGGTTAACGTGCCCTTTGACACGATACATGCTGACCATGTAGGTCCCTTTGTTCGTAGTAGCAAGGGTAATATGTACATTTTGGTTTTGATAGACTCCTTCACGCGTTATGTGTTTCTCAAACCAGTAAGAAATACCAAGTCACAAACTACGGTCAAAGTGTTCCGCGAATATTTTGGCCTCTTTGGAACACCTAGAAGAGTTATCACCGATAGGGGTACATCATTTACGAGCGATCTGTTTAGAAAGTTCTTGGGGGAGAGAAACATTAAACATGTATTGAACGCTGTGTCTACCCCCCGTGCCAACGGGCAAGTGGAAAGATATAATAGAACCTTGGTTGATGCACTTACCGCGAAAACAATTAATACACCCGAGAACAAATGGGACGATCACTTGCCCGATGTGCAATGGGGGATGAACAACACGCTCAATAAGGGTATAAATAAGATTCCAGCAGAGGCTCTTTTTGGTGTTAGGCCAGTAGGTTGTACCGAAAGTACTCTAAGGTCAGAACTTGCTGATGAGGTCACCGCTGTCCCCGACAGTCAAAATAGAATTGAAATCAGGAAAGAGATTCAATCGCATGTATCCTCTTATCAAGAGGCCCAAAAACGAGCCTATGACAAGAAAAGGTGCTCAGCTAGGAAATACAAAGTGGGGGACCTTGTCCGAATAGAACGTCAAATCCCGGCTACAGGTAGTAGCAAAAAGTTGATTCCAAAATTTCAGGGACCCTATAGGATATCTAGAGTATATGATCATGATAGATATGTTGTAGAAAGCACGCCTTTGACTAAAAAAGGTAATCGGTCTTTTACTACAGTCGTAGCTGTTGACAAAATCCGCCCTTGGCTTAACTACGAGAGACCTCAGAGTTTCTCATCTAGTGAAGATGACGATAAGCAGTCAGACTCGGAAAAACAATAGCTTAATAATAATTGTTTGTGTCCGTGTTTTTATTTTCGCTAAAGGCCACTGGCGATATTGTGTTGGTCGATATTTTGAACGCAGCGTGATTCAAATATTCTTAATTTTTACTAGGTAAGTGCTTCCAAAATTTAGTGCCATGAAATAATGCCATTTGATTTATTTTTAAGGGGCCATGAAATAATGCCCGAATTCTTGTGATAAGGCCATGAAATAACGCCTTAAAAAGTAATACTTAGGGCCATGAAATAATGCCCGAATTCTAAGGTCATGAAACAATGCCTAAATCTCTGATACAAGGCCATGAAATAACGCCTTCGAAGTCAGTACCTACCCAGGGCCATGAAATAATGCCCAAATCCTAAGGCCATGAAATAATGCCTAAATCTTTGTTACAATTACAAGGCCATGAAATAAAGCCTAATTAATGCCATGAAATAATGCATATTGTAATAGATTTTTAATTGTGATATAATTAACTTTTAATTTAATTAAGCTGAATGTTTCAGTGGACCATATTATACATATAATGATGTTTTCTTTCTGTATTGTTGAACATGCAATTAGTAATCTATCAACAGTTTTTTTATCAACAATTGTGTTTAAGTTGTTTTATTTAACTATAAGAGTTATTGATGTTACCTATGGAAAAAAATGAATCGATTAGATAAAATGTAATTACCACTTTTTAATTTATTAAATTTTTGTTGTTGTTGGAATGCTATCATTTATTTAATAGCTTACTTTTAAAATTTTAGTTAACTTGATTTATTTTCTTACTATTGTATCAGTAAAACTTGTTATTATAACGAGGACGTTTTGTTTATTTTGGATGGCCGACTGTTATCTTTTGATTGGGCTAAACCTATTATTTATTGTTATATTATTTATAGTAATTAAATAATTATCTAAACATATAATTTTAAAATAAAATGGATCTTTATTCATTAAAAAGTAATGCAAATGTTAATTTCCGGCGCACGCTCACCTGACACATCAGATTATTGTATGGAAAAATGGCGGGATGATGTCAGTTGAGCGTCGTTCCCGCGCAGTTCAGTCAGTCGTATTCAAGCCACCGAACTGAACACTACTAAGGTTAAGTGAGAAAGTGTATTGTAATAGAGGAATAAAAACTGTGAGTATATCATGATCTTTATTGCATTATTTTAAAAATCCTCCCCTATTGCATGCGTAGATAACTTAGTCCAACAGTATTATTGTTATTTGACGTATTCGAAGACAGCCCGTCCTCAGGGCAAGATCCCTAGTCTATAAATATAGGCTATGTAATACAAAGTAGAATCGTTTTATAGGAATAATTATCCTAAAAGTGCAACCATTCTTTTATTCAACCCCCAATAAGTAAGTAGTACAACGTGCCACTACAATACTATACTAGTATAATCACCAATGTAGGTATCTATGAGTACAAGTGAAATGTGTGAGGTTTTGTTTAAAATCTTGTGATCTTAATTAAATCATATTATTTCAATTTTGTTTATATTGAGACAAATTATTTGCTATAGTTGCAGTGTACAATTGCATATTATACGTAAAGGCTGACATTTTCCTAATTGAAAATATGAGTATTTCTTCAGATAAAATAAATTTTGATTCATTATTTCGCATTTGACATCTATTTCGGGTCCGCCATTATTTAAACTTTGTCTTTGAACAATATTAAGACTAGTTTAGCATATGAAATACACGATACCATGATACCAAGTTCCACGAATACTAGCTTCCAGAAAATTCTCCTTTGCGTTTCAAAGCATTCTACATCAATATTCTCTGTACCAGCCCTGTGTAAACTTTAAAAGCGGGGACAAGGCTTTGACAAGTAGGTACTATGAGCAATGACGGGAGTGGTTCGAAAGCACGCCATGTTTCATTTTCTTTGCGTCCTCAAACTGGTAACTTTATAACAAAGACTATCGGAGGTGTGTAGAGGTAAGTGGCCTTGAGTGAAAATAGTTGTGAGATACAAATTAGTTTTGAGATTTTAAATTATTTTCCACTTCTCATGCTCGTAAAGTTCGTGTTTATGTTGGATATAGGCTGCATAAAATCGCTTTTTAAAATCTTCGTCTAAGTCTCAAACTCTAAGACAAAGGTCACATTATCCATGTTAAATGACTTGTGGGCACGTAGCCTATATACATATATACATGCACACACACCAAACATATACATATAATATTTATATACCTACATTACAAATAAAATTACACTCATTTAATTATACAAATCAAACACTAACTACACTTACACTAAACTTAAATATAACTAAAGCTAACTTACCTTATTTAATTCCATCACTAAAAAGTACATTATTTCTCGCACGTCAAAATCAGTAGCCCGACGAAAACTCGTGTGCTGTGGGAACGCACAACTCAAAACCCGTCCTATTGTTCTCGGGAAAGACGCGCGGGGCGAGGCCCGGAGCGCCACCGCCGCCGGCGCAGGTACACCAGTCGAGACCTCAACACGACGCGGAGCTCTCGTCACTTTGTTGCTTTATGCACCTGCTTACGCACAGATTTGTTTTGCTCACGCTTGCGCACCACTATTCGTAGGATTAATCCTCCACGCTTTGTAAACTTTGCCGTGCCTGTGTTTGTGCTTGTATGTAAGATTTGAATTGTTTCTATGTACTCCTTCTGTGAAGTGTGTGTATAACTTGTGTTGGACAATATACACCGAAAGAACAGTAAGTTTATCTTATTTATTTCGTCACCAACACACATCCCACACTGGTGACCCGAACTAAAACACTTGGAATAGAAAATAAAGTGCATAATGAGCGTCAGCAGTGACTCGGCAAAATCGGCAACGTCGCAAGGCGCGCAGCACCCCACCCAGCGTACCGGCCAACGTCATCACCGAGAGCGCGTTTCCAATCCACCATCCGATCTTTGCCGTGTCGGCGTACGTGTTCCACCGTTTTGGCCTGAGGAACCGGAGATATGGTTCGCACAAATTGAAGGGCAATTCGCAATAGCAGGGATCACTCTAGACGTCACGAAGTTTAATCACGTGATTATGCAGTTGGATCCGCAGTTTGCAAAGGAGGTTAAAGATGTCATTCTAAACCCACCAGCTGAAAATAGATATGAGAAATTAAAGTACGAGCTAATAAAGCGATTGACAGCCTCAAAAGAGAAGAAGGTGCATCAACTCCTCATGCATGAAGAACTGGGCGACAGGAAACCATCACAGTTCCTAAGACACCTCCAGAGTTTGGCGGGTTCAGAAGTGCCAGAGGACTTTATCCGCACTATATGGAGCAGCCGCCTACCCAGCAACATACAAACGCTACTGGCATCACAACCAGCTACATCATTGGAAGCGCTAGCAGACTTGGCTGACAGAGTGCAGGATATCGTCTACCCCACGCGCCAAGTCGCCTCCGTTGCCTTACCTGCAGCTTCGCCGAGCAAGGTGGAGACAATGTCACTGGAAATAGCGGAACTTAAAGAAGCTGTCAAAAACTTGACCTTTCAGCTAAACCGTCGTGAACGTGAATCCAGATCTCGCCCCCGTTCAAGGGACAATCACCGAAGCCGCTCATCATCTCGTTCCAGCTCCAATTACCGCAAATTTCCTTTATGCTGGTACCACTTTAATTTCGGATCGAAAGCGACTAAATGTGTAAAGCCCTGCGACTACACGAAGTCGGGAAACGCTCAAGGCAGTCGATAATGGCGACACACGATTGCCCTTCCTCCAGTGGTCGCCTTTTCGTCACAGATCGCAAAACCAAGACGCAATTTCTAGTGGACACCGGTAGCGATCTTTGCGTATTTCCGCGATCTACATTACGCGAACGACGCATGAAGACTTCATACCAACTGTCAGCGGCCAACGGGAGTATCATCGATACGTATGGTTTCATACAATTAAATTTAGATTTAGGTCTTAGACGTAGCTTTACCTGGAACTTTGTTGTGGCTAACGTTACTAAAGCTATTATTGGCGTAGATTTCCTCAGACACTTCAATCTTATGGTAGATGTACGTAACCTGCGTTTGATTGACAATACCACCTCATTGTGTACTTTAGCTAATGCAAATAATGCCATAAATTCCGTGCTGTCTGTTAAGGTTTTGACTGGCGATTCGCGATACCATGCAATTTTAAATGAATTCCCTGATATCACTCGTCCGTCTGGCACACCACGCATTACACAGCATAATACAGTACATCATATACGCACCACCCCAGGACCGCCAATTTTTTGCACGCCTCGCAGGTTAGCGCCGGATAAATTAAAAATCGCACGTAATGAGTTCCAGTTGATGTTAAACAACGGTACCGCGCGCCCATCTGAGAGTCCTTGGGCATCAGCACTGCATCTAGCGCCCAAAAAGGATAGCAGCTGGCGTCCCTGCGGTGATTACCGCGCGCTGAACGCTCGAACCATACCCGACAGATACCCGATCCGTCATATACATGACTTCGCGCACAGCATTGCAGGCTGCAAAGTCTTCTCAACCATAGACCTAGTGAAGGCCTATAACCAAATTCCAGTATTTGAGGAGGATATACAGAAGACCGCCATCACCACCCCATTTGGCCTGTTCGAGTTCCCATTTATGACCTTTGGTCTAAGGAACGCAGGCCAAACTTTTCAAAGGTTTGTAGACGAGATGACTAGGGGGCTAGACTTCTGCTATTCCTACCTAGATGACTTTCTGGTATTTTCCGAGGATCAGGCCCAGCATGAGGACCACCTGAGACAGCTGTTCGAACGAATGCAGCGGTATGGCATCCTGGTAAATACCGCTAAATGTGTTTTTGGTGCAAGTGAAGTTATATTCTTAGGTTATCACATCTCAGCAAAAGGCACTAAGCCTCAAGAGTCCAAGGTCCAGGCAATCAAAGACTGCCCAGCACCTAAAACAGTAAGAGAACTTCGGAGATTTTTGGGAATGCTCAATTTTTATAGGCGCTTTTTACCCAATGCCGCAAAGAGCCAAGCCCCCCTCAATGCTCTTCTTACTGGCTCGGTAAAAGCCTCACATCCAGTGGTTATCACGGGCCCAGCGTTGACAGCATTCGAGCAGTGTAAGCAGGATCTCTGCAACGCTGCACTGCTGTCACATCCAGATTGTAACGCACGGTTGGCCTTAACCACGGATGCATCCGACGTGTCATTAGGAGCGGTTTTACAGCAGTTGAAAGATAGTGCCTGGCAGCCTTTAGCGTTCTTTTCACGCAAGCTAAGTCCAGCACAGCGGAAATATTCACCTTACGACCGAGAACTTTTGGCCATATACGAAGGTATTAAATACTTCCGCCACATGCTGGAAGCCAGACATTTTACGGTATTTACTGACCATAAGCCACTTAGTTTTGCATTTAGTGATCGCAAAAACACCTGCTCACCTCGCCAGTACCGACATCTAGATTATATATCGCAATTCACGACAGATATCCGGCATATATCTGGCCGAGACAACGTGGTTGCTGATACATTGTCACGTATCGAAGAGATTCACCCAGCCCTTGATTATGAAGTGTTGGCAAAGTCTCAATCATCAGACTCTGAAATTGCGAGCCTTCTCAACAATGAAACTTCGATACGACTAAAAAAAATAGTAGTAGAGGGCAGCCGTCACGAAATATATTGCGACGTAAGTCGGTCACCACCGAGACCGTTTGTGACCAAATCGTTGCGAAAGCAGGTTTTCGACTGCCTTCATAGCCTCAGCCACCCGGGCCCAAACGCAACAGCTCAATTGGTAGCCGAGCGGTACGTGTGGCCAGGCGTACGCAAGGACTGTCGGGAGTGGTCAAAATGCTGTCTAGCTTGCCAACGTGCCAAGGTGAGCCGCCACGTGTCCGCCCCGTTAGGCACGTTCAGTCTACCGCGCGCTAGATTCGCTATAGTACACATTGACCTTATAGGTCCTTTACCACAATCACAAGGGTACCGCTACTGCCTCACTGCCGTCGACCGTTTCACAAGATGGCCAGAGGTAATACCAATCGTAGACATGACAGCAGAAACGGTAGGACGTGCATTATTGTCAGGTTGGATATCCCGTTTTGGCTGCCCGTCCGACATAGTAACTGACCGTGGACGTCAATTTGAATCCAATTTGTTCGATTTTTTGTCCAAAATAATAGGATTCAAACATCGGAGAACCACGGCCTATCACCCCGCAAGTAACGGCTTAGTCGAGCGATTTCACCGCCAGCTAAAAGCCGCCATTGTATGCCACGCCGACAACAACTGGACCGAATCTTTACCACTGGTTCTGCTTGGTATCCGTTCGGCGATTAAAAAAGATTTAAAATCCTCTTCTGCTGAGCTTCTGTATGGTGAACCCCTTCGCCTACCTGGAGAATTTTTCCAGAACGAGGTGGAGACCACTACAGATATAACAGACTTTACGGCACGCATTCGTCTGTTTGCAGAGAAATTGCGTCCAACCCCCGCTTCTCGCCATAGCAATAATAAAATCTTTGTACATAGTGATCTTCAATCCTCCAGTCACGTATTCCTTAGGGAAGACTCACTGAGAGCAGCTTTAAGTCCCGTTTATTCCGGTCCCCACGAAGTAATTGAAAGGGGGGATAAAGTTTTTAAAATCTTAGTTAAAGGGAAACAAGTTACCGTATCGATCGACCGCCTTAAACCGGCATACTTCTTTGTCGACCCCGTCCCTAGTTCATTACCTGACAGTAATATTAGTAATAACCCAAACACCGAAGTAAACCCGGAACCTGAAAATGTTACTGGAAAGACCACCCGTTCAGGACGGCGCGTTCGGTTCCCGGATTACTATCGCCCGTAGTGACGGTCTCTGGAAGGGAGTGATGTGGGCACGTAGCCTATATACATATATACATCCACACACACCAAACATATACATATAATATTTATATACCTACATTACAAATAAAATTACACTCATTTAATTATACAAATCAAACACTAACTACACTTACACTAAACTTAAATATAACTAAAGCTAACTTACCTTATTTAATTCCATCACTAAAAAGTACATTATTTCTCGCACGTCAAAATCAGTAGCCCGACGAAAACTCGTGTGCTGTGGGAACGCACAACTCAAAACCCGTCCTATTGTTCTCGGGAAAGACGCGCGGGGCGAGGCCCGGAGCGCCACCGCCGCCGGCGCAGGTACACCAGTCGAGACCTCAACACGACGCGGAGCTCTCGTCACTTTGTTGCTTTATGCACCTGCTTACGCACAGATTTGTTTTGCTCACGCTTGCGCACCACTATTCGTAGGATTAATCCTCCACGCTTTGTAAACTTTGCCGTGCCTGTGTTTGTGCTTGTATGTAAGATTTGAATTGTTTCTATGTACTCCTTCTGTGAAGTGTGTGTATAACTTGTGTTGGACAATATACACCTAAGGAACAGTAAGTTTATCTTATTTATTTCGTCACCAACACACATCCCACAGACTAAATTAATAAAACTAGGCAACATTAATAAATTTTCTAAGAAATAAGTATTTCAAGGGCATTATGGACTACGATCTATGCTAAAGTCACTGTGCTGCCACTGCCACGTATAAAAAAAAAGAAAAAAAAAGTCTTCCCGCCAATATAGCGAAGTCTTTATTTTTTCTTTTTTGCAATAGTGCTATTTATTTTCCTCACAATCGAAGTGAAAAGCAGAGTGTATAACTAGTACATAAAACCCATTTTACCCAAGACGATTATATATCCACCCGAGCCGTACGTTTTATGTACTTTTTGTACAATCTACTATTTATGCATTCACAATGCAATTCTGTAAGTATAGGAATAATGTGATAGTAAAAAACCATGAAATTAGTTTTTTTACTATTATTGTATGAATCATATCATAAGATAATGAACGTTAAAGTTAATAAACTAAAATTTATCTCATTAAATAAATCAATTTAATAAATGTGGATTAGCATATACACAGCCAGATTTTTATTAGTACAAAGATTTTAGGGGATATAGATTTTTTTCGTATTGATGGACACCTATCATCCCCTTAAAACTTTGTACTAATTAAAATTTCGTGGTGTATAAGAAACAAACTTGTCTATAATTAAAATTAATATACCACCAAATAAATCATTTACAATAACGGTAATAATGTGCTCCCAAATGGAATGTCAACATGGACTACGAACTGACTACGACTGGATTATGTACTGCTACGAGGTGCTACGTCGTAGCAAATCTTTTTATTACTACGCTGCCTGGGAGATTTTTATTAGTTTTAGGGTTTAGAGGTTATACTATGGCTTATTATTAAGCAATATAGGCATGATTATTGTAATGTTTTCGCTATTATAGGTGAATAAGAAAAATATATTGTTATTTATTTGTTGAAATATATGAGGCACCTATTAGTTCTTGAATAATGATGGAATAGATGGAAATACAATAATCTTGAGCTTCTCAGTGCTTACTTGAAGGGAAACCGTTAGTTTCATTAACACTGCATTATTAAAAACCCACCGATTTTGTCTTTGATTGATTATCATTGTGCCCCCGTTATCGACATCTCTCCGTTTGATAATGCTTCGTGGTTACCTCATTTACTGCAGGGAATCATGCCTATTTAGTGATAAAATAAACTCTTAAGATATCGGATTCTTGCATGTTCTTAACATACAATTTTAACCGCCTCTGTTGTCTAGTAGTACACACCACCAACGGTATTAAGAAAGAAAGAAAAAAAGAAAAAACCATTTATTTCGACATCACACGATAAAAACAACAAACATTTCATAAAACCAGATGTATTAGATCCAGATGTCCCGGGTTCGATTCCCAGTGGGGATACATATTGTATTCGGTTTGGTTGGTGGTAGGCTTCGATCATTTATAAAACCGTGCTAGGGCTTGTCCAAAGTCCGCCCGTCTACCTACCTACCACCATCTAATCTAAGTCTGACGCCATAACAACTATGTTTTCAGCATTATTGCGTTCCGGCAGTTAGAGATAAGATAGCCAGTTCCTCAGTGCTTGAGAATTCCGGGAGTAGTGCGCTTTCACCTTCAGCCTTATCATCACTTAACACAGGTGTGATGAAGGCTAAGAGCTACCCCGTTGTCTATACTAATAATAAATAATAAATAAAATAAAAAATCATTTATTCCTGAAATCTTAATATCAATATTTTGCGCTGAGTCTTCCCATTGAGTAATCTTAGATACTTGTTATGGGAAAGACTCGCCACTTCCCAGCTTGTTTACAAAGATTTCTTATAAATTATAATAGAACAAACTTTCCAAAATAAAAAGAAAAAACAAAAGAGAAAGAAATATAATCTTAAAATTATCGGCGAGTTAGTAGGTGTGTGTGTGTGTATGTGAGTGTGTGTGTGTATTTGAGAGTGTGTGTGTGTACGTATGTGTGTGTGATGAATTTTTACGATAATCTAACAAGCAAACATTCAACTTCCTCATATGTAATGGTATTTAACCACTCAGTCATCACCTTTTTACAAGTGGCTAAACACATGGGATAGATTTTTAAAATTCGATTAATTTTATTGTACAAAAATGTAGATTGACAATCGTACTGACGTCTTGCAAAGACTGTTCGAACTGGGAGTGAAGTTGCCACAATATCTTTCCTACGTTTCTTTGCCTTACTATGTTCGTATGGCAAATTTTTATGGCAATTTAAAATAATACTAAGGATGTATAGCTTCCTTACAGTTAAAATACCGCTAATCTTGTAAAGAGCATCAGTAGGAAACCGAAAAGGTTTACTGTACATCACCTTTAAGAGTGACCTTTGAGCGCGTTCTATACTAAGAAAGCTAGTCTTATCCGCTCCACCCCATACCACAATGCAATAGTTGATTACCGACTGTACCATCGCGATATAGAATTTGTTCAAGAGCTCAGTTGTCATCAAACCCCTCAACGTTTTGAACATCCAGATAAATTTTCGGATCCTGTTCATAGTCGTTTCAATATGAAGATGCCAACTGAGTCTCTGGTCTATCATTATACCTAAGTATTTTGTTGATGATACCCTATCAATGAGTGGACAGTTACAGGCTACAAGAAAATGACTAGAGGAGTGGGAGCAATTATGTATCCTAACACAGTAATCCACGCCTGGCTGCGAGGCGTCATTGGGGGCAAAGCAGATATAATTAGTCTTAAGAACGTTCAGTGTCAAGAGATTATCATCCAACCACTTAGAAGCAATAGTTAATCCTTTTTCAGCGTTAACCCGAGCTTCTTCCCAAGACTTGCCCGCAAACACAAGCGCGGTGTCGTCAGCGTAGGAGAAGATCCTTCCTCCAACGCCCCGGAGGTCACAAAGGTCATTAATATAAACCAAAAAGAGCGTTGGACCAAGGACACTGCCCTGAGGCACTCCAAATAAGAGCCTCTCTTCAGAACTTCTGAAGTCACCTATTTTAACTTGCTGAGTCCTATTGCTCAAATAACTTTTAAATAGTGATAGAGGCACACCACGAATACCAATTCTCTCTAGTTTCTGTAGGAGGATGGGGATGGAGACGGTGTCAAAGGCCTTTTTTAGGTCCAAAAAGACCGCTAAGCATTTGTTCCCTTTGTCAACTTCTTTAACAATAACAGATGTAAGGTCCAAAATTGCATCCTGCGTTGATAAGTTTTTTCTAAAACCGTATTGGGAGTTAGATAATACATTGAATTTGTTCAAATAATTTAATAATCTAATGTTCAAAAGCTTTTCTATTATTTTCGAAATAGATATCAAGACAGAAATTGGTCTGTAGTTGTTTACATCAGCTTTATCCCCACCCTTATACACAGGAGTAATAATTGATCGCTTAAGAATTTCAGGAAAAACTCCATCACGAAAGCAGGTGTTAGCTAATTTAGTTATTAGTGGGACAAAGAAATCCCTAGCAAGCTTAAGAAACTTTGTAGTAATACCGTCCCATCCAGCAGCACTATCCGAGTCTAGGCACATGAGTGTACGATCGACCTCATCTGGATCGGTGTCGAACAAAACAAAAGATGATGATTTAGTGTAATCGAAAGCAACAGGATTACATGGCCGTCTGCCAATACGTTCAGTTATAGATTCAGCTAAGGTTTTGCCGATATTTATGAAAAAATTATTAACATAATTTACCGACGTCTGGGGAGAAGCTGTTACATTTAAAAGTTCTAAATTCGTAGTTTTTGGTGGTTTGTACTGTGTTATATTATTGAGAGAAGACCACAATTTTTTAGGGTTATTAATATTTTGGTTTATTTGATTTTTATTATAATTCCGTTTGAGCTTTCTAATCAGATTAGTACAAAAGTTACGATAGCGCTTATAAGTTAGTTTTAGAATTGTGTTATGAGGATTTGACCTTAATTTAGACTGCATAGTGTTCCTTAATTTTATACATCGCAAGGCCCCCTGGGTAATCCACGGCTTTAATGTTCTTGATTTGTTTGAAATTGGGATCATTTTTGAATTATCCCTTATAGCTGATCTGACCATTCCAATCAACCCAATCGCAAACGAATCAGGGTCATCATAAATATTAAGCACCGAAGCATCCAGAGTTATGAGAGTTTTGTGTGCATTCTCATAATTTACTACTTCTTTGTACCTGCGCGGTGCATCTTTACACAAGACTTCTGTAACATTTAGCCCAACCATTTGATGGTCTGTCACGGTAGTGTTTAAGACAGCTATAAAAACTCTATTGGGAGTATTGTCAACTTTTACCATAGCATGATCAAGACAACTTTTTCCTCGAGTAGGGTAGGTGTGTCCAGGTAGGAGACCATGCGAAGATAAAACGTTCAAATAGTGTAGCCTATTATTACGTTCATGCGATTTTTCAGTGTCCGTTATTATTAAATTTATGTTAATGTCCCCCAATAACAAGATGTTACGGTAACTAGAGATCGACTCAAGATGGTTATCAAGAGATCCTATAAAATTATCGGCAATTTGATGCGATGGAGAACGATAAATGCCCAAAATGACATAGTTTGAAATAACAATTTGAAGACCAGAAGCATGGGATAGGTCAAGTTCTTTTATTTGAGCTTGAATGTTATTTTTGATGTAAACGATTACTCCATCGCTTTGGTTTAAGAATTTTGTAGTGTGAGCAATATTATAATTATGTATTATTGGGATTGGCTTTAATGAATTTAACCAACATTCCGTAAGTATAAGTATATCCGCTTCGTACGTTAATTGTGATAGCGTAACTTGTAGGTCATCAAAGTTTTTATAAATGCTTCTTATATTTTGTGTGATTATCGATAACTTATTAGTATGATAACTGTCACTATAATTTGTGAAAGATTGAATATCACATTGTATTGCAGTTGCTGCCCGCACATCGTCCAATTCTTGGATAAAGTTAAAACTATTAGTCATAAAAATGTTTAAATATTATTAAAGTCACTAGCGCACTGGTTATTATTCGCACTGTTATTTAAATACGTACTAAGCAGGTAACATAGATAAGCAACTATAACAAGTATTTGTTTCGTGATTGTGGAAGGGGTGTACGAATGGACTGTTTTTAAAGGATTTAAATATAATTCAATTTTCAGTACACTTTGTAAAAAACTTGTAGTGAGACCTTTTTCACATGTGTACTTATATTCATAATAATATAAGGTCAGTGATATTATATTTGTACACTTAGAAATGATGTTATATAATAGGAAGTGTAAATGTTCAAGTATCACAATATTTTTTAGGTGTGAACCTGATATCAAAATTATTAAACGTGTTAACCTATAAAAGGTTGTAAATTTGGTGTATTTAAGTATGTATTTATACGTAGACTGTGTAATAATTGAGTATGAGAAAAGTTTCCAAATGAGATGTAAGCATATAAATTTCAATTTCACAGTATTCTGAATATATAAGCCTGAAGTGGAATTTATTATGTATAAATATATATACTGGGTACTTAAGGTTTTGTGTTTTATCTGATGTGTGTAAATAAATAGTGATATTGCAGAAGCCATAAGGGGTATTTTTATTGTGAGTTGTAACGACACGGATTTAATTAGTACACAACTCTCTATGCATAAAAATACGAGTGTAGCATAATATATCAATAACCATATCACTATGTTCATTTTATATTGAGTTATTGCGGTTGTGTGTTTAAAAGTGTTTTTGTATATAATTTGATGTATTGTGATGTTGTTGTAAGTGGCAGTTTTTAATAGCAGATGTAAAAATGTAAATTCCGGTATTTGAATATTGTTTATGTTTAAAGTAATGTTTTTTATAGTTGTGGGGTTTAAAATATGTATGTATTTTAAAAGTAGGATAGTTAATTTAACACTGAGGTAGTAAATGTAAAAGATTATGTGATTATTTATGTAGGATTTGTGTGTATCGTTGTGTGTGTATGAGCGTAGGTTTTGTTTGCATAAAGTTATGTTAGTGAAAAAACAACATAGTAAAGAATAGTATAATTTGCGTTTTAGTTTACATATTATAGTTAATACAATAATTATGATAAATGATAGTGAAGCTAAAGTTATACAAAAAAGTTTAGCCAGTCATATTTCTTGCATAAGGTGATGTACTTGGGCTTCATTTTGGATGAGTATAATTTTTGAGGTGTCATCTTTCCTTACGAAAATTTTTCCAAAGGCAGTCCAACAGTATTTGTACTTATTGGTTTTAACTAAATCTCGCGACAGGAAGTATAATCGGGACCCCTTAGTAGTCAAATGTTCGGAGACGAATACGGGCACATCTTCGTTGAAAGTTAGTCCCAGATGCTTTGCTTGTAGTTTTGACTTGTTTTTATAGTTGTATTCTTTGGTTTTCTTTAGTAAGTCTGATTTTATTATAGTACTCGATAGCTCAACTACAATTGGAGGGTTTTTCTCCGAGTCTTTCCTACCTTTTAGCCGAAATACGTCCTTGATGTCTTTTGAACAAAATTCGAGATTAATCGTTTTGGCGAGGTGCGCAACCATATTTATTATATCATTTCGATTCTCTTGATGTTTTCGAGGTACGTTCTTTAGCTCAAAACTTGATTTGCGACTGTTCCTCTGTAGGTCTTCGATTTTGTCCTCGAGGATAGAAATATATTCCCTGTCCTTTCTTGTTTGCTGTTCAAGTTGCTCAATTTTCTTACGAAATTCATCGTTTTGAGAGGCAAGTAAAGTGACTGATGTTTCAATATTGGAGTTCGTCAGTTTTAATTCCTTTAAACTTTTTGTTATTTCTATAATATCATGTTTTTGACTCCCGATCAATGTAGTAATCAAATCTTTTATTTCGTCTTTGAAACAAGAAAACTCCGACGGTGACGTCTCGGTCTCCCTGGGCCTTTTATTGCGATGATAAACATAGTTTGGGGGTGTGCTTTGTTCCTCAGGATGTTCACTTCTAAATTGAGGCAGTAACTGTGAGTCCGATCCGTAGCTGACCAAATTACTTTGTTCGCGAGGCGACTTAGTGGATTTATTTCTTGGCGGCGTGTTTTGTTGTGGCGGTGACATTATTGAGTATGTATGCGCGTAGGCCTAAATGAGTTGCGAGCCGACGGGAAATGCACAGGTTAGTGGGTGCGGCTAGTAGCGGCAGGTAGCCAGTGGGCGGGGCTCACTTACTTGGTTGGCCAACGGCAGTGGCGCAGGAGCAGCAGTAGGCTAGCTAGTTGTCTTTGTTTTTCTACGCAGCACTCACTCACACACAATTCACCACTTCCTCGCGTTTATCGTATCCTAGTACTTTTGTCGAATTATTGATGTTTAATTTTAATATTATTTATTGAATATTTTATTTACGGAGCACATTTATAACACGACCGATAGCCTCGGCATCCAAGAGGGAGGGGAGATAGAATAAAAGAGGAAAGATTTGATTGTTTGTTTGTTTGCGTTGAATAGGCTCCGAAACTACTGGACCGATCTCGAGAATTCTTTCACCATTAGAAAGCTACATTCTTCCCGAGTGACATAGGCTATATTTTATCCCGATATTTCCACGGGAACGGGAACCACGCGGGTAAAACCGCGAGGATCCGCTAGTGTGTTATAAACGTTCTTTATCCCGCGCCGTGCCCGTAGCTTGGCCCTCCTATTGTGAACAAACTAGCTAGCAATAAAACACAATTGAGCGCACGCACGGATTCGGCACATAACTCGGCTGACACTCAGAAGTTCGCCGATTCGTCTCCCACTCGAAACATAAACGGCAATGCCATTTATGAACGATGTTTATGGGGCTTGATCAAATCTGAGGCAATATATTTTCTACTTCTTAAGGTTCGCGCACATTATGTCGGGGCACAGCGGAGCGGGCCGCAGCGAAGCGCATTGACGGATTTGAGTATCGCACATTAGTGACGGGCCGGGCCGCAGCGCATTGACGGATTTTGAGTACAACCAAATTCAAACACCCAATTTCTTCTACTACTGCCGGTTATACCCGCCCCTCTCACTCTCCGGGCATGACAGAATCGAGTGAAAGAGACGGGTATAATTTGTAGGTGTCATGTTATCTGACCGAGTAGTACGAGAAAAATCCGCTTGCTATAGCACACTGTGTCGGGGCGCAGCGGGGCGGGGCGGGCCGCATCGCATCGCACGCACGTAAAAAATCCGCGGCGAATTATGCGGCCCGCTGCGCCCCGGCATAGTGTGCGCGAACCTTTAATGTTAGACGCACTGATGCTATTTACTATACTGATTACTAATTTACTATGCTTGACTATACTCGAAAAGCGTACAATGCCCTGCGAATCCAAGATATTAACGCATTCAGGATACTGTTGCGGCTGCCCAGGTTTTGTAGTGCATCAGGTATGTTTGCAGATGCGCACACCGGTGATTTTTGTGCAATCATACGGAAGAGAGTTGCTTCCCTGATGGGCCGCGTGAATAACAGCTCCAACAGTATCTTGGAGGCAATCTCCCAAAAGTTTGACTGCCCCATCCTGAAGCACTGGGCGGGTCTGGTAAAGGGGGTCCGGTCATATTCAGTGTTTTAGGTGCGTCGGTCTCTTTCTTTTTTCATTGTCATTTTAATTACGTGTTTGATTCATTACTTTTACTAACATAGTTTGTAAGTATTATTGTTGTTACTAACAAAAAATGAATCATGTAATCTGATTAATAATAAATGAATTGAATTGAAAATATTTGGCTTAGGAAAATATATAACTCGCTCGGAATAATGTCGTCTAGTCCACGCGGGCAAAAGTCATCAAAATTTTGATTTGAGTTCAAAATGCTTAGGGTTTATTTCATTTTTTAATACGCTAGTTAGGTACAGTCGAACCAATTGGAACATCACCCGTCTCACAACCCATGACCCATTTTGCTAATAAGTTGTATTAATTACATACACAAATACACATCTTTCTTCTTTATAATAATAATAAAAGTATAGTGTTAAAGTATAGATGTATGTAAACTACAGGTAAGAGGTTGGTGGCGGCGTTTTTCAGTAGCCCGTGTATGGCGACGCTTGTACTGTCGTGAAATTCTCATAAAACAACAGACTCATTCTATTGTTAAATTTATGAATATAAATAAGGTCGGGCGAAGGTGGTTCGAGTCCCATCAGAGTTGGTTTGGGACGGGTCGATTTTTTTTAAATATTCCCACAACCAGCTCCGATGGGACTCGGACCCACTACCTTCGCTTGGTGAAAAGAGCAGTCACCCGGATAACGAAAGGCCGTGGGTTCGAGTCCCATTATGCTGGTTGTGGGATGGGTCGATTTTTTCTAAAAAAACTTCATTTTCAATTTTTTTATAATAAAAATTGTGAATGCAAAAAAGTAAAAATTTAAAAACCATATACCTACCTGAACATATTCATACGTTAAGTTTAGTTGGTTGTCTCGTTTAGAGCTTCTACAGTTGGTAGGTCATCATCACCGTCACCTGGTGAGATATGAAACTACTTGCCACCCTGTCACACCCTGCTGCAATAATGAAACGGATTTATTCATATTGCGCGCGTGTCTAGAATGCCGACTGTACACACTCAGGGAACTATGAATGGATGATGTTTTTATGTGAAAAATCCAGGAAAATTTGAGCTATGCTAGTTTTGCTCACTTTTAGTGAAGTTAAGCAAATCATAGCAAAGAATGAGATTTGTACAGGTTGCTATAATTTTCCTTCTGACTTTTACTGAGAGTTTTGAGCAAATTAACACAATACATTTAATTTGCTTGATGCAAGCGTGTAGCGTGTGATGGTCAGAGTTTATATGAAACTTTTATTTTTTCAATAGATTCATAGATTCACTTGCAACTTTGTGCATAGGTTCTCAAGTGATTTTAGTGAGCACTAAAAAGGATATTAAGAAACTGAAAATCAGTGATTTACTCTATGAGTAAATGTACCACTGAGTTTTCGCCTTTTTGCATCGCTACGGCACACAAAGTTTTTTTTTTATTTCCTATAATTATATTTGATTGTGGGGCAATTTGGATTTGGGCAACGGAACGATAGAGGCCAGATGCTGGCAGACTTCATGGAGAGGGAGAACCTCTATATGATGAACTCCTTCTTTAGGAAGCCCGTAAGCCGCAAATGGACCTGGATCAGTCCGGACGGTAAAGTCAAAAACGAGATCGATTTTATCATGTCGACGAAGAAGCACATATTCAATGATGTCAGTGTGATCAACGCTGTTAAGACAGGAAGCGGTCACCGTATGGTGAGAGGCACATTGAATATCGATCTCAAGCTCGAAAGATCGCGACTGATAAAATCCACGCTCCGACCAATACCAGCTCAAATTCAAAACCCCGAGTGCTTTCAGCTCGAGCTTCAAAACCGCTTCGAAGCCCTTGAGAACAGCATAGACGTGGACGATCAATACAACATGGTGGTGGATACTGTCTGCACGGTAGGGTCTAAGTACTATAAAACCCGCCGTCCCAAATTGAAGAAACTCTCCCGTCAGACTCTCCTACTCATGGATCAGAGACACGAAATGAAGCTACAGAACTCAGCGGATGCCCATCGTTATCAACAGCTTAATAGACAGATATCTAAGTCTTTGACGCGCGACCTTCGCCAATTTAATACCGAGCGTATTAAAGAAGCCATTGAGCGGAACAAAGGCTCCAAAGTGTTCGCGAGGGATCTGTCTATCGGGCAAAGTCAATTGACGAGGCTGAAAACTGAGGAAGGTAGCATCATTTCGTCAACACCTGAAATCCTGAGGGAGATTGAGAGTTTCTATGGACAGCTATATTCCACACAAACACCTGTTGAAAGCAAGGCTACAGACCCTAGAGCCAAGCTTACCCGACACCATACCGAAGATATCCCGGACGTCAGCCTGTACGAGATTAGAATGGCTCTCAAGCAGCTTAAAAACAACAAGGCGGCGGGCGATGACGGAATCACAACAGAGCTTCTGAGAGCGGGCGGTAAGCCGATACTTAAAGTCCTCCAGAAGCTTTTCAATTCAGTCATCCTTGAGGGCAAAACGCCAAAGGCATGGGGCAGAAGCGATGTGATGCTGTTTTTCAAGAAGGGTGATAAAACTCTCTTGAAGAACTATAGACCCATCTCGCTTCTGAGCCATATCTATAAGTTGTTTTCGAGAGTCATTACGAATCGTCTCGTTCGCAGGTTCGACGACTTCCAACCTCCCGAACAAGCCGGGTTCCGGAAAGGTTACAGTACCATAGACCACATTCATACGCTGCGGCAAGTTATACAGAAGACCGAAGAGTATAACTTGCCACTTTGCTTGGCGTTCGTGGACTATGAGAAAGCCTTTGATTCGATTGAGACTTGGGCGGTGCTGCAGTCTCTCCAGAGGTGCCAAATAGACTACAGGTACATCGAGGTGCTGAGGTACTTATACCAAAACGCCACCATGTCGGTCCGATTACAGAACCAGAGCTCTAATCCTATCCAACTACAGCGAGGTGTGAGACAGGGAGACGTCATTTCTCCCAAACTGTTCACAGCTGCGTTGGAGGATATTTTTAAGCTGCTGGACTGGAAAGGATACGGCATCAACATCAATGGCGAGTACCTAACACACCTACGGTTTGCCGATGATGTAGTTCTTATGGCTGAGACCTTGGAAGACCTGAACACAATGCTCGAAGATCTCGGTAATGCTTCTCAAAGAGTGGGTCTTAAGATGAACATGGACAAGACGAAAATCATGTTCAATGCCCATGTTGCACCCGCTCCAGTTAATGTTGGGAACATTACACTTGAAGTTGTTGACTACTATGTTTACCTAGGACAGACGGTCCAGTTAGGTAAGTCCAACTTTGAGAAAGAGATCTCTCGTCGAATCCAGCTCGGATGGGCAGCGTTTGGGAAGCTCCGACATATATTCGCGTCCGAAATACCTCAATGTCTCAAGACGAAAGTCTTTGACCAGTGTGTGTTGCCAGTAATGACCTATGGAAGTGAGACGTGGTCTTTTACTATGGGTCTCATAAGAAGGCTCAAAGTCACCCAGCGAGCAATGGAGAGAGCGATGCTTGGTATTTCCCTGCTCGATCGAATCAGAAATGATGAGATCCGCAGGAGAACTAAAACAACCGACATAGCTCGAAGGATTGCATCATTGAAGTGGCAGTGGGCGGGACACATAGCGCGGAGAACCGATGGCCGTTGGGGCGGAAAGGTTCTCGAATGGCGACCGCGTACCGGACGACGTTCCGTGGGCAGGCCCCCTACAAGGTGGACCGACGATCTGGTCAAGATCGCGGGAAGCCGCTGGATGCGGGCAGCGCAGGACCGATCGTTGTGGAGATCCTTGGGGGAGGCCTTTGCCCAGCAGTGGGCGTCGTTCGGCTGACATGATGATGATGATGATATTTGATTGCTTTTTTTTCCTTTTTGTAATGTGTGCATGTTCTTTGCAAATAAATAATTTATCTATCTATCTATTTGGGAATCTCCCTCCTCCACCCCTCCCTAGATCTTTCTAGGGATAAAAATTGAGCCGACTCGAAAAGTCGCGAGCGTCTACTCAGCTAGTGAGTATATAACGAAAGGATATTAACAAGACCAATACATAAACAATACCTTATTCAAAACATTAAAATAGAAACAGGTCAAACAAAATAAAATCGAGTAAATTACCTAGCAACAAAGACAGTGGCATACATCACTGTGATTTCATAAGAGAGAGTGCGTCGACAATTTATGGAGCACCGGTGTGAGCGGAGAGACTTGCGACTTGGCCGGGCCCGGACGACACCCGGACGAGGCGCGGGCGAGGCGCTCCCGCGCGAAATTTCATAACACTGGCGCCTGATATATTATTATAGCAGTTGCTGTGATGGTATGGGGTTCCGGGTTATTATGGAGAAATCACTCGCTTTTTCAGACTGTGGATGCCTACCACAAAACGTGGTTTTTAAATCTCAAAAAAATTGTCTCAGATCCATGTTTGGTTTAATGCAAGATGACTCATGTGAACCCTACTTTCGCAAGTATAAAATTCTTACATTGCCGTCTATGTATATATCTGAGATAGCGAACTTTGTCCGAAATAACCCAAACGATTCTGAAATGAACCCTATAGGTAGTCGTCGTGAAAGGACACTGAAAGTAGCTCATGGGTGCAAAACTCTTCTCAGACGAATGAGTGTAAACTGCATGGCGCCTATAATTTATAATAAAATTCCATTGGTTATCCGATTGATCAATGACAATAAAAGATTTAAAACTGCGCTCAATGGCTTTCTTGCTGAAAAATCTTATTATGACATAAGAACATTTTTAAAATGATTGACTAGATACAATTTTAATAACTTAAAAATAACTAAGTACTTTCAATAGTTTTAAAATACTGACATTTTGCATTTGCTAACTTTACATTTTATTAATTTTTACTGTAATTAATCTGATTTTTATTGAAATGATAGTAAGTAAAAAATAATAATAATGTAATAATGAAACTTAAATGATAATTAATAATTCTGAAACCTATATTATAATAAATTCAGCATGATAGTATAGATAAGATTATGCATGTTCATATACCTGTAAGGTGAATCATGGCTGTACTTTGCAATACTCTGTATACTTACCTAATATCTTGTTATACCCATGTTTATGAACTAATAAATGAATTGAATTGAATTTTTAAAGTTTATGTTTTTGCGTGGTAAGTTTTTCCACGTTGCGTATTCTTTTGATGACGGTAAAATAAATTTAAATAATAGCGTAGCTTAATTACAAATGCAATCAATGAATGTTTGCCTCAATGAATTCCAAAACCATTGATTGGATTGTGATGAATCTTTGGTTGGGTATCAGGGGACGCCCGCTTATGCTTTCTGGCCCGCAAAAATAATGAAGGTGAGATGAAGAATATGTGCTACCCCGTTGTGGATAAAAAAAAGGAACTCAAATAGCGCAAGGAAAATTCTAGACTTCCTAGAAGCTATCAGGCTAAAATAATATATTTACATCCTTCTCTGAATTCAAAGATTGGTTACTACAGTAACTGCAAAGCCTGTTATTCGTAAAATAAAAGTGCTGTGTTGTGTGTGTCTATTTCTTCCAATTTAATGTGAGTGATATACCTAGGTTAAATTAAAAATAAAAAAAACTTATTCTTAATTAAAACTGAAAAATGGTAATGAAATTGCGTAATTACGATTACAACCTCGTAATTAAGCAATTTCATTACCATTTTTCAGTTTTATTTGCGACACAATCTTGAATTTTCTTAACTAAGTATCACAGAGAAAGTAATCACTACGTTTTACTAGTATTGTCCTTGTTTTTGACGACGGCAATCATGGCGCCCTCTTCGGTATAAGTTCTAGGTGCGTGTCAGGTAACTATGCGCGTGACTGGGGTGTTTTTGACGCTAGTTACAGTACACTTTTGTTCTAAGGTTAAGGTTAAAGATTAGATTTCGATTCCGACCGCGCGCAGACTTTGTCACACAAATGTCACATGCGCATACCTTTTGCAAATTGTTTTCCTTTGCACTTGTTTCTCTCTTGCCAAAGTAAGGTTCGTGGTATACAGCCTACCTTTACTTGCCTACCTTGCGTTTACATCTAGAGAGTTGGCTCCACACCCGCTGACAGCAGTCCCAATGAAATATTTTTCCTAAGCTTGTTTCCCCCGGACCGGGGCGTAAATACATCAAGGTGGATTCGGCCCGGATCCATATTCCGGGCCAAATAACTCAACCGGACAAATCGCCGGCTTGTCGTTTAAGAGCGCCCGTGCAAATATTCCCACTTCGTCCATGTTTGTCCCGGTAAAGCTAGATACACACGCAAAAAAAAAACTAATACCGAAAAAATATTGAGTAAAACTCATATTCTGGAAAGCGTAGAGAAGCATAATAATACTTTCAAACAGTAAACATAACATACATTAATGTCCGTCCTTAAATAATTAATAAATTAATTAATTTCTGAGGAAGCTTTTAAATGGCCCTCAGTAATATAGTATTTACACTGTTAATTAGCTGTAAGTTTTCCGTAATATAAATAAAATAAATAAACAGAACTTACGTATTTTTTTAGGATTTTCGTTATGCAAGTGTTAAGTTTAATATGACGACTGTACAATATTTTATATCCGTGATGAAACGAATCTCTAACTAGATTTAACATCGAAAAAGACATAGATTCTTGTATTAAAAGCTAGCGAAACAATTACAGCAGAATGTATACAAAACTTTGAGTCGAACTGCCCTTCCCCCCTTGACAAGTGGCTTTCTATTAGTGAATTCGCCAGTCGAATAGAAAGAAAATGTATGGGATTGACATTAGCAATCGAAATGTCACGTGACCGCTTATGTCAATCCTATACATTTTCTTTCTATTCGACTGGCGAATTCGCTAATAGAAAGCCACACTTGTCTACAGGGGTTGATATTATTGTCGCAATTAAATTTGTAAATTTTTGCACGCATTAGAAAAACAATTTTACTAACTGAACTATTCACCATGTGTTCGCGACTTTACACGCGGGACGGGATAATATTTGTACACTTTTATCGGGCGCCGACAAACAGATAAGGTTTGTTTTGCCGCGGGTGAGGGAGGGGGTAGGAGGGTGACATCTGATACGATCTCACTAAAGACCGCTTTAGTTTTTGGTAAATTAAAGAGTAATTGGGTCAGTCGGTCCGTCTCTGTACAGTCGAACCAATGGGGAGGAACAGGCAAAGCTTTTTGTAGATGGCGTTTTTGTCCACTTTGACCACTTTGACCACTTGGTCCACTTTGACAGATGTTATTGTGACGTTATGTCATATTAACAACCAATCAACAAAATAAACATTAAAATTTCTGTTTGATGTACCTACGCCCAGTCGCCATATAAAAAGGCCCATCATCCTTTGATACCTGTAATCGATTAACAATTAGATAAGAATAATTGGGCTACCGCTGTATGGCGTCTGCGGCCAAAGACAGCCTAACGGCTAACCAGCCAGCGAAGCATGGCGCGGTCGAATTATAATGCACACCAGTGAAATACAGAGAGCTCTCTAGGAATCAGTGACTTTAGCGGAGTGGTAATAATGTCCTTTGAGACCTGTACTCGACTGATACATTAACAAGGACCTACTTCACAGTAGTTACATACGTCATCCGGTCTGTCGATAGCGTCTCCGGCCGCAGCCGTCACTAACCAGCCGGCGGGCCATGACGCGGTCAAATTGGTTCGTAATGATGTCATTATATGTATCATCATCATCATCATCATCATTTCAGCCGTACGACACCCACTGCTGGGGATAGGCCTCCCCCAAAGATCTCCACAACGATCGGTCCTGCGCTGCCCGCATAAAGATAATCTATATATATAAAATTCCTGACTGACTGACTGACTGAGATATCAACGCACAGCCCAAACCGCTGAACCTAGAGACTTCAAATTTTGCACATAGATACGTTATACAGTGTAGGCATCCACTGAGAAAGGATTTTTGGAAATTCTACCCCTAAGGGGGTGAAATAGGGGATGGTTGTTTGTATGAAAGTCCGTCAGTTTTGAAGTTAGGATCTTCAAATTTTGTATTTAGGCTGGCAATTGAAAATTAATATTTACCTGTGTCAGCGTTTTTGACAATTCCGCCCCCGAAGGGGTGAAAAGGGGGATGAAATGTTGTATCTGGAAAGTCCTTCATTTAATTTATTATTTATGCTAATGGTCGGAAAGTAAAACAAATAAGCAAACACATAAGTATTACGTATTTTTTCGAAAATCAACCCCTTAGAGGTTAAATGGGATAAATAAACCTAAAAATCGATATGGATGTCGTTATTGAGGTTTTATGGGATGACGATTGCAAAAATGGCATTTATTTTGATGTTCAACACGCTGAACATGATTCAACCCCTAAAAGGTTGAAATAGGGGTGGAATTTTGAATGAAAAATCAGGGGTAAAATAGACATTTCAACGTGACTTTGTAGGCTTACTTCTTAAAACAAATAGACAACCCATTTCGTAGTTTTCCGAAAATCAAACCCAGGGGGGTAAATAGGGGATGAATATGTGTATGAAAGTCCGTCAGTTTTGAAGTTAGGATCTTCAAATTTTGTATTTAGGCTGGCAATTGAAAATTAATATTTTCCTGTGTCAGCGTTTTTGACAATTCCACCCCCGTAGGGGTGAAAAGGGGGATGAAATGTTGTATCTGGAAAGTCCTTTATTAAATTTATTATTTAGGCTTATGGTCGGAAAGTAAAACAAATAAGCAAACACATATATCGTATTTTTTCGAAACCAACCCCTTAGAGGTTAAATGGGATAAAAAACCAAAAAAATCGATATGGATGTCGTTATTGAGATTTTATGGGATGAAGATTGCAAAAATGGCATTTATTTTGATGTTTAACACGCTAAACATGATTCAACCCCTAAAAGGTTGAAATAGGGGTGAAATTTTGAATGAAAAATCAGGGGGTAAAATAGACATTTCAACTTGAAACTTTGTAGGCTTACTTCTTAAAACAAATAGGCAACCCACTTCGTAGTTTTCAGAAAATCAAACCAAGGGGGTAAATAGGGTATAGAAACCTAAACCATCTTGAGTACCCTAAAAGTTCTTGGTACCTAACAAGTTCTTGGTACCTAAGCTACTCAGAACTAACTTTTTGATTGTGAAACAGACGTTATTATTTACTAGCTTCCGCCCGCGACTTCGTCCGCGTTGACATTCGAGAAAATACTTAGGGGACCAATAACCAGGATAAAAAGTATTCTATGTTTTAATTTTATAAAAATCCGATCAGCCGTTTTTACGTGATTAGGCGGATCCTCCCTCACCAAGTGAGCAGCCTCGTGCGAGGCCCGCCGCACGTGGTAAACGTTCTGCCTCGCGCGAGGCTGCTCGCTTGGTGAGGAAGGACCCGCCTAATCACGTTAAAACGGCTGATCGGATTTTTATAAAATTAAAACATATAATACTTTTTACCCTGGTTATTGGTCCCCTAAGTATTTTCTCGAATGTCAACGCGGACGAAGTCGCGGGCGGAAGCTAGTATAATATAATATATAATAACCGGCCGGCGGGGCCTGACGCGGTCCAATTGGTCGGTAATGTTGTCACTAAATGTATAATACACACTAATGCAACACAGAGAGCTCTTTAGGAACCAGTGACTATAGCGGAGTGGTAATAATGCCTTTAGAGACTTGAAATCGACTGTAGATACATTAATAAGGATCTATAACACAGAGGTTACATACGTAATCCGATCTGTCGATAGCGTCTCCGGCCGCAGCGACCACTAACCGGCCGGGGGCATAACGCGGTCCAATTGGTCGGTAATGATGTCATTATATGTATAATGCACACTAATGCAACACAGAGAGCTCTCTAGCAACTAATGACTCTAGCGAGACTTGAAATCGACTGTAGATACATTAATAACGATCTATAACACAGTTGTTACCTACGTAATCCTGTCTGTCAATAGCGTCTCCGGCCGCAGCGACCACTAACCGGCCGGCGGGGCATGACACGGTCCAAATTGGTCGGCAATGATGTCACGATATGTATAATGCACACTAATGCAACACAGAGAGCTCTCTAGGAACCAGTGACTCTAGCGGAGTGGTAATAATGCCCTTACAGACTGATTTAAGTATAGTAACATTAACAAGGACCTATATCACAGTAGTTACATACGTAATCTCGGTCTGTCGATAGCGTCTCCGGCCGCAGCGGCTACTAACCGGCCAGCAGCGGGGCATGACGCGGTCAAATTGGTTCGTAATGATGTCATTATATGTATAATGCATACTAATGCAACACAGAGAGCTCTCTAGGAACCAATGACTCTAGCGGAGTGGTAATAATGCCCTTACAGACCAAATTGATTATAGATTCAACAAGGACCTATTTCCCAGTAGTTAAATACGTCATCCGGTCTGTCGATAGCGTCTCGGGCCGCAGCGACCACTAACCGGCCGGCGGGGCCTGACGCGGTCCAATTGGTCGGTAATGATGTCATTAAATGTATAGGTAATGCACACAAATGCAACACAGAGAGCTCTCTAGCAACTAGTGACTCTAGCGAGACTTGAAATCGACTGTAGATACATTAATGACGATCTATAACACAGTTGTTACATACGTACTCCGGTCTATCGATAGCGTCTCCGGCCGCAGCGACCACTAACCGGCCGGCGGGGCCTGACGCGGTCCAATTGGTCGGTAATGATGTCATTAAATGTATAGGTAATGCACACAAATGCAACACAGAGAGATCTCTAGCAACTAGTGACTCTAGCGAGACTTGAAATCGACTGTAGATACATTAATGACGATCTATAACACAGTTGTTACATACGTACTCCGGTCTATCGATAGCGTCTCCGGCCGCAGCGACCACTAACCGGCCGGCGGGGCCTGACGCGGTCCAATTGGTCGGTAATGATGTCATTAAATGTATAGGTAATGCACACAAATGCAACACAGAGAGCTCTCTCGCAACTAGTGACTCTAGCGAGACTTGAAATCGACTGTAGATACATTAATGACGATCTATAACACAGTTGTTACATACGTACTCCGGTCTATCGATAGCGTCTCCGGCCGCAGCGACCACTAACCGGCCGGCGGGGCCTGACGCGGTCCAATTGGTCGGTAATGATGTCACTAAATGTATAATACACACTAATGCAACACAGAGAGCTCTCTAGGAACCAGTGACTATAGCGGAGTGGTAATAATGCCTTTAGAGACTTGCAATCGACTGTAGATACATTAATAAGGATCTATAACACAGAGGTTACATACGTAATCCGGTCTGTCGATAGCGTCTCCGGCCGCAGCGACCACTAACCAGCCGGCGGGGCATGACGCGGTCAAATTGGTTCGTAATGATGTCATTATATGACGTATACTGCACAGAGAGTTCTTTAGGAACCAGTGACTATAGCGGAGTGGTATTAATGCCCTATGAAACCTGTACTCGACTGTAGATACATTACACAGTAGTTACCTACGTAATCCGGTCTGTGGATAGAGTTTCCGGCCGCAAAGGCCACTAACCGGCCGACGGGGCATGACGCGGTCCAAATAGGTCTGTAATGACATAATCTAGGTATACAAATAAATAACATGTGCTAAAAAGTTGCTAAAAACATCACGTGATTAATGGACAAATAATTAATGTAAAAAATGTTCCGATCGTTTTAAAGATCAATAGCAAAATTACCTTAAAAATTATACATCTAAATAAAACAACTTTTCCACAGATATTTTTATATACCTAAAAGTTGTTTTATTTTAATGAACAGTTCTCGTAGAAATTATACATCAATCAATCAATCAATCAATCAATCAATCAAAACATTTATTTAGTACAGTCGAAGGACAAATTATAACTTAAGTATACGACAAATTACTTAAATGAAGACAACACAGAAAAAAAAAGACAATTTAAATACCTCTAAATAAAAAAAAAAGAAAGATAGTCCCACGACTGTACCAAAAGGGATCTAGTTCAGCATATGTCAGTTTTTGAAAACTGACGCTGGTTTTCAACTGATGCCTGACATCTGAATGCCAAGACAGCCCTAATAGCTAAATTAAAAAAGAAACAAACAAAAACAATGGCACTGACAACAACATCATTTATTAGCCTGAGTATATTCTGTAATGAAAGATTTTTCAATACTCAATACTGAAAAATTTATGATTTGATTGATACTTACGCAAATGTGTGCTACCAGTTGGAGCTCGGAATGACACAATTTGTATGCGCTACTTATGAGTAATATTCATTATGATATACGGAACAGTACAGCGTGTTCCAGCTGTTGTTTTATAATAATGTAATTATGAATTCATGATCATGGGTTGGGCATATATAAGTTTATATGCGTTATGACGCAGCGCGCTGTTTGTCGCGTGTGCTTTACATTTTTTACCCGACTACGGCAAAGCAAAAAAAAGGAGGGTTATGAGTTTGACCGGTATGTATGTATGTATGTATGTTTGTATGTATGTTCATCTGTTCCCGCATAACTTCTAAACTGCTGATCATATATTCACAATTGAGGTATCGTTGGAAGCGTCTTGATTGTCTGCTGGTTATAGGCTATGTCACATCACATGAAATTGAATATGGCGCCCTCTAGACGACAGTTGTGAACTAAAAAACTTTTTTTTGAGAAGAATATCGTGTTTGGTATCAAATGAAAGCTCTTGGTGAGCTCGTTTTAAAAATATATATTTTATTAGTTGTTGCTTGCGGCTTTGCTTGCATAAATCGAATTTTGACTTTATCACGAAATTCATCATCATCATATCGTCGAACGACGCCCACTGCTGGGCATAGGCGTCCCCCAAGGAACTCTACAACAATCGATCAAGCGCTGCCCGCATCCAGCGGCTTCTCGCGACTTTGACCAGATCGTCGTTCCACCTTGTAGGGGGCCTGCCCACGGAACCGGTACGCGATCGCTATTCGAGAACCTTTCCGCCCCAACGGCCATCGTTTCTCCGCGCTGTCTGTTCCGCCCACTGCCACTTCAACGGTACAACCCTTCGAGCGATGTCGGTTGTTTTAGTTCTCCGTGGATCTCATCGTTTCTGATTCGATCGAGCAGGGAAATACCAAGCATCGCTCTCTCCATTGCTCGCTAGGTGACTTTGAGCCTTCTTTTGAGACCCATAGTAAAAGACCACGTCTCACTTCCATAGGTCAGTAAGCCAGTAATGACTGGCAACACACACTGGTCAAAGACTTTCGTCTTGAGACATGGAGGTATTTCGGACGCGAATATATGCCGGAGCTTCCCGAACACTACCTATCCGAGCTGAATTCGTCGAGAGATCTCTTTCTCGGAGTTGGACTTACTGACTGGACCGTTTGCCCTAGGTAAACAAAGTGGTCAACAACTTCGAGCGTAATGTTCCCAACGACTGGAGCGGGTGAAACATGGGTATTAGATATGATTTTCGTCTTATCCATGTTCATCTTTAGACCCGCTCTTTGAGAATCATTACTGAGATCTTCGAGCATTATGTTCAGGTCTTCCAAGGTCTCAGCCATAAGAACTACATCATCGGCAAACCGTATGTGTGTTAGGTGCTCGCCATTGATGTTGATGCCGCATCCTTTCCAATCCAGAAGCTTAAAAATATCCTCCAACGCTGTTGTGAATAGTTTCGGACAGATGACGACGTCTCCCTGTCTCACACCTCGCTGTAGTTGGATAGGTTTACAGCTCTGGTTCTGTAATCGGATTGACATGGTGGCGTTTTGGTATAAGTACCTGAGCACATAGATGTAGGTACCTGTGGTCTTCTTGGCACCTCTGGAGAGACTGCAGCACCGCCCAGCTCTCAATCGAATCAAAGGCTTTCTCGTAGCCCACGAACGCCTAGCAAAGTGGCAAGTTGTACTCTTCGGTCTTCTGTATAACTAGCCGCAGCGTATGAATGTGGTCTTTGGTGCTATAGCCTTTCCAGAACCCGGCTTGTTCGGGAGGTTGGAAGTCGTCGAACAACTTATAGATATTGCTCAGAAACGTGATGGGTCTGTGGTTCTTCAAAAGAGTCCTATCACCCTTCTTGAAAAACGCTTCTGCCCCATGCCTTTGGCGTTTTGCCCTCGAGGATGATTGAATTGAAAAGCTTTAAGTATCGGCTTTCCGCCCGCTCTCAGAAGCTCTGTTGTGCCCGCCCGCCGCCTTGTTGTTTTTAAGCTGCTTGAGAGCCATTGTTAAATATGGTTAATTTGAGCCGGTATTGGTCGGAGCGTGGATTTTATCAGCCGCGATCTTTCAAGCTTAACATTGATATTCAATGTGCCTCTGACCATACGGTGATCGCTTACTGTCTTAACAGCGGTGATCACACTGACATCATTGAGGATGTGCTTCTTAGTCGACATGTTAAAATCGATCTCGTTTTTGACTGTACCGTCTGGTCCGGGCTGATCCAGTCCATTTGCCGGTTACGGGCTTCCTGGAGAAGGAGTTCATCATCGAAGAGGTTCTCCGTTGTTGCCATAATGGCCACGCTTGGCCTGCCAAGTGTTGGCGATCGCAGTATGTCCTGCTGTTACATGGAGACGCTGCTGGCCCTCTCTTGATGGCAGTTTTCCAACTGTCGCCTCTTACGACACGCTCGAGAAGAGAGGGGGTAGTGCTATTATTTTTATGTGCCGGCACTACACAGCGCAAAATTATGACCCCAAAATAATGTAAATAAAAATTAAGTTCAAAAACTAAAACCCGACTACTGAAAAATCACGCTCTAAAAAGTATGAAACAAGAAAATATTCTCATCTGAAATTGCCGTGGTCGTATGCCCACGACTATATACTATAACAAAACAATATTTTCATTCTAGGGAAAAGTGGCATACGACCACGGCAAATTCAGATGAGAATATTTTCTTGTTTCATACTTTTTAGAGCGTGATTTTTCAGTAGTCGGGTTTTAGTTTTTGAACTTAATTTTTATTATGGTTTACATAGTTGACCACAATTACTGTCCAGGGTTACCATTTATCTAGACTTGTCATGGATTAATTCGGTTTCTAAACAAATATTCATCACCTTCCTGATATTTCAACCGCTTCTGTGATCTTATGGTATACACCGACGACCGATTTGGCGCAGGGGTAAACTACCTGCCTTCTGCGCCAGAGGTCTCGGGTTCGATTCCCGAACAAGACAAATATTTGTGTGCATGAACATGTCTATTTGTCTTGGTCTGGGTGTTTTCTATGTATATTAAGTATGTATTTACAAACAAAAAGTATAGAAGTATATACTTATCCGTTATCAAGTTCACGTAGACACAGTTTCTTAAGAAATTAACTACGGGCTTAGATAATTGGTGTGATTGTAAGAAAAATATTTATTTATTTATTTACACCATCGGTATCAGACCAAGAGGTCCTGGGTTCGATTCCTGTGGGGGTACATATTGTATTCCGTTTGGTTGGTGATAGGGCTTGTTCAAAGGCCGTATATCTGAATGACATAATTAATCTTAAAGAAATATACGTAATGAAATCGTTGTTAAATCGCCATGATTAAAGAAGAATGTGTACGTGAGCGTGTGTGTGAATTCTATTTTATGAACGTTAGTTTTTTAAGAATAACGAAAATTATTTCCACACTTAAATTAAAACGAAACAATCAAGCTTTTTTCTGCAAATTTATATTACAGACTATCGCAATATATGTACATTGTTTTCAGCAAATAAAATAAATTTCATTAATTTCATTTCATTTCATTTAATTCTCTTGAACTGATCATCATCATTTTCTTGAACTGACGTCTTGGATAGCTTTCTATATTAAAAAATAAATCACTAATATAATTTTGCCAACCCTATTCGCAATAAACGGTAGGCTCTTTAATCTCTCGAATAAATTATAATTTATTTCGCATTCGTCGCCCGATAAACGCAGTTAAATGGGACCCTCGTTTAATGGCCATTATTGAATGAGCCTGGCAATCGCCATTACTGTCTTGATCAAAGTGCCTTCATCATGACCATCGGCCATTTAATGTCCCCACTGCTGGGGCACATGGTCTTCCTTATGGATGGATAAGCAGAATGGCCCATGACCCACCACGCGGGTCCATTGCCGATTGGTGGGTGTCAACCTTGGAGAAGAGCCGACAAGAAGGTCGTCAATGGGTTATTAGTATTAGTAGTTCTGAAGCATTACCTACTGTTCAGATGCAAAACTGACTAACATGCTTTATAAGTCGATACCCCATTTGTGACAGCCTCCACAAATTTTGTGCCCATTGAAAAATGTAAGAAGAGTTTTGCAATCTTTATCCTAACAATAACATTTAGATACGTTAGAATTCTTGAAGCCGCTTACGCAATGATTTAGAATATCTTACGCGGCATCATAACTTCATTTACATTGTAGCATTCTGCTACGCCTCGTAGTATAGATAGGCTACGCCGGAGGCGCCGTAGCCAACGAGGTGCATTGAAAACAAAATGTTAAAAGTTTAAGATTACAATTTCGTATTTCAGCCTCAGAATCAGCTGAATCAGCTGTCATGTCATAGCTCAGAAAACAGAATTGGGTGGATGAAAAGAAAGAAAAAAATAATTAAAAAATAATACTCGTATTGTTCAATCATGCCGATGTCCTTGATCACTTACCAAAATTTACACTCACCGACTACTAATCGGGTCCCAGTCGTTTCCAGATCGCGAGGTGTAACCACACTTCGTGGGTGTTTTATTGGAAAACTTTTAAATTCCCGCAACCGTTCCCGCTCATTCGTGGGTGGTTGATTCGATTCCCGGCGGTGAGTGATAGTGGCCCGTAACGTAACTCTGTTACAACTTTGCCCGTAGCTTTTACCCTTTGCGAAGTAACTAGTTCTTTTGACGTCTTTTTGTTATTTGTAATGGAAAAGGCTGATATTTAATTACTTATTTTGAGACTTTTTATTAAATGGTGGTAAGATAGACAACACGACGTTATCCCGCGGTAATGTGATGTTTTTCCGGGATAAAAAGTAGCCTATGTCAATCTCCAGCTCCCATACCCCCCTCATTTGACAGCTGTCATAATATGACATCAACACATACTATCCACATACAAAAAATCACGTCGATCCGTTTTGACGTGAAAGAGGGACAAACACATAAACAAACACACTATCACATTTATAATAAGTATATTAGTATGGATAAAGAATTGGGTCATAATACGTTTTTATGCTCAACTAACATTTTCTTTTTATATTTTTTTATTTATTTAGGACAGGTATTTAACACCAAAATTCGAACGCTAAAATATAAAATAATCTATACTAATACTAGCTTTCCGCCCGCGGCTTCGCCCGCGCCCGCGTGGACTACACGACGACGTTATCCCCCGGGAATGTGGTACTTTTCCGTGTTAAAAAGTAGCCTTATGTTCCTCTCCAGGCTACAAAGTATCTATGTCCCAAATTTCAGCCAAATCCGTTCAGCCGTTTTGACGTGATTGAGTAACAAACATATAAACATCCAAACATCTAAACATCTAAACATCCAAACATCTAAACATTCAAACTTTCACATTTATAATATTAGTAGGATTACAAAGAAGAAATATTTGATTATTTGTTTGTTTGTTTGCATCGAATAGACTCCGATACATCTCCGAATAGGAACTACTGAACCGATTTTGAAAATTCTTTCACCATAAGAAAACTACATTATTCCCGTGTGACATAGGCTATACTTTATCCCGATTTTCCTACGGGAACGGGCACTACGCAGGTAAAACCGCGAGGATCCGCTAGTAATTAATAATAATAAAATAAAAGAAAATTAATAATTATATTTTTAAATGTTGTACTTTTAAGTGTTACACATTGTAAAAACTTAATATTTTAAATATAATTTTGTATGTATTTTAAATGTTATAAAAGATAATAATAACAATGAAAAATATATAAAAAGCTATCCTAAAAGATTGAGAAAATCACTTTTTGTGAGAATCTACAAAAGTTATTTATTTATAGAGCACCACATATAGTTTTATGCGGCATTACGGTCAAGCATAACCATTATTCCGGTGTCCCCACTCCATGCTGGTGACCGTACGCCCGGCCATCGATAATCGTCCACCGGCAACAGGCCATCTGCGCAATGTAATTAGGGCCGCATTACATCGGCCTTTGATCGTAAGTGCCTTTGTCATCTACTAAGAACATGATACAAGTGGCGACAAGGTACATAACGCTAAGTTGTGCAATGCGAGTTGTATTTACATTTAGTTTAATTGTTTTCTACTGGTAAAATGATTATCAAAATCGGTTCACTAGTTTGTGAGTTTATTCATCTATACATCTATACAAATAAATAAAATTGGAGTGTCTGTTTGTAACATTAAAATAACCGCTTTTTACTACATGCATATGATTATATATACGTTACACATACCAAAATGACATTTTTTACAATTTTTGTCTGTCTGTCTGTCTGTTTGTTCCGGCTAATCTCTGAAACGACTGGACCGATTTTGACGGAACTTTCACTGGCAGGTAGCTAATGTAATAAGAAGTAACTTAGGCTACTTTTTATCCCGGAAAAATATCACATTCCCTCGGGATAGCGTCGTGTAGTTTATTATCAATGCGATAGTTTGTGGGTATGGATGTATGGATGCTTAATACTTTTTCACGCAATAACTACTGAAAGGATCTGGGTCTGGAATAACACATAGAGTACTTTTTATCCCGATATTCCCACGGGAACGGGAACCACCGCGGGCGGCCGCTAGTTACAAATAAACATACAAAAAATAAAATCTTTCCTTTTAAAATAAAAGTAAAATACAGAATATAAAGTTCCTACGTTTTTTGTAGGAAGTAACGTCTGGAACTGTTGAATTGATTTTAGAACTCCTTCAGCCTCTAGCGGCCGTAAGCTCAGTAGCTCTACGGCGAAAAACTATCGTTATGGTAACGGTTATCGTATTATTTAGTACTAGCTGACCCGGCAAACGTTGTTTTGCCATATTAATTATAGTGGACCCGGTAAACTTCGTATCACCAACATCTATTATAAATAGACAGATGAAAATAAAGGATCGCGAAGAAGTTTTATACACTGCCTGCAACAAATGTCACTTATTAAAAAGTAGGTAATCAGGTAATCCAATGCGGCTAAAACGTCAGTGATTACATTACTCTTTGACATATCTCTTTGGAAGCGGCTATGGAAGAAAATATGACAGTTTTGTATAGTACGACAGTTTATCGATTTTCTATACAAAATAATCATTTTTATAATTTTCCGGATTAAAAAGTAGCGTATATTACTCTCCAGCTCCCAAACTATCCCCATACCAAAAATCGAGTCGATCCGTTGCTCCGTTTTGACGTGAAATACGGACAAACAAACAAACAAACAAACAAACGCACTTTCACATTTATAATATTAGTATGGATTATTTTTTATGAAAACCAGAGCAGCGCCTCTTTCGGTCGTTTAAGGAACTGAAATTCGATACATATTTGACAGCAGCACCATGCCAGCTTTTGAAGGACGGTATAGTTTACTTTTCGATTACCATAACGATAGTTTTTCATGCTATGGGTCCGTTACTAAAATTATAATGTTTAATATTTTATGGAACACTATGTCAGTTTTAGCTAGCACGTTGTTTACTTATGTATAATTTGTTTTTAAATATTGTAAGCTCACAACCGAGTGACACAATCAAAACTTAGCACCTTTTCTTTAACCATAAACAATTTACTACACTTTCAATACTTTTTGGGTCACTCTACTTAAAAATACCAACTATATTCTCGTCAAGCTATAATAAATATTGTCATTCAAGCTTTCCTCAGGGTTGTCAATATCACGTGTTCCGTCGTTTCAAGCGGTGAGATCATTTGTAAGGGATCCAAAAGACATTAAAACCCCATTACTGGGGCAACTGCCACCAAACTTTCGCAAATAGTTTTGTGCTCTAAGACGGTGATGTTAGCCGAAAAAAGTACGAATATAAAAGGAATGCGAATGAACGAAAAAGGTTTTTAATAAAATTCGTATAAGTATTTTAAAGTTAATCTAAGTTATAGGAATCTAAGTTATTTGTGTGATTGTGTCCAATATTTATAAGTAAGTAGATATGCATAGTGTATGTTTTTAATTGGATTTTTATTACTTACTAGTTGACCCGGTGAACTACGTAGACTACGTATCACCCAAGTATGTACATTTAATAAAAATAGATAAAAATAAATAGTCGCAAAACGCATCTAAATTTACCAATGAAGACGTATATACTGGCGGCAAGCGGTAGTGATTATTAAATCCAAGGAGTATTAACTCCTTGGAAGCGACCATGGAAGATTTTCCATACAAGATTACGATTTTTGTTTTACAATATTTTTATAATCATAATCATAGGTTTTCTTAACGATTTTTCCATAATCTTTATATAAACCACTGACGAACTAATAGCAAACAATATGAAAAATGTGATAGTAAAAAACCACTAGCCCTATAAGAGCTTTCAGACGGGATTCAAGCTACTTATAGGGCTCGTGGTTTTTACTATCACATTTTTCCTATACTTACAAAATTGCATTGTGAATGCATAAAAATAATATAAAATCTTTATAGCAAACAAAACAAAAAAAGTATTCAAATCGGTTGCGCCGTTTCTGAGTTTTAGCGAGACTATTCATTTTTATATAGTTAGATTTTTATTTTTTGTTGCTTTTCGTGTCATGTCCTAGTGTACGTCTCTATTAAAAAAATATGTTTTTCTTTTAAGCTATTGCATAGCTTTTATCGCGGGCTTTGAGCGCGGCGACCGAATCAAGAAATTCCGTAACGAAAAAACCTAACACCCTCGGAGGTTAACAAAACATTGTCTATCTCTTTTTGACAATAGGGGTTTACATATATTTTGTCTCTTACTGACATTGTTTTGGTAAAAAGAGATAAATATACAAAAAACCTGTTGTTAAAAAGAGATAAACGTATTTTTCTCTTTTTGATTAGTGTTTATTTTTATATAGGTCAAATTCGAATACTAATCTTTTCCATAAAAAAATGTACTGTAACTAGCGCCTAAAACGTGAAGCACTGGCTGAAACAGAAATAATAATAAAAAGAAGAAAAAGCAGTAATCTCAAAATTATGCCAAATTAATGTCACTTGTCAATCACGGATTTTTATGAAAAAGTTAGCTGCTAAAATAATAAATTTTTGTAAAAGCAGTGCGATAATATGTTGAAAACATTGTTGAGGCAAGAGTGTGTTGGTGAATCCGTGTAATAATTAAGTACCTACAAGAGTGATACATATTACTGATGACGATGATTTAAAATCACAAATTCTGGAAGTTGCACAGACCTAGGTGTTATTGTTGATCTCAAAAGACGAGCTGGCCTAACCTAACCAGATCAGCCTTTGAAAAGCTAACGAAGATAATTATATGGAAAGATCGCCGCACAATCAATAACATCAAGGTTCGATACACGAAAGCTTACTATTTCCTATCTTCTTATATGGAGCTGAAACATGGACGCACCAACAAAAGTACCACAAGAAGATTGAGATGTGGTGTATGATGATCAAACGGATTGCTCGACACACAAATGTTTCCACTAAAAAGGAGCTTCGGATCAAACAAAGACTTTTAACGATTGTGCAAGTGCGAATCCTAAGAATGTTTGGACTTATCATCCATAATGCAAGCTCCTTGGAACGATTCGATTGAAGAAAGAAACAAGGAAGAGTCAACGTTCTCGCGGCTGATCACCCACAAGATGATCAAGTCCACAACCAAGTGTGCCCTTACAGAATGCACACGCAGTGCCACAAATAGAGAGATATAGAGGAGCATCGCCGCAAAAGCCGCTACCAACTTAGCGGACCATGACCACTTCCAACCCGTCAACCTTAGTCTTAGAAAGAGGTTATATATAACTAATACAAACATATATAATTATATAAACAACAATAGGTAATAAAAATCCAAATCAAAACTGGGTGTATTATTTTTATCGCTAACTCCTTAAAATCACTAGAACTACGATGGCTGTCCTTTCGCTGACTCAAATGAAAGTGGAAATTACATCCACTTTTCATTTGAGCTAGCGAATAGGGCCATAGGCATTAGTGTATATATTCTTTGACTGCGCGCAGACGCGGAGGCGGCCATGGAATAAATGACAATATGGTACCTATCGTAAGAGAGTCAAAACTATTATCCATACAAAATTACCATTTTTATTTTATAATTTTCCGTTATAAAAAGTAGCCTCTGTTACTCTTCAGCTTCCAAACTATCCCCATACCAAAAATCACGTCGATCAGTTGCTCCGTATTGGCGTGAAAGATGGACAAACAAACAAACAAACAAACACACTTTCACATTTGTAATATTAGTATAGATTCTTCATCTAAGAGGAAAAATTTGATTGTTTGTTTGTTTGTTTGCATCGAAACTACTGGACCGATTTAGAAAATTCTTTCACCATTAGAAAGCTACATTCTTCCCGAGTGACATAGGCTACATTTTATCCCGATATTCCCACGGGAACTGGTGCCACGCGGGTGAAATCGCGAGGATCCGCTAGTTATGTATATAATAGAAACCATTAAACCAAGCACGTGTAGTATTTAGTAGGTACCTTTGTTTTTTGTGTATAGGCACATAATATATAATAGTGGTATAGGTAATACACATTAATGCCGCGCAAAGAAAGTACCTACCTACCTATATCTGATATTATATCTATATAAATTATTATAAATGTTCATCGCGCGAAATTCGATGATCAAACTCTATATATCGTTCTTTTTGTCGTTCGTTCTTTTTGAATGAATAATTGTTTTTGTGATGTTTTTGTGTGTAATTACACTATTTATGCAATAGCTTTACCGCGGCAGTCCCCGAGTGCCACACGTTTTTTTTTTATTTATAGTACAATCAATATTTACGTAAAGTTCTGACCAACCTACGCAAATCTAACAGACTATTTCGTAGGGCACCTGTTTATTTTGATGTGCTGTCCACTGTAGGTGTATTAGAATGTAACAACAGAGATTTTTATTAAAAAATATTATGGACTAAGAAAACAAAACATAATGTGATAGGATTTTAAAAACAGCAAGGATGGCTTTAACCTTCATGTTCCAGTACTGACCACAACGAGAAAGCATAACAAAAACCTCACACGTGACAGTACTTTCCATCGGCAGCTTCCCGACAGTTAAACAGCTTAAGCTCCTATTACAGCAGCCTCTGGAAGATTCCAGAAGATTCCATTCACGCCGCGTAATCCGCCATTACAGAACGGAAACTTTCAATTATAGCTGCGGAGAATGCAGCAATGGGGTTAAGTTTCTTTTTGGGTTAAAAAGTTGACTGTCTGTGGATGTTGTGGTTAAAATGGTTAAGATATTTCAATTTATGTTGTTGTGAGAGTAATTTAGGTTGAATTATGTACAAGTTTTTTTTTGGTTTAATAAGTTGATTATCTGGAGGGTTTTGTGGTTGATTGAAATGGATAAGATATTTCAATTACGCTGATGCGAGAGTAATTTGGGACGAATTATCTACAAGTTTTTCCTGTTTCGTTCTCAATGATTTTTTGTGTAGTAAGTGCTAATAATACATTAGAATAGATACTCATCTCATTATATGCGAATTATTCGAGAAAATAAAGTGAATGCAAAAAAGTCAGGCATCAGCGTGTTTCGAAATCTAGGTGACTGCGACTTTCAACCCTCTGGTGATAGCTAGACGAATACAACGAAATCCTCAAATTTATCTGATGCTATTTCCCATAAGTGATTGCCTATCGGCCAAGTTAAATAAATAATCTGAGAACCGTTGTTATTTATTTTGACAATGATAATGATTCTCAGATTTCAGTCTAGAGAACTGAGAATCGTCTAGAAGAAGCTCGTTTCACAGTCACGATAGAACTCTTATTAATAGACTAGCTGCTTCCCGCGGCTTCGCCCGCGTAGTACTCTTTCTCGTGGGCATATCAGGATAAAATACAGCCTATTTCACTTAAGTATATTGTATCTTAATGAGCTTTGACCAACAATACGTCTAAGATGACGCCTCACGAACTAAAAACACAACGCAAATGGGCAACGAATGAAGTTTACGAATGTTTTGAACTTACGTCAATAATGATAGGAATAAGAGCGCACCTTAGAAGTGCGATCTTATTCGCTAGGCCGTTTTTGACACTCCGAAAGAGTTTTCTAGTAGTATTATTCGAAGTTGAAGTTTATAAGATATTTTTTTATTCGGTCTTCATTGTATTTAGTATAAATAAAAAGAAAGAAAATGGTCCGCGAACATTACTTGAGCTGTCTACATTAATCTTGATAAATCTGCTGTGACTTATGTGTTATTTAGATATGTATATATATATATATATATTTATTTATATTCTATATATATATTTATATTTGTATATATAATATGTGTATGTGTTTGTATAAATTATATATAACATGATTGTTAGTTTAGTTAGTATTAGTACTCATATATTTATAAGCATATACAAATTGTAAGTTATTATTTAATTTTACTTTTTTTTGCATTGTAATTACCTAGTTACTTTTGTCTTCTTTGTATTGTCACTTTTTGTTTTATTGCCGCTGTTCATTTTCTCCCTGACACCCTTTCCGGTTGAATGGAAGAGAATGCATATTAGCATTAAGTCCGCCATTTGCTGTGTTTTGCAATAAAGATTAAATAAATAAATAATTTTTTCAATAGAAACGCACACTGGGACATGACACGAAAAGCAACAAAAAATAAATCTAACTATGAAAAAGTCAATTGCTGATCGTTTTATAATAGTCTCGCTAAAACTCAGAAACGGCGCGACCGATTTGAATACTTTTTTGTTTTTGATTTTATTTATCTCTTGTTTGTACAAGGAAGGAATCAAATCTTCCCTTTTATAATATTATTACTAGGGGACCCGCGTGGTTTACCATGGTATCCGTTCCCGTGGGAATATCTATGTTACTCAGGAAGAATGTAGCTTTCTATTGGTGAAATAATTTTTATAATCACTTGATTTTTTGTGTTTATCCATTACAAACAAACAAAAAAAAAATCTTTCTTTTTCTAAGTGTAAGTAAAAATTATTATAAATAAAAAACTCGGAAACAGTCAAATGTATTGGCATCTAACTCGATTCTCTATAAAACATTAGCAGACTACTAGCGTTAAGTAAATCACGGTGTCCCGAGCATGACGCTAATGTCCCCGACCGCCATTTTGTCGGTAAACAGTCGCAATCAATCGCGATTGGCCCTGATTGGGTATAGTTTATCCCGCGGGTCCGCACATTTAATTAAAGTGTCCGCCTGACGGATGGTGGGCCGCTAACGAGTGCGATTATTTAGAGAGCACTCGACTCTTATGGGCGACGATTGCCGGAATAAGATACCTTTGGGATTCGGAAGAATGGAGAGAAACAGGCAAAGCTTTTTGTAGATGGCGTTTTTGTGATTGGGGGTCCACTTTCTACCTAATCTGTAGGATAATAATGTATTTTTATTTGTGTAATGGCTTCTTCCGTTTTACACAGAAATTCCGCCAACGTCCCGCAATGAAATAAACACGGTTTTTCCATAGAATATGCCCAGTGAGATTCGTAAACAGTTTTCAGCATTGAGATAATAATGTACTCATTCGTTCATCGATTTTGACAGATGTAATGTTTGTTTGTTATCGTGATTAATGTCACAATAACAACCAATCAACAAAACACACCCACTATCAATTACGCCCTCTGTCGTGATACAAAGTTAGTTTTCCTCCCCATTGCAGAGCGATACATTTATTGTTGAATCGGAAAATACAACATAAGTATTTATTTCAGTGATCAGTATCCACATTAATTAGTTCGTTAAAAATACATTAGTATAAGATAACTAAACAATATTGAAATCTAATATCCTTGTAAATACATTGCCATTACTTATTATTAGAGATAAGAATATTTTCATAATAATAATGGTGATGGTCGATTGGTTATTAGCCCACAATTTTCATGAATCAATGTCGCTATGTTTCTTTCTAATCGTGTAAGATCGACAGTTTTTTTTCTCTTCCGGTGACAGGCGGTGCTATGGTTGGACAGCAACTTGCCAGCAAAATGACATTAAAAACAAAACACGTTGGTTGCGGTTCGAACCGGGCGTCGGACGACAACTGCAAGCGACATCGACATGACGCCGCGCCATACTAGAGTGCGTGTCATATAACTACGCGCGTGACTGAGGCTTTTTTGGCGCTAGTTGCAGTTCACTTTTTTGTTCTAAGCTTATGTAAAAGATTAGTTTTCGATTTTGACCGCGCGCAAACTTATCTGAAGCGCACTCTAGTTTCTAGTTGAGGTTTCTTTGTTTTGTATAAAATCGACCGTCGACGCTTGCAGTTGTCGTTGGACGCCCGGTTCAAACCGATACCTTTAGTTCCAGTTTTGGCCACCGACCGGAACGGAAAACGTTGTCGCACTGTAGATGTTTGCTAACACTATATTCCTGTTTTAGAATTAGTGGTGTGAAATCCGAATCTTGATTGTAGTATGAATGCTTTTGATCGTATGCTTTTAATTAAATAAAATTTTTCAGTAAGAGTACAATAAGAGTTATGTATTTATTTAAATTTTTACTTTTTTGCATTCACAATGCAGCTCTTATTATTGAAAAATGGAAAATGAAGTTTTTTGAAAAACTCGACCCGTCGCAGAGCAGTCGCCCGGATAGCGAAAGGTCGTGGGTTCGAGTCCCATCGGAGCTAGTTGTGAGACGGGTCGGTTTTTTCAAAAAACTTCATTTTCCATTTTTCAGTTATGTATTTTATTTATATCCACATTACCTTGTTCGTTAAAAATACAATGTAAGATAACTAAACAACAAAGAAATATAATATCCTTGTGAAAACATTGCCATTATTATTAAAGAGAAGAATATTTTTTTTGGCATAATATATAGCGTCGGTCGGTTGGTTATTCGGCCAAAATTTTTATGAAGCTTGTAGAATAAAAGATAATGAAAATATTGAGAAAATGTTTACTAACCCTGCTTTTTATTTTGCGCCGAACAAAACCACAAGTAACTTTATGGGTGTTGAAACTAGGCTCATTATTCTTCATCACCGTCCAGATGCTGCCATTTTCTTTTCAGCATTATAATGAAGACTGACAATAGGGAAGATGAGGAAATAGCGTGGTGTTTCTAGTTTTAGGAGTTCCTGTTAAATACCATAAAGTATCGTCTGGTATCGTTTTCACCTTCGAGCAACGCGGGTCTTCCGTCCCGCAAACGGAAGGCCCGCGTTGCTCGAAGGTTTTCACCTACTAAATTAGTGAAACCCCAAATAAATAAATAAATAAATAAATATTCTCTTACAATCACACCAATTATCTAAGCCCGTAGTTAATTTCTTAAGAAACTGTGTCTACGTGAACTTGATAACGGATAAATATATACTTAAATACTTTTTGTTTGTAAATACATACGTAATATACATAGAAAACACCCAGACCAAGACAAATAGACATGTTCATGCACACAAATATTTGTCTTGTTCGGGAATCGAACCCGAGACCTCTGGCGCAGAAGGCAGGTAGTTTACCCCTGCGCCAAATCGGTCGTCGAAAAATAAAACACTGATTTGAACTAAATAAAAACTGATTCAATATAATATTCAAAATTAAATTATGTGCATTACCATGGCCCGCTATTATTTTTCGGCTGATTGCGCAGTGCAACGAGTGAAATAGAAGATGGCTTTGGCATTACATTTCGTTGTGATAAATAGTGACAGTAGATCGTCATTTGTTCTTATATTTTTACTAGCGCTCCGCACGCGACTTCGTCTGCTCGGGCGCCCTTTTTACCCCCTTAGAGAGGGTATATCCAAAAATCCTCTCCTAGTACTCTTCCACACTCCCCAAGGAATATATCATGCCAAATTTCAGCGTCTTGCACCCAGTAGTTTCGGCTGTGCGTTGTCTGTCAGTCAGTCAGTTATCATCATCAGCCACTATGAGTCCACTGCTGAACATAGGCCTCCTCCTTTGAGCGCCACAAAGAGCGGCTGTGGGCTAATTGCAGCCAACGGCTTCCCGCAACCTTCACCAGGTCATCGGTCCACCTCGTAGGGGGCCGTCCTACGCTGCGTCGTCCAGTACCCCTAGTGTAAGTTTTTATGTCAAGCAAACGCAAACTATTTCGATTCCGTATTTATGTCAATTTGTATGAAAACTATATAAGCGCGCTACTCGCCGCTAGAGGCGCTAATACAGTTTTCATACAAATTGACATAAATACGGAATCGAAATAGTTTGCGTTTTTTGACATAAAAACTTACACTACGGGCACAGTTCGTGGTAAAAACTTACACTAGGGGTACTGTACCCCTAGTGTAAGTTTTAATGTCAAGCAAACGCAAACTATTTCGATTCCGTATTTATGTCAATTTGTATGAAAACTATATAAGCGCGCTACTCGCCGCTAGAGGCGCTAATACAGTTTTCATACAAATTGACATAAATACGGAATCGAAATAGTTTGCGTTTTTTGAGATAAAAACTTACACTACGGGCACTGAACCTTTCTTCCCCAACGGTTGGCAGTCAGTAACGCAAGAATTTTATAATAAAATATAGATTACTTTCCTACATAGTTGCTTACATCGAACTATGTGAGCCACGGAGGTTTTATATCTTCGTGGTCCGAAAGGAGTATGAATTTGTGGCGCGTTCTTGGTGGCATTAAAAGTTTCATAGTCGGCAAGGAACTTTATAACTAGTTTTGCTATGCCCAATCGTCTGTCCACGGCATAGCCCGCAGACTTATTTATTACTAGCACCCCACCCCAGCTTTGCACGGGTACAATGTAAGTAGATGTAGTATACATTTAAACCTGTCACTTGACTTTGTATGTCGTTAATATTTTGTTTTTTTTCTTTGTTATTTTCTTATACATACTTTACTCTATGGAGGAGCAGTAGGTACCTCCTGATACAGGCAAATTTGACTTAAAAGTAGGTACTGATCACTAGTTTAAGTTTTCTTAAATTGTTGAAGCCAATAAACTTATTTTATTTATTTATTTTACTTGAATCATCCTGTCTACTGATGATACTGATGAAAACCAACTGTCTGCAGCCAACGTCACACTTCTTAACCAAATTAATCATCAAAGCTCGAACTAACGACTAAATACGTAACACTAATCGAGTTACTGGGCCCAGCAGCGGGTAGTATCAATGTTTGTTTGATCCGGTAATTATGACGGATGAGGCTCGCGCCACTAGTTAAACGGACAAATGTTGCGCCTTTGAGACGCTAGTGATGGTACTGGTCCATATGTTCCGCTCGTTTAGTAACTGTTACCGATTAATATTGAATATTTTCTAACTTTATTATAATAGGCACTTTAATAGAGTTACTTGTCCTAGCAGCGGGTAGTATCAATGTTTGTTTGATCCGGTAATTATGACGGATGATGCTCGCGCCACTAGTTAAACGGACAAATGTTGCGTCTTTGAGACGCTAGTGATGGTACTGGTCCATTATGTTCCGCTCGTTTAGTTACTATTACCGATTAAAATTGAATATTTTCTAAAGTCACTTTAATAGAGCTACTAGCTCCAGTAGCGGATAGTACCAATGTTTGTTTGACCCGGTAATTATGACGGATGAGGTTCGCGCCACTCGTTAAACGGACAAATGTTGCGCCTTTGAGACGCTAGTGATGGTACTGGTCCATATGTTCTGTAGTGTGTGTACTTGCTATACGCACACACTCGCATCTTTCTCCAATATATAAGCGCATTTTAACTTAATAAAACGCTCTTTATAATCGCAGTCAGTTGTTTCATTTGTTGTCCGAACCGCCTACATTGCATGGCGACCCTGCCAGTGCTGCCTGTCGGCAGTGCTGCGCAGATGGTTTTTAAAGTGAAAATTATGGTATAAAAAAGAACATTATTTAGACATAACTATGTGGACACGAAAAGTGCAGTGCAGTGAAATAAAAAAAAATTAAGATAGAGACTTACAATTTAAAAATTTAAAATAATTTAGTGGCCAAAAATAAATTCTTCAGTTATAAAATAAAGACAATCAATTCAAATTAACGTAAAATAATAAACCAAAGTGATATTAAATAAAAACTCTAAATTATGAAGAAAAATAATTGTTGCCGTTTGCTGCTTGCTGGATGTCACTGATGATGAGGCAAGACCATGATGAGGGTGCCTAGCAGGGTGCCGGGAGATGCAGGTGTCGGATGTGGATTGCAGCAGAGAGCCGATCCGGTCACGGAATGTTAGGGAAATCAGTGCACAACAAGAACAGGATAGCGAAACAGAATGCCAAAGTTTAACTGCAAGTCAAGGACAATTATTTCGGTTTGATTTTATCTATTTGTAGGTATTGTGTTTTATAAATTCACTTTAAAATTAAATTCACACAGGCATTAGTATTTTATTAAGACGCTAATTAATTTAGCTATTTTACTTGCAAAATTTCAGCTCACTTTTGATCATGATGAAATAACTAATAGATTAATTTTATTTAAAGAAAATAAGCAACCGTAAAATTTTGTTAAAAATATCTTTAATAGAAATGATAATTTGGTAACAAGTATTGAAGAATTTATTTTATTATTCATTAAGAACTAACTTTTATAATCATAGTACTTTATTTACATGATTTTTTTTTTCCCTGTAAGTTATAGTTTAGGTACCTAAGTATGTACCTCAATATATTTAATTTTATTTCATATGTATTATTTGGAATATTGATTGAAAATTCTGATTAATAGTATTGATTGCACAGAACGGAAGTAAAAGAAAGTAAAGAAAACTATTTGATATACGAATTAAAGAAATTAGAATTTTAACTATTGTGTTGCATAGGATTTGGCAACTTTAAAACTGAGATTTTAATACAAATGCTTTAAATGTGTTTTTTATGTTTACAGTTTTTGTATTCTCGATACCCTGATTTATCCGAGATCGTTGGTTTAAAGGTAAATAATTTAACATTAATTATAATACCTTTTTTTGTTCTTCGTCAATGAAAATACGTAAGTACCTATATTAACGTAAGTGGTTATTTTCAGTATGTGAGTTTAACAGTTTTGTCTTATTTCTTCAAATTCGATTTTTTTATGGTTTCTTTACATAAATTTGTAGTTTTTTTTAAAGATTATGATATGATTTCGTAATTGCGCACAAGTAAACATAATTGCTGACCAAGCAACCCGTGTGGTATTTGTGTCGGTAAAAATAGCAAGCTCCAATGATTGTTCGAATGCTTTTTAAATAATTTGAGTTTACAAAAGTAACGAGTATGAAAAAATTTTTTGGTTATTTTATGTGTTACTTTTTACGATTTACCTATTGACAACAATTTGGTAGAGAATTTTTTTTTTATAGAAATACTTATTTTTTATGTCTGAATCATAGGATCCTATTAATTTTATATTATGTAGTTTTTTTTTATATTGAGCTTTTGAATACGTATAAAACTAAAAACAAATAAGTACGTTGTTTTGTTTAGAATAAAAGTATTTAATTTTACTTGTTTTAAAGCAAATTTTAGAGGCTTACAAAACCAAATATGATAAACTTGTTATATTTGTTTCTCCACACAAATAATTTCAGTGTATCATAAATTCAGTATTATTAATCTTCTAAATGTAAATAGACCCGTAATCTGTTTTTAAAATAACAATTTAACTAGATACTTTTTTTTCAGTGCAGGACGCAATCTTTTTATTTAGAATAATAGCTTAAATTACATGTGTATACTAGATACAAGAATTTATATACGTATTTATTTCTTTACACTTTGGAATATTTTGTCTTTTACATAAATAGGTAAAATTCAGTTATACCTTTGATACATGTACAATGTACGAGTATTTTCGGTAAAATAGATTTTTGTAGGTTTCTTTTTTTCATAATATTAAGTAACTTCATAGGATCCATAATATTATTAAAAAGAGAAAAGTTTTGTGGTTTTTTTGTAGCGAATAAACTAACATTATTAATATTTGTTTTTCAACTGATTAAGAAAACTTATAGTAAGTTTACATAACTTGTCTTATTACATAAATGAGATTAAGTAATTAGATTTTACGAGATTTTATTGCGTACATAGAATGAAAAAAATATATACGTATTTGTTTATAAATTCAGTTCCTAGAAGATTTTATTCATTCGTACCTATATGTATTATTTGTTTAGTCGGTTGAAATAAATATTGTATATTTACTTATGTGTATGTATTTCTTTAAAGATCTTTAATTTTTTTTATTATTACGTAGATTTCTATTAATTCAAATAATATTTTTTGAGGCGAAAGTTTAATATACTATACCTACCTAAATACATACGGATAATACAAGTCAACACGTTCATTTGTTTGTGTTTCAATATTAACGTAACTTAAATTCGTATGGAAAGAAAATTGTTATACCTATAATTTATTCATTAGTGATGCAATCCTATGTGTTAAATTAAACAAACATAACTGATATAGAAAGACAAAGTATTGTATTTCGATCGGCATTACGTGGAATACTTTACATCCATTTATGCAAGCTGTTGGTTTGGTGCAGCAGTAACATAAGTCGCGTAAAAACCATTCCACACGAGTTTGCTGGTTAAGCGTAACATTATAACATAATAAGAATACCTAGTACTTACCTATCATTTTAGTCGAAATGAAATACTTTATGGGAATTTTTGATAATTTGCAGTTAGAATTTCTTTTTTATTGAAAAGATCATAGTGAATATTTTAAAATGGTTTGAATTATTGGAATATAATAATGAAAGAAAGATAGTAGATTAAAAAATATGTTGGAAAATGGTCAGATTTAATCGTTGGGAAAATGATTAGGAATTGATAGGAAGTAGGTAAACATATACGTAGCTGTATGAAATAACTTTTCGTAACTTTCAGATTATGATTAGGTACAGCATAGGTTAAAAGGTATAGGTTTGTTATTTTTTATGTAGGTTTTAGAATGTTGAAATGTGTTATTTATTTATTGAAGATAGGGAATTATATGGTTTATAATGTTTCACATGCGATTGGACTGATCACCCAAGAGCGATGTAGTCATTATTCACCCTATATTCATTTAGGAATGATAGTCATTATTAGAAAGTTTTGGATGGAAATGTAATAGTAAATATGCTCGTAGTACGGTACACATTAAATGAGAGGTACTATAGGGATCAGGTCCTTCAGATATACCAAGGTGCGAACGAGATTCCCCTTTGGATACTGTTGGAGACCAAATAAGATGTCTTAAATCATGACCCTATATAATTAAATGGTACATGGGAGGTCAAATCCTTCTATCGATCATGGTGCGAACGAGCTTTCCTCTGTGAGATAAGTTGGAGTCCAAAGAGGCTTAAAACTATGACCCCCAAATATAGGTTGTGGCCACAACCCAAATGGCACTAAGTTGTCCATTTATAATAATGAATTATGAAGTCGACTATAAATAAATATTATGAAGTATGTACCATACCATTATAAATAATTAAATAAAAGTAAAAGTACGCCGGCGCCGGGTGAATGAATATAATGTAAAGTACCTAGATGATGTGTATAAGTAAATAAGTGTACCGATGCTGTGATAATAATAAAGTGATTAATAATAACGAGCAGAGTAGGGTATACAGTGTGGTCAATGAGAATATTATGAAGTAATATGAAAATGAGTTATTTTGTGTTTGTTATAATTTATAATATGATTAAAGGTTTTAATTTTGAATGAATAAATGGTCGTTTAAGGGAAATATTAAATGAATAAGTAATATGACAGAATACAGAAAGTAGGTAAATGTTTTGTAAACATTAACGTAAGTGAAAACTATTAAACGTAGGTATCAACTTTTCGAAAGGTTAAAGCTTAGAGTTTTTATTGCCAAGTAAAGAAACTTTATAAGTGCAATGTTTAAAAATAGAAACATAGGTATTTGATGTCAAAATAATAAACGTAGAATTTGGTTGTTGTTGTTTGTTGTGCTTTTGAAAAGTTTTAATGTACTTTTATGTGTATGTTATATTATTTTGGGGAAATATTTAATAGGTACTTATGGGTTTTTTAAACAAAAGTTATATACATTTTAAAAAGTTGATTTGATTTTTGAACACCTGTGCAATCTCTACTAGAATAAATGAGAACATTACATGAAGATAAAATTTAAAGAATTGTTAAGGTAGTGTAGGTATATAAGTTGTAATAATAATAAACAAAATTTAAAATAACCAAGGAAACTTGCACCACGTTTTTGATAATTTATAGATATTTTTTTTACAGTCATCTTGATATTATGTATTAACTATATTTTATTTTAGTAAGTTTATGCAACTAAAATTGGAAGTGCACAACCTTTGCAAATTTTTAATGGTACTTAGTTATTCTGCTTCAAAAATATTTTTAATTTTACTGTCTTTTCAAGCACTTTTTTATGATAAAATTCCTAAAATTAACATGTAAGACATTTTCTTTATTACTTTGTGCATTTAAAGTGCAAAATATTTTTCATGTTTGATTTAATTTTGGTTTTTTTTCGTATGTGTGTGTATTTTACTATTTTGGTACTGTAACATTTATTTGATACTTACTTAACAAAATGTTATTAGTGTGTTCTTTTTCTTTTTAAATGTTTTTAATATACTTATGAAACTTTAAAATAAAATAAAATTATACGTTTATTCATCTTTTAACATAAATAACTAGAAAATTTATATTCCTTTTTTACAAATATTTTGACTTTTATGTTTGGCAAAACCGCATTATTATCGTTGACGACAACGAACGTAGTACATAGTATAATGATAAGTTAAAAAAAAATGTAATCTTCGTCATTTTTTTAATTTCAAGGGGGGAGGTGTAGTGTGTGTACTTGCTATACGCACACCCTCGCATCTTTCTCCAATATATAAGCGCATTTTAACTTAATAAAACGCTCTTTATAATCGCAGTCAGTTGTTTCATTTGTTGTCCGAACCGCCTACATTGCAGTTCCGCTCGTTTAGTAACTGTTACCGATTAATATTGAATATTTTCTAACTTTATTATAATAGTCACTTTAATAGAGTTACTTGTCCCAGCAGCGGGTAGTATCAATGCTTGCTCTATCCGGTAATTATGACGGATGAGGCCCGCGTCACTCGTTAAACGGACAAATGTTGCGACTTTGAGACGCTAGTGATGGTCCATATGTTCCACTCTTACCGATTAAAATTGAATGTTTTCAAACTGTTTTATAAGTCACTTTAATAGAGCTAATAGCCCCAGCAGCAGGTAATATCACAATGTTTGTTTGACCCGGTAATTATGACGGATGAGGTTCGCGCCACTCGTTAAACGGACAAATGTTGCGCCTTTGAGACGCTAGTGATGGTACTGGTCCATATGTTCCGCTCGTTTAGTAACTGTTACCGATTAATATTGAATATTTTCTAACTTTATTATAATAGTCACTTTAATAGAGTTACTTGTCCCAGCAGCGGGTAGTATCAATGCTTGCTCTATCCGGTAATTATGACGGATGAGGCCCGCGTCACTCGTTAAACGGACAAATGTTGCGACTTTGAGACGCTAGTGATGGTCCATATGTTCCACTCTTACCGATTAAAATTGAATGTTTTCAAACTGTTTTATAAGTCACTTTAATAGAGCTAATAGCCCCAGCAGCAGGTAATATCACAATGTTTGTTTGACCCGGTAATTACGACGGATGAGGTTCGCGCCACTAGTTAAACGGACAATTGTTGCGTCTTTGAGACGCTAGTGATGGTACTGATCCATATGTGCCGCTCGTTTAGTAACTGTTACCGATTAATATTGAATATTTTCTAACTTTATTATAAAAGTCACTTTAATAGAGTTACTGGCCCCAGCAGCGGGTAGTATCAATGTTTGTTTGATCCGGTAATTATGACGGATGAGGCTCGCGCCACTAGTTAAACGGGCAAATGTTGCGTCTTTGAGACGCTAGTGATGGTACTGGTTCATTATGTTTCGCTCGTTTAGTAACTATTACCAATTAAAATTGAATATTTTCTAAAGTCACTTTAATAGAGTTACTTGCCCCAGCAGCGGGTAGTATCAATGTTTGTTTGATCGGTAATTATGACGGATGAGGTTCGCGCCACTCGTTAAACGGACAATTGTGGCGTCTTTGAGACGCTAGTGATGGTACTGGTCCATTATGTTCCGCTCGTTTAGTAACTATTACCGATTAATATTGAATATTTTCTAAAGTCACTTTGATAGAATGTCTTGCCCCAACAGCGAGTAGTATCAATGTTTTACGGTACAACATTACGGTATTACGGTGTCACGGATTTATGACATCAGAACTTTAGAGCAAAATGATTAGATTCAACAAATAAATTAATAATAAAGTAGCTAAGTAAGTATATATGTTTCTATGTATTGAGCAAAAACAACCTGTTCTATTATTTTTATTGCACTTTTTTTTATCTACGTAACTAAGTGTGTATGTAAGTATAAATCATAATATTTGTGTTAATGATTTGCACTCCATTGTTTCATTAAGGAAACTATAGGTCTTATGTAAGATGATTGTAAGATGATTGAGATTTAAGATTTTTGTTCATGAATGTGTACGACCGTTTGTTTCTTAATAAATAAATAAAATAAATAAATGTTTGTTTGATCGGTAACTATGCCAGATGGCCCCGCGCTACTCGTTAAACGGACAAATGTGTGTTGTGTGACTTTGAAACGCTAGTGATGGTACTGGTACATATTATGTTCCGCTCATTTAGTAACTACTTATTACTGATTAAAATTGAATATTTTTAATATAGTTACTAGCTCCAGCAGCGGGTAGTATCAATTGATTGATACTACCCGCTTGATAATTACCGGATTAATCTCAGGTGTAATCGTTTTATATCTTTATCTCTTAACTACATCTCTCCATACTCTCTTCGTTTATGAGCTGTTCATAAACGTGGCGCCCATTAATTGTCTCTAATCTTCTCCTCTCTCATAAGTTTAACTTAACTACATACATATAAGTATTACCTACCTGCCTTTCAATTTTGTAACACTCCCAACTTGATTTAAACTACACTTGTGAACTTATAAAACGTTTAATATTGAATAACAACCATATTTTAATTTGTGTTTGTATTTGTATATCCAGTCTGACACGTTGTAAACCTATTTTAAGGATAGTGATAGCCTAGGTCTCCTATTCATATAAATTTCTTTTGAAACTTTATTTGTCTAGTTTAAACTTCATTACCTGTTTATGTAATTTCCAACTCAGTGAGAATATTGTAATTTAAGTCCCTCTGACAGTGCAACAAGTGAGCTGCAAAGTAGAATATTTATCCCCACGCCCTGTATTTCTTGTAAGGACCTAATTTTACCTGTTATAAAAATAAAACTTCACATTTCATTATATTTCCATTTCTTTTATTTTACATCAAAACCTATAGTTAAAAATATAAGTTACATTTGGCCGGTAATTATGACGGATGAGGCCCGTGCCACTAAACGGACAAATGTTGCGACTTTGCGACGCTAGTGATGGTACTGGCCCATGTGTTCCGCTCGTTTAGTAACTAATACCGATTAAAATTGAATACTTTCTAATGGCAGCCATACACGTTTAAGTAATTTGATCAAACTGGCTGGGTCAAACAGTTTGATCAAATTGCCATGAATGACTGTGGGGAAATAAGATCAAATTTCTCATGTCACATGTCACATTAATAGAGTTACTGGCCCCAGCAAAGTACTATACCGATCCCGGTTGCAGCTACAAGCAATTTATATGAACTAAAGCTGCACGTGCTGTACGTTCGAAGTGTATTTCATACAAATAGCCTGCAGCTGTAGCCGGGATCGGGATATAGAAAGAAAGAAATATAATTTACTTGCGACCCGCCCTCGCTTCGCTTCGGTGTAGTGTGGTATTTGACACCATGTATTATACATATAAACCTTGCCCTTGAATCACTCTATCTTTTCAAAAAAACCGCATCAAAATCCGTTGCGTAGTTTTAAAGATCTAAGCATACATAAGGACAGACAGCGGAAAGCGACTTTGTTTTATTAACCGACTTCTAAATCAAAAAGGAGGAGGTTCTCTATTCGTCTGTATGTATGTATTTTTCTCTTTTTTTTTTGTGTGTATGTCCACCGATTACTCGAAGACGGCTGAACCGATTGAAATGGTTCAAACGTTATTACATCAGGTTGGATTCCATGTTGGTCCCATTTTTTGAAATTTTGAAATCGGTTCAGTAGTTTTCAGGAAATCTTGAAAATACTGTCGTTTTCGTTACCACTTTATGTGAATTTAATACGTATCTTTAGGCATAATTCCTTTGTTTATAAACCGATTTAGATGATTCTTGTTTTGTTAACAAGGGGATACCTCAAGGTATTTTAACCGACTTCGAAAAAGGAGGTTTTGAGTTTGATCACATACCTATTTACCAGAAAACACGCAAATTGCCTGCACGATGCACTAAAAAGAGTGAAATAAAAATTATTTTTATAAAAAAATAAAACCGCCTTCTAAAAAAACCACATCAAAAAAGTAAGAAATAATTCCTCACCAAATAAATAACGTAAGTACTTTGAAGTCGGGCGGGTTTTAACAAAAACAACAAAAAATTGTACATGTTTCACGCCCGACTTCAAAGTACTTACGTTATTTATTTGGTGAGGAATTATTTCTTACTTTTTTGATGTGGTTTTTTTGAAGGCGGTTTTATTTTTTTATAAAAATAATTTTACTATGTAGTGATTCGACTAAAACACGCATACTTACACAGTAAAAGTAACAAACATATTAGCCGAAAATGGTCCCAACCTCAGCTTTTGCCACAGCTAGTGTGACGCTGATTTTCATGTGTATATAATTAGTCAATATCGCCTTCAATGTTTGTTTGATCAGTTTATTATGATGCATGACCCGCACCACTCGCTAGAAGGACAAATGTTGCGTCTTTGAGACGCTAGTGTTGCTTGTGGCCCAGATGTTTCAGTGGTTAAGTGACTTTTAATAACAATCAATATTTTGTTATTTTAAGCTTTTGAATCAATTTAACTGTATCGTACTTTAATGTTAATGAAGTAATTGTAACGCCATGTCTGCACATAAAATAAGAAAAAAAACCATGAGTTTTTTTTTTAACGCAATAAAAGAATCCTAAATGTTGTACCTGTAGTCAGGGTCCACTGAAAAATCCTTTTAATGTGAACAGATATTAATTTACTAAAATTTATTTTTCTTTATGTTTTCGCGTTGATATTCTGTATGAAGACCTATCGCAACAAGAGATGCTAATACCCATTATAATTATTAATACACACTGACTCATACAAAAAATAACGCTGCAGACAAATTGGATGGCAGCCCTTAGTAACTGCCTATTTTTTTGTGTACTTACCTATTTTCTAGTTTGTAATATGTGTCCTATTTTTATTTTTTTTATTTTTATGTTGTCGTGTGGTAAAAAGGAATAAATTATTTTTCTTTCTTTCTTTCTTTCTTTTATGATTAACTCGTTCAAAATAATTATGTTTGCGATTAACTTCTACCGACTTTGCAATCGGGAACTTTAGACTGTATTTTTATACATAACGTGTTAATTTTGTATGTAACGGGTGTCCCAAAAGTAGGTGTAGGATCATTTGTCTCAATAAAACGCGAATGGATTGGAATTTCTTCGTAGTTTTATTTTATTTTAAAGAAGAGACTTGTACAATTTTATCTGAATAGAATATCTGCTAATTGGCCGCCACGGGCATTTTTGCTGTGTGAAAGCTTTTCATGACACTTTCACACATTTCGCTACTTATTTCACCAATAACTCGGCGAATTTTTTGTCTATGTTTTGTGGATCGTTGGTGTAGACTTTATCTTTGACGTAGCCCCAAAGAAGAAATCCAGTGCCATCAGATGGCAAGATCTCGATGGCCATTTGACATCACCTCTTCTTGAAATTACGAGATTTTTCGACCTTTCGACGAGTGTTTGTAATTGATCGTGAATTTTCGTTAAATATTTGTATAACTTCTATGCGCTGTTTTATTGTGAAACGCTCCACGATTAATTTTACATATGTCAAGATGACGTATGTCAAATTTCAACCAGCCATCTTGAATATTTCGGAAATAGCGCTAAATTCAAATCCTATACGTACTTTTGAGACACCCGTTATAAAGCCAACTCTGCAACTCAACAAAAAAGATCAGGGTGCCTACCATCAACTCTTATTACGGTTTTGTTTAGGACCTAAACTGAACTGCTTCGCTTATTCGTACCACGACAGCTTAATATCAATGACAGCGATTCAGTGATCATTCAATGACATTTCACGTCGCTGAGCTGTCATCAACTCTTATTTGAGTTATAACTCGGCCAAGTTAACATGACACCTGCAATTTATACCTATCCCTTTCACTCTCCGGGCATGACAGAATCGAGTGAAAGAGACGGGTAGAAGAAATAAGGACACAAATCGTTTGGTCATTCACATTTAGCAATTCATTTGCGATCCAGTTTTTAGAAGGTACGAAAGAAAGCAATTCATTTTAGGAACCTATTCTGCATCGCGCTATTTTTGAATCGCTGTCTTAAAGTTGATGGTAGGCACCCAGCTGTTCCATACATTCTAGTCGAGTAGGTATTGACAATTTGTATGAAACAGCTGATATTTTTAGTTAAGTTGCAGAGTTGGTCCCATAGTAAAATTTGTTCATATTCATGAGCACAATCACCAGCTAAGAGGTTTTGCGCTCATTCATTAACACGTTGTATAGGAGTAGGGAAAACGAACCAACAAATTAACATATTTTTTTGATGAAGGCTTTACATTCTACGGTTACCGTAGCACGAAAAACTGTTGTTATGGTAACAATTTTCGTGATCGTACTATTTTTAACCGACTTCAAAAAAGAAGGAGGTTATCAGTTTTATCTGTATGTATGTATGTGCTATTGTTGGAATTGGATAATACATGAGTACTTTTAGCGTTCCATTTAGGCTTCGTAGCAAAAAAAACACGGGCAGCGCATCGCCGCTTTCGGTCGTTTATGGAACTGTACCCCGAGTGTAAGTTTTTATGTCAAGCAAACGCAAACTATTTCGAATGCGTATTAATGTCAATTTGTATGAAAACTATATAAGCGCGCTACTCGCCGCTAGAGGCGGTAATACAGTTTTCATACAAATTGACATAAATACGCATTCGAAATAGTTTGCGTTTTTTGACATAAAAACTTACACTACGGGCACTGAATTCATTACATATTTGACATCGCTTTGACAGCATTTTATTCGATTAGCGTAGAGACAGTTTTTCATACTAGGGGTACTGTAGATATTTAAATGTCTTAGGGCCAGTTTCACTTGTGAAACAGGCACTTACTGTGCTTGTAGTTAAATTTTAAATAAAGCTATCATAAATGGTTATACACTTTTAAACTTTCGCGTTGCATTTTATTTACTTACCCATTAGACGCGTTTAAACTAAACACAGGTGTTTAACACCTACCTTTTCCCGACGTTTCGACCGAGTTGCATCGTAAACATAAATGTTTCATCGGAAAGTAAGGTTCCCAATTTTGTTGAAATTCTTGAAAAGTAAATAAATCATTCAGATAAACAGAAAATTTCGACAAATTGTTGTCGAGATTAAATTAAGGTACCTATACGAAATAATCATGCAGCCATAGCTATGTTATTTACTACACATATTGTTATTGTTCACAATTACTATGGATAATATTAGCTTTGTATCGTTAACGTAATAAATGAGTAGGTACTTATATAGGTACGGTCAGCACGTCGGGTTACTACAAAATGTCAAAATTTATTAATTGAAACTGAACTCTTTCTGTTGGAGATAAGGTTGAATTTTATTTAAAGAAATTTGACAGTTTGTTGTAACCTGACGTGCTGGCGACTGTACAATGTCCGAGCTGACCCGACAATTTATAATAATGTGTAGACTTGTACACGCTAATTATAAATCAAATGAGCTAATTTTGGAATGTTTTATTAGTTTGCCGATAACAGCACCAGATAGAGGCGAGATATTATTGTATGACGAGATTTATCTATTACGATGCAGCGATGCAATAACGATAATATTCAAATAGCTGCTTAATTGCATTTTAGTTAATAATTTTGAATACTACAGTTGGCTGATTCAATATTGATACTTTAAGAATGACGCTGTTGAATCAATATTTTTTTTATGGATTACATAGTGCTTTCTTTTAATTATCAGACTTTTTAGATTATAAGATTTTAATTCATCTCTAGTTCGGTTCTATCAATGTTTCAGGACCTTAGTAAGTATGAACTATGGTACCTATGTTCATGGTAGATTCTCGAAACGACTAGTGGCTTATAAGTATACATACATTTGTTATATTTGATATATTTGTTATATATACATTTTGTTAATTTTTTTGAAGTGACTTTATTTAGTTAGTTAGTTAGAAAGATAAAACGTTACTTACAAAAAAGGTCTTCGTTGTAAACATGTATCCGAAAGGTCATGATTTGTTGATATACGTGTGGATCAAATTAACCATTTATACTTACTAATAGAGTAACAGAGGGAAAGTTGTAGCCTTGCTGAAAGGTCTTAATTCAATACCACTATTAATATAACATCAGCGTTGTTCCAAACTTCGTTCCGCCGCGTGACTGTGCCCTCAAAGCTGTGTACGTTACAAATTAGCACAGCATGGCGATAGTTACACAAACTGCTCAAAACCCGCCAAATGCAGGCCCATAACTTTCTAGTTACCTAGTTCTTTCTTGATGTGAGCTGCTAAATATTGGAATACGCTGCCTGCGCATGTGTTCCCCGATCAATACAACCTTGGCCACTTCAAGGCAAGAGTGCATAGGCGCCTACAGGGTAAGTATGCATCACCCTAGACTGCATTCTGTCTGTTCAAATGCTTGATCAGTATTTAATTTAAAAAACATGAGTTACCCAACTTCTTCTAACGTGTTTATGCAGGATGGAGGCACCTGAACAGCCTGTTTTATGCAACGCGTGCAGGCTAATATATTCTTCGTGATTATTTATTTTCATTATGACTACATCAAAATAAAAGCTTTATAAGATTAATAGAAGTAATCCGAACTCGACACCCTCTTCCGCTAGCAGCGAGAAAGTCGTGGCCTAGCTGAAAAGCCTTAATTCAATACCACTATTAATATAACATCAGCGTTGTTCCAAACTTCGTTCCGCCGCGTGACTGTGCCCTCAAAGCTGTGTACGTTACAAATTAGCACAGCATGGCGATAGTTACACAAACCGCTCAAAACCCGCCAAATGCAGCCCATAACATAAGTTGCCGCTAAGTTACACAACAACTTCCGACGGGTTTATGCATGATGGAGCCTCTTATGAAGCTTATGCAACGCGAGCGTGTTATTTTCTTCGTAGTTGTTGTTTTTATTGTGACTACTATTATACAATCGAAATAGGTAGCCCGAACGCTTTATAAATTGAGGCGTTATTTCCAAAAACGACCAAGGTCCAATGAACTAAACTTTATAAGAGACAGAAAAAACACTTTCCTGACCCTGAACATTGGCTGTTTTGTAAAGAACGCCTCAATATTTCATGTACAGAGATAGGGTAGGTATTAGAAAAGCATAAAGGGCTTTGAAGATTGTCGTAAATAAACTTTTTAAGTACCACATATTTATTGAAAGTGTCATGAATGCTAAGGGATGTATGGGACATTAGCTGTTTTCGTTAAATCAATCTGCTTTTTACACTTCTTGCTAGCGATTGTAGACCATTCGCGTTAATTTTTGAAGATGACTCATTATTTGATTTAATATCATTGCTTCTGGATGAAATTGGGTTAAAAATTAAGTGGTTGAAACTGAAAATATAAACTAAACCGTTCAAAGCTTATAGCCAAAGCAATGAAACGTGTCGTTTTATTGCTTTATAAACCAACTAAACTATTCACAGTCGGAAGTTTACCATCAAAATATTGGTTAACAGAACGTGACAAATCGGCAATCTCATTTTATTATAAAATTTATGTATTAAACCTGTTTACGATCGGTTTACTGACGTGATCCGGCTTTTACCGGGCAACTACAGTAACCGGCGGCGGCTGCGGCGTAATAATAACTTTATCTCGAACGTAACCATGCACTGCAAGCTGCATTCACCCGGCTAAGTTAAGAAATTATAAAACTTAATAATAGTAAATTTCTTAAAAACCACATCATGTCACTGTGCTCGACAGAAAACCAGTGCAGTAAGCCGACTTGCTGCCCGTACTGAGTTGAACAAAGTTTTGGCATCATGCGACGGTACTTAATGTTATATGTATAATGTAATTAGTTATAATTATTTGTGGTTTGTTTTGTGTAAATTACTGGTTGTGTTGCGAAATAAAATATGTTTTTCTGTTATTTACATCAATTTGACTAGACCAGTTCAACAAGAACTTATGTTATGATTATAGACAATGGTTAAAATTACTTTATATACTTACCTACCTTTTTTGTAAAGACATACATAATGTGTATAAAAACACTCACTGCCGCACTCGGAGACGCCAATTAACTTTAATTGACAGTTAAGTCTCTCCTCTTTTCTATATATTATGTATTGAATAAAGTAGGAATGATAATTTAATGCGTCTCTGAGAGCGGCAGTCAGACTTCCATGCATACAAATTTTTCGTCTTGTGCGGATATAGGTGATCTCTGCGCATGTGACAGGTTTATCAACCTATGCGCTTTCAGGGCGTCAACAGCTTTTCTACACCATAAAGTCTTTATGAACCGGTGTCACAGGCGCTACTTGCCGTCCACTAGCGCCGCCAATTCATTTATTTTTATTATACGTAAACCAGATTAATATTTAAAAAAAGGAAACAACCATGCCCTCTTAAATTGTCTCCTAATATTAGTTTAATAACCCTTTAATATTTTTTATTATAATTATGTAGGTACTAGTTTTAAAATGGTTTTATACCAAGAGTGGCCACTTTTAGCTTAAACCCATTTTAAAACTTACAGAAAGGTTGAAAACTGTTGAAGAGTTATTGAAAAAATATTAGATACAATTTAAAAGGGCATGGTTGCTTTCTCTTTTCAAATATTGATCTGGTTAACGTATAATAAAATTAAATGAATTGGCGGCGCTAGTGGACGGCAATTAGCGCCTTCGGACACAATTGAATTACTTATACTGGGTTCACAGCTACCGCGCTAGTAACAGCCCTTTTTGTGTTGAAAATGAAGTAACTATTCGACAGCATGTTAAGCAATTAAGACGGCATTAGTAAAAGTTTATGTGGTGTAATGGTGACTAAAACAAAATATATATTTTGAGACAATCTTTTGACAGTGCAGCACATATACAACGTATTATTGAATAAACGCAAAACCTCTTAGGTTATTGTGATTGTGCTCATGAATATAAACAACTTTTTATTTGGGGCCAACTCTGCAACTCAACAAAAAAAACCATCTGTTTCATACAAATTGTCAATACTTACTCGACCAGAATGTATGGAAAAGCTGTTTTTTTTGTTGAGTTGCAGAGTTGGCCAAATAGAAAAAATTGTTCAAATTGATGAGCACTATCACCACCTAAGAGGTTTTGCGCGTTGTATTATCAATATTTTCATTCACGAACACAAAGAATACTCACGAGCGAAGCTAGTAGTTTGCATGCCGGTTTTATCGCAAACTGTGACGTCACTATAATCACCGGACATAACCAGATTACCGGTCAGCAACCGGGTTTCGACCGCTCGCTGCGTAAACACGGCCACTTTCAAAATAACTTGTGGGTCCGAGTATCTAGCTTGTTTGTCTTGCGTTAAGTATCACCAGATGCCACCCTCTAATTTGCAGTGAGGCTTAAAACTGTTTTACTGTTTACGCCATATGCGCTTCGGTACTTCGTAAGAATAACATTCAAGTTTTGAGACATAACCACACAGGTTTCGCTCTAGGTATTGAGTGAAAAAGTTTGTTAACAAACTATTTGAGTACGTTAATGAGTATAGATCTTTGTTTGTGATAGAGTTTATATTTAAAACTTTATCAAGTAGTCTATTTTTATACTAATTCTTAAATTAAGAAGTGGTTACTTGTCGCAGTTAGGAATACTAAATTTCTCTGAATTTTGCCCTAGTTTCTTGTTTGGAATTATAATGAATTATCCAAACCCGGATCTTCAAATGTTTTCATTGAAAACAGTGCGAGGAAAAACCAAAAAAGCACAAAAGTTGCCCAAACCCATTGTTTATTGTTCCGGCCGAAACTTTAGTTTATCGTTTTTGTGTAAAAACTTTTGTTTATTGTTTTGGGCGTAAAAAGCTTCGGTATGAATTATTAAATTTTGTATAATTTCTCGGAAGGCGCGCGAACGCCCGTCAGTATTCATTTGTTTCACTTAAGCGAAAAAAATAAATGTAAAACGTTTGCTGCGAGAGATACACCTGCGAATTGAATAGATGTTGTATTCATAATGGCTCCATTGAACAGGCAATTTTCCGTGAAAAAATACTGATTTCTTTTACTTACGCCCACACTTGACATTTCTGAAATACATTGTGATATTCGCGTCTGAGCTAAAAATAACGAACACTAATTCGATCTTTAATTATGTCACGTTGTTGGGCTTAAGGGCAGGATAATGAAAATTTTAAAAAACAATAATTAAAAAATTTCTTTGTTTTTGAAATTTTTTATAGTCGTGGGAAGATACGAATATCGTGTTTCTAGCCACAAAATAATCAAGAACGTTTATAAAACTTCTACATTATTTTTATCTGCTCAAAATAAAGATTATTTGATTGAATACTTTTGAATCAAAAATAGGTTAATTTTAATAATGCCGATGAATTCGATGATCCTGCCCTTAAGTAACTCCAGTCTCCAAATGGTGTTATTTTGGTATTTCGTCAGGAACTTGACATTTCTGAAATACACTGTGATTTTCGCGTCTGAGTTAAAAATAACGAACACTTACCCGATCTTTAGCTATTTCACGTTGTTGGGCTTAAATTAAACTTCAGTCTTCAATGGTATTATTTTGGTATTTCGTCAGGAATTCTTGACCTTGTATAAGTAAATAGGTACTGAATTAAACTCTACGTTTTTTTTGTAAAATAATCTTATGATGACGTTTTTTATCACGTCATAAAATATAATCCCCCATAGATTATTCTAAAACATACCTGCATTACGAATTCAACGTCTGTTGTTAGTAATCAAGCGCATCACTATTGTTTTAGAACACTACAATCCTCTGTGCTCCTAGATCACAGTTTCAGCCATCATCTCTGTTTCCCCTACCACAGAGACGAATGTCTGTGTAATTAATTCTGTTTTATCGGTGGCGGCAGCGCTGACGGATGGTCAGCAATGAGCGGGCTATCAGCAGTGGATCACTTCACAAGTTATGGACCCAATCCATCCTCGCCTTCCTGGTATCGCTCATACGAGTTTCCTGGAGAAACATTGTGGAACATCACATAGGTAAGTACTGTAAGGTGCATCACCTTATGCGACCTCATTGCATTATTTGTGAATACATTTTATTTCAATTTTGATACGGAATGTCGCATCACTCTGTCACGTTCAAAAGTACATGTGTATCATGTTTATTTGAATATTTTTTTTAATCTGCTTTCTTTATCTTTATCTTTACGCCATTTTTGTTTTTTAGACCATTCTGTGAGTAGAGTTGAATGGCCGTAATAAAATATCAGTATAAAGTTAAAAGTTTTTTCAATCTACGATCCCACTTCAAATTACCTACCTAAGTACATTGATATTATGGTTTCACATTATTTAAAAGCAGTAGTTTTTGGTGCTCAGTCAGGGCCTTTTAGCGTTACACCTTATCCTCGCTCCCTTCTGGTAATGTTATGGGCAAGGTATATTTTGTTTATTGTGTTACTAGCTTTCCGCCCGCGGCTTCGCCCGCGTGGACTACACGACGTTATCCCGCAGGAATGTGTTATTTTTTCGGGATAAAAAGTAGTCTATGTTCCTCTCCAGGTTACAAAGTATCTGTGTCCCAAATTGCAGCCAAATCCGTTCAGCCGTTTTGGCGTGATTGAGTAACTAACATACAAACATCTAAACTTATGCCTGGTGTGTGTGTCGCTACAAAATATTGCTGATTTTTTTTTAAATATTGAGATACAGATCTAGATATAAATTTTCGTCGAATCAATGTTTCCTTTGTGTAATTAATGTTTATCGTTACTAACTGCGCCATGAGGCCGTTACTATGATAATATGTAAAGAATTACTATGTCCAGCGTTATTTTGAGAATCAGGTATCTCAGGAAGACAGTTTCTGAATTGATGATGATAATACAAAGAATCAAATACTCCTTCAGGTAGCAGTTTTTGGGCGTTAAACAAAATTAAAACCACGTTTTCAAAATACTGTGGACAGGTTGATAGAGTACTTACATAAAACATTGAACTCAAAATTACAATTCTCAACCGTCTTTTGTCGAGTTGAGTGCATCGAGTAAATAGAAAATTCCATACAATTTTCTTCAATGCACGTGTCGTAAGAAGAAGTGTTCGTTCAATTCCCGGGATATACCGGGGAATATTCCGGCGACGCCGCTGTCTGCGACCGTGCGTGAACCGCGCCGGAGAATGGCGCGGCTATAGGACGCGAGTGATCGATCATGTGTATGAGGAGCAAAGTTCAATTTAACTGAGAATATAAATAAAAAGATTTATAGATTTCTGACATTTTAGTTTTTAGACGTTTTAAAATACACTCTATTATTACCTATTGTGTCTATGATCCACGGGGCATGATGGATTATGGTCCATTAGCATAGAATGAAGAAGACCTATGACCTTTCAGTAGAAATATTGAATAATGTTGATGGTAAATCGATTACTAAGGAAAATGAAAATATGTGGTTTGTATTTTTTGTCAAAATACTCAAAACAAGTCTTCATCATTACAGTGCGACAACGTTTTCTGTTCCGGTGATAATCTTTAGAACTAAAACAATTTTCATACGACAGTCCATTTTGACAGCTAATTTCGTATTGCAAGTGGCTCCTCTGTCACGGATGTCACCGGAACAGACAGGAGTGTGAGACTGTATGTTCTTGTACTGTGCCACAAACTTATTGGACTCGGTGGTCAAACTTAGAACTTAAAATCTTTTCTTACAGCTACCACTAGCCAGCAATTAGGATATTTTTGTGATGGCGCCTTTACCACCAGTTCAGATGTGCTCGTGCGACTGTACTTCTGCTTTTTTATTTTTTCAACTTAGCTATCCACTCAATGGTTCCTTGCCTCCTGGAGGCAAGCTGACAGCTTATTAAAATACTTTAATTAATTATGTCAAATCACTCTCTGTTCCTATCCAACTTATACCAATCTTAATCTAGACACCTTATTTTAATCGTAGAACAAGTAATTGGTCCAATTTAATAAAAAAATGGCGGATTATATTCGATTGAAGTTGGCCGACTTGCTTGCCTCCAGGAGGCAAGGAACCATTGCGTGATTTAGGCAATGTTAGCTAAGTATGGAAAAATAAAATATAAAAATATAATTAAATATATTGTACTAAATATGTTGTAATACATTAATATATACTTGTTATGCCCTCAATACCCATAAAAAGTATATATTTAAAATTTATTTATTTATTTATTTATTAATTCTTCATGCACAATGTACATAGGCGGACTTAATGCCTCAGGCATTCTCTACCAGTCAACCTTAGGGTGATATGGAGATAGTAAAGTGGTAGGGTGCACAACCAGCATTAAACTTAAAAAAAGGCGAGAGAAATATTAATATATACAACGTAATAAATAAATAAACTTATATAGCTTATAATAAAAGTATAATAAATATTATATATATTACACATATTTACATAATTATAATAAATATATAATATATAATAAATTATACTACATACAATATACATACATATATAAATATATATAGGTACAAATAAAAGATAACGACGATCAAGATTTAAGAGTTAGCTGCTTGCTCAGTGAGAAATTTTCGTAACTTAGTTTTAAACGAAAACCGACTGGTGGACCTTCTGATGTCTAAAGGAAGCGCATTCCACAGAAGAATTGGGTAAATGAAGAAAGAAGAATGAATAATATCAGATTGATGAGAGGGACAGCTAAGTAACAGATTAGACGAAGAACGAAGGCTTTTATCATGAGTAGTACACAAGTACTGGAAATGTGAAGTTAGATAAAGGGGAGCATTAGGAGAGTTTAAGAGAGAATAATGAGTGGTCAATGCCCGCATACTTCTGCGCTGTCTAATGGGCAACCATTTAAGAAGGGATCGATGCGCGGACACGTGATCATACTTACGGAGATTGTAGACGAATCGAATGCAGTTATTCAGAAGACGGTCGAGCTTATTGAGTAGATCTGCATTCAGGTCGAGGTAGCACACATCACCATAGTCGATTATAGGAAATATTAAGGTTTGCACAAGCATTGCTTTGATATTCGTCGGTAAAAAGTTTTTGAGGCGGTAAAGGTATCGCAATACTCCAGTAACCTTCCGACTAACACTAGATACTTGAGCTTGCCAGTTTAACCTGCAATCGACACACAAACCAAGATCTTTTACGCTAGAGCTGAGAGGGATGGGAGTACCGTCGAAAACAATCGGACGCAGATTAGTAAGGTCCACCCTGGATATCATACGGGGACTACCCACCAGCATAGCTTGGCATTTGGCAGGATTAACGGCAACACCGTAATTGTCGGACCAACATTTAATATGGTGTAGATCTCTGTTTAGCGCATCGATGGCATTATTAATGTCATCAACACGTGTCTGGGCATGTATCTGTAGGTCGTCAGCATATAGATGATATGAACACTGAAGTTTGAGTGTGATGAAATTAATAAAAATTGAAAAAAGAAGAGGAGAAAGTATGCCGCCTTGGGGAACACCAGTATCTAAATGTAGCCACGATGAGTTTGACTCATCGAACTGTACAGCTTGCTGGCGTTCCCGAAGATAAGTAGAGAACCATTCCAGTGCCTCATCAGAGACCATAAGATGGGACAATATCTACTTACAATTTATCTACTTACAAAAAAGAAGTCGATACGAAATCGATCCATACTTTTGTAGCCCGTAAGGGTGATTCTTTACTTACATTTTTATATCTTTAATTAAACAATACTTTTCTAAAAGAGAGTTATCTTTTTTTACTTTTATCTAATAACAACATTGTAATCTATTATTTATACACAAATTGGTCTGTAATAATTGTTTATTTATTAGTATTTATTGCATGTTTTAAAAAGAAATCGGTAAAATATTTCCTTTTCTGCAACTTCAACTCGCTGTTTCTAATTAAATCATAATAAAAATCCATCTACAAATCATACAATCTTATTGCAAATTTAACTAGTATTATAAATCAGTAATTTGTTTTTATAAAATCCTTCTAGTTTTTGAGTAAAACTTAATTTAAAGCCGAGCGAGCGAAGCGGAGCGGAGCGGAGCTGTGCTGAGGAACCATTGCCCCGTAAGCATATTTAAGCGTGCGTAACCATTGAGTGGCTATGTCAACAGGAATAAATACAATTATTTGATTGAATCAGGCGCCACTTGGCGGAAGTCCCTAACCATTGTGAAAAATAAATATATGTAGCTTTCTTCCGCAAATAATCGCAAAACTTGCACCTTCACCGATCACACTACTCTACACGTGTTTCGCCCCAACCCGGGGCATCCTCAGGAGATGTTTGTCCGTATGCAATCCAGCACCAAAGCAGCTCCGTTTCGGTTTCCGAAGAAAGCTACATATATTTATTTTTCACAATAAATACAATTACGCAACAGAGCAAACCTTTACAGTGTTAAAGCTTCGAGACAACTTCAGACTGCCGTATAACTAAGAGAAAGCCTCGTCCAGAGCGAGACAAGGCGCTTTTTGTAACTGGACGTCCCGGCCGGCTGTTAATTAGTTCCCGGCACTACAATACGAGCGCATACTATAGGGTAAAAGAACAGAGACAGATGGACGGAAGTTTTAGCCCATCTCTTCTTAAATTAAACTAACCTTCACAATTTAAATATTACTTATCGCTTAGAGAGATAATCGCGTTATCTATGAGAATGCCTTGTCCAGAGCGAGGCAAGGCGCCCTTTGTAACCGGACACCCCGACTAGCTAACTGGTTCCCGGCACTACAATACGATCGCATATTACAGGGTATGGGTAACAGAACAGAGACAGATGGACGGGAGTTTTCACCCATCTCTTATTAAATTAAACAAACCTTCACAATTTAAATATCATCGCTTGGAGAGATTATCGCGTAATCTATGAGAATGCCTTGTCCAGAGCGAGGCAAGGCGCCCTTTGTAACCGGACGTCCCCGCCGGCTGCTAATTGGTTCCAGGGTGCCTACCATCAACTCTTATTGCGGTTTTGTTTAGGACCTAAACTGATCTGCTTCGCTTATTCGTACCACGACAGCTTAATATCAATGACAGCGATTCAGTGATCATTCAATGACATTTTACAGCCGCTAAGCTGTCATGTACTCTTATTTGACTTATAAGTCGGCCAAGCTAACATGACACCTGCAGGTAATACCCGTCCCTCTCACTCTCCGGGCATGACAGAATCGAGTAAAAGAAACGGTTAGAAGAAATAAGGACACAAATCGTTCGGTCATTCACATTTAGCAATTCATTTGCGACCCAGTTTTTAGAAGGTCATAGTACAAAAGAAAGCAATTCATTTTAGGAACCTATTCTGCATCGCGCTATTTTTGAATCGTTGTCTTAAAGTTGATGGTAGGCACCCTGGCACTACAATACAAGCGCATACTACAGAGTATGGTAAGAGAACAGAGACAGATGGACGGGAGTTTTCACCCATCTGTTATTAAATTAAACCAACCTTTACAATTTCAATACTATCGCTTGGAGCGACTATCGCGTAATCTATGAGAATGCCTCGTAGATCACACATCTTTTATAAAGTAAAAATAACCTTCACAATTTAATGGATTGGAGAGAAGATGCTTTATATTGCCTCTGTTCGATGACACTTCTACAATATATTTCATCCAAACTAAGCCACTTTCAAAGACTCCCTTCAGATATGTTGTCCAACTACTTTGATTGCCAACGCTCCCCAGACACGACGCATTCTGTTATTAAGGCTCTATTTCGTTCAGTAAGTAAGTAGCCAGTAAAATGGCTGTACAAGACTGCTTGCGATTTGTTTCAGGGAATATATGTTTAAAATTCGTTAGATCTTGGAGATTTGCTTCTCTCCGTTGTATGACATTAATGTCCTAAACATGACTGCATGTATAACTTAATAAAATTGCATTATTTATATGGAAGAGGCTCCGGAAAAGTTAGCTTTTAACAACTTACGTGTGATCAGTTTTAGACTAGAAAACAAACTTGTCTCTACAGAGGCAGGAACCGAATCGGCAACCTTGAATATTCTGAGCTAATGATATCTAAAATACAGGTAGTAAAAAAACAGTTCAGAGATTTTAGGGGATGATAGTGTCCATCAATACAAACAATTTTCACTATAGGGCCAACAACGGTATCGCGAAAAAAAAATCTGCTGTTCCATACATTTCAGTCAAGTCGATGTTGTACTTTTGTATGGAACAGCTGATTTTTTTTCGTGGACACTATTATCCCCTAAAATCTCTGTTCTTACTGTTTTTTTACTACCTGTATATAAAGTTCCTGAACCTAACCTTATTTAAGAAAATTTACTTTCGTGTGTTTGGTGTTATTCGATATCTTTTTAACCTTTTAAATCATAAATACAAGTGGGGTAGAATAAACTTCCTACAAAGTCCTTTTCATGTAACTAATCATAGTCTACATTACTAATCAGCCTGTATAGTAGGATGTCGGAGCAAATGCACTAACGATGGACGGAATTCTGAGCGGTATTAAGAACTTCTGACTGGTAGATTGAGATAGTTTGCTATGCACTTCAGCGAGACTAATTATGTACTTGCGCCGGAAACGCTCGCCTCACATCTTAATGCATACGATCAACTTCATTAAAATAGCTAGTTTTGAACTACTCGGTCATTAATTTAAAGCAAGTTAAATACTTAACACATTGCTGTTATGGTTTTATTACACATGTTTAGGAAAATACCTGTGTCGGATTGGAAGGGAGGCGACCACACGGTGCCATGATTGCGATGCGGAGCACACACTACAAGTATGCCTTTCCTGGGCATCGAAGCCTCATGATCTATGCGCCGTGGTAGGGAGGGATCTCTTGCTATCAAGCGTGGCTCGTGCCATTACATGATAGTGTCAAGTACTGGTAGGTGGAAGTCTCCTTCTTCGAGGATGTCGTCTCATCAGGGCGGATTCGCGAGCAGGAAGCTGCGGATTGACTACAACGCAGGGTCCGGGCGAGTCTTACACGCCACGATGTTTGGCTGTTTCTTACTCAATCACGCCAAAACGGCTGAACGGATTTGGCTGAAATTTGGGACACAGACACTTTGTAGCCTGGAGAGAAACATAGGCTAATTTTTATCCCGCAAAAATGTCACATTCCCGTGGGATAACGTCGTGTAGTCCACGCAGGCGAAGCCGCGGGCGGAACGCTAGTAATTATATATTTTCAGTCAAAGCTTGCTCAATAATTCTTCGCTAACTGTTATTTTATGTAGATATAAATATCACGTAGCTATTATAAGTCACAGGCGGTGCGGCAAGGGAACATGTTGCAAGCATTTTTTCCCCTATTTTCCCCCTTTGCGCGATCGCGAGATTGTGTTATTTTAAGGGGGTGTGTTATGAATACGGGATGTTCAATGTTTTCTTAATGTTACACTCGAGCGAACTCACTTGTAGGCACTGCATTTCCGTAGGCCCCTGTTTTATATGTAGATTATTCTGATTGAATTTCTGAATTGTATTTAAAGCTTTGTAGGCAGATATTTTTTTAAAATATCATTATTCATATTTTGTTTCGCAGAAGAGACCATTATGTTTCACTTTATCTTTCACAATAGGACGTGTAAAGTGCGTGTAAAACATTATCGTATTTTTTGACCGATTGAATAAGTAAGGAAACATCACTGTTGAACTGCATATTCATATTAACCATCGCAAATGCATACTCTTGCCGTATGAGTAGGATTCAAGAGTCCTCAAACCGGAGATAGTAATAGACTTAGTTCCCAACACGTCGCCACATCCGAGGAGCAGTGTTTAACTTTCACTTTGCATAAATTATGCTCAAACTTCAGCTGTCGTTACCACAAAGATTTCACTTCAGTCGTTTATCCTGTCACAATTACAAGGTTCCAAAAATATTTTAATTACTTCTTAATAATATTGACGTTTAAGGCAATATTTCACTCTTAAAGAGAAGTTTTCAGTTACCTTTTATCTCATAAGGACAGATTGTCAAAAATGGTACAGGTGCACACAAATCAAAAGAAGAAAATCTCGCACTCTGTTTCCACAGTATAAATTAGTAATTTTCCTAAACTATCTTACCAGCTTGTACCTACTATAGATATACCTATAATAAATAATAAAAAAATTACCCTTTCACTTTCTCTCTGAAAATAATAAAATAGTTATAATAATATTTTTTCTCTTTTAAGCTTAGGTGTAATCCTGTCTTTTTGAGAATCTGTCCTTATGAGATAAAGGGTTCAGTTACCACTAACCCTAAATTGGTTACCTATGAAAAATAAGCTATGCTTAGGGATTCAGTCCCTCCACTACAAAAGCCTTAAAATGTTACATAATTAGTAAGTAATATGTAGTAAGTAATATATTTATTTTTCTTCTTACAATGTTAAATACGGTTAAAACTAGTGTTAAACATGAAGTAGCAAAATGTTACAATAAATAAAAACATTGTAGGAAGCTGGCTTCCATACTAGGAAAAAACCTGTATGACGGACTGCCAGGCTCCCCTCCCGAACATGATAGCGCATAAGGTGTTCTAGCTAGACTCTTATAGTTAAGTTTTGTACGTATTTAAAACTATCTAGATAATTATGTTAACTGTAGGTCTAGCACAACTTAGCGCGACTCTTTGTCGCGCTTCGTTCAACCAATCAACACATCGCCTTAAGTCGCGCGCGCTATCTACGAGCGATCTGATTGGTTGAAAGTGCCCGCGACTCTTTCTCACTCGAGATTAATTTAAATAGACAAAGAAAACATTTTATGTCAACAGATATTATATAGAGTTTACTTAGTTAATCAAAGCCCAAGATCTAAAACTCGCTATGACACTTCAACCTCCGCAGACGAAGTCACGGGTTACCTCTTTTATTTTATAACAAGTAAACAAGTGTCTTTGTTTATTTATCTATTTTTCAGACAAAGCTTTCGTTGCAGACGGTTGTCGGACGACAACTGCAGCGTGCGCTAATTCATTTAATTACACTCGGCTTTAACTTGTCTGGACTCGAACAAAATAATTGCTCTTTTCTGAGAAATAAAGTTTCGTTGCTTACAGAAGGCAAATATTTAATTTACTCGACAACTAACTAAATGTAACAGTGACAATGGATCATTAAGAGAAGAGATTAATGTTTAAAACGCTGATCTATCTACGAAAACTAACCTTAAAAAAAAGACTTATACAACCATATTTTATATCTGGAAAGGTATTTCTTTCGCGTGTGGGGGTAGTAATATCTTCAAATAAATGAAATTAACGCTGGCTATACAGCGTGTAAGAAGTATTTGATAAAATTCGACGCTTCTCGTAACGACTCGGTAGCTCAGTGGTTAGAGCAGTCGCCCGGATAGCGAAAGGTCGTGGGTTCGAGTCCCATCGGAGCTGGTTGTAAGACGGGTCGTTTTTTTCAATTTTCCATTTACATTACAAATACATCATTTTCCATTTTTCAATTTTAAATTGCCTTAAAATTCTATTAAGGTGGTTTAAAAATACCACTTCTAGACCCCTTTTTACTTTGCTGGTAATCTTGGCAAGTTTGATAATAACTAATGTCTTTTAATTTTTTTACAGAAACATTGCTGTAAGACTAGATTATACATTTCGTATTCCCGAATTTCCATAGTTACTAAATACCACTAGAAAAACGCAACAACGCAATTTAAAGAACTGTTACGAATTTAAAGAACGGTTACGGAGGCAGTTTGAATTTCTTTCGTTACTTCTTTTTGTTGGTGTCGTAAATTCTTAAGGCTAACGTTCTTAAGGCAACGCAATCCGTAACAGTTCTTTAAATGTTTAAAGAATACCCCATAAATACTTAACTTTACAGTGACACAGAAACCATAAAGGTTGGTTAAAAAAATAATAAATGCAGCGCAGTCGGAGACAAAAGCAGAAATATAAATCTAGCCGTCGCGTCGTCGCTGCAACGTGAATATTTGCGGCACAATACGCTAACGGCGTTACGGTACAGTTATTAGGTTACCTGCAGCGCCACTTAGCGGCACCTCGCACCATAGAGCTAGTCATTGAAAGAATAGATAGCCCGCCGTAAGAATATTTGCGGCACAATACGCTAACGGTTTTATTTTATTTTAGAATCTGAATTTAAGCTTATGACGGCCGGAATCCCTCGCCTATTCAAAGACAATTATTTTCGTATCCTTTTCATTAACTAAAACCAAGTATAATGCAAGTAATAGGATTGTGAATTACGATTAGACGGATGTTTGAAATTTCATTTGCTGTAGTAAAGTATCTCTAATAAAGTATTGAATAGCCGAAATCACTAGATAAAATACTGTAAAATTACAGAGGTATATTTTTTGGGTACTTGTGATTTGCGAGTTATCCATAATAAATACTCTATTTTCAAGAATCTTAGCCTTAAAAATTTACGGCACCAACAAAAAGTAGCCTAGAAAGAAATTCAAAGTGCCTAGTAATTTAAACCTTAGCTAACTCTGTGGTCTAAACAAACAATGCAGTGCAAATGGCTTTATTCATTTCTCAGCCGCTGAGCAGCCGGCCATAATAATGTGGACATTAATCAGAGTGTCCGGGTCATGTTTAATATCCGGCCGCTGGAGGTCACCGAAATATTCGGGTAGTTTAGCCGCCTGTCACTTAGAGCGTCATTTGTTTGCTTGAAATGAGTTGGGTGCTTTGAATTATACAAATAAACCCTTTTGCCATAAAAAGGCACTTGCTTTATTTTCTTATAAACGTGCTCAATACATGGTATCATTTAAATAATAGTGTCAGAATATCTCTACAATAACTTTTGTATCAAATGTGTTGGATAAGCGTTTGATTTTCCGATAAGTCATTTGAAACAACTTTGAAAGCCTCTTCACATCCCCAAACTTCCAAAAATGTAAAACATTTTCATTGAACAATGTATGGATCGTGAACAAACTTTCAGTATTTTTCCGCTGTGGGGAAATGGGGAATGGTTTGTTTGTATTTGAGGCTTTTATTCGAATGACGAGTCATTTTGTTAACAGTGACTGTGTAGACAATAACGAGTAGATGATTTGCTATAGAGACGTGAAGTGAGCATGTTTCTTCTGCAAAGGAGTGTATTTAAGGCAGAGGTGCCACTAAGGTCAAGACTTCTAGAGTGACGGAGCCAAATCTGTTCTCTGATAAGCATTGCCTTAGGAACGTCTTAACGTTTGGTAAAAACGGCCAATAGTCTCTTTAGCTAAACACTAAAAAGTAGTTTAATATTTTTGTTAAAAAAAACTCATTCTGTAAAGATATTAACAAAATTTTGTGTCAATATCCTACTATCCTACTAATATTATAAATGTGAAAGTTTAGATGTTTGGATGTTTGGATGTTTGTTACTCAATCACGTTAAAACGGCTGAACGGATTTGGCTGAAATTTGGGACACAGATACTTTGAAGCCTGGAGAGGAACATAGGCTACTTTTTATCCCTGAAAAATATCACATTCCCGCGGGATAACGTCATGTAGTTCACGCGGGCGAAGCCGCGGGCGGAAAGCTAGTCCTACTAATATTATAAATGTGAAAGTTTGGATGTTTGGATGTTTGTTACTCAATCACGTCAAAACGGCTGAACGGATTTGGCTGAAATTTGGGACACAGATACTTTGTAGCCTGGAGAGGAACATAGGCTACTTTTTATCCCGGAAAAATGTCAAATTCCCGAGGGATAACGTCCTGTAGTCCACGCGGGCGAAGCCGCGGGCGGAAAGCTAGTAACTTATAAACCGGATTGACATTAAACTGTTTTTTATTTTTCCGTATGAATAATGTATCGTTTAAAATTTAGTTTTTCAGTCTTACTTATTTTAACTAACAATAAAGTTGTCAGTCGTGTTTTGACAACTTACTAACCGTAAACAGTAACCAAAACCTCACTCATGTCTCACCGGAACTTTATGCAGTAACTCGCAAGGCGTTTGGCGCGGGCTTATTCACATGCACCCGGTGACGTCATTATCAGGCGCTGCGAAAGAATTATGTCCAAAATAAAATGGAAACTGGGTCTCAGCATTTTGGGGAAGTTCGTACCTATATTTAGTTATTTACCTCGTGAACATACGTTTGTTTTCAGTTGATTCAAAACAAGATTGAATAAAGGACAAATTGTGATTGCTAAAAACCACAAGCCCTGCTAGTAACTTTCAAGTTAGATTACATAATATTGCAGGAAATCTTATTTTTGATTTTGGCAAAAGTCATTCGTTGTTATTGAACTAAATGGATGATTTTTGACGACCGATTTGGCGCAGGGGTAGACCACCTGCCTTCTGCGCCAGAGGTCTCGGGTTCGATTCCCGAACAAGACAAATATTTGTGTGCATGAACATGTCTATTTGTCTTGGTCTGGGTGTTATCTATGTATATTAAGTATGTATTAACAAACAAAAAGTATCTAAGTATATATTTATCCGTTATCAAGTTCACGTAGACACAGTTTCTTAAGAAATTAACTACGGGCTTAGATAATTGGTGTGATTGTAAGAAAATATTTATTTTATTTTATTTATTATATAAATCAATACATATAATAAAACAGTAAACCGAGTGTGTCTGTATATTGAGTATATTTACGAAATCCAAAGTAGGGCGATGTAAAAAAAGCAATAGAAAATGAATCGATGATTTTTAAAATATAGAATAATGTACAGGGTGTCTACCATCAACTTTAAGACAGCGATTCAAAAATAGCGCGATGCAGAATAGGTTCCTAAAATGAATTGTTTTCTTTCGTACCATGACATTCTAAAAACTGGATCACAAATGAATTGCTAAATGTGAATGACCGAACGATTTGTGTCCTTATTTCTTCTACCCGTCTCTTTCACTCGATTCTGTCATGCCCGGAGAGTGAGAGGGAAGGGTATAACCTGCAGGTGTCATGTTAGCTTGCCCGAGTTATAAGTCAAATAAGATTTCATGACAGCTTAGCGGCTGTGAAATGTCATTGAATGATCACTGAATCGCTGTCATTGATATTAAGCTGTCGTGGTACGAATAAGCGAAGCAGATCAGTTTAGGTCCTAAACAAAACCGCAATAAGAGTTGATGGTAGGCACCCTGGAGATTTTCTGCGTATTTGTCTTTATAGTATGAATCTATATTAGTTTGACATACACTTACATTATTTTTTGGGCTAGGTACATAAGAGTCCGGGGCCAAAGATCTTTTAGGTAAGCCGAATTGAAAGAATGGAAGTTGAAATATTGTTTGTCTTTGAACATCGTCAGTACAAAAGCGAATTGAAATGACACAAATTTTTGAGCCATTACAAAATTTCCACAGTTTCTATAACACACACTGCAAAGTAGTTAATATTAATATTTCCTACTTACGCCCTCTCAGTCAATGCGAGAAAAACATCGAAAACACAAATTAATACCGCGAAATAAATTACCGAATCCTGATTCCCGACCAACTTCGGACACGGGAAGCACATTATCCGGACGAACGAAACAAAAAACCAATTATGATTACAACTCGATCCGAACCAACTTTTGCCGGCAAATGAAGCAAGGAATTTACCGCCAAGCCGCATTAATTAAATTTGTTTATTATGTATTGAAATGAGTTTTTATTTCAAGAAAATAATTTCTTTTATTGGTAAGCTCATAGTCTCTCTCTGTCTCGCTCATGTCTCGCTCATGTCTCGCTCATGTCTCGCTCATGCCTCGCTCATGTCTCGCTCATGTCTCGCTCATGTCTCGCTCATGTCTCGCTCATGTCTCGCTCATGTCTCGCTCATGTCTCGCTCATGTCGAGTTTCTTGCTGGTTCTTCTCGCAAGGTCTCCCGCCGTGGGATTTGTGAACCGATGGCGTAGCTTCTTTGACGTTCATACATAAGTATTAAAAGAAATATATATTTTGATTTGATTTTTTGATTTTATGTTCAGTAACTTTTGGTAAGTTTACACACATCTGTAATATAAGTAGGTAGTATCATTTTGTAGATTGTATGTAAAGTTAAAAGCTAACTGTAGATTGTTAAAGTTACTAGCTTCTTAGTAAAATGTTACAAAAATAGTTTTTAAAATATATTAAAAGCTAAAAGAAGGCACAACGTGGTCATTACTAATCATGCAAACTTCTGAAGAACAATAAAAAATAAAAATAAGCATAAACTGTAAATGAAATATTAGAAAAAATCGACCCATCCTCCAAGTAGCTCCGCCGGGAATTAAACCCGGGACCTAGCGGTCAGAGCATCACACAGTTCACTGTCCGAGCGAATGCTCTGACCGCTAAGCTACGGAGTCGTTAGAGGAAGCGTCAAATCTTTCTAATAATTATAATAATTCGCGCTGTGAGCCAGCGTTCATTTCATCTATGTGAAGATATTACTACCCTCGACACCCAATGAAATATTTTTCCAGATATTTTACAATCGATAAAGATAAAACACTTAATTGCCATTTCAAATTATTTTAACTTTTGCAAAAAAGTAAATATAATTTGTAATATCTTTATTAAGTTTCCGCGCGTACCTGTTCGTTAAAAAAACGTAGTCAGCTTGGATTACTTCAGCTAGGTGACACTCAATTCTTTCAATTAATATCATTTAGTCACCTTAACCAATAAATCACAGATTTGTCACAATAAATCACTAACTTTTTATTCAATTCAGAGTTGGTTGTTCGTCCAATAAGCCTCTCACATATTTACGAAGTCCGGCGACCGCTATCTAAAATGATATCTGAATAGAAAAAGTATTTTATTACTTCATAACTTTACAAAAACCATTTGTGGCGCGCCCTATCGGCGTTGGAATCTAACTCAGCGAAGTAAGTAATTTAGTAGGCATAGGCGCGGTTTTATTAATAGGCTAAGCGGGAGTTACATTGATGTATTTTTGGTAAATTCATTGAGGCACAAACTTCAACATTCAATTTTGATTGATTGATTAGTTTGATGTCGGGCGGAGTTCAAAAGTATAACAAAGATGACATTTTATTTAACTTGCAGTGTATGTATGTATGTATGCATGTATGTCCGTTCGGGTCAAATCTTGCAACCTAAATTTGACCCACTTGCCAGTGTCCGATTGAGCTGAAATTTTGCATACCGGTTTGGTATGGATGACAATACAATGTTAAAGTAAGGTCAGCACCAAAGCTTGTCATAAAAATATTTTTTTTATAAAAACTTTTATTTCACTAGCTTATGAAAAGATATTCATTAGGCTCAGTATTAATTAGCCTAACGTATTACCTCCAAAATGAGTGTGAGCGTTGGACTTTTTTTATCAAAGGAATAAAAAAATTTTTAGTAAGGAAACAAAAATTAAAAAGTAATGTAGAATGTTTTTATGTACCTACTTACCTACGGGCAACGAGTTGTCCTGAATATTATAGAAATTCTATCGCCCCGCTTCGCTGAACTCTTCGCCTATCGTTGCGTCCACTACCTTATCGTAAAGTTTCAGCAGCACATGAGAAATGGTTGTATGTTGACACCTACGCAGCTTTCAGGAGTGAGGGATTGTGTACCGTTATCAATAATGTCAATTATAACCCTGATGGATCGAGTTCGCTCTCTTTTTTATAATTTACCAATTTCTAATTTATCGATCAAGCGTGTTAATGAATACGTGTACCTTACATGGGGTTGCTTTCGGTTTACCATTGTTACTGCGTGACACCATTATTTTGGCTAAAATGCTAAATTGAGTAAAGGCTGAAAATCGGTGTTAATCGGTGATAAAAAAAGTCCAACGCTCACACTCATTTTGGAGGTAATACGTTAGGCTAATTAATACTGAGCCTAATGAATATCTTTTCATAAGCTAGTGAAATAAAAGTTTTTATAAAAAAAATATTTTTATGACAAGCTTTGGTGCTGACCTTACTTTAACATTGTATTGTCATCCATACCAAACCGGTATGCAAAATTTCAGCTCAATCGGACACTGGCAAGTGGGTCAAATTTAGGTTGCAAGATTTGACCCGAACGGACATACATGCATACATACATACATACACTGCAAGTTAAATAAAATGTCATCTTTGTTATACTTTTGAACTCCGCCCGACATCAAACTAATCAATCAATCAAAATTGAATGTTGAAGTTTGTGCCTCAATGAATTTACCAAAAATACATCAATGTAACTCCCGCTTAGCCTATTAATAAAACCGAGCCTTGACCCTTTTTGCTGCTGCACGCACACATATGCATACTGCTTTACTTTCTCTGTTTTTTTTTTTGGCTTTTGTTGTTATGCCATGTGTGTGTTGTAGTGAATAAACTTTTTATCTATCTATCTAATTTTTCAGTTTGGATTCTGTTGATAGATACACACCTAGCCTTTTTTCAGCTTCTCTTTGACTTTAAAGAAGGTCTACTTATGTTCATCGTCATCATCATCATTTCAGCCCACTGCTGGGCATAGGCCTCCCCCAAGGATCTCCACAACGATCGGTCATGCGCTGCCCGCATCCAGCGGCTTCCCGTGACCTTGACCAGATCGTCGGTCCACCTTGTAGGGGGCCTGCCCACGGAACGTCGTCCGGTTCGCGACGTTCGCGAATTCACGACTAACTTATGTTAGTTAATTGAGAATAAATAAACATAGATTTGATGACATTTTTATACAAATCAATAAATATTAAAATATTAGACTGCAATGAATATTATGTAAGCACGTAAACAATGTCCTCACACTTATGAGATCTGGGGGCACGGGAGTGCCCCTGCCAAGACAAGTCAAGCAAAGCGAAAGGGCCTATCTTTTATATCTTTTCTCGAAATGCTTCAACGCATTTTTTGCTTCCGTCACATGGCCGTAGGGTAAAAACTTAATTCACGGTTCATTACTTTCCTGTTATACAATACTTCTTTTAGTAACTAAACGGCCGAGCCAGATATTTTGACTTAGAAGTAGAGTTTGTGAAGTTAGGTCTAGTAGAGTTAGGTCTTGCAGAGCTTGGCTGTACATGAGATCTGATAACTTTTTTACAGTGCGAGCCAGACGGTCTCGTCTCGGCAGCATTTTCAATGAAAATGTTTTGGTGGGATACAATTTACTATACATTAGTCATCATTATTTGAACCATTCTAGTGTTTGTTAACGATTACACCTGCTAAGACTTGCAAGCCGTCTTAGATTTGATCTCGCTTTCCACAGTTGTTAGGATTGGCTAAAAATTTAACACAAAAAAGGCTGAATTGCAGGTATATTTTTTTCATATATCCACACTATAGACATATGTTTTTCAAGGCTATATTTGCCAAAGATTAATTAAGTGATAGCCAAACTTTAACCGAGTTCAGTTGAGATTTATATCTGAAGGCTATCCAAGTTTTTCGCCTAGCTCATGCGAGGCGGCGGAAAGTAGCGAGCGCTGACGCGGACTCATTCTATCGTGTTATTGTTCTGCCATAGAGCTGATCAGACATATAACAGACTCAAATACATGTAGATAGTAGGTATTCATGATTCAATGTACTCTTTATTTATTAATCATGGAGTAATGTTATTATTTGTGCATTTTATTTTATTTTTCACATATATAAATACTAGCGGCCGCCCGCGGTTTCACCCGCGTGGTTCCCGTTCCCGTGGGAATATCGGGATAAAAAGTACATATAAACCTTCCTCTTGAATCACTCTATCTATTAAAAAAAACGCATCAAAATCCGTTGCGTAGTTTCAAAGATTTAAGCATACAAAGGGACATAGGGAAAGAGAAAGCGACTTTGTTTTATACTATGTAGTGATATGGTAAGATTTATTCACGCTTTTGTGGAACTGTGAGTCAACACAAAGAGGCATTTTTTTATATTTTAGGGGATTTATGATGTAGTCTGAATTAGTTTGTGGGTTGATAATCTATTGTATTTTCGGAGACATCCAAGAACTTTCTAACTATTCTGCATGTTATTATTATTATTAGTATATAGCTAAGAGCAGAGAAAATAGGAAAGGTTAGGTCAAAACGTCTCAATAGTAGGCACACCTTACTCAGTAATCTAAATACATATGAATGAATAAGTAAGTAAATGGAGAGTGACCATTATTAAGTCCTTCATGTTTTTGTTAGACAACGATCTTCGAAGTGAACTTTTTGTGTTTTGTTTTTTGTATATTGATCTGTTTATTTTATTTTCTATTTCTTCATTTTTCTGCGCAAACTACCGAACAATGTTATTAAGCGTATATGCCATTTATAAAGAATAACTGTAGAAATCGGGTCGAAATTTAGGATAATTTTAAGGTAAAATTTACCTAGATAAATATATACTCACGCCTGTCTCCCATGGGAGTAGGATACTTAAATGGTAAAATTATAAATATAAGGTAAAATTTCTCATTCAAAATCAAAAACATGCAGACCATGAGATGAAGTCACGGACAGTTGTGGGTTACGACTTGTTCGTCATGCCATTTTACAAACACATTTCACATTTCCTCAATTTTCTTCTTCACATAAGAGTGTGGGCTCAAGGCTCAAGTGTCGAACGTGGGACGGGCGGCGTCTTACACCATTGGACGCGATGCGAATAATAAAGCGTTGAAACGAGATCTCACTGGCAAACACTCGATATTGTTACGGGAAACACTGTCTCGGCTTCTCTTGGAGATGAAATCTGACAGTCAGCACTCGATGTTGTTACGGAAACATTGTCTTGGCTTGTCTTTAAGGCCAAAAGCTAGATCCAAATATAGCGTTGGAAGCACTTCTTATAGGTATTTTTTAAACTCCTACATAAAAACAAGTATGTGACGACCTTTGTGGACGAGTAGTGTACGCACCGGTTTTGAAGGTTCCGCTATCTATAAAGGTCCCGGGTTTGGTTGCCGGTCGGGTAAATATTGAAAAGTAACTTCAATTTTTCCTCGGTCTGGGTGTATGTGGTAATACCCGTCGATGTTTTCAACTTCCATAATACTAGTGCTCAGGCTACTACAGTTTGGTATTTGAACAATGTATGTTTTCGTGTCTTCGATCAACAATAGTACTAGATGAAGGCTCACGAACTAAATGAAAACTTTATATGGCAAGACTGACTTTTTTTAAACGGAGAAAAAAAGGTTACGAATGTCACGATCTTACATTATAAATGACAAGAAGCGTTCCAAGTTTGAAATACAGTGCCACAAACTTTGCTGTGCCGGTGGCCAAAATGTGAAACTAACGTGATTTTTTTTAATGTCATTTTGCTGTCAAGTTGATGTCCAACCATAGCGCTGCTGGCGGCTGAAGTTCTTAGAAGTCAGGGCCGGTTAAATTACTACAAAAAAAAGAAAAACGTACGTAGCGCCGCTGTCACCGGCACAGAAAAGGTTGTGGCACTGTACCTTAGTATTATTGACATTGTCAAAATAATCAACTTATCAAGTGGGCTTATGAGGCTTGGACATATCTGTCACTCCAAGTATGTATCTAGAACTAGGTGTTATTGTTGATCGAAGGATCGTGTACAATATTCAATAATTCATCAAAAAAAAAGGATATTTTCAGGCTTACTAGAAATCATATTTGCTCATTGTAAATGCATGCAGTTGTTCATATATTTTCATAAATCCATCACACATGTTGCTACAAACATAATATTTAGAATTTAACATTTTGTCGTGCGTTAATCCCACGGTATTAACTATTCATAGCATTACCCTGCAGTTACAGGAATCGTAAATACGTTAGTTGGAAAACTAATATTGATGTTTGACTCGTGGAAATTCCATTGAAATATGAATTTTAAACAATAATTTTGATATTTCGCTTTCATGCATTTGGATATTTGAAAGCATTGACGTTTGATTTTTGATTAAGATTAGTGTGTCCATTAAACTATTTGATTCCTTGTTTAGTTGAAAATTGTTTACTGTTTTAGGTAATAAGCAAAATTGTACTTAATTTAAGCGGTATTTTGTATTGTGATGGAAAGTAACCTTACTATTATGTGAAGGTCATTTTTCAAATTTGACGACTCTGTATAAGTTAAAACAGGGAGAAAAAAATAGCCCTTGGCGAGTTTCTTGCCGGTTCTTCTCGCTACAAGGTCTCCTGCCGTAGGATTTGCGAACCGATGGCGTAGCTTCATTGACGTTCATAAGTGTTGTTAAACAAACCTAAATTGAATAAACGATATTGAATTTTGAATTTTTTGAATTTTTTTGAATTCATTTTATTTTAATCCCGGTATCGCCCTCAGAATACGAACCATGAAATTGTATTAGCTTGATAGGCGAAGAATGCACATTCTCCGTAGCCGCTACGAGAGACTACGCTCGTTACTACGAGCTACGCCGTAGCACGCGCGCTGCATAGCAATCTCGGATTCCGCCGTTCCCTTGACATTTGAATTCTCAACTGATTGCGATAGCATTGTTTTTGATGTGTACGCGAATTGGAATGAAGACTTTTCTTGTATTGCTTTGTCAATGCTAAAACGGGAAGGAAAATATATAGACTGTGCTAAAACGTTGAACAGCTTTATTTCACACTAGTGGAAGCCCGTGGTTTCATCCGGATTAAATTCTACAACATCGCGCTAATTAGGATAACTTTCGCTCCATGTTCTAATCTGTATCTATATTTTAATATTATAAAGAGGAAAGATCTGATTGTTTGTTTGTTTGCATCGAATAGGCTACGAAACTACTGGACCGATTTAAAAAATTCTTTGACCATTAGAAAGCTACATTCTTCCCGAGTGACATAGGCTATATTCTATCCCGATATTCTCATGGGAACGGGTACCACGCGGGTAAAACCGCGAGGATCCGCTAGTCTATTTATATGCTAACAATCAATCGAATTGCATTAGTGGTTTGGTAATCGAAGTGTAACAGAAAAAGCGAGAGACATATACAGTTCTTTCATACAAATAATTAAAGCAGAATAAAGTGACCAAGTTAGACTCTGTCCACATGGCGCGTTGCGTTGCGTAGTTTCGTCGCAACGCAAATATTTTGACGCATAGCCCGCCACACAGGCGCTCACTATCGCAGCGTTATAATGACGCAATCGGAACGTACCGTCGTCGCAGAGGCAACGCACAATACGGTATTTTACTGATTTTTTTTATTTCTTTAAAATGTTTTTCGAAATATTAGCTACACAAAACAAGTTTTCATTTTGAATTATCTTGAATATTTTCAAAGATATAGGACTTCAAACTTTATAATTAGACAAGGACAGGACGCTATCTTAGTGACGTCAGTGGGTTAGTAGCGTCATAGTCACGCCATAGAAGATTTCGTTTTAGAAAGAGACAGCTATAGTCAAAATCAAACAGACTATAATTCTTTTATTATAAAACAGATTCAAATTATTTTTTCACATTTGGTATTCTTAATTGCAATATTTTTTAACGTCATCATTAAATATCTACATTTCAACAACAGTAAAATACCCTATTGGGTATTTGACTGAATTTTTTTTATTGACTTAAAATGTTCATTTAATTAGAAGCAACACAACATAGGTATTTATTTTCAAATATCTTGCATATTTTCAGCGATATAGAGCATCAAACTTTCTAATTAGACAAGGAGAGCGCTATAGAAACGTGACGTCACATTTGTATAGCGCCATACTCGCGCCATAGAAAATTTCGTTTTAGAAAGAGATAGCTAGAGTCACAATTAAGTAGCTCATAATAATTCTCTTGTTATAATACATATTGAATTTCTTTTTTCACATTTGTTATTCAATAATGTTATATTTCTGAATGTCCTAATTAAATATCAACATTTCAACCCAATTGCGGGAAGTATAAAATATTGAGATGAGCATGCGTGTGTCCCCCCTATCAATACACAAACAACTGAGCGCTGCCGTTTCGGCGTCGCAATGATTACACCACCGCTCGCTTCTGTATAGCGGAAATACTCGGTTCACTTTCGACTTTCAATTTGGATTAAGCAACCAAATTGAACAATGTAAACGTAAAAGTTAACCATTCAATGTCAATGTGCGCCTGTATTTCTGCGCCTTTCAACCAGAGTGGTTCAATTTGATTGAACCATGTAATATTAGCAGTAGGTACAGTCGTGTGTGCGTTGCGTAGACGCTGCGCACCCTATGTACACTATGATTATTAGTATGTAAAACAACGCAGCGACAGCGCTACGTCGACGCAAGGCTGACGTAACTCGCCGTGTGGACAGGCACTTAAGTTAAAAAGAAAACGCATCTAACAATAATTCGTATGTGTTATGACTGTATGTGCCAAAATAAAGAGAAAAAAAAACAATATTTATCCTAGGTGTTATTGTTGATCGAAGTATTTATCCCCAATCGTTCAAAGTTGTTATAATATAGCAACACACTAAACACATCTTAGATTTCTGCGCGAACTGTCCATATAAATAAAACACTTTCATGGATTTTTTCACGCAATTTATTTAACAACTTGGTTAAATTTTTGGTTGTTTTTAGAGATATTTTGGTTTATCCGACGTTTCGGCACCTTTCCAGGGGCTGTGGTCATATTCTTTTATTAAAATCAAAATATAGTGGGTAGTTTTCCGATAAAATATCTCTAAAAACAACCAAAAATTTAACCAAGTTGTTAAATAAATTGCGTGAAAAAATCCGTGATAGTGTTTTATTTATAGCAACACACTACATAAGATAAATAAAGGTCCCAATGCTGGGCATCATACACATCACAATAATATGTCTAGTATCAATTTCTCTACTACATCATTTTCTATTACGATTCTTTTCTGTTCCATTGATTCTTCGCGAGCGGTCAATCCGCTGATCAAAAGAGATTCAATTTTATGATAAAAGAACGATTCTATTCGTCCTTGATTTGATCCATTGAACGCCACTCAATGCCAATTGTGATGATTCGAACAAGAATTATATTTCACTTTACAGTTTTTCGAAAAGGATTTATAAATCGAATAGTGGATTTTGTCTAATCTACTTTAAATTCTAGCAACGCGGATGAGAGTCGAAAATTTTCGACAGACTAAATTATCTCGTGGTTCGTACGCTTGGTAGGCTGGCATTAAGTAATCTCTACTCTCTACAAACATTTTTGAAATCAAATAAACAGCCTTTTGTTTCAGATGACGTATAAATTAACATTAACATTTATGTGCTATTCTTTTTTACAAGCTTTTTATTAACTTGCCATGTTAGTTAGTTTGTGTTAGTGGGAAACAAATCTTGCAAGCTTAATTTGACCCACTTCCCAGTATCCGATGGAGCTGAAATTTTGTATACAGGTTTGGTTTAGATGACAATACAATAACAGTCAGCAAAAAATCTTGTCATAAAAATGAAGTTTTTACTAAAAACTTATTTGTATATATCGTGCATTTGACGAGATACATGGCACTATTAACAAGCAATTGTTATAATATAATGTTACCGGGTTTCGTATTTATAAGTTATTTATTTCTTTAAAGGCTTTGTTTTTAGCTATTGTGTCCATCCCATGATCTCGTTTTTGATAAGTTTTCCATTTCTATAAAGTAACAATTTAATTTATCTGAAGCATCTATATTTAACTAACACCATTTGAAATGTAGTTTAATGAGAGGTTAATTTGCACTTTTCATGCTGCAAAAACTGTTCAGAATAAAATTAAACCTACCAACAACTCGGTAACGTCATCAGAGAAATGCGAGTCGCCAGATGCAATCTATAAGTTGTTGCATTAACATCGCAGTTTTATCAAATTAAACAATTAAAAATATGGCAACTGCACATTTCAGGGGATGTACTATGAAAACCGAATCACGGTATTTATTAAGACAACTTTCGATTAGCCTAGGCCCGAATTCTCAAACGCAAATCATCTTTGGGAGCGTCTCAAACATCATGGCATCTCTTTCATACGTTTGACATTTAAAGTGACAGGGCGATGTTTGAGACGCTCCCAAAGATAAGTAGCGTACGAGTATTCAAGCATTAGTGACGTTGTAAGCTCTAGAATTCGGAATCAAATAAATCCGTTGAATCGTGCAAATAGGACTATTAGGTTTCCAGGTCGTAGCTTTGCTAATTAGCGCAAGTTAAAGATTCATGGCTATGAGACATTGACTTCTTTGACAAACAGTATGTCTTGTTATGAAATTCAAGATATTTTATTCGCTTTTCAAAGTATTGCTACAAAATCGAATCGAATCGAAAAAAAATCCAATTATTCTTTTATAGTAGTCCCAACTGATCTAACATACGCTTTGAATGTTAGATCTTTTAAATTTAGATGAAAAGTTAATACACATATTTTTTTTAATCCTTTATTTCCAAAATGACGGTTCATAACTTTTTATTTCTAAAAGGTTAAAAGTCTTAACACTATGATTACATTTCTTAATTCTATGATTACATGATCACATAACGCAAGTACGCGTTCCACATTATAACCGCTATAGGTTATACGTACAAATCGTACTCCAATCAACATTTTTCTCATATATGTGAGCTTATCTTAAAATTACACTCGGACTTCTTCTCCAGTTCAAACTTCAGCGTTCATTTTGTTTGTGGTTTCTATTGAAAAGTTAGAACGTTTCAAAAAAAAAACTACGCTGTCCCACATGTCAACAAATTCATTTTGATGTTCGTATACGAACATCTATTGGTTTTTAGCACTCGTGGCGTTCGACTGGTTTTCGATCGAACTTTTTCGATTGTGAAATTCTGACAATACAAAAACTGTGTTATATTTGAATTTCGAGCTTATAAATGTGAACTTTTCTCGATTGCGTGAGAATCGCCCCCCTGCTCGTCCCCGCCTCACTCGCCAACGGAACATTGCAGTACATTTCAATTGGTTATTTGCTGCACGTATACAATACGTAATCCGTTATATCGCATCTATCCTTGTATTTCACGTCCGTCGACATCGGTACTCCTGACGCCAACATTTTCCAATGCTCGCTCAAACTAATTGTCAGTCAGCTTACACTCGTCCATCAAACAAGCGTTCGTGTGAATCAAACTGCTAAAGTTGAAGCTTGAAATCAATATCACAAAAATTAAAATGACAATGCACCAAGTTATTCATAATCATCGTCTTTCCCGTCGAAGGTGGACCCAGGAAAAATAAAAAATTCTTCTTTCCACTCTTACGCATAAAGAGATTATAAATGTGCTCTCAAAAAATTTTTTCAACTGATATCATTATTTTGATAAAATCGTCTTCAGTTTCATCGTATCCCCCTCCTCATGTTACCTTGTATACTACTTTTCATACTTCTTCTTCGCTCTTTCGAATCGTTGCTTTATCGATTCATAAAATACCAAAAGTCGGGAGACGTGGAGGTGTGTCATCATTTTTTCATTGTACTGTTTTGTGCAAATAAATTGAATCTCTTCATCTCTCTTACTAAAGGCTGACATAGCCTCGGCTTCTGTGCAAGCACCTTGCTGGCATAAATATATAATAAAATCTGTGTCTCCACACAGATATTCGCTATTTTTTCGGGAATCAATATTATATTTTGCACCTTCCCTTCGATGTAAATTTCCCCCTCTTCACTTCGTATCTTACTTCCATTCCCATTTTCGACGTCCATTTGACCGTCATTGGCTTTAACAGTTGAATCCACCATTCCGGTGTTTCCTTTTTCAGGACTCGCCTTCTCTGTTTTATATTGCAATTCCCCCTTCGGCAGAGTAAATTTAGTAGCATTGCGCCTTCCATTTATCAATGCAGACCATTCCACAATGATGTTCGGCGCACTGACTAATTTTAAGATCTTCTTCGATGAGAACATCTTGAAATTTATGACGACCATGCCCACTATAAAGATACTCGCGTAAACAACTGATATAGTTAATTGACGAATTTTTGTATATTCCGTTTCAATCGTCCACGTCAACTGGTTCAGGCAAAGAAGGTGGCGAAGAATTCAATAGGTAACGAATCGAAACTTGTGGAGTATCAACAGGATCGAAGCTCGGAGAGTATAACGAAAAAGGGCTGTAGTCAGCGAAGCTCATGGTGAAACTCTGACTAAGAGCCGAGAAACCGGAGCTTATAAAATGCAACTGCCATGGAAAGGAATGCAGAATGCAACGAGAAACTGGATAAAATTACTCATCAAAGCAAGGTAGGATGCAATCAACTTTCACGATGCACATATATGCAAGATTTATCTTAAAGACCGGTTGCAAAAAAGTTGCATAAGAAAGGAATGTAAAGCCGATTAAGGACAGGTTACAACAAAGTTGCGACGAAAGCAAAAGCAAAACAAAACAACAGTAACATACATGTAATTTAAAACCAACAGGTAAGTATTATACCTACCTACATAGCTATACCTTAATTATAAATGTAAACAAATAAAAAAGTCTGAAACAAAATTATTAAATACACCAAATACATTAGCCTAAATGAATAAAAAGAAGAATATGGTGAAGATAGTTCACATGATCATCTACAACTAATTTTGAAGCGCTACAAGAGCTAGCACGTGTAATTCCGTAACATAGGCGACCGCAGATCAATCTCGGCAGTTGATGCTCTCGGTGCGATGCACTCACGCCCGAGTATGTGGTCGAGAATGACATACCGGCCTATTGCGTCTTGGCTTCATTGTGCATCCCAGACTAGATGAATAGGATTAGTATTGGGGTTAATTCATTTGATTTTATGTTTATTTTTTATTGCTACATGCAAATGGCAGACTTAATGCTATGCGGCATTCTCTACCAGTCAACCGAGACTTTCTAAAAGATTAGAGCAATTTTGGACGACATTTTTCTTGCAAATAATCAAATTAAAATAGGGTTATGTAAAGAAGTAGTTCAAATAACTTTTACTTTTTTGCATTCACAATGCAATTTTTATTGTTAAAAATTGCAGGATGGGTTGTCTTTTTTAATATTTCATTTTCATTAATAAAAAGTGTTTATGAATTGTTATTATACATGACCAAATACATGGTATCATATATTACTCGCCTATTTTGGACATGGCATAGCTCAAAATTCTTATCGAACTGTCTTAACACATAAATACCCGCACGAACTGTGTACTCAAAATTAATGTCAACCAGTGCTTCAAGACAACTAACAAACCAAGAATCCACGTAATTCCGTAAAGGCGGAGCTACATTTGTCTAGCGCAGTGTGTTGACGCGCGGTACCACGCGCATCCGTTTCATAGATTGAGTATGGTTAGAAACACACAGTGTGGCGCGACTCTCTCTGTCTCTGTCCTGTCCGTACTAATTGTTTGAAAGAGATATTCTGGCGTCGCGCCACACCATATAAGTGTGTTTCCGGCGTAACACGCGGCAGTCTCTCACACGTACTGGCGACCGCAGATCAATCTCGGCAGTTGATGCACTCGGTGCAATGCACGCACGCTGAGTATGTGGTCCGGAATGACATACTGGTCAATTGCATCTTGGCATGATTGTGTAACACTATTACAAATTAGACTAGGTGAATGGGATTCGGGGTAATTTACGACTATTTATTTGATTAGCTGGCAAAGATCAGATACAGATGTTTGGCATATAATATATCGTATTTATCAAAATTCTCCTTGAATTTTTTTATATGCCAATTTAAAATGATTGTAAATAAAAGTAGGTACGCCTATTTCCACTAGACTTGGTTCTATTGAATAAATAAATAATCACCTCTAGGCAAACAGCGACGGGAATATGACATCTGTTATGTGTTCAATACACTTGATTGAATTTAGAAAACTAGCTTTTTATTCATTTGTTTGTCTATCATATTATATCAATTCTGTAACTCAATTATTGTTTGAGTGGAAAATGTTTAAGTGAAAAAAATACTAGCCATGTATAATTAGAGTCAGTATTTTAGTAGATTTGTTTGAATTTTGCGTTGAAGTTTTAGTCTCGTTGTACTTTTCAGCCTCATATTTCGTTACGTTTACATTTCATGAGGTTCCGAGCATTGTATTCAATTTCTAATTTATCGCGTCAGTTTCATACATATAATAGTCGTTGTCTAGGCTCTCCAGGTGCTTCAGTCATGTCTCTGCGGTTGAGCTATCAACGCGTCGTGCGATTTACTGCGAGCGGCTGCGACGAGACCGGTAATTGAGATGACGTTGTGTAGTGGCTCTACGTTGCCCTAGCAGCCTGGCTATCAATTATTATATTATAATTATTATGAAAAGCGGGATTATTACCATGTTTAAATTCATTGTCGAGTACTTGATGTTTTGACGCAGTTGCACACGCTATGATTACCTACGGAGTAACTCTGTGACAACAAATTAAACATGGTCAAATCCCGTTTTTCACAATACCTAATTATAGTAAATTGACCGCGAAAGTCCAAAAACTGTCATAGGTACTTGTAAGCGAGAGAGTGTCGATTGTGTATGAGAGAGGGCGAGCGAAAATCTATTGTTGAATAAAATACGGAGCTACACGCACTAAGCAGTGTAGTGTAATACTAGATTTCCGCCTGCAGCTTTGCCCGCGTGAGCTATACGATGTTTTTCCAGGAAAGTGAGTTTATTCTGCTATTATTGAAGTTAAGGAACTTTCGCAACGGTCGGCGACGAGATGGCTGACCAATAAATTTATTATCTCGAGCTCTACCGTACTTCGGAAGGCATGTTAAGCAGTTGCATTTGCAGTCGTTAGCATTGGGCTCGCGTGGTGGGTCGTGGCCCATTCTCATTATCCATCCATAAGGAAAGCCTATGCCCCAGCAGTGGTGACATTAAATGGTTGATCAATATAGTAGAGCTGCTTAAGATTGGAATACGCTGCCTGCGCATGTGTTCCCCGATCATTACAACCTTGGCAGAGGCCAAGGTTGCAAGGTTTGTTGCAAGGTTGTAATGGTTGTAATGGCCAAGGTCATGGTCAGAGTGAATGGGCACCTACTGGGTAAGCATGCTACACCCTAGACTGAATCTTCTCTGTAAGCAAGATGGCGGTCAAATGTTTAACCAGTATTTATATATAAAAAAAAAGTGACGAAGCATTGCTGTCTGCGTTTACGTTTTCCTGTAGTTCATCTAGTCCATGTCTCTGCGGCTGAGCTATCAACGCGTCGGGCCGTGCGATTTACTGCGAGCGGTTGCGACTAGCCCGGTAATTGCACCGGACTTCCCTCGGGAGCTAGGACTGACGTAAGATAACCGGCGGGCTCTAATTACGTTTGAGTGTAATATTATACGAGAAGCCCGCAGTGTAATTGTGATGGAATTATCGATAAATTAATATGAATAGTCTTGGGGAAAAGCATACTAAATTTTTTGTTACTAGCTTTCCGCCCGCCCTTTCGCCTGCGTTGTATACACGACGTTATCCCGCGGGAATGTGATATTTTTCCGGTATAAAAAGTAGCCTATGTTCCTCTCCAGGCCACAAAGTATCTGTGTCCCAAATTTCAGCCAAATCCGTTCAGCCGTTTTGGCGTGATTAAGTAACAAACATGCAAACATCCAAAAATCTAAACATCCAAACATCTAAACTTTCACATTTATAATATTAAGTAGGATAATTTTTGGGCTTATTTCACAAACGTGCTCACTTATAGCGTCTGATACTTTTTGCATCCCTGCAGTGATTTTTAAGTCAATGAAGAGACCAAACGACCAATTTTCAAATCTCGTTTTCAAAAATTGCTAATAAACCGCTCAATGTTCTCAGAAAGGAAAATCAATGAGTCAAACTTCATGTGCCCTAATTAACGATATAATGGAGCGTGGAGTTCGGTTCAAATCATGCGGAGGTAATCATTTCCATATGATTTTAATGATGATGTATGATTTAAATAAAGTGTATTCCAACTTAGGGGACAGTCTAATTCATCGAAGTAGCAGTAGGTATATAGCATCAAAAGAAGAGCTCTGAACAAACAGGTGTAAATTATCTGAATTTCAAACCTTAAATAAGTTTAAAATAAGAGCAGGATTTTTTCAAATTACAGATAAAAGTTCTAAACTTAAGTGATATCGTATTTCTTTTGATCCCAATCTCTCTAAACATACAATAACAGAAATTGTTAACAACAGAAGCATTTACTTATAATTTTCTTCGACGTTATGTTTTACATAGATCAATTACGCAGTATTTATGAAAGTTATAATATTGACTGAGAGAAATGAGAGAAACGAGTACTATCTGGAATATAATCGAGAGACACCTTAGGCTGTTTTCCTTTCATCACGTACCAATATACGTGTAGGTCGTTCTCGGTAGAAATTGAAAATAAATAAATGGCAACGATCGGCGCGATCGTGATGGAGCCATTAAGGTTTTTGTAGACGATCAATGTGGAATTTGGGCGCACAGATTAATGCTGACTTCTGTGACTGTGTTGTATTGATTTGAGGGTTGTTTTATGTTTTATTTGTCGGGGTTTACTGATGGAAATCGTTAATTTGCGTTTTCCGAAAGAGTGTTGTTTAATGCTTTATTTCAGATATTACTTTTGTTAGAAATCACAAAATGTTTTCAATGTGGCTGAAGGTTATATCATGAATGGTATGATGGTACGCTAAGCCGCTGGTCATGGCTGCATTTGCAATCTTTACCTACCATGAAATCGCAATGAAGCATAGCATCGGGGTCGTTAAAAACAGGATTATTTTGAAACCACTGGCCAAATTTTTAAGTTCGACTCAGAATCGGTAAGTGAACAACTAGTTTCTCCTAGGAACATGGGGTGAAATACGAAAAAAAATTTTAGGCTTCCCTTACTAAATCGATCACGTGATCAGAATGATTTGTATAAAAAGTAAAAAAAATTGACATATTTCGACCCATGTTTTTATAAGAAACTTGTTTACTTACCGATTCTGAGTCGAACTTAGGGGTACCGGTTTGGTTACGTGCTAGTGCTTACGTTAAGTTGACGCCTGGTTGACCGCGTGGCGAAAGGCGATACGGTGTCGATCCCTTTCCGAGTTGATCTGTCTGCTGTGACCTTAGGACACAGCACATTACATCAACTCGGAAAGGGATCGACACCGTATCGCCTTCGCCTCGCCGTCAACCAGGCGTCAACCTAACGCAAGCACGTAACCAAACCGGATCAGCGTCGGTACGTCGGCTCGGCTACGGCTAGGCGACGCCGCGCTTACGGCTCGGCGCACAGTGGTTCCATATATAAAAAAAAGAATGAGACAAAAAAAAGATGACAAAATAATAAAAAATAAAAAAAAAGACAAAACATGAAAAAAAATGTCAAAAAAATGAGAAAAAAAAAATTAAAAAAAAATTCAATTTCATTTTCATTTTCAGACCACTGTGCGTAGAGCCGTAAGCTCGGGTACGGAGAGACGTGAGCGCGTGGACGACTAGCGGTAAGCGCGGGGATAGCAAGTTGAGCGACCCACAAAGCGGTTCGTGTGCTGGTCCCGAAGCGAGGCGATTACGTTACGATTCCGATTAGTGTGCTTTGCAGTAGGGGGTTTCATACAAAGAATACTGAACCGCTCGAGTTGATACGTTTACGATCCCTTTCCGAGTTGATGTATGTGCTGTGACCTAGGGTTAAGGTTTTTTTTTTTCATATACAGGGACTCACTAGCGGCCGCCCGCGGTTTCACCCGCGTGGTTCCCGTTTTCGAGGGAATATCGAGACAAAAAGTATTCTATGTTTTAATTCAGGCTATTTACTATCTGTGTGCTAAATTTCAACTAAATTCGTTTAGTAGTTCTTGCGTGAAAGAGTAACACACTTACATCCATAGGTACATCCATTCTCACAAACTTTCGCATTTGTAATATTATAGTAGGATAAATTAATATAATATGTGTAATCCATACTAATATTATAAAGAGAAAATATTTGTATTTTAGTTTTTTGTTTGTAAGGAACCAAACCAAAAAATACTGGACCGATTTTGAAAATTCTTTCACTTGTAGAAAACTACATTTTTCCCGAGTAACATAGGCTATAATTTATTTCGATATTCCGGGAACAGATACCACGCGGGTAAAATATGTAATATACTTATCTTAGCTTCACGTTTAGCAAAAAACTCTAATGTATTCATCGAATTCCCAGTTAATAAGTGTATAGAAACTTAAGATTTAACTCTTAATTAAGACACTAAAGGATAGATGCAGGATAAGAAACAGTTTTAACACGGGAAAGCTTTCTCATTAAATCCGTATTATCCACATAATCTTGTACGTGAAGTAAAAATCTTCGTCCGACGTGGGGAGCAATTGAAAAGTGTAATAACCTCACAGGGGTGCCGTCAGGGATGCCATTCATTCTGATGTTAAATAAATAAGTAATAATTAAATATTTTCTTCCATTCACACCAATTATCTAAGCCCATAGTAAATTTCTTAAGAAACTGTGTCTAGTTAAACTTGATAACGGATAAAATATATACTTTAAATACTTTCCTTTTTGTTTGTAAATACATACTCAATATGCATAGAAAACACCCAGACCTAGACGAATAGACATCTTCATGCACACACATATTTGTCTTGTTCGGGAATCGAACCCGAGACCTATAGCGCAGAAGGCAGGTATAGTTTACCCCTGCGCCAAATCGGTAGTCAAATATCGGATGTTATTGTTGAAATCTGAATTTAACTTTTTGGAATTTGAAAGTACTACTTATTTTGAAGTGAATATTTTTTTAATGCATTTCAATATTAAACTATAGGAGATAAGAAAGGCTCATAATAGTTCTTTTAAATACTGATATTAGTAAATCTATCTTTATTCATTTATAAGTCTTGTCGATTTGCCTATACCTACCTACTGCAGAAAATATTATAGTATAGCTACATTTGTATTGGATATATCTTACTTAATGTATCGTATTTCATAAGCAGCAATAGACAAACAAAACAACAAAAGGTTTCTGAAACGCATATTAAAATTAAAATTACGTAATCTCCAATTAGTTGTAGTTTGGGTTTTTGAAAGAAAAATGTGACAGACTGTCAACAGTCTGTTAACAGCCTGCAGCCCGATCGCGGTAATTCTATGACGCATTAGTCAAGTGTACGTGCAGTTGAAGTGCAGTTGACGTGTAAAACCGTTTTTGATAACGCGCGGATTTGACAGTGTGACAACGTTTTCTGTTCCGGTGATAATCTTTGGAACTAAAACAGTTTTCATACGACAGTCTATTTTGACAGCTAATTTCGTATTGCAAGTGGTCCCTCTGTCACGGATGTTACCGGATCAGACAGGATTGTAAGACTATAGGTTTGCGTGACGTGTGCGTCATTATGTCATTACGGCAATACGAAGTCAAACGTCAAGACCCAAACGCGATGAAGACGCGCTGCATAGAAATGGCGATTGGACCGCTGTCAGTGCCCATACAAATCATAAATTATCTATAGATTTGGGTTTCTGAAAGCATAATCACATGATTTATAACTTTATAGTGCCAGTGCCAGCCCTGTTTACAACTGATATTACATTAGCAAGAAAGTAGACCCTACATAACAGAGCTTGTAGCAAAGTACACGAGAGAGTTAAAAGTTTTAATCATGTTCGGGCTTGCTCCACTCATTTTGTCGCAGCGAGTTATTACGTTATTGCTTCTATACTTTATCGCTTTTCCATAAAGTCATTTCACATTAAGAAAGTAATTAATTATTAACCCTTTGGTTCTTTGTGAGAGTTAAATTTGGTTAGTCAGTGTAACGGTGTCTCAATGGATAAGTGCATTGAATATTTCAAATACAAAATTTGATCGACTGTTTAAATGTCAGTTAAAAGTTACATTCGCCAGAAATTATCTCTAATATTTAAGTTTTCAGTTTCTTTCGAGATACCAATCAGTATCCTACTAATATTATAAATGCTAAAGTTTGTGAGTATGAATGGATGTATGGATGTTTGGATGTATTTGTTACTCTTTCGCGCAAAAACTACTGAACGGTTCTGGATGAAATTTGCAACAGAGATATATTGTAAGCTGGAATAACACATAGGATACTTTTTATCCCGATATTTCCACGGGAACGGGAACCGCGGGCGGCCGCTAGTCAATAATAAAATTAAACTTTATAAAATAATCAAAAACAACCAAATAAATGTACCTGCATAATAACCTCATTGAACAAATTACAGACACACATAATATTATTTACACCTATCTGCCAAAGAGGTAGTCATATGTAGCACATAATATACATTTCTTGCTTTTCTCATAATAAGTAGTAGAGGACTATTCTCATTACATAATTCAACAGTCCATTAAACAACAAGTATGTGAGCTTTAACCATCAAGCTCAAGACATCAAAAGCTAAATAGTCTTCCAATGACATACATAAACCATTCAAGGCAATGCAATATTATGCCGGCGCAAGTTCGTCTCATTACGCTCACGAGTTAATTCCGAATTCCTCAAGTTCCGGATGTCGCCCTAAAGAGGGGGTGGAGGGTATGAAGGGGGGGGGGGGGGATGTGATTAAACTTTTCCTTAATAAAACATCCGGGTGAAGGCGCATTCTTCCCGCATACGTGACAGCTCAGACTACCGACTACTTAAATTATGGTTTCACACGGCTCTTACGACGCGACGGAATCGGGGACAAATATGCGCCTGCAATTTAGTACAAGACGGTATTGCAGCGGGTGAACCAACCCGACGAAGGGTCAAGTTAACAAAATTATGGCCGTATCGAGGCCTTACAGGAAAAATAGAGGTATTTTATGTATTTAATTTATCATTAATATAATCAAGAGACGTAACAAAAAAGTCAATGTTAGAGGTGACTATGTTTTAATGCACATATCTAATACTCAAAAAATTAAGGTGGTATTCCTCATATCATAACTAGTGAAATAAGATAGACTCGCTGCGAAAAACTATAAGTGTGTCGGGTCTTTTAACGCCTTAGTAACTTAAATGTGGAAGCAGTCGTCTCGACAGCGTAAAGGTACGTCCACACTTGTAACAATTTGGCGTGTTCGAACACTGTCTTTATAAAAGGTACAAAACTAGCGATGCATGATAAAGACACGTATTTGATTAAAGCAGGCGTCACTTGGCTGAAGTCCCTCACCATTGTGAAAAACGAAATCTATGTAGCTTACTTCCGCAAAAAACACAATATGCAAGATGCATAGCCCGCCCGCCCGCAAAAAATTGCACATGCTGCATTGTGTTTTTTTGCGAAAGTAAGCTACATATGTTTCGTTTTTCACTATAAAGACATAATTATAAGTGTGGACGTACCCTAAGAATCGAGTCCTGTCTAAACTATAAAATTGATTTTAAAATTTGCCTGAGTGTTCACTTAAAGTTTAATGTACCAGTACGAATTGGCACGTGTTCTTAACAAATTGGAATCAGACTTGGTCTACATGAAAGAGAGACGCAAATATTTGATTTGTGAGAGTAAAAATTCAACGAACATTATGCGAAATAAGAACGAATAAATAAAATAAATATCCGATGAATTCAGATCGAGATCAAACGTACTTATTGAATTCATATAAAATTTTATTTTTAACCAAACAAAGGGTATTTCTGACACCGCTCTCTTTGCAAACATATTAATTCTCATTCGATGATACGCTTTCGAGCGAATGTAGGTCGCCATCAGATATTTAATAAAACAGCTTAAATAAGTTAGTTATGTGAATAAATGATAATAATTATGTGTATGCAAATTTAATGAGCATAAACACTTACCTAATAAAATTTGGTAAAAAAAAACTTGAAATATTTATCTTAAATTCCTTAAACGGCTTCCATTACCTTTTGTCTTTCATAATCTTTGAAAGTTTATTAAAGTATTTCAGGTACTATAACGCTTGTATTTACAATCAAGTAAAAGTATCGAGTTAATAACTAGTTTTAAGTTTAATTTTTAACTAAATTTTTACTTTTTTGCATTCACAATGCAATTTTTACCATTGAAAAACTGAAAATGAAGCAGGTATTTGAAAAAAAAACGACCCGTCTCACAACCAACTATGGGACTCGAACCCACGACCTTTCGCTATCCGGGCGACAGCTCTAACCACTGAGCTACGGAGTCGTCAGTGGTTAGAGTGGTTACAGCAGTAAGCGTCGTTCGGCTGACATGATGATGATGAAAATAAAATTACTATTTTATTATGCGTAGATATAAATATGTTGAATAACCTTTTATTGCAATTTAGTGTATTTCCCTAACATCCTAACAATACAACGACCGAACAAGTTATCGTATTAACGAAACTATTAAACTACGCTTTGTAACAATATAGGTATCGCCCGAAGGCCGTGTCCACACTCTACACGGGTCGCGCGGGTGCCCATAAATTATGGACACACGCTGGGACAGATTATCGCAACGTGTGCACAAATTGTTCACACCCTACGCCGGAAAAATAGTGGCTAGCGACAAATTTTGCAGGAATTGTTTTGTCGAAATAAAGTATTTATTTCATTGAAAATGTAACGCGTTGTTGTTATGCATAAATAATGGTAGTGTTTGGCATTTAACTTTTATACAGGGAGTTATTAAAGTCGTTAGCATCCTTTCAAAATAAGAACATACTCATGATATAGAGTCCTTTCCCCAAATATGAGTCAAACCCAAGATGTAAAAGTATTTTTTTAATCCCTGAAAAATAGTGTAAAATACTCATTATTTTACACTATTTTTCAGGGTAACTGTAACAAATAAAAATAAAAATAACAATAAAATTTGATAAATAAAACATTGATTAATTAATATTCAAATAACATACAAGCGTAAAACTCTACTTCATTGGCCTCCGACAAAACGCGGGTTCTACTATAACATGAATTTATTTAAGTTCGCGCACGGAATTCACCGAAACAAACAATGTCATCCATGTTTCATGCCCGCTTTGCCCGCGTCCCTGCGCCCGCGCTGACGCCGGACACCACCCCTTTTCACGTAAAAAACATACCTTCATATGAGTACATTAATGAGCCGAATTGATGCCAATGACTTCAAAACCACCCTGTAGTTTTATTGATTTTGTTAACTGAACCAAAAACCATCCCATGAAAACACTTTTTAGTGGTTGTTAAAGTTGAAAGTTTTTTTTTTGTTAATATTGCCTCCTTATCCTTCCATAAGGAAGATCAGTGCCCCAGCAGGAGGAACATTTTAAATGACTGATGATGATATTTAGATTGCCTGCAGATACAAGCTTTCATTCTCTTTGTCACTTTTTACTCCAGCATTATATTGGTTTAATAAAAGATTAATTATATTCGAAAAGAGATCTAAAAAATGCTTGTGCTAGAAAATAATTCCCCGAAACTATTTCACGGATCACTACAACAAGAATAAGTGTAGGAATAACTACTAAAGAAAAGCTACTTTTTAGTAGCTTAATCCCGCCCGAAATTTTACAATGGGGCTGTGAGGTTTTTTAGAATTTGTAATGCCTAAAAAATAATTTGAATCTAAATGGAATAAGAGGAGCCCGTGGCGCAGTGGATAACCAATTGAAAATCAGCGATGTCAGGTCTCACAAACCTGACATCATGCTGAGTTGGTTTCCTAGTTTGACGCAGCCGTGAGATCTGTCTATTATTTTTTTAAGTTAAGTTCTAAAAATTGTATTTTCTCATGTGCTTGTGTCAATAAAAATAAATTTTCTTTCTTTCTTTCTAACACGCTCAGCCAGAGATCATTGGGGTTAAGCAACTTTCGCAATGGTCGGTCACGGGATGGGTGACCAAACATTTACTGTTTCGAGCTCCTCCGTGCTTCTGCAGGCACGTTAAGGCGCTACTCGGAAAAATATGGACTTTTTGATTTAAACGGTTACAGTTGTTACAAATCTGGTAATAAGATATATATTTCTTCATACCTTTATCTAGAGTCGTATGGTTTCAAAAACACGATTTTATGATTTTGCCTCGACACTTTTTATTTTCGAAAAGACCTCTAAAAAATACGAAAAGTGAAGATTATTCTTAAATGGGGTTACTTACACTATTGGAAATTGGTTTAATTAGTGGACACCAATAATATTGAGGATCGTATAGAAGCATTTTTTTAAATCGCTGTAGTTTTTTAATACGAAGTGATTTTGTGTTATTTTTGCCAAATCTGCAAAATCTGTCTCGCTCCCGCGCGCGTCGTTTTCTCATTGCTATCTCGCTTCAGCACATTTTTTCCGAGTATCGCCTTAATTCGTTGGTCCCGGCTGCATTTGCAAATTTAAATACTCACCAATCGACCCGTCTCACAACCAGCTCCGATGGGACTCGAACCCACGACCTTTCGCTATCCGAGCGACTGCTCTAACCACTGAGCTTCTTTTTTCTAAAAACATAATTTTTAATTTTTAAGTAATAAAAATTGCATTATGAATGCAAAAAAGTAAAAATTAAAAAAAAAAAACTTTCCCTAAAAAGGACCCTTTTGCCCGCCCCGTGCCAATTTGAGAACACCTATAACTATTATGAAAACGGTATTTTTACATATTTAAACATGGTAAAAATCCCGCTTTTTAACCGACTTCTAAATCAAAAAGGAGGAGGTTCTCTATTCGTCTGTATGTATGTTTTTTTCTCTTTTTTTTTTTTGTGTATGTCCACCGATTACTCGAAGACGGCTGAACCGATTGAAATGGTTCAAACGTTATTACATCAGGTTGGTTTGCAAGTTGGTCCCATTTTTTGAAATTTTGAAATCCGTTCAGTAGTTTTCAGGAAATCTTGAAAATACTGTCGTTTTCGTTACCACTTAATGTGAATTTAATACGTATCTTTAGGCATAACTCCTTTGTTTATAAACCGATTTTTCTTGTTTTGTTAAAAAGGGGATACCTCAAGGTATTTTAACCGACTTCGAAAAAGGAGGTTTTCAGTTTGATCACATACCTATTTACCAGAAAACACGTAAATTGCCTGCACGGTGAACTTAAAAGAGTGAAATAAAAATTATTTTTATAAAAAAATAAAACCGCCTTCAAAAAAACCACATCAAAAAAGTAAGAAATAATTCCTCACCAAATAAATAACGTAAGTACTTTGAAGTCGGGCGGGTTTTAACAAAAACAACAAAAAAAATGTACATGTTTCACGCCCGACTTCAAAGTACTTACGTTATTTATTTGGTGAGGAATTATTTCTTACTTTTTTGATGTGGTTTTTTTTCATAATAGTTATAGGTGTTCCTAAATTGGCACGGGCGGGCAAGAATGGGTTAAATAAAAGCTGTATATTTCTATACTTATGTTTTTAACCGCGTGGTTGCTCCCCTGGCCACGTCACCCTGGCGCTCCTGAGTAGGGTACAGTCAGCTGCGACCAAAATGTAGGATATTAAAGCCTTTACAATGTTTTTTAAATGATGCATGTTTGTGTGCAAATCGAATGAAGCAGTGGGCAATAAAAATCAAAACGTCTTGGTTGGTGGTAGGACTTGTTCTTAGTCCGCCTGGCTAGCTACCACCATCTTATCTAAGTCTGACGCCATAACAATGATGTTTTCAGCATTATTGTGTTCCGGCAGTTAGAGATAAGATAGCCAGCTCCTCAGTTATTGAGGATTCCGGGAGTAGTGCACTTCCACCTTCAGCCTTATCACCACTTATCATCAGGTGTGATGAAGGCTAAGTGCTACCCCGTTGTGAATAAATAAATAAAATAAAATAAAGTGTATAGGTGGGTCAAATTGCTTAAAATGCTACACGGTTCATTAGTAGAGCTTTTTAACATGTAATAGTGTTACAATTTGACTGTTGTTGTTTAAGTCTAAATAAACAATACTTAAACTATTATTCATCCTAAAAGTTTCCTACATTCTTGCACTTAAACAGGTTGGAAAAAATTGAAAACTGCCTAAAATCCTTATGTTAGCACATTTTACTAAATTGAAATATTCTTTTTATTTTGTATATGTGTGTGGCAACAATAAACGTTTATCTATTTATCTACCGTTCCGCGTTGACGATGCATTGACTTAGTGAAGTGGACAAACCGATAAGTCTACAAGCGAAACTGAATGTACTTGCGACTTTACACTCAATATCCTCGCATTTAGCAAATTTAGAAATAATTCTCGAAATGGCGCTACTTTCCTACCTATTGGCTGCCACAGGTCAGTCCCCTGAGCGGGACTCGTGACGAGGGTGCCGGGGACATTCGCCCGCCATGTGTCACTTTGGGTACCTTGCCTACAACAGATGTGACTGCTCTGTGCGATGCTCTTTAAATAATTTGATACTTAGAATAAACAAACAAATGTTTTTAGAATTTGTCTAAACATTTTTTTTTTTACTTTATTGTACGAGTTGGAACTGGGCGTCAAAACGCAACAGCAAGCGACATGACGCTGCGCCATACTATTTTAGATGCTAGTTGATGTTTCTTTGTTTTGTATAAAATCGAGCGTCGACGCTTGCAGTTGTCGTCCGACGCCCGGTTCGAACCGGTACCATTCGCTTCAAAATTGACTAAAAATAAACCTGCATTTTTAGTAATTTAATAGCCACTTAGAACTACTAATACTATAGATTGTACACACAATATCCTCGCATTAAGCAAATTTGGAAATAATTCTCGAAATGGTGCTACTTTCCTACCTATTGGCTGCCACAGGTCAGTCCCCGGACGGGAGCGGTGACGAGGGTGCCGGGGACATTCGCCCGCCATGTGTCACTTTGGTTACCTTGCCTACAACAGATGTGACTGCTCTGTGCGATCTTTAAATAATTTGATACTTGGAATAAACAAACAAATATTTTTAGAATTTGTCTAAACAATTATTATTTTTTTACTTTAGGGTACGAGTTAGAACTGGGCGTCAAAACGCAACAGCAAGCGACATGACGCTGCGCCATACTATTTTAGTTGCTAGTTGATGTTTCTTTGTTTTGTATGAAATCGAGCGTCGACGCTTGCAGTTGTCGTCCGACGCCCGGTTCGAACCGGTATCATTAGCTTCAAAATTGACTAAAAATAAACCTGCATTTTTAGCAATTTAATAGCCACTTAGAACTGCTAATACACATACTAACTACTACTAATACTACTAATACACATACGATTGTACACACAATATCCTCGCATTAAGCAAATTTGGAAATAATTCTCGAAATGGCGCTACTTTCCTACCTATTGGCTGCCACAGGTCAGTCCCCGGACGGGAGCGGTGACGAGGGTGCCGGGGACCTAGCGCCATGTGTCACCTCGGGTACCTTACCTACAACAGGACGTGACTGCTCTGTGCGATGCTCTTTAAATAATTTGATACTTCGAATAAACGAACGAATGTTAATGACTTAAATTTAGATGTAGGGTAGAGGTACCCTTTGTGGCCACTTTAAGGATTTTTTTGACTTTTAAGCACTAAGTACTAAATGGTCTTAGGTATTTAAGACACAAATTATATCTTAAATTACAGATAATTTATCTACCTTTAAAGGTACATTTTTCAAATTTTAAAAAGTTAAGTAGTTTTTTTATATTACACACAATATGTGAGAGGTGCCAAATGTACCGGTTTTGGCCACTTCTTGATAGTTAAACTTTTGTAAGTATAGCCAAGCGAAGCGAATTTCTAGTGCATTAGAATATATTGATTTAACCTGGATTTGGTTTTGATTTTTCGCTATACTTACAAAAGTTTAACTATCAAGAAGTGGCCAAACCCGGTACAGTGGCCAAAACCGGGGCTTCTGCCCTATTTAGAATTTGTCTAAAATTTTACTAAAATAAAACGGCATTTTTAGTCATTTAATAGCCACTTAGAACTACGTACTAACAGCGCGCTTTAAGTACACGTAAAACTTGATCTGTCGTCGATTGTACACACATGATCCTCACATTTAGAAAATTTGGAAATAATTCTCGAAATGGCGCTACTTTCCTACCAATTGGCTGCCACAGGTCAGTCCCCGGGCGGGAGCGGTGACGAGGGTGCCGGGGACCTTCGCAGGCCATGTGTCACCTCGGGTACCCACTACAGATGTGACTGTTCCGTACGTTGCTCTTTAAATAATTCGAGTCTTTTTGTGAAGTTACAAATGCTTATTGTTAAGTCGCTTATAATTCTGTACTTAAGTACAACTTATTGACATTATAAATGTTAATGTTTGTTATTTAATCGCGACGAAACACCCTGAACCGAGAGATATACGAGTAGGTATTATAGGCAAGAATAGCACTTAGGCTTTTTAACCCAATATTTCCACGGGAACGGAAACCACGCGTGTAAAACCGCTAGATGCAGCTAGTATATAATATTGTTCATCTACTGAGAGCGCCTTATTATCATACTAGCGGCCGCCCACGGTTTCACCCGCGTGGTTGCCGTTCCCGTAGGAATATCGAGATAAAAAGTATCCAATGTATTATTCCAGCCCATATTCTAACTCTGTTGCAAATTTCATCTAGATCCGTTTAGTAGTTTTTGCGTTTCGCATTACTAGAACTTGGCAACTGTTCACATTCATCTTATTTGTTGGGTCAGCTTTTATTATGTTCAATATTACGATCATTTTAATAATTCTTTCGGTGATTTGACGTAGTGGCTACGGCAATAAGATACTTAAAGCTTTCGTCTTAAGATGCCTTCTTGCATATCATCACCTAAATACTTACAAGGTAGGTAATAAAATTATATCGCATAATTAATTTATCTGTTAATGTCATGTGGACGTTGGTTCGATTCCCAGTTGGACGTCTCGTCGTGAGATGGGTCAGGGCTCAAGGGAGGTTCTTTCAGGAACATGTGGGTTTTTAAGCATATTTAATAATCTCCCGGAATGAAACCCTCCTTAGTTGTCACTGAGTGTTTAATTATTTAAAACAATTTATTTTATAATTCGCTGTTCAAAAGAAATATCAAATTGTTCGTCTCTTATTATTCAAACCCGGGTTTTATTTAAACGTCCTTAACATTAGCGTTTAATTTGAAAATCTTTGCATCAAATTGATCATAGGGAAAATGTATCTACTGCTGCAAAAACGCATGAATACTTTGAACAGTGCTTACACTGTTCAAAGTATTCATGCGTTTTTCACTTAATTCACTAATATCTTAATATTAGTGAATTAAGTAAGTTATATTATTAAAAGGTACAGTGTTTAATGCACCATTAACTATAAGCACGTGCCTCTCTAACGTTATATTTTACCTTTTCGATTTGCTATAAGAGCTCACGGTGAAGCCCCTAATGTACTTGCCAAATGTAATAATGCTTAAACCTATCTCGGAATCACATCAGAACATAAATTATATGACATGTATCTATTTAAGAAATTGAAAATGAAGTATTTAGAAAAAATCGACCCGTCTCCCAACCAGCTCTGACGGGACTCGAACCCACGACCTTTCGCTATCCGGGCGACTGCTCTTCACGGGTGCTCGTGGGTTTGAGTCCCATCGGAGCTGGTTGTGAGACGGGTCGACTTTTTTTAAATACTTCATTTTCAATTTTTCAATTATAAAAATTGCATTGTGTATTTCACAATTTTATTATATAAAAAATAAAATATACAAAAAATATATCTATTTTAATAACTAAGCAATAACAACATACCTACTTGCTTCCTAAATCGCATTTGCAAAGGCCGAGATACAACCTCTATGTTCAATCCCAAGCGCAGCATTAAAGGGGTAAGCTGCTGCGCCCCTCATAACCTTAAAGTTTTACGCATCACCTAGCGAGGATTTGCATGAGGCTGTTCGCAAAAAACCTCGCCTTAAACACGCAGCTTTATCGCTTGAGAACTTTACTCCTGCGGTGTAAATGAGCCTTAATATAATGCCGTGGAGTAACTTAAAACGGGCGGGGGTAAGTCTGCGTATGTAACAGTAATAACATTGAAATGAATGTTTTTTTTTACGAATAAGAATGGATTTACGACCTGTTGTTATTCCAAGGAAATAACTTATTAGAATATATAATTGACGTTTATTTTGACGATCGAGGTATCACAATAAACTCTTTTATTTCCAATTTTCAAGGCGAAGCACAATTTTTACAAGTTAAAAGTCGCTCACTGCCATAGTCCGTAGAAGACACTATCCCTCTCACTCATTCCTCTACAGACTAATACCACACATGATATAATAGGATGTCATGCATGGTTACCATCCTACACTTATATTGCACAACCGTTGCTGAAGTAATACAATAATATATTATTTCAACTGTCTAAAACAGCAAGTGGCGGATATCACACATTTCAAAAAGGTACACGATACAATATTATATCTAAAATTAGCCCCCTGTTGCCAAGATATTACTATTGAGAAAGTTAGCTAAAAGTGTTAGAAATTGTTATCAACCTTGTTATTTTTTACCGATTTTAAACTTAATCGGGAATAATACAAAATACAAATATTTTAAAAGTATGAAACAAAATTCTGGAGCTAGAATTGGCAATTCCTCTTCCCTCTCATTGCTTACATCACAATCGCAGATTCGCGTCAAACATCCGGAAGATGCCGAGCGCTATTTTGATGTTGTTTTTTTATAGCAATCCGGAATGAAACCGCGGCAATACACAGAACAAGATGTCCCATTTTTTCCGCTTTTTCCCACTTCCTCTCAGAAACGTCCGCTTTGTCTTGCAATTTAAGTGACGGGCGTTGTAATGAACCGCCAGGATTCAGCGGCAAAATAAAAACATGGAAACGGACAATCATTCTGTGGTTACATTTGAATTAAATCTTTTCTTTGTCCGTGTCGGGTTACTCATGAATTGAAAATTAAAGTGAGCTTTTCTTTGTTTAAAGAGACAAAGTAGAGGCGACACTTCTTATTAGAAGCTGATGGCTTCTCGCCAGTTTCTTCGCGATGTTTGCGATGGCTTTGGGATTGAATATTCACCCATGACATTTATATTTTATGTCTATGTTATTAAAATTTGTAGCGGCGCATTTACATTGCTACATTGCAAGAATATCTAAAAATGCATAATCAATAAAACGTAGAATGTAAAGTCGTCGTCACACATAGGTATGTCGAGAGTAGTCAAGATAAAATTAAAGAATTTAATGGAAACAAGAATCTCACCGTTAAAGTTTCTGAGCTGCTTAGCAAGATCTTAGCCGTACGAGTTACATCATAAAGTTGGATAACATAATTTATAATAAATAGGTGTTCATATTAGGGATACATAGCTCGAAGAACCGATGGCCGTTAGGGCGGAAAGGTTCTCAAATGGCGACGGCTACAAGGTGCACCGACGATCTAGTCAAGGTCGATGGAAGCCGCTGGATGCGGGCAGCGCAGGACCGATCGTTGTGGAGATCCTTGGGGGAGGCCTATTACCCAGCAGTGGGCGTCGTTCGGTTGACATGATGATGATGATGATGATGACGTGTTTTTGAACTTTTTAATTACTATAGAAACAGTGACGAGATCTATCTAATGTTGTATATATCGTGGACGGATGCCAGATGCATTACACGGATCGTTAGATGGAATAGACGACGGATAGCCTGTTAATGCTGTTAGAGATAATAACTAGATATAGCCGCGTGAAGCGGTTAGTACCCTATTAGAGTTCGTGGTCCGTGCTTGATCAATCAATATGATCATTACATGCTTTAAGTGGCCTGTAGTCACTTTTATCTACAGGTACTATAACATAATAAAGAGGAAAGATTTGTTTGTATGTTTGTAATAGTAATATGTAATAATCTCAAAAACTATTGAACTGATTTACCAGTTTAAAGCGTCATTGTTAATTAACTAATTCTACGGGATGCCCTTAGTTAAGTATAATAATTGTGAAAAATAAATATGTAGCTTTCTTCCGCAAATAATCACAAAAATTTTGCACCTTCACCGATCACACTACTCTACACGTGTTTCGCACCAACCCGTGGCATCCTCAGGAGATGTTTGTCCGTATGCAATCAAGCATCGAATTCATTATATTATATGATATATTATATTTTTCACAATGGTTAGGGACTTTCGCCAAGTGACGCCTGATTCAATAAAATAATTAACTATAATAACAGGAATTAAAATTAAACCTCAAACTTCAGGGGGGCTACCGGCTAAGAAATCTGGATATGGGTATGGGCTTCAACTGTCATTTGAATTCCTTATTCTGATAGATTTTTGCTGCTTTATTCTGTTGATTGTTGCTAGCTAGTTATCGTTATAACCGACGTCACAAAACAAGGAACTGATAGCGGCTATTTCTTTTATAAAATTGACTTAAAGTTCCCAAAAACGTATGAAGTTCATATCCATAAAGTTACGCGGTAGCCCCCCTGGTTTACTCATGATAAATGGGTAAAAGCAATATGACCTATCTATCTGAGTGAAATTAAAGAAAGAAGAAAAAAGAAAGTTTATTCAATAAAAACGTGTTACCACAGGTATGCCTCGAGGCAAACTTCTTGATCCATCATGGCGGGCAAGCAACCAATCACAACTCGTAAAACGGGTTTTAGTTGTGATTGGTCGCCGCCCCACCACGATGGTTCAAGAAGTTTGCCCCACACTGTATTACACATTTTAACAAAGACAATTCACTAGGGCGGTTATTAAGCCAAGATTTCTTTGTTAATTAATTTGTATCAACCAACCTTCAATAATCCATGTCATAATTAATTCGCAAATTAACCGTCGGTCGTCGGTTTTTAACTTTTAAGTCAATATTATTTTGTCCACATGCTAATGTTTAATAAGTAACTTGATTTAAAACGTAGATACCTGTAATTTAACCACCATGTCGCCTTTTGCCTAAATTTTTTTAGATTGCTGTTGGTCTTCTAAAGAAAAATACATAAATAAACTACTTGTTTGGCTGAAACGGCTGCGTCTCAGCCATTAGGTGACAAGAGGCGTATTTTGCTCTACATACTCATATGGGAACTTAAAAGCAATGTAAAATATGAAATGGACTTATTCTTTTAATGATGTAGCCACAGGTTAACTAATCGTTTGTTTCTTTCGCTCCAGGTGGGGATTTTCCAGTCTTTCTTACGAAGTTATTAATTAGTCATAATGAGTTTATATAATTTTTAAGCTTAAGTTTTAAGTCTCTTTTAACTGTAAATTCGCAAAGGAGGAATGATAAGTTTCAAAGTTAACTTATCATTCCTCCTTTGCGTTGTTTATTTTTACAAAAATATATTTTAAAGCAATAAACCTTTTTTAAATATTATGAACTCTCTGGAGGAGAGGTACAAAAACATGGTTAGCGTAATCAACTTTCAAGTGGCGAGCACTGCAACACAGTCGCAAACCCCGTGGCCGATGTCCGCATCGAGAGATAAGGGAAAAGTATAGGAATACTAATAACAACACTATGTAGGGATTAAGACGTGCGCCATGTTTATGAATACACTAGCTGACCCGGCAAATTATAATATACTTTACTAAAGTACGTCGTATCACCAAGATTAGACAGATAAAAATAAATAATCACGAAAGTGACAGACACGCCCGACGGGGGCATTTTTGGCGCTAGTTACAGTACATTTTTTTGTTCTAATCTTATGGAAAAGATTGGTATTAGATTTTGACCGCACGCAGACGCGGAAGCGGCCATGGAATAAATGACAGTTTTGTATCGTACGACAGTCAAAACTATTTTCCATACAAAATTACAATTTTTATTTTTAATTTTCCGGAATAAAAAGTAGCCTCTATGTTACTCTCCAGCTTTCAAAATATCCCCATACCAAAAATCAAGTCAATCAGTTGCTCCGTTTTGACGTGAAAGACGGACAAACAAACAAACAAACACACTCTCACATTTATTATAATAGTATGGATTTCTTTTAGCTTATATTTTAGTTTGGTTTAAAGAATTTTCTTTTTCAACTTAACATTATGAACATTATTTGTTATTTAAGTGATTTGATATTTGCGCATACTGTATTATTGAATTAAAACACCTAGGGAAAAACGTCATAAAAGTAGAAAAAAATCTCATAAACTGACATATTAAGACCCTGAAGGGTTTTTACATAATATAGGTGTTACTACAAAACGTTGTCTAAAGTTAGACTTGGTTTAAAACTGAAGCTGTCACTTTCATTCGGTAATCAGAAAAGAGAGACAGCATCAGTTTTAAACCAAGTCGAACTTTATAGAACGTTTTGTAGTAACATCATAAATGTTTAATTCTAGAGTAAAAAGTTCCAAAATATAGCGAGTGATTGCCAAATACGACCTCTGGCGCCCTATCTACATAGTATTTTCAACAGAATTTGCGTGCACAGCGTTCTGTTGTTGTCGTGCGGTCAACTCGCCCAGTTTTTGTTGCACCTGGGCTAAGGAATTGAATCTGCGTCGCCGCCGCGCCGCAATCGCGCCGCACCCGCCCCGCACCCGCCCCGCGACCGCTTGCAACTGCGAAACTTCATTACCCGCCGGTTGTCGGCGAATAAATGCATTTTCAACGAAATGTTTCAGTTCAGCTCTTGTTCAACTGTTTGGTTAAACATGGAGATGTCGGATGATTTCATTAAAATTGTAACTGGAAGTTTCTCACGCGTTTAATTTGTTGATTTAGTTTTCTGCTATTCTAAGTTTTGGAAAAGTATTAAGAATTTTCTTTTGCCATTTGTCATCCAGTCCGGGTCGTGTTAAGAGAAGGTAACAAGAAATCATAGGACCAAGGAGAATGGGCCACTACCTACCACGCAGGTCCAATGCGGATTGATGGGTATTAACGTCTCCATACGTACTCTATACAAATAAATAAAATTGGAGTGTCTGTTTGTAACATTGAAATAACTGCTTTTTACTACATGCATATGATCATATGTACGGTACATGTACCAAAATGACATGTTTTACAATTTTTGTCTGTCTGTCTGTCTGTCTGTTTGTTCCGGCTAATCTCTGAAACGGTTGGACCGATTTTGATGGGACTTTCACTGGCAGGTAGCTGATGTAATAAGGAGTAATTTAGGCTACTTTTTATCCCGGAAAAATATCATATTCCCTCGGGATAACGTCGTGTAGTACACGCGGGTGAAATCGCGGGCGGCCGCTAGTCCGTCTATAAGGAAGGCTTTTGCCCCAGGGAGTGGGGACTTATAGTGGGCTAGCGGACCCACGAGGTTTTACCCGCGTGGTACCCATTCCCGTGGGAATATCGGGATAAAATACAGCCTATGTCACTCGGGTAAAATGTAGCTTTCTAATGGTCGAAAAATTTTCTAAATCATTCCAATAGTTTCGGAGCCTATTCTATGCAAACAAACAAACAATCAAATCTTTCCTCCTTATAATAGGTATTAGCATAGAAGCATAGATAGTATAGATGATGATGATGATGATAGGATCAAGTATCTCTATGTTATTTGTGGAAGCGTTATAAGTGCACACTAAAAGATTTTAAGATCCTGAATTCTGGATCTGGTAGCATATTCTCGAAGTCTCGAAAAGGTACATTGAATAAAAATAGAGCCGTGAAAAAAAAACTGGATTAAGAAAAGAAAGTTAAGAAAAGGTTTATTTGCATCACAATCACACAAAAAATACACTGAAAATTTTAATTAAGTACTTATAGAGTATACAAAATCTCACACGATGCGTTGATTATGTGTCGTGTGTAGGCAAAAATTCTCAGCGAAACATTTGGCCTGTATGAGCAAAACGCTGGTTTTCAGCCATTTCAGCCTCCCTGGATCCTTACACGCGGATGGAATCTTAGACATCTACTTCTTAATTGCTGAATTGCATTAAGAAGTACACAAACCAAAAAAAAATATGCCACGTATTTTTAAACTTGTTAGGTAGTAAACTGATAAAATAAAAAAATCGGCCAAGTGCAAGTTGGACTCGCCCATGAAGGGTTCCGTACATACCTTACGTACCGATTGCCTATACCTTGCCAAAATTCCAACATAATTTTTTGTCAGCAAAATATAACTTTGTTTTTCATAGTTTTTGTATGAATGACAAAGTTACATTTGCGGTTTTTGAAAATGTGTTATATCTCAAAAAGTACTCACTATGTATCGTTCAAACCAATTTTCGTTGAAAGTATTTATTAAAATCTACAGCATATATTTTTTCTAGATTTTTCACTATTTTATTTCAAAAGTTAGAGGGGGGACGGGACACACATTTTACCACTTTGGAAGGCTCTATCTTTCAAAATATTGAGTTTGAGAAAAAATGTGTTGAGAAACCTCCATATTATTTTCAAAGACCTATCTATAGACACCCCACACGAATATGTTTGATTAAAAAAATATTTTTCAGTTTCAGTTTTATGTATGGGGAGCCCCCCTTAATTTGTTTTTATTTTTTATTTTTGTATTAAAATCGTAAAGCGGTTTACGGAATAGATCTACCTACCAAGTATTAACTGTGTAGTTTTTATAGTTTTGGAATAAAGTGGCTGTGACATACGGACGGACGGACAGACAGACAGACAGACAGACAGACAGACAGACAGACAGACAGACATGACGAATCTATAAGGGTTCCGTTTTTTGCCATTCGGCTACGGAACCCTAAAAAAGGTATGGCATTAAAAGTTCAGTCCTTACAAGAAACTGTGATAAAAAACACTTGTTTTAATATGTAAGTAAATAAGTTACTATCCTACTTCCTACTATTAATCCTACTATAATATTATAAATGTGAAAGTTTAGATGTTTGGATGTTTGTATGTGTGTTTGTATGTTTGTATGTGTTACTCAATCACGCTAAAACGGCTCAACGGATTTGGCTGAAATTTGGGACACAGATACTTTGTGGCCTGGAGAAAACATATGCTACTTTTATCCCGAAGAAAAATCACATTCCCGTGGGATAACGTCGTATATACCACGCAGGCGAAGCCGCGGGCGGAAAGCTATAACTGCATAAGGCTATCCTACCACTCTTTAGTAGAAATATAAGCTGTTTGAAGCTCACATTTCCAAGTGTTTTGTGTTTGTGTGTGCACAAAACGATATGGCATTCTTGAAGAAAAACGTCTTTCCTAGAAATAATGGCTGCTCTACACATCTGCGAGTGTGCCATTGTTGCAGCACGCACAATGCGTGCGTTGCATAAAGGGAACAATGCACGGGGTGGGCTCACGCATCCGCGTCTTGAGGCTTTGAGCTCACCGCCTTTGTACCCACGCGCCGTCATCAAGAAACGACTTGCGAAAATACGCAACGCTCGCACTAAGGTACTATTTAGGTCGTGTTGTTAAAAAGGGCGATGGTTTAATTCCACAGGAAACCAACTGGCTGATTTATTTACAAAAGATATCCTGTAAGAAGGTCTTAGATTTAAGACCTAATTTAAGTTTATCCTCACATATTCAGTTATGATGTTACAGTAAGTTCTTATTTTATGTTTTCAAAATATCGCAAGGATTAAAATGATGTTGTTAATGAGAAGAAAGATAATATTTAAGTTATATTTTTATAATTGTTATACTTGACTTTTTAACCGACTTCTAAATCAAAAAGGAGGAGGTTCTCTATTCGTCTGTATGTATGTTTTTTTTTTTTTTTTTTTTTTTTGTGTATGTCCACCGATTACTCGAAGACGGCTGAACCGATTGAAATGGTTCAAACGTTATTACATCAGGTTGGTTTCCAAGTTGGTCCCATTTTTTGAAATTTTGAAATCGGTTCAGTAGTTTTCAGGAAATCTTGAAAATACTGTCGTTTTCGTTACCACTTTATGTAAATTTAATACGTATCTTTAGGCATAACTCCTTTGTTTATAAACCGATTTAGATGATTCTTGTTTTGTTAAAAAGGGGATACCACAAGGTATTTTAACCGACTTCAAAAAAGGAGGTTTTCAGTTTGATCACATACCTATTTACCAGAAAACACGTAAATTGCCTGCACGATGCACTAAAAAGAGTGAAATAAAAATTATTTTTATAAAAAAATTAAACCGCCTTCAAAAAAAACATCAAAAAAGTAAGAAATAATTCCTCACCAAATAAATAACGTAAGTACTTTGAAGTCGGGCGGTTTTTAACAAAAACAACTAAAAATTGTACTTACATGTTTCACGCCCGACTTCAAAGTACTTACGTTATTTATTTGGTGAGGAATTATTTCTTACTTTTTTGATGTTTTCTTTGAAGGCGGTTTAATTTTTTTTTGAGGGGGACTGTTGGAAAACACAAAAACCTAAGTCCGTAATAATATCTATGGTTATAATTACATCTATGTTATACTCTCTGTCTGTCTGACTTTACTGCCTTGCTCTCTGTTAGAACGTACAATAAACATCCGATTAATTAAACGCGGTGGTTATTGCTTGGCCTAAAATAAAATTAAACAAGTGTGACGCTGGTCGGTATTATAGAACAACACTCAAGTGGGGATCTCTTCTCAACAGTTAGAAAAAGATGCAAATAATAGGGGTTAAAGAATGAAATTGCCGTTTTTTTCTTTTGTACATATAACTTAACACCTTTTATGATATTAGAAATACATAATTTTTAAAATATTGCGTTACATTAAGACCGTATCGAGCAGCTTTTGATAATTTAATAACCACGATATTTGATTATTCACATAGAAAAACTTATCTCGAAAGTTACGACTATTTTTGTTTCCAGAATTTCGTACTTTATTAGTTGTAACTTAGTGAAAAGATTTTTTTTGCTCTTATCGAATATGTCATTGTAGTTAAAATGTCCATAAAAACGTGTGTAAAATTTTGTAAAGTTACAAAATATTAGTCGTTGAATAAATTACATAAACGTTAGTATGGGAAAAAACAATTGTACAAAAATCTCCATACAAAACGGCAATTTGATACTTTAACCCCTAATACATGCAACGAATATATTCATCCCTTGCTAACTATACTTGAGAAGAGATCTCCACTTGAGTATCGTTCTACAATACGGGCCTAAGTTTTGCGCACACGTGAGCTGACTACCGTCATTCCGTGACGTACCGTCGAATACCCGTACCTTCGTCCCTTGAATTGGTTTCAGACCAATTAAAAAACCATAAAATATAACTTTATAATTAATAAGCCAATTACTACTACATTAACCGCATGTTAGACCTGGGTGCATACCATCAACTTTAAGAACAGCGATTCAAAAATAGCGCGATGCAGAATAGGTTCCTAAAAGAATTGCTTTCTTTCGTACTATGACCTTCTAAAAACTAGATCGCAAATGAATTGCTAAATGTGAATGACCGAACGATTTTATTTGTGTCCTTATTTCTTCTACTCGTCTCTTTCACTCGATTCTGTCATGCCCGGAGAGTGAAAGGGACGGGTATAACCTGCAGGTGTCATGTTAGCTTGGCCGAGTTATAAGTCAAATAAGAGTTGATGACAGCTCAGCGGCTGTGAAATGTCATTGAATGATCACTGAATCGCTGTCATTGATATTAAGCTGTCGTGGTACGAATAAGCGAAGCAGATCAGTTTAGGTCCTAAACAAAACCGCAATAACAGTTGATGGTAGGCACCCAGGCGTCTACTTGCTCTCGCGGAGGTGTTATTATTTAAAGTCCGTTCGGTTAGATAGTGTCGGTACAGCCGCACGGCATTGTGGCAGAGCGACACTATCTAAGCGAATGGACTATACATTATAAGGTTTTCATCTTTAATGTCGTTGCATATAGTAATCACGTATAGAAGAACAATAGTAGATTGTACAACAAGTGCATAAAACGTTTTATGTACGAGTTATACACTCTGCTTTTCACTTCGAATGTGAGGAAAATAAATAGCAATATTGCAAAAAATAAAAAATAAAAACTTCGCCATATTGGCGGGAAGACTTTCTTTTTCTTTTTTTATACGTGGCGTTGCAGCACTGTGCACAGTGGCAGTGCACGTTAAAAATATATGATAATTATCTTAGCATATATTTTTAACGATCTATGCTAAACTCGTATTGCATATATATAGTCGTACCTATGCAATACGACTTTAACATAGATCGTAGTCCATAATGCTTTTGAAATACTTATTTTTTAGAAAACTCATTAATTTTGCCTAGTTTCATTAAGTTAGTAATAAAATTTAATATGGATTAGGTAGGTATATGTACAAAATTGAAGAACCAGAATGAAATGAGTAACAAGTTTATTTAACGATGTTTAATAAATTGCGTGTGTGACTGTTTACCTGAAGACCTTTGTCTTAGAGTCTGAGACTTAGACGAAGATTTTAATTTATGCACTAGAGCATAAAAAGCGATTTTATGCAGCCTATACCCAACATAAAGACGAACTTTACGAGTATGAGAAGTGAAAACAAATTAAGAAATGAATGTATCGAATGTAAACGCGCCTTACACAATCAATGTGATCGAAACCGGAAAAAACAAGGAGGTATCAATAAATTGATCAACAGTGTGAAGTGTGAAGGAAAATTCGAATCAGTTCAAACGCGCAGGCACTCGAGAGGCGCCTGAAAACCTGGCTGATTGACAGGGGTTCGGCTGAAGAGCATTCGGACCGAAGCAGATGGAATAAATATTTATTGCTTTATTCATGATTCGAATACGTAAAACTGGGATAAGAAAATTTGATAGCAAACATCAAATCACGATAGTAAATAAGTATGAAATTTTTATATCAAATTACTTACTTATTTACTACTAGGGTTACAAACTATTTACTGAAATATTTATATTAACTGTCTTCAACAGCAAGAATAAGTGATGACAGATACACATATGTCAAACTGAAAGTAATGGCTCTAATAATAAAATTACTGCCGCACGAGACGCAAGTTAAATTTAATTGGGCATAAAATATCTTTCCTACTTTAAAAAGACACAGAAAGATATTTAATTGCCAATTAAATTTAACCGGCGTCTCTGAGTGCATGAGTGGGACAATTACCGCCTTGTATGGCTCATGCCCGAATACTCGAACGCTACTTAACTTTGGGAGCGTCTCAAGCATGGCCCTGTCGCTTTAAATGTCAAACGTATGAAAGCGATGCCATGATGTTTGAGACGCTCCCAAATTTGATTTGCGTTCGAGAATTCGGGCATCAGAGATTTGTATATCTATTCACTCAAAGGTCGTCCAACGAGTTATATTTACCTACCTTTTATCTTAAATACTTATATAGTTCAACTTTTTAACTCAACAAGAAAATAACATTCAGAACGCGTTTAATTCAACTCCTGACCGCAACAACTTCAACTAACAACTAACAACTTGTAATTTTTTAATCAACAACAACTCTCTCAATTGAATCGGACACGGCAAGGCTCCCCCTCCCCCCTCCTCGGGAAATACAAAATGGAAACAAATGGAAAAAGTTCGGAATGTCTTCTCGGATATAACCGTCTTGTATCGTACTTAAGGAGTTACCTGTTCGCTCGTGATTTCGACTTTCTCTTTAATTCGGATTTGTTTATATTTAGGTCTGCAGTACCTAGGGTTGTCGGTAATAAATAAAAATACATCACGATGATGATGCAATTGACCGATTTCGGCAACGATGACTGCATCATTCTGTTCGCTGATTGGCTCTTTCGTGCGATTTCATATAGCTACAGTAGCCGATTTTATTTTGGAATACACGGGCACACCGACGACACGTTAAGACTCCGTTAACAATATTGTCATAGTGAAAAAAAACCGTGTTCTGTGATGCTCACCATAGCTACAAGATTATTGTGTATTAGGTATTAGGTAGTAAGCAAAATTGTACTTAATTTAAGCGGTATTCTGTATTGTGATGGAAAGTAACCCTACTATTATGTGAAGGTCATTTTTCGAATTTGACGACTCTGTATAAGTTAAAACAGGGAGGAAAAAAATAGCCACTGGCGAGTTTCTTGCCGGTTCTTTTGACTACAAGGTCTCCTGCCGTAGGATTTGCGAACCGATGGCGTAGCTTCATTGACGTTCATAAGTGTTGTTAAACAAACCTAAATTGAATAAACGAAATTGAATTTTGAATTTTTTTGTGCATGTGATTTCAGCGCTACTCGTCTGTAATAGTACAATTTTGTAATACGCACCCCGGGCCCGAAAATCGGTGATGTTGTTACAACTCACAGTTTCCGACCAAAATATATACTAGGAATCATCATCATCATAATCATGTCAGCCGAACGACGCCCACTGCTAGGCATAGGCCTCCCCCAAGGATCTCCACAACGATCGGTCCTGCGCCGCCCGCATCCAGCGGCTTCCCGCGATCTTGACCAGATCGTCGGTCCACCTTGTAGGGGGCCTGCCCACGGAACGTCGTCCGGTACGCGTCATTCTGGTCGAGTAGATAGTGAGAATTTGTATGAAACAGCTGGTTTATTTTGTTGAGTTGCAGAGTTGGCCCCTAGTAAAAGTTGTGGTGTGACCATCAGTAGCACGGTGAAAAAGTACACATTTCTTGTAACTAGTGTGTAAAAAAGCACTACAATTGAACTACAATTGAAACACGATTGAGACACGATTATGACTTAACGTTAGCAGATTTGGCATCCCGGAGTGCAACCCGTGGTTTTTTTCGTTGTATTAGAATATAACAGAATAAGTACGCAATATCGAGTAAACACCTCTCAAACACAGTGTTCATAACAAACATTGCCATTGCCAGTGATAAAACATACAGCGAGCTTCACCACTTGTTTCTAAACCTTATTTCAATTTCAGAGCAACAATGTGACCTCCATGTGAACCTTCAGGTGACAAGCAGCAATAGCTCCAATATAAATGCAAATGTCCAAAAGGCAAACAAATCGCGTGGAGCATTCCAGCGCCCGTTCCGAGCTCGTCCCGCGCTCGTCCCACGCCCGGCCCACGTCACCATCGCAACAATTTTTTGGAACTTTATGGGATATGAATTTATATTGAAATTGAAAGAAATATTATGGTCGTAATAAATCTAGAAAATTATTTACCTATTCGCTTTATCTACTATGTAGTAGGTACCTAGCTACAGCTACACTAGGTAAAGATAAAGATAAAGATATATTTATTTGCAAAAATTAAGTTCAAAAACTAAAACCCGACTACTGAAAAATCACGCTCTAAAAAGTATGAAACAAGAAAATATTCTCATCTGAAATTGCCGTGGTCGTATGCCACTTTTCCCTAGAATGAAAATATTGTTTTGTTATATTATATAGTTATGGGCATACGACCACGGCAATTTCAGATGAGAATATTTTCTTGTTTCATACTTTTTAGAGCGTGATTTTTCAGTAGTCGGGTTTTAGTTTTTGAACTTAATTTTTATTTACATTATTTTGGGGTCATAATTTTGCGCTGTGTAGTGCCGGCACATAAAAATAATAGCACTACCCCCTTTCTTCTCGAGGGTGTCGTAAGAGGCGACAAAGGGAAAACTGCCATCAAGAGAGGGGCAGCAGCGTCTCTATGTAACAGCAGGACATATATTTTTTTTGTTTATAGTGAGGGCAAATACAGTCTTTTCGTATACCGCTAACGGTATGTTGGACTCAGTCAGACAAGGTCTGTCTCTCGCCGCGCTCAGCCCTCCCGCCAAGCCAAATAGGCTTTGCGCACAGCAGGACATACTGCGATCGCCAACACTTAGCAGGCCAAGCGTGGCGATTATGGCAACCCGATTATGATGATTACATATTATGATTATGGCGATTTTTACACCAAATCAATCAGCCCCCAGTCCACGGCGGCCCCGCTATTCCTAGCTACTAGCGGCTATAGTAACGGCGGGGCAGGGGGTGCTGAGAATCCCCGGGTAAGACCAGGCTACCAACACAGACGACTTGACCTGACAACCTACAACACGAGCATATTGCGGACTGTCTCGAAGCTCATAGAGTTGGAAGAGGTTTAGTAAGTTACACTGGGACATCATTGGATTATCTGAAGTCCGAAGAGAACTTGATTATCCTGCAATCCGGTAACTTACTTTACCACCGGGAGGGCGAACAACAGTCCCTAAATGTTGTCCACATTCCACAAGTCCCTAGTCAACAACGTGATCACCATCGGAAGCGTGTCGAGCCGGGTAGCGTACCCGATACTCAGAATATCGAAACGGTATTCGCCAAATGTATACACTCCGACCTCGACACATGGCGATGACGAAGTGGAGTCTATGTATGAGGAGGTTTCGAAACCCATGCATAGCTATAAAACCCACTATATGGTTGTGATGGGAGATTTCAATGCTAAGTTGGGGCAACGTTGCAGTGATGAGTTAAGAGTGGGGCAATTTGGATTTGGGCAATGGAACGATAGCGGCCAGATGTTGGCAGACTTCATGGAGACGGAGAACCTCTTTATGATGAACTCCTTCTTCAGGAAGCCCGGACCCGCCAAATGGACCTGGATCAGCCCGGGCGGTACAGTCAATAACGAGATCGATTTAACATGTCGACCAAGAAGCACATCCTCAATGATGTCAGTGTGATCACCGCTGTTAATACAGTAAGCGATCACCGTATGGTCAGAGGCACATTGAATATCAATGTTAAGCTTGAAAGATCGCGACTGATAAAATCCAAGCTCCGACCAATACCGGCTCAAATTTAAAACAATGGCTCTCAAGCAGCTTAAAAACAACAAGGCGGGCGGGCTTCTGAGAGCGGGCGGAAAGCCGATACTTAAAGCTTTTCAATTCAATCATCCTCGAGTTCAAAACGCCAAAGGCATGGGGCAGAAGCGTTTTTCAAGAAGGGTGATAGGACTCTTTTGAAGAACCACAGACCCATCACGTTTCTGAGCTATATCTATAAGATGTTCGACGACTTCCAACCTCCCGAACAAGCCGGGTTCTGGAAAGGCTAATAGCACCAAAGACCACATTCATACGCTGCGGCTAGTTATACAGAAAACTGAAGAGTACAACTTGCCACTTTGCTAGGCGTTCGTGGGCTACGAGAAAGCCTTTGATACTATTGAGAACTGGGCAGTGCTGCAGTCTCTCCAGAGCACAGGTACATCTATGTGCTCAGGTACTTATACCAAAACGCCACCATGTCAATCCGATTACAGAACCAGAGCTGTAATCCTATCCAACTACAGCGAGGTGTGAGACAGGGAGACGTCGTCATCTGTCCGAAACTGTTCACAACTGCGTTGGAGGATATTTTTAAGCTTCTAGATTGGAAAGGATGCGGCATCAACATCAATGGCGAGCACCTAACACACATACGGTTTGCCGATGATGTAGTTCTTATGGCTGAGACCTTGGAAGACCTGAACATAATGCTCGAAGATCTCAGTAATGCTTCTCAAAGAGCGGGTCTAAAGATGAACATGGATAAGACGAAAATCATATCCAATACCCATGTTCCACCCGCTCCATTCGTTGGGAACATTACGCTCGAAGCTGTTGACCACTTTGTATACCTAGGGCAAACGGTCCAGTTAGTAAGTCCAACTCCGAGAAAGAGATCTTTCGACGAATTCAGCTCGGATAGGCAGTGTTCGGGAAGCTCTATATCTATAAGCGCGATATATTCGCGTCCGAAATACCTCCATGTCTCAAGACGAAAGTCTTTGACCAGTGTGTGTTGCCAGTAATTACTGGCTTACTGACCTATGGAAGTGAGACGTGGTCTTTTACTATGGGTCTCAAAGAAGGCTCAAAGTCACCTAGCGAGCAATGGAGAGAGCGATGCTTGGTATTTCCTTGCTCGATCGAATCAGAAAGATGAGATCCACAGGCGAACTAAAACCACCGACATCGCTCGAAGGATTGTACCGTTGAAGTGGCAGTGGGCGGAACAGATAGCGCGGAGAAACAATGGCCGTTGGGGCGGAAAGGTTCTCGAATAGCGATCGCGTACCGGTTCCGTGGGTAGGCCCCCTACAAGGTGGACCGACGATCTGGTCAAAGTCGTGAGAAGCCGCTGGATGCGGGCAGCGCATGATCGATTATTGTGGAGTTCCTTGGGGGAGGCCTATGCCCAGCAGTGGGCGTCGTTCGGCGATAATGATGATGATGAATTACGTGATAAAGTCAAAATTCGATTTATGCAAGCAAAGCCGCAAGCAACAACTAATAAAATATATATTTTTAAAACGAGCTCACCAAGAGCTTTCATTTGATACCAAACACGATATTCTTCTCAAAAAAAAGTTTTTTTGTTCACAACTTTATGTCGTCTAGAGGGCGCCATATTCAATTTCATGTGTCGTGACATAGCCTATAACCAGCAGACAATCAAGACGCTTCCAACGATACCTCAATTGTGAATATATGATCAGCAGTTTAGAACTTATGCGGGAACAGATGAACATACATACAAACATACATACATACATACATACCGGTCAAACTCATAACCCTCCTTTTTTTTGCTTTGCCGTAGTCGGGTAAAAAAACATGAGTAACATAGTGATGATGATATGTTAGGTATTATCCATTACCATAAAGTTAATATACCTTAGCGGAATAGAGGAACAACCACGAGCTGTCAAACGAAACCGAAATTGGATCGCATTTGTGTGTGTAAAATTGTTTATGTATGCGTGTCAGTGATGTGCGTCATGTCGCTTTTCAGATTAATATCGATATCGATAATATTAAATAATTACAGTAATAAATAAATATATATTGGACACGATCACACTCATTGTTCCAATACCAAAGTATAGTAGCTTAAGCACTATTATTATGGAAATTAGAAACAACGACGGGTAATTACCACATACACCCAGACCCGAGGAAATATAGAAAAATTAGTTTTCAACATTTACCCGACCTGGGGGTCTACCGGCTAAAAATATGAAGTTCAGATCCATATTACTGATTTCAAGCCCATACCCATAATATGGGCTTCAATTGGAGCTACCGGCTAACTGTTTTTCCGGATCTGGATTTCGCGAGTGAATGATAGTCGCGTCTTGTTGCATCATATCAAATAAATACCAATATTTAACAAAATATTATTATTTCTCTGCATTTTTTAATCTTATTATTTATATTTTAAATGACAACGGACAAAATCGATAAAAACAATTAATTTAGTTCTTTATAGTATTAAAAACAAGTATAAGTTATAAAAACAAGTATTCCTAAAATAAATAATGTACGTATCAATTAATAACCAAACGCAAATGACAAGCCCTTCTACGGTATTCCACTTATGAAAGATCTTAGTCCAATATGCATTTGATCAAAGAATTTATCAATGAAACCATTCGAAGTTGTCCTATTTGATAAGTGGAATACCACCCTTAACTTTACTTTTTGAAATATGTAAATAACACAAAATTTATAAAATACTAGCTTTCCGCCCGCGGCTTCGCCCGCGTGGACTACACGACGTTTTCCCGCGGGAATGTTATATTTTTCCTGGATAAAAAGTAGCCTATGTTCCTCTCCAGGCCACAAAGTATCTGTGTCCCAAATTTCAGCCAAATCCATGGAGCCGTTTTGGCGTGATTGAGTAACAAACATACAAACATCCAAACATCTAAACATCCAAACATCTAAACTTTCACATTTATAATATTAGTAGGATAACGAAAAAGGCATACCTTTGAGGGTCAACTATGGTTTCTCTTCGATTTGTGTGCGCTAATTACGTGAACAATTTGACAAATGAGCCCGTCATGGCAAAATTTTGTAGAAGTTCAAGTTTGGGTCATTTTGTGGTTAATGTTTTTCATTACCTCTTATGATACTACCCGTAAGGCTCATTATCAGAGCAAGGTTGCAGATATTTATCAAGATTTAAAGAAAAGCAGACCGAATGTTCCTTATAAGTTTAATATTGATATGATGGAATGGACGGCTACTCCAAGACAAGAACATCCTACTAATATTATAAATGTGAAAGTTTAGATGTTTGGATGTTTGGATGTTTGTTACTCAATCACGCTAAAACAGCTGAACGGATTTGGCTGAAATTTGGGACACAGATACTTTGAAGCCTGGAGAGGAACATAGACTACTTTTTATCCCGGAAAAATATCACAATCCCGCGGGATAACGTCGTGTAGTCCACGCGGGCGAAGCCGCGGGCGGATAGCTAGTTGTTTATAAGATGATAATTACAGAGAAAATCATTCAACAGAACCTTTAAAAGATAAACAGTACAAAGTATACCGTAATGTCTTAAATTATGTGTTGTGAACTTGTGACAATAACAACTTGGTTAATAAATGCATGATGATACCATTTTGATAGTTCTTTATTTCTGGTTGTTAATTTCTTGTACTTACCTACTTATACCTTTGTGTTTACATAAATTATTACTATATTGTGACAAATTCAGACTAAACAAAGCCAATATTCTCAATTAAGAAGTGCCACAACACAACCCTTCGAGAATTGAAAATAAGCAATGTTTAGTTTCTTGAATTCATATTTTTAACACTTATTTATGTAGCATAGGTAGGTACTTATTTTTATCATTATCTTTATTTTATATAAATTTGCTATGAAAGAGAAATAAAATTACTATCATTTATGAGGATGATTAAAAAGTTAGACCTGTAAATACATAAGTTATTTATTTCTTCAGCGGCCAAATGTTATTTTATTTTCTATGATTTTTCAGTTAAGCACTTCTTATGTTTTCAGTTGCTAACTAAAATATAAATAAGTGGGTTTTTGACATTACAATTTAACAGCAATTAAGAAAATTAACAAATTGTCTATCAACTCATAATTTTATTTGGAAAATATGAACTTTAATCGCTGTCTCATAAGAGTTGCACACAATAGACAGGTATAGATGTGCATTGTAGCTATGCTATATTGTACTTAGTATGTACAACATAGCATAGCATATTATGTGGTTGTACTACTTACTACAAAATACTTTTACAAAATAGCACATAACGTGGATTAGGTACTTTGAATAGAAATTGCTAAATAAATAGGATAATAATAAGGTTTATTTATTCAGTAATTCTGAAATAATTGCATCGTCCCGAAACGAAAAACGACAAACTAGAGTTAGTCTGTTAAGTATAGAGTATCTAACAAATGATAACAGATGGGAGCTTTTATTGAAATTTATAACTTTAACTTCTATTGATTCGGTTAAAAATAAAAAGATATTTGTTCGACAGAAATGATGAAAAATAAGCAATGATTAAACTTTCAAATAAAATAAAATTCCTTTATTTCAGACCATTTCTTTGCTTACTGACTATTTTAGTACAAAATCACAATATTAAAATTAAAATTGAAAAAGTAAATTAAAATAGGCTACTTATAAATAAATAAATAAAATAAAAAAGGCTTTTATTTCTTACTTTTGGTAAATTTAACAAAATATGCATAATATTTACTTTATACTAAATTCTTAACTAATACATAATAATTGCAAATTGTTCGGAAAAGATCGACACTTCTGAACGCATCCCTAATGTCACGTCAAATTGACATTTAGCTGTCACTTGAAGTTGACAGTACTCACTTGATTGGAATTCTTGTAAGAAACATGTCGGATTAAATTTTGCTGAATTTTTAAAAACCGCTCGCGTTGAATATGCCTGGCATATCAAGCCTGAATTGAATCTTAAATTATCTATTTGATCCCGTGTTGTACGACCAAGATTTTGACGCCATCTTGACGAGTGGCCGGTCGCGATGCTTTGAAGGATAACCATCCACCACGCGTTGTTGTCGGGACAATATATCTTAATAAAAGCTCCCCCGTGTGTGTTGGTGTATATTGTTGAAGCGCCCAGTGTCTTGGGACCGCTGTGTAGTATTTGTTTTGTGAGTAAGGTGACGAATTGGTAAGGTCTGCAGAAGAAGAAGGAGCTACCAGGGGCGCGCGCCCCCTCTCTCCGCAGCCCAGGAGACTTTCGACACCACAGAACCGTATGTAAAATCACCTTACCTCACATTAAGTCGCTGTGTATCGCAGTCCAATTGTTCAGCTACATCCCGGCTGAAACCAAGTTTTGTCCGGAGTCTATACTAGAGAAAAGCTTCCACTGCGCCATGCCGGCCCCGCGGGTCTAGGCAGGGGTGTACTGAACATTTCTTGGTAGCAAGAGCGTAGTTTGAAGGCCTGAGAGGCCCACGCCAAAACTTTGTCTATTAATCAGTGCCGTTTTGATGACCATCTGGTCCGGACTGGATTAATTTGTACTTGTAAATGGTAATTAACTTGCATTTGAAAAGTAAAGGGCATTCCTTTGTTATTGGTTCCATGTCTTGTAATTAATTGTCATGTATTGAAGTTCCAAAATGTAAACAGATGCCTTTCTTTGTTCATAATAATTATTATTTAGTTTTGTTAGCAAATTTGAGTTGTGAATATTGACAAGTTGTTGCTAAATAATAGCTAATAAAAGGTTAGCTAATAAGTTTGCACTCAATACTTAGTGAAACTTAAATGATTTAAGACATTGTTTACACATTGAAACTTATTGAAACTTGTGCTTTGAAATAACTAAAATCATCTTGTTGTATGTCGATATCCAAGTGAATTTCAATAGTCAGTGATTTGTTTGAACTGAATGACTTTTGACTTATAAAGTCAAAGTTAGTTTGTGTCTAAGTTATAACCTCTTGAGAGTTAGAGTTATAATTATATACTTGAGTTTTGTTGTTTTCTGATAACCTCCAAATATTTAGGAGTTTGTGTCATTATAAATACTTTGTTGTTGTAATATTGGAGTTTTGTGGTTATTAATAACCTCCAAATATTGGAGATTTTGTGTTATAGTGAATATTTTGAATTTGTTGATAAATTTGTGACGTTACAATGACGGCCTCCTCGGCTAAAGCCAAAATACGTTCTGAGTTACGGTGGTTAGCTTCTGCGGTTGCATTGTTGGATCGACCGGATAGGACGGAGGCCTTGTTGAACAGATACGTAGATCTGCCCATACGTTTGGCTGTTGTTGATGAGCAGTATGCCTTATTTTTGGAAAGGACTGTTGAGGCCGAGGTGGAAATGCGACAAGAAGTCGGTTTGGATGTGGACCAGTGTTATGATTTTGCGGACAGAATTACACAGGTGGCTCGACCTTTGCAAGTGGCAAGAGAGAATGATCCGAGCCCGTCCCCGGTCACATCTAAGAGTATGCCCCCTCTCTTTGCTAGATTGGCCCCCTTAGACTTAAGGCGTTTTGCTGGTCGTCTAGAGGACTGGGAGGGCTTTATTAATATTTTTGATAGTCTCGTACATGCCCGGGATGATTTGACCCAGGGCCAAAAGTTGGCTTATTTGTTATCCGTGTTGGAAGGGGAGGCCCTTGAATCGGTTCAACATTTGGCCCCCTCGGATGAAAACTACCCTATTGCTAGGGATTTGATTGCCCGTCGGTACCAGAACGTACGACGTCTGGCGGACAACCATGTTGCCGCCATTTTGAATTTACCCCGCGTTGCCAGCGTGATGCACTTGAGAGTGGCTTTGTTGAATCCGCTGTTGGTTGCCTACAACGCATTAAAAAACTTAAAACTCCCAGTGGAGCAGTGGTCGTTTTTGTTACTGCACATTGTCCTGGGAAAGTTGCCGGACTCTGTTAAGGTCCGTTTTGAGCAGCAGTATGGTGGGGATAGTGCGACTTATCTGCCACCCTTCTCGGACCTCTTGACGTTCCTGGAAGGAGAGAGTAGACTGGCAGATAATTCCTCTCTGGCCGGTCCTATGGGACCCGAACGACCTGTGCCACAGAGTAGATCCCCCACCGGACCCCCCCGTAGGGGGCGTATGGCCCCTCGCACGCCCGGCCGCTATGCCGCCGTCCAGGAGACCGCCCGCTGCTTGTACTGTCGGGAACCGGGTCACAGCACGACCCGTTGTGATAAGTTCCTCGACCAGCGCGTCCAAGGCCGTCGAGCGATCGCGCGACAACGGACATGGTGCTACTCGTGCTTGGGCCTGCACATGCAGCGCGAATGTACCCAAGCGCACCCATGCCGCTTTTGTAAGGGCAACCACCATCCCCTCCTCTGCATGAACAGCCCAGAGGGCGGCGGAGCGCCGCAGCGCGTCGCTGCAGGATCACCTCGTATGGGTGGGGGTCTCGGACCCCCCGCGGTGTTTGCATCCCGCAGCAGTTCTAGTGGCCACCAGAGTGGCCCCAGACGCTCTCCGCCACGTTTGGAGCCTCAAACGGGCGGGGGTCCCAGGGACCCCCCCATGGGAAACCGATCCCCAAGGATGGGGATGAGTTATGCGAGCGTTGCCGGAGGTCGTAGAGGCCCCCCGCGACGTTTTGAGCCTCGCACGGGCGGGGGTCCCACGGACCCCCCCATGGGAAATCGGTCCCCAACTAGGGGGTTCGATTTTGCGAGCGTTGCGGGAGGTCGTAGAAGCCCCCCGCAACGTGTTGAGCCTCGCACAGCCGGGGGTCCCCGGGACCCCCCTTCTGAAAATCGGTCACCGTGCCCCCGCGACTATGGGGCGACGTACACGGTGGATGCTAGGCACCGATTCTCACCGCCGCTCGCCGAATACCCGCGTTTGGAGCGGCGCCCGCCCCGTCTTCAAGGGGCCGGGAGATATAACCCGCCTGATACCGGGCGAATTGGACGTAGGCAGTATGTGGGAGAATGGGACCCACTGGATCGCTATGAGCGACCCCCTTACCATGGGGGGACGTCTGGGGACCCCACATACTAGCAATCAACGTGTTTACGGTCGATTGTAGCCACCCCTCCAGAGACCGTTTTGTTGCCCACGGCCTCTGTGCTTGTCAGGGGATTGAATGGCGACCTTGTGGAAGTTCGCGCCTTGTTGGATTCCGGTGCTCAGGGGTGTGTTGTGTCATCTTGGTTAGTAAGGCGGTTGGGCCTCAAGGTGCACCCCCACACGGAAGGCGTGAGAGGTGTTGGCGATGTGAAAGTCCCCGGGTTGTTAGGGCATGTTGACTTCACATTTACATCACGTAATAAGTCCACGCCAGGCATTAAGACCTCGGCGATTGTGTTGGACACAGTTGTTGGCCGTCAACCTTCAGTTGACTTGGGACCGAGTATGTTGTCTTTGGTGTCTGATTCCCCACTCGCCGATCCAAATTTCTTCCGCCCAGGCCCGATTGATGCTCTCCTTGGAGCCGATGTCCTGGGGCGAGTTTTGTTGACGGGGAAGCGAGTTTTGCAGCCAGATGGCTTGGTAGCTCTGCAGACGACACTCGGTACAGTTGTGATGGGCCCTGCTCGCCGCGTTTTGGATTCCCTTGATGAGGATCGCGATCTTGTTTTTAATGTGTCTCTCTCCGAAGTGGTGCAGAAGTTTTGGGAGGTTGAGGAACCTCCACCAGCCCCGCGGGTCGACCCAGTAGCGGATGAATGCGAGTTGTATTACCAGAATAACACTGGTCGCCTCCGCTCTGGTCGTTTGATCACCCGTCTCCCCTTTCGTGCCGGCCGACCTCCTCTGGGCGAATCCCGACCGCTAGCGGAACGTAGGCTAGTGGCGATGGAGCGTCGCATGAGCAAGGATCCGGTCTTCCGCCAGAAGTATGTTGAATTCATGCGGGAGTATGAGGAGTTAGGGCACATGTCCGTGAGCGATTTGGATTGGCGCTCCGTTGAGCACTTCTTTTTGCCGCACCACGCCGTTTTGAAATCCGGAAAGATTCGGGTGGTCTTTGACGGTTCGGCTCCCACCTCTACTGGAGCGTCCTTGAACCAGTGTCTGCACGTAGGTCCCAAGCTGCACACGGAGATCTCAGACATTTTGACCAACTTCCGGCGGCACCAAATTGTATTTATGACTGACATCCGGATGATGTTCAGACAAACGGTCATCCATCCAGAGGATAGGAGGTACCAATTGATTTTGTGGAGAGAGAGTCCTAGGGACCCCTTGTTGATTTATGAATTGAATACGAATACGTACGGTTTGGCTTCGAGCCCGTTTGTTGCGATTCGTTCTTTGTTGGAGTTGGCCGAGAAGGAGCGCTTGAGATACCCTCGCGCCTCCGCCATTTTGGCCAGTGACGTCTATGTGGATGACATTTGCACGGGCGCCTCATCTGTCTCAGAGGCGATTGTCCTGAGAGACGAACTCACCGCCCTTTTGAAGTCGGGAGGTTACGAGTTGAGGAAATGGATATCCAACTCGCCTGATGTACTGGTTGGTTTGCCCGAAGAGCACCAGCAGGACCCCCACCTATTCGAAAATGTTGATAATCCCCATGTGGTGACCGTCCTTGGCGTACAGTACAAACCGGTCTCTGACACGTTCACTTATTGTGTGGATTTACGACCACCGAAAGTCTGGACCAAGCGTTTAGTATTGTCTACTGTCGCACGTACCTTTGACCCCAAAGGGTGGATTTGCCCCGTGCTGTTTATGGCCAAGTGTTTCTTGCAACGGTTATGGGCTTCGGGGGTGTCGTGGGATGAACCCCTCTCGGACGAGTTACTCCGAGATTGGTCGAGCTTCGTTTCATCCCTCCCCGAGATTAATGAAGTGCATTTGCCGAGGCTATTCCTCCCTTCTGAAAATTGTAAAGTTACTCTTCACGGCTTTTCCGATGCCTCCGAACGTGGATTTGCTGCGGCCGTGTACCTCCGCACCGTTACTGTTGACGGAGTTGTTGCTGTGCATCTGGTGATAGCGAAAAGCAAAGTCGCTCCCCTTCGGACTCGTCATACGATCCCGAGGTTGGAATTGTGTGGAGCTGCCCTCCTAATGCGTTTGTTGAACCACGTATGGCTCACATTAGGTCGATCTATTAAGATACAAGAGGTTTATGCTTGGACGGACAGTCAGGTCGTCCTTTGTTGGTTGAAGGCTCCGGCGCACACCTTGGACGTGTTTGTGGCCAATCGAGTGTCGCAGATTTGTAATTCCGACATCGAGTTGATTTGGAGACACGTGCCGGGAACCATGAATCCCGCGGATTGTGCGTCTCGGGGTTGTGTAGCCCCAACCCTAATTAACCACCCCCTCTGGTGGGGCCCACAGTGGTTGATGCGGCCTGAGTCGGAGTGGCCGCCCTCTCCAGCGTTGTCGAACGTAGCCGTTCCTGATATGCGGGCATGCGTCCTGGAGACTAACCCCGCCGGGGAAAAGGATTTGTTGTTGGATCGGTACAGCTCCTTACAGAAGCTGCTTGGTGTTACCGCTTGGATCAGACGTTTTGTGTACAATTGCAGAAACCCACGCGCGAGGCGTGATTCATCGGTTCTCACTCCGGACGAGCGTAGGGACGCGCTCTTGTTTTGGGTCCGGAGAGTACAAGCTGATAGTTTTGAGTCCGAGATTGAAATTTTGCGTTTAGGCCGTCGCAAGTTGAAGAGCGCGGTATCGCGATTAAATCCCTTCCTGGACGAGAGTGGGCTTTTGCGAGTCGGCGGAAGACTTCGAAATGCGAACCTGCCGTATGGAGCTCGTCACCCCCTTTTGTTACCTAAAGCCGGACATTTGACTCAACTGATAATAACAGATCGCCATGTGAATGCACAACATGCTGGCTGTAATGCTTTGTTGGCCATTTTGCAGCGTGAATTTTGGATTTTGTCTGCTCGTCGAGCCATTCGCACTGTGGTTTTCCGTTGCCTGCCTTGTTATCGACTGAAGGCCGCGACCATGCAGCCCCAGATGGGTGATTTGCCTGCTGATCGCGTCACGGAATGTAGAGCTTTTGCCGGAGTCGCCACCGACTTCGCCGGTCCCTTTACTGTAAAGGCTTCGAGACTGCGTAATGCTAAAACCTATAAGGCGTACTTGTGCGTGTTTGTGTGTTTGTCCACCAAGGCTGTCCATTTGGAAATGGTCTCGGAATTGTCTACCGAAGCCTTTGTCGCCGCCTTGAGCAGATTTGTTTCCCGTAGAGGACTGCCGACATTGATACGTTCCGATTGTGGTACTAATTATAAGGGAACGTGTAATTATCTTAAGGAAGTAGTTAAGTTTTTTGTTGATAATAAAATAGACATTGGAACCACCCTCTCCCGGCGTGGGATAATCTGGAAGTTTAGCCCTCCAGCTTGTCCGACCTGGGGAGGAATTTTTGAAGCTTGTGTAAAGGCTGCCAAGACACACTTGCGTCGCGTGATTGGAGAAACTATTCTCACGTTTGAGGAACTTGATACGGTATTTTGTAAAATTGAGGCCGTCCTCAACTCGCGACCCTTGTGCCCGTTGTCTTCGGACCCGAATGACCTGGAAGCGTTGACCCCAGGTCATTTCTTGATCGGACAGCCCCTTTTGGCTTTGCCTGAATATCCGATTCAGGATGTAGGATCCCATCGTTTGTCGCGATACCAACTTTTGAAACAGATGTCCCAAAACTTCTGGGCACGTTGGTCGATGGAGTATTTGCATATCCTACAACAGCGCGTGAAGTGGACAGATAAAACCACCCCACCCCAGACTGGCGACCTCGTGTTGATTAAGGATGCTAACCTGCCGCCCCTATGTTGGCGAAGGGGGCGCATTGTTAAACTCTACCCCGGAACTGACGGAGTTCCTCGTTTTGCTGAGGTTTTGGTTCGAGATTCGGTTTTGAAGAGAGCAGTTAGTGGGCTCTCCCGATTACCCGTAGATTGACGTACCGTTCTTAACGGTCCGGGGCGGGGGGATGTTCGGAAAAGATCGACGTTTCTGAACGCATCCCTAATGTCACGTCAAATTGACATTTAGCTGTCACTTGAAGTTGACAGTACTCACTTGATTGGAATTCTTGTAAGAAACATGTCGGATTAAATTTTGCTGAATTGTTAAAAACCGCTCTTGTTGAATATGCCTGGCATATCGAGCCTGAATTGAATCTTAAATTATCTATTTGATCCCGTGTTGTACGACCAAGATTTTGACGCCATCTTGACGAGTGGCCGGTCGCGATGCTTTGAAGGATAACCATCCACCACGCGTTGTTGTCGGGACAATATATCTTAATAAAAGCTCCCCCGTGTGTGTTGGTGTATATTGTTGAAGCGCCCAGTGTCTTGGGACCGCTGTGTAGTATTTGTTTTGTGAGTAAGGTGACGAATTGGTAAGGTCTGCAGAAGAAGAAGGAGCTACCAGGGGCGCGCGCCCCCTCTCTCCGCAGCCCAGGAGACTTTCGACACCACAGAACCGTATGTAAAATCACCTTACCTCACATTAAGTCGCTGTGTATCGCAGTCCCATTGTTCAGCTACATCCCGGCTGAAACCAAGTTTTGTCCGGAGTCTATACTAGAGAAAAGCTTCCACTGCGCCATGCCGGCCCCGCGGGTCTAGGCAGGGGTGTACTGAACACAAATAAAATATGAAAATTCATTATCAATTTAGTAAGAGCCCCTCGTTTTCGAAGGTGAAGGCCTCCTCTAGAGATTTCCAAGTCTCCCTGTTTTTCGCTATCTCCATCCACTGTTTGCCAGCCACTTGCATGATATCATCTGCCCAGCGGGCAGCTGGCCTACCTCTTCTTCTAGTGCCCGGTGGTCCGTTCCAGCATGTTATTCTGTGGGTCCATCTATCGTCTGTTTGTCTAGCTATATGGCCGGCCCACCGCCACTTTAGTTTTTTACAGTGACGCAGAGCATCAGTAACTTTTGTCTTTTTCCTAATAGTTTTGTGTGATATTTTTTGTATTCTTTTTATTTTTAACAAGCTCCTTTCCATACCTCTCTGACATGTTCTAATTTTGGATTTTACTCTATAAGTGAGCTTCCAGGTTGGGCTAGCGTAGGTTAATGTTGGCAGTATACAGGAGTCCATAATCTTTTGTTTAATTGAGATTAGCATATCACTCTTCATAATTTCTTTTAAGCTCCAAAATTTTTTCCATGCATTTGAAACTCTCCTTTCTATTTCATGTTCATTTCTCTGCATATGTGTCAACATACTCTAGTGCTTCATTTCCAAGGGGCGCTTCATTTACAATAGGCTACTTATGTTAACATAAAGTTTCACCTAGCAAAATATGGAGAGACTAACTTCTCTCCACTCTCCTCAGAATGCCTTTGAAATAAGAAGCCAGATGCACTGCAGAAACGTGGAAGCGCCAACAAGGATTTAAAGATGTTAGTGTATAACACACGCAGGGCATTGTAGGAAAGCTGGATAAAGTTTGACCACAGACTACTGGTATAAAAATTTTGACAATAGGCTTTAAATAAAGTAAAATTTACTTCTACTGTACACCAAGCAAACCTGTGCCTCACAATGTTACCACTGACCAACAAAGCCCTGCGTCCCTATCCATCTATATCAGAATAAATTGTCATACAGAGTTTCAGTTACTATATGCCCAAGGTATTTAAACTGACTTACACGGCCCAAAGGAACCCTGTTCAAAAGTAACAGGGGCACATTTTCAAGTCTCTTAATGTTACCCCTGAAGATCATGAATTCACTCTATTTCTCGTTGTACCTTAGGCCGTGCTTCCATATATTGTCCTCGCAGGAGCTTTTTGGGGCCACCCAGCGACAGGCTGAGCAGCACAGCACCATGTCATCAGCATAACTGATATTATTCACACAGACATTATCTATATAACAACCATGTGTGCTGCTCAGCCCAGCGATGAGCTTGTCCATATATACATATATAAGAGCGAAGTCAGCCCATCCTGTCTAACACCACATAAACTCTTCAGAGCATGTATTTCCCCACTTTACCACATTTTTCTGATTACCATACCAATGTGCCAGTACATTTATAACCTCAGCCAACGAGAAACATCTTTAACTTTAAGTTTTGTCCAAAGGTCCAAAGCTTATCATAACTTCATAACACACAAGATCAAATGCTTTGCTGAGGTCTTAAAACATGCATTTATAGGAAGGAGTTAGCTTTATAACATAATAAATAACAGAGTACTTTAACACAGCTCAATATCACTTAAAATCATATGGATCATATGTCAATCAAATCAATGGCACTTTCCGTAGACAATATCCACAAAAAAGTGGCTATTGATAATATCACAGAACACAATTACTCCAAGGAGGATAATAAGTATTATCTAGCACTTCAGCACACTTCAGCCAGAATGGTGGCTAGGCTAGGCTAGGTATTTGGTTTAATTTTTGTGTTTCGGATAAAAATCCTCAAAGCAGTAAAAACAAAATATATAACCGTACCTACATAAAATAAAACTTTCCTACTTTTGATTTACATAGTATCTTCATTACTTTAATTAATGCCTAATTTTTATCAAAAGTAGGTCAACAATTTATCTTTAAAGTTATGTAAATTCCGATAACGAAACAAGAAACGAAAATTTGAATTTCGCGGGTAAAATTCCATTACATGACTTCGAGAGAAAGGAACAGCGAAATAGCAATTTGTGTTTGTGTCTCTTTCGCTCCATCTTTTCGCTCCGCTTATAAACTCTCTTCTGCTAAAGTTCAACGTTTTACAAGTGCTAGGGGTATATTTACTATAAATGAAGTTGATTACACTCAAAAGTAGCAAGTTATTTCACACAAATTGAGAAATTAAACTTTTCCATGAATCTTCCGATATCAAAATACTCGCCTGCTTCATTTGACATAACGATATGAATCTGGGTTTCGAGTTTTTACTTTTTAATTTTTACAAAACACCGATTCTGGGCTTCAACTGTCAAAAATGTATAGAGAATTTTCTTCGTCATTCACTCTTTTTCTGACATATGGGTATGGGAAGAAATATGAAGTCCATGGAATTAGTCGGTACCGCCAAGTTCAGATTATGGGCTTCAAATGTCAAATAAAGCCCATATCCATATCCATATTTTTTAGGCGGTAGACCCCCTGGGGGGCTACCGGCTAAAAAATATGGGTATGGGTATCGGCTTCAACTGTCACTTGAATTCCTTATTTTGATAGATTTTGCTACTTTATTCTGTTGAACGTTGCTAGCTAGCTATCGTTATACCCGAGCGACGTCACAAAACAAGGAACTGATAGTAGCTATTTTCTTTATAAAATTGACTTAAAATTTCAAAAAACGTATGAAGTTCATATCCATAAAGTTACGCGGTACCCCCCAGGGATCGAACCCGGGACCTCTTAGAGATAGCGACACCTTGAAACCGGTGCGTACACCACTCGGCCACGGAGGTCGTCTAATAATAATATATTAATATATAGTAATATTATTAATATAACTAAAATTTCCATCTTGGGAAGGGATTTTGCATGGCTAAAACTTCGATTCTGCGGTGAAGTATGCATATTTAAGAAAAACTCCCAGAGATTTTAAATCATTTATTATACACTTGCGACCTGGCCATGCTTCGCACAATCCTTTGAACAATTTGTTGGTGCTTCCACAGTGATAGTACGTTTCACCTCTCGCGTTTGGAAATATTTTTCTTCAAAATGCTTACTGCATAATAATCAATTTAGTCCAGTTAGTTTCTGGTATCCAAGTTAGTATGTAATCTGAAAGATAATTATATTACTAATGATAGTATATGTAGGTACCTATTCTAACAGTCAAAAACTGATACCTATGGATCAGTTAAGTATCTTAAATGGAATTACATTCCCAGGTAATTCATATCTAAACGTCTTACAGGTACTTTAATTACAGTACCTAATATTTTCATTTTTTACCGCGTGATAGACAGTGGACACGAAATATCGATAACTTGATGCAGCCCTAGTGTAAAACGAAAATTATTTCTTTACACAAAATATTCGTAAATACTGCATTATGTGTAATCAATATTTGCTTGTTACATAAATAAATGTTTGTTGAAGAGCATTATCACACTTCTTGCTTTAAATTCGAAGCGCATTGGCAAAAATAAACCTTAGGAAGGGAGGTGTCGGTTTGGAATAATTTACCTGTGAACTGAACATTTTGCGGGATTATTTCATTGTGTAGTACAACAATCAATAACTGAGCAAGTCACCATGTTTCCATATCAATATTGGCTAAAAATATCTAAGATTGCACGTAAAATCCGAAAAAAATAAAATACCTAAATTCTCAGCGTGCTGATAAGTGCTGACGAACTGTCAAACAGTAGCCAAAAACGGTTCTGTTACGTTGCATCACGCATCTCCTTTTATCTCACAGTGTTGTTGCTAGTGACATCCCGCTCGCTCAGCCCTTTGTTTCTCTATTCCGCTAAGGTATATTAACTTTATGGTATTATCAAAATGCAAAAAACAAACATTTTGACGACCGATTTGGCGCAGGGGTAGGCTACTCACCTTCTGCGCCAGTGGTCTCGGGTTCGATTCCCGAACAAGACAAATATTTGTGTGCATGAACATGTCTATTTGTCTTGGTCTGGGTGTTTACTATGTATATTAAGTATGTATTTACAAACAAAAAGTATTTATGTATATATTTATCCGTTATTAAGTTTTCCATGATACAGTTTCTTAATGAAATTAAAATGGGCTTGGATAATTGGTGTGAATGTATGAAGTTATTTATTTATTTATTTCCTCATTCATTTCCCCATACGGACATATGTGTGTGGCTAGTTGTGAGACGGCTCGAATTTTTTGCGACTCCGTAGCTCAGTGGTTAGAGCATTAGGCCGTACAGCGAAAGGTTGTGGGTTCGAATCCCATCGGAGCTAGTTGTGAGACGGGTCGACGTTTTCTAATATTTCATTTTCAATAATAAAAACTGCATTGAAAAAAACCGTTAATTTTAATAAATAAATATTTCGTACCTACGTACTCGACGCGTTTTGAAGTTATTTTTAAAACTACAGATTTTATTGTCCTAGTTTACATAAAGGTGAGCAAAGGACACCATTTTCATTTTCATGAGGGGGGTTACTCTCGACGGAGTCGAATTTACATCAGAATCGAAATAATGTCAAAATAGTACTTACTAATAGAAACTATAGCAACTGTTTTCAAAGTACCAAAATAACAGATTTTTGAAGTTGATTCGATCCTACTGTGAACTCGATTCCGTCAAGAGTAAGGGGGCAGTTTTCAAATACACCTTTACACCATTAGTTTCAGTTCAAGAACTGAATCGAATCCTCGAAATTTCTCTCTACAGTCCAATATCTGAATTTGTAATACCCGAAATATTCAAGTAATATCCGATGACAATAAATCTGAGTGGAAAGCTAATTTGATTCATAAATACAGGGAGGTCTGCCTTTGTCAATTTGTTCGTGAATCGCTTAAATAAATAAAAGCGGGCATTGTGTCGTAGGAAGTATTAGACCGCGGGCGGACAAGACAGTTCGAGGTGTAAAATTTTTTACAGTATGCAAATTTGCGAGAACGTCTTAGACGACGACATTTGTAAGCACGATCAAAATTAGATTTTTATCCCTGTGCATCACACTTGAAATTTAATTGTTACAAAAAAGTACGCGTGTGAAAAGTATGCAAACGCATATTTGTCCTTAATAGAAACGAAAAGTATGCAAACGCATATTAATGTCACTTATACTACTCACTTATACTAGAAACGTTATCGATACATCAATATGCATACTGAAAAAAATGATTGTTTTAGAGCCGAATATTTAAAAATTTCAAAAACTTATTCTCGAAATTTGCACACACCCAAATCATTTTTTTCAGTATGCAAATTGTTGTATCTAGTACGTTTCTAGTATAAGTGACAAATACGCGTTTGCATACTTTTCACTCGAGTACTTTTTTTGTTAAATTTTAAAATTAAATTTCAAGTGATGCACTGGGATAAAAAATCTAATTTTGATAGTGCTTACAAATGTCGTCGTCTAAGACGTTCTCGCAAATTTGCATACTGTAAAAAATTGTACAGCTCTTACTGTCGGTCGTGTCCACCCGGTCTATATCACACAGACTCACGGACTCGGTGTCTCGTCGTCTTATAGACTCACAGTCTCACAGGCTCAGCGGCTCGGGTCCACGAGCTCTTATTCAATTAAGCCTTTATGGACTTATTGCATCTAGCTCGCAACTCTTGAGCGAGACATTGTTGGCGGTACTTCGTTAGAAATATTGGCTATTGAAAAGACAATTTAGCGACATCAGTTACTATGCTTTTAGAAATGTGATTATTTTATTTATAGAGAGTAATTTTTATAATTGAATGAATAAAATCCCAGTTTAAATAACGTGGTTTAATTTTTACTTTTTTGCATTCACAATGCAATTTTTGTTACTTATTATTGTAAAATGGAAAATAAAGTATTTAGAAAAACTGTGACTGTGAGACCTCATGGTAATGTTTGTTATATTGTTACGGGTGTTATATTGTTCAATCCAAAGTTGTGTCTACCTCTCGTTTTATCTTTCTAACGAAGGTGCTTCAGGGACCGTACCCTGAAACGCACATCCGAAACTTCGGTTAGCCCCGTCCCTTTCACTCGATTCTGTCATGACTCGAGCGTGCGAGGGACGGGTATTACAAAGTTTCGGGTTTCGCGTTTCAGAGTAGACCCTCAGGCGCGTGTGCATCGGTTCGGATTGTTCCATTTCTGGGACGCAGCATGATTCGGCGTAATCCAGTATCCGTGTGGGTTACCTAATGAAACGCATAACATTTTTCGCCATAAACATGAAACGCATCGTGTTGAAAGGCATAATCATCGAAATGCATAATTCTTAAAGCTATAATTTCATAACGCATACTTTTTTTGCCCGAATTTTAAAAGGCATTTAATCATCGAAAGGCATAATTTCAATAAGCATAATTATCAAAAGGCATAACTTTTAAATGTCATAATACTTAAAAGGCATAATATTCAAAATGCATAAATTTAACGGGGTATTATCTTGTATTTATTTATTTTGAAGCTAGGTCTGTGAAAATAAAAAAGTCTTTTCTGGCGCTTCACCATCCGGGTGTGTATAGGAAAAAGAAAGTCCAAGTTTGTTTCCTTTTTAACCGACTTCTAAATCAAAAAGGAGGAGGTTCTCTATTCGTCTGTATGTATGTTTTTTTTTTTTTTTTTTTTTTTTTTTTTTAATGTATGTCCACCGATTACTCGAAGACGGCTGAACCGATTGAAATGGTTCAAACGTTATTACATCAGGTTGGTTTCCAAGTTGGTCCCATTTTTTGAAATTTTGAAATCGGTTCAGTAGTTTTCAGGAAATCTTGAAAATACTGTCGTTTTCGTTACCACTTTATGTGAATTTAATACTTATCTTTAGGCATAACTCCTTTGTTAATGAACCGATTTAGATGATTCTTGTTTTGTTAAAAAGGGGATACCTCAAGGTATTTTAACCGACTTCGAAAAAGGAGGTTTTGAGTTTGATCACATACCTATTTACCAGAAAACACGCAAATTGCCTGCACGATGCACTAAAAAGAGTGAAATAAAAATTATATTTATATAAAAAATAAAACCGCCTTCTAAAAAACCACATCAAAAAAGTAAGAAATAATTCCTCACCAAATAAATAGCGTAAGTACTTTGAAGTCGGGCGGGTTTTAACAAAAACAACAAAAAATTGTACATGTTTCACGCCCGACTTCAAAGTACTTACGCTATTTATTTGGTGAGGAATTATTTCTTACTTTTTTGATGTGGTTTTTTAGAAGGCGGTTTTATTTTTTAATCATTTAGATCTTAGACATCGACCCATGAAATCGATTAAGATGAATTTGAACATAGACTAGCGGATCCTCGCGGTTTTAGCCGCGTGGCACCCGTTCCAGTGGGAATATCGGGATAAAATATAGCCTAAAGCCTTCCTCGAGGAATGGACTATCCAACACAAAAATATTTTTTCAATTCGTTCCAGTAGTTTCTGCATGAGATTAGCGCGTTCAAACAAACAAACTCTTCAGCTTTATAATATTAGTATAGATATTGGTGAAAAAAGTCTACATTTTATCCCGGACATAATGTTCTGAATGAAGTTGATATTTTTGGAAACTCATTGCACTCATTTAGAAGAAAAGTAGGTGAACTGATGCAGGCTGTTTAGCATTTTCCTTTTTATTTATTTCTTTTGCATAAGTAATCTGTATTATGTAGTGGGTTGCTTTAGGTTTCACATTGTATTTAATATTTTAAATGTTTATATTTATCATTTGTTTTTGTTTTCTTTTGTTCGGTACTTTTCTAAAGATGTTAGCATCCGACACGATCTTGCATGATTAGTATTGATTGTATTAAGTTATGGTACTATAAGGTCTTTTTATGTCTTTTTTTTTACTCAAAATTTGTAAATGACTGTTTGTTACCTTAATAAATAAATAAATAAATAATATATTAAGAAGTTATTTAGTAACTAATATTGTACTAGCTTTGTCTGCGGGTTCGTTCGCTTGAAATGCGGGGTAAGGTTTACCCGTGTGCCTAAATTCAGCTCGATCTGTCCAATAGTCTAAGTTGTGCGTTGATAGATCAGTCAGTCAAGTACCTTTGCCTTTTATTAGGTCTTTACCTATGAAATTGCCGTTTTCTATGGGGAAATTGTAGGAAGTTGGAATCGGCATACAAAGATATTTGGGGATTTCTTGGACAAGTGAACTCCGAATTCTACGAAACTTTCGAGATATGATCAGACAAAATTAATCTAACTAGTTATTGCCTATAATCTCTTTTGATAAACTGTATTAGAATAAAAAAAACTGTTCAAATCTGTCAAATTGACGACAACAAAAAAGGGGTACTTTGGAGCATTTATAAGTTTAATTATTCTTTTCTTAGATGTTTAACATGACGATATACTCTATTTTCGAAACTGACTATTAATTTTGATATATTAATATTAATTAAAAAATTAGAGACCAATAAACATGTGAGAAAAAAACGGCAATTTCATATGTAAAGACCTATTATATATTTAGATAATTCAAAGCTTTCCGCAGCATTAAGTAAATATACAGGATATTTTTATTTATCAGTGCACAAATTTTTAGGATCGACTCAGAATCTGTAAGTTACCAACTTTCTTCTAGAAACATGGGTCGAAATACGACATTTTTTTTTACTCTTCATACAAATCGGACTGATCGATATAGTATGGGAAGTGCAACAATTTACTTCCCATACTAAATCGTACTGAGTCGTGAGAGTTTCTAGGACAAAGTTATTCACTTACTGATTCTAAGTCGATACTAAAAACTTGTGCACTGGAAAAAAAAATATCCTGTATGTAAAGAGGATGCACTCACCGAACATGGAAAGTAAAGAGAAAAAAATCTATCCGTGTTCTGTGGATGCACTACTAACAGCCTCCGTGCATAAGTGCATCAGTTGCAATTGTAGCACTTCCGAGTGGCTGCGCCGTTCGGCGGATTATCCTCGCGTAATAACACGGCCCATATCGCTCCCCGTGGGAGCGGCTTGATGGCTTATGCAATTTGCATGCAACTAAGAAGATACATGCACTAAGTCAAATAATATAGAATAGATACGCAATATTATGTAGATATCGAAAGAGCTTCCGAACCGATGGCGTAATTTCTTTTACACTCTACATTTAGTAAATTTAGTTTTTGCCAGCTTCCCGCGTGCGGTTTCACCCGCCTGGACTAAAGGTCATAGCCAACTTATACCGCACCGCTCCAACCCAACACCGCCCTAAACGAAGGCGACAGCTAGCAGACACCCAGCAGTCCACGCGGCGACTGCTAGCAGACTCCCAGCTATCCACGCGTCGACTGCTATTCCCTCTATAGATGCGCGGTGGCGACGGCGCGGCGACCGCTAGCAGTCAGCGCGCGGACAGCGCGCGGATCGCGCGGCGTCAGCGAGGCGTCAACTACCGAGCAGTCTGACGGCGGTAAGCTCGCGGACCGCGCGCTGTCCGCTATTTTATATTGTTAGGGCGTTTGTGCACTACACTGAATTGTACCGATCCGGAAACAAACGGATGCTTGTATTTTAATAATTTAATCATTTATAATAGTAAGAATTTATTTATTTCGTGTAGTTTCAATGTTTCGAACCCTAAACTACACGAAATAAATAAATTATATTATTTATAATTATTAATTATTAAAATACAAGCATCCGTTTTTTTCCGGATCGTTAAAATTCAGTGTAGTGCACAAACGCCCTTACTGTAAAATGCATCTACAGTGAACGATATTAAGTCCATATTTGGCTGTTCATACTTTGGTTGGGTGGGAGCGGTGCGGTTTAAGTGGGCTATGACCTTAAGACCCATGCTCTGCAGTGGGATAAAAAGTCAAGCCTATGTCACCCAGGGATAATGTAGCATTCTAATGGTGAAAGAATTTTTGAAATTGGTTCAGTAGTTCCGAAGATTACTCCCTACAACCCCACAAACTCAAAAACTTTACCTCTAATATTAGTATTGTGAATGGTGGACTGTAAACTGGTTAGTAATTAAAAGACGGCTACGTAATGGAAAGGGAATTATATTAGTTAATAGAAAAAAAGGCAAAACCATTAAAGCTAATTTCACACACTGACAATTAAAGAATACAGAGCAAAAACGGCGACATCAGACGTCAAAATAAAAAGTAATTACCTACTAGAAAAAAGTTGCGTTATGCACAAGTATAGATTGGTTTTTCTTACAAAAACTAAAATTTTAGTTTATTGCCCATGCTAATGTTATATTTACGATACAGAACAAAGAAACAAAACTGCGTATAGTTATAGGGTGTGACTAAATAGTTGTGCAAAGCTTATAAATTAAGATAAAATAAATCGCTATTAATTTATTTATAGCTATATTTCACAGTAATATTTGCTAGTACAGGGTTGGAGTACATACAATTAATGATATTATTAATCACAATAATCCGGAAGGGATTAAACTTTAAGTTTACTAACTTCTATAATACATAAATTAACTTCACAATAATTCATATAAATATTGAATAATATTTATTGCATTTCATGTGGTAACAAGTTCTTATAAAAATATTTTAGTACGTACACATGAGCCCTGTAAGAGCATAACAATTTTAGATACTTAAAACTACTAAACTATGTTGAAATTAAAACAAATCATTATTTCTCTTATCAAAACAGAAACACAAAAGTTATTATTATAGTATACAGATATAGGTCAGCGAATTATTTAGTAATTAATCAAGTGTTTTTTAGCTGGAAAAAAAATGCGTGATATTATTTCAAATACATATATCGTATTATTTTTATCTAATGAAATCAAATTAAAACAAAATTGGGTATTTTGATTTTCCTGAGCCAAGAGTTAAGTTGAAACTGCACTGCTATCGCGACGGTTATTTCATAGAAACAAACTCATATAAAATGTCGCTGGCCACATTGTAGAAACGACGAGCGAAATTCATTTGTTCCTTAGAATCGCCGTCACGAAGCAGTCGCTGTACCAATGCAACCTCATTGAACTTGAATAAACAATCAGACTTCATATATCAGGGTTCTAATGATAGTTAACTACCATATCAGCAGTGTAGGCACAGTGATTATAAACTAGGTAATATAAGTAACACACGGTTAAGTTAAGTGTGTTTAACTATATAAAAAAATTACAACATCAGCGTTTCAGTAGAATATCGGTGGCAACCCTCACTTGAAACTCATTTCACACTTGAATTTCATAACAAATAGAGTACTCGTGCAACTAATACGAACTCGCTCGTCTGTTGACCTGTGCAAGTTCAAGACTCGAGCAGTCGGGTATCATAAGATGGCGGTGACAGCTGTGACGTTCTTACTCGCAGCGTTCACTCTAGTCACTGCGGCATCGGATAGTATTTGCAGCACGGAAAAGATTGGTGAGTTTGGGTGCATCAGTATTATTAAGGCCCGATTTCACCAATGATATTTAAACGCGATTAACGCTAAACGTGTTTAAAACGTATTTCTGTCCCTGTCACATTTTAACAGATGACAGAGGCAGAACTAAGTATTAAACACGTTTAGCGTTAATCACGTTTAAATATCAGTGATGAAAGTCGCCCTAAGTTTAACATCTTCTTCACCGTGTCAATGACAAAGTACTAAATTATATGTTGTTGGCCCAAAACTGTGCCACTTTCACGGCGTTATCTGCAGCCAACATGAGGTCCTCTCGCGTGCAGGTGTCCGGGCATGCAGAGCAATCAATTAGGTGGGCCATGGTCTGTGGAGTGTAACCATATCTGCACGCGAGATCCGTTTTACTGGTGAAGCCCCACCTGGACCGGTTTTCTTTACTTCGACCATCTTGGGTACGGAGTCTATATAAAGATCTCCATACTGACCTGGGAAGTTCAAGGTCAGGAGGGAGCTTTTCCTGGGTGGAAGTTTAACATGACACACACAAATGTTTCATAAATAAATTCAATTTAATTAGCCTCCAGAATAGTTGAATGTACAACAAATTAATTATTAGTAGGTACCTAGATAATGATAAAAGATAAAACTACTTGTAGCCTGAAAAGGTGTTTGGTTCCAATACTAACGATTTTTTCTGTCCATTTTAGTAATTTCTACTGAAAGGCATTTAATTTTGTAGTTTAGCTTTTTTTAGAAATGTATTTGCCGAAAAAGGTTTTATCGCTTCGTTCATTTGCTTGTATATATTGCGTTTTTTTTTTTGTTACAGGTGATACCGTGAAATCAAACACTAATTTCAGGTTGCAATTACCACCAGTGGAATTAAACAAACAGTACTGTTACATCCCTATCCCAGTAAGTATTACAACATGACACTGTGTTTCAGTAAACAATTTAATAGTGTTATTAGAACCACGTAGGTACCAGCTGTCTATCACCTCGTTATCATTTTAATGTATTATCGCAAAAAGACACTACGTTCTTAAAAACAAAAGATGCTATTTATTACAATATCAGGGGCTCTGCACGGTTTTATCCGCGTAGTAAACGTCCCCGTAGGAATATTGGCAATAAATATAATCTATGTTACTCAGGAAGAATGTAGCTTTCTAATGGTGAAAGAATTTTTCAAATCGGTCTAGTAGTTTTTGAGTTCTTCCATTACAAACAAAAAATCAAATCGTTCCTCTTTATAATATAAATACCTAATAAGAATAGTATACAGTAAATATGTATAGTTTATGTCCGTATCAAAATAAGCTATACGTATTTTGAACCCAAACCACAGAATAATATTTGTCCAAACCTTGTTAAATTATACTAAGAACAATGTAATGCAGAGTAGACTTCCTTGAGGAATACCATGATATAAACAAAGTAAAACAAATCATTACTATAAACGAACTATAATTAGTTCTCATAACTTGTAGTTCCTTTTTTGTAACATAGTTGTTAGTAGCGTTTTGGAGTAATATTTTTCTCGCTTAAAATACATATTTTAAAAGTGATGACAATGTCAAATGCTTTGTTAAAGTTTTTTTACCAGAAAATAGTAAAAAAAAAGACCACAGTTCTACCTTCTTTTTAAGTTTTATTTTTCTACTTTTCCAGGAATTACCGTATTGTCAGATAAGTGGAGCTGCGCTGACGGTGTGTGATCCCGTCGCGGCGCCCCAGCTGTACATTATGAACTTTACAGCCGCTGTCGTGATACGCAACTCAGATTCCCAACCAGCTTCCCAGAAGATGATACTTTACTGCAGATTTGATAAATAAAAGGACAAGGACTAATGCACAGAATAACGATCTCAATATTAATCTAGATTTTTATTCAATTACCATTAATTTCTGTCAAAAGCTGCCTTAAGTTTATTTTAACATGTAAGTATTCAATAACAATAAACAGTCAATGTCGTCACATGAATTAATTTAATTCGAGATGAGGCTTCAGCAGTAACATTATTTTGACTGAGTAGGGTAGAAGCCCCAACTTGGTAAACCACCCTTTATATTAGTCGTATCGTATACATATAAATAGTTATTTAATAAGATAGAGTCAATTAAGGAAGTTAGAGTTCCTTCTAGAGCAGGTGGTAGGAACACCCGTATGGTGGCAGGAGCTTAGAATCACCAACAAATATACATGTCCATGAATGATAATGATTACGATAATAACATTATAATAATAAAATAATAATAAATAATAATAATATAAATAATAAATCGACCCCCCCCCGCGAATAATCCGGTAATGAGCTATTACGGGGTTTTTCATGTTATGTGTTTTTAGGTATCTAGAAACTAAAATGAATCATGTGATTTTTTTTCAGAATTTTTCTATTGATATTTACAAAGATATGAAAAATTGCGTGTCTGTTCCATTAAAATACCTTAAAAAGTATTTTGAACGAATAATATTGTTTTAGATCTTTACGAAAAAAAATACCAAAAGCATTTGACAGTAAACACTTTTACGATATTATTCGGGTAAACAATTTATTACCGTATTTATGTAATAAGTAATACAGGTTTTTTTATTTGATTGAATCAGGCGTCACTTTGCGGAAGTCCCAAACCATTGTGAAAAACGTATGTACCTAGCTTACTTCCACAAAAACACAACATGCAAGATGCACCGCCCGCACGCAATAAAATGCACATGCACACCACGAAAATACCATATTCTATACACAATACCAACATTTAGCAAGACAGCAATACACCTTGCACCTTCACCGATTAGACCATTCTACACGTGTTTCGCCCCAACCCGTGGCATCATCAGAAGATAGTTCGTGCGAAAACCAACACCGAATTGATTCAATCAAATCTAATTGGTCTATTAATATAATTTACCTAATTGTGCATGTTACAAAAGTTGCTGGTTAAAGTTCATCGCAGAAGACAGATTACCTCTACACAGTGATTTTTATAAACTTGTCAATCGTGAACTTCAATGGTAATACATTTTACGTCATGTGACATCCAGTAATATTAAAAAAGTAACAGTTAATAGGAAAAGAAAACCGATCTCAAACATTAAAGTATTATTTTCCCCTCAACAATGAAGAAACCCAGGGATGCAAAGTGTTTTTCTTAAACACGCTTTCTATCCTTGAACAAATGATTACACACCCTTAGCAAAAATTAAAAGAGATGATAGTTTGATTGATAAACGAGGAAAACATCAGAATAGACCACGTTAGATGAAGCTAGATACAGAAGACAGGATAAGAAACCCTATTAGTTTATTTCCCAAAGTCGATTCGCATTACAAAAGTAAAGAATCTCTCTTTCTGGGGTCAGTCCCTCATGTCTAAGGATCGTGGTCAGCATCAGGGTTCACCGGTTCCGGTCCAGCACCTCTCTTACGACCGTGTGTATGGAGGATGACGAGTCTTTTACTTGATCGGTCTTTTATCTTGTAGGTGAGCGACCGCGCGATCTCTTGCCTTCGATGCTCCCGACTAGTTGTTTTAGACTGTCGTCACCTTTGCGTACCGTATGACCGAAACATGAAAGAATGCATTGCTGGAATGTGGTCGATAGGTGAGTTTTAATTTGGAGCTGGGTTAGGTTAGCGTTGATGCATTAGTGCGTTACGCTATCCAAGGTATTCTTAGCATTCGCCTTCAGCACCACATCCTTTACCTTTCGCGGGCCAGAATTGTCCATGTTTCAACTCCATATAATATTAAACGGGTCATAGCATAGCATCCTTTGCCATCCCGTACGCCTTTTTATCTCCGGTACACAGCTGCAGTCGTTGCAGATTTGGGAGCCTAGATAAATGTAGTGGTTGACGATGCCTACGCCAGGAATGTTGCAAGTGCATTTGATAACGTTCCGACTCGATCATCTATCATCACTTTAGTTATTTTTCTGTTCACTGCGAGACCAACGTTGCCACTCTCCACCTCGAGTCTATGGAATAGCTCACTCCTATCATCCATAGACAGTACGATGTCGTCAGCATATCGAAAATTTGAAAGTCTCTTTCCGCCTACAGGGAAACTCTTCTCCCAATCTTCAATGGTCCTCCGTATGATTTTCTCACCATATTATGTTAAACAGTGCAGGGAACAATATGCAGCTCTGTCTTACTTCTTGTTTAGTTGTAAACATAATTGAGCAATCAGTAATCCTAACGAAGGAATAGTAATAGAAAATAATTTTCAACTTAAATATAATCTCATTCATTATGTTCTATCTTTAAGCCAAAGTGTATTTTTTTAATGTTAATCATAACAATCATTAATTCATAAACTAACCAAAGTGGTTTCATTTACTAGAATATCATTTATTTCATGACAGGCGAATATTATAGTAATTGGCTTCTACAAATGTACAATAAACAAAACTATTTGCAAGAATAATATCGCAACACGATATTACTGTTTGTAGTCGAAAATATAAACTTACACGAATAATATCGCAACACGATATTACTGCTGCAGACGGCACTAGAAATATACACGAATAATATCGTAAGAGACACTACTGATCAGAGCTTAAACTATACTAGTATAGTAAAATGCATTTAGTTAATTTGTTACGAATACCTTGGTACTAATTAAATTTGGATGAAATAACAAGATAGCTGTAAAAAATAGCTTCCATATGTGATATAAAAAGTCTCTGATACTTATTTTTTTGTCGAGTTATTAACAAAAATGCTTCTTTTATTTTTCCTGAACATTTTGACTTTTTCGGTTACCGGATTATTCGCGGGGGGGGGGGGGTCGAAATGTGTATTCATTAACTTAATTTGTGATTACATTTCATGGCTGGTTTCAACGAAACATTCATTGAATTATAATATATTTTAAAGAAAAAAAAACCTTTTTCTGTAGCGTTTTTTAATAATCCTTTTTGACATCATATTTTTTGACAATACCAGCACAAAAAACATAAATCAAATCCACAAAATAGTATAAAAAACATAAATATATTTTAAAAAGGTGGTATTCGGTCTCAGCTGGGGTCTCCTTATAGGAGAACCTATGTTAGGAGGCCCCGCTCTTTCTTAATGTTACTATACAAAAAGTTAATCTATAGTTACATTAGTGCTAAGTAACATAGATATACAATATGGTGCACATGGTAGCATTACTACCCATGAACCAGTGAGATTTTGATATACTCGTGTAGTAGCTTTTGTTTTTATGAAAACAACTATAGGTACTTTTACTCTATATTTCTTAGCAAGGGAATAAATAAAAAACATATGTATTCTGTACAGAAGTTTATATTAACCTACTTCGGGAAGGTTATTATAAATTAAATGCCATATTAACGCAGAACCAAATATATTTTAGAAACAATGAGATGTATAGGGAAAACGTCAATTCCAAACCATAGCCAGTAGTGAAGTGTTGGGAGACAAATTGTATTTCTTAAAATATAGTAGAATTATAAACTACTGTGGCCTTGCTACCACCTTGGGAGCATTGACATTCTGTGACGCAATTGGTACAGGATAATCATACGCGGCACAGAATAGAGTAGTTGCGACTTTAGACGGAGTTCGTATATCGTAAGCATTGCGTCTCACGTAGACATCTGTCATACTGTTAATGATGACGGTTGGTGCTGGGCCGGGGTCGTTGTCGCACACCTTCACCACCATGCCCACTGCGTTGCAGACCTATAAATCATTATAGTTCTTAGTAAAGTACACTTTTAATTTCAAATTTACTTCGCATTCGAATAAAATTAAGTGAAAAGAACAGCAGAGTCTTTAGTAAATTAGTTATCGAAGTTTAGGAAATTGAAATCATTTATTCATTTTTAGCTGATACAGCACTTTTGGACGTCAATGAAGCTACGCCATCGGTTCTCAATTCTTATGTTTACACGTTCAACTTTCGTTCAATTGCATTGACCGTTGAACGCAAAAGTGAAAATATTGAGCAAGCTCAATTCTTTCAACGCGATTGAATGTTGTTGAATGTTGCCATTGAATGATTCACTTTTACGTTTACATTGTTCAATTTGGTTGCTTCATCCAAATTGAATGGCAGAAGTGAACTGTGTAATACGGCGGGAGGTCTTGTAATTATAACAAGAAGAACTAATTTATAATTTATAATTTGCTTGCTGCTTGTTTTAAATTTATAATTTAAAATAAGCAGCTCATTTTGAGACAAGCAGTCAGGAGCAGACCCATCTCACTGGCGGCACCCGTTTACAAGCATGACGCATGAACCAGCCATTGCTATCTAGAGAATCGATTTACTGCTATACTGCTAGTTAAAAAGTTAAACTGTGCTGGAAAGTGGCCTTCCGTTTATTTAAGGCCAATTTTCTATTTGACGATTCTGTACAAAATAAAACACAATCCTCTTTTTGACTGTCACGTTTCCCGCCGCCCGGCGCCGCCCGACCCGTTAGACCTCGTCCAGAAAGGGCGAATTCGCCACGATTTTAACAGCGATTTTCATTACATCACTGTCAATGTGGCAGATAAGACGCGGAACGCCAATACTTAGCGGGAAATGTATGTTAGAACGCGTCTAACTCGCGCGTAGTTCCTGGACAGGGACTAAGATTTTGAAACTAATAACGTAGCTTGGAGAATACTCAAAGAGCTTGGATATACCTATAAATGTGCTTGTAACAGCATTAATAAAATTGTATAAATAGTTATCTTGCATTTCCATACTAAGTAGGTAGTATTATAAATTGTCAAATAAGTCGATATGGTGGCGCAGTGGCACAGTTCAAAACAATGGTAGGTCAAAGATCAGGTTTTCAATTGTGAAAAAAGAAATATATGTAGCTTACTTCCACAAAAATCAAAACAAGCATGGTGCACAATACCTGCATTTAACAAGACAACCCAACCTCCAGGGGTTACTCAAGATGCCCCGTTGGTTTCGCCCCAACCCGGGGCATCTTCAGGAGTAGGAAACTCCTGAAGATGATACTATGCACTGATATTTTCGTGGAATGTGCAATTTCTTGCAGGCGGGCGGGCGGTGCATCTCGCATGTTTTGTTTTTGGCGGAAATAAGCTTTAAATATTCCTTTTTTTACAATGGTTTAGGACTTCCGCCAGGTGACGCCTGATTCAATCAAATACTGTAAAGCAATGTTAACGTAATATTGTATGCGAGATGGAGTTAACGAGTGTATAGCTCCGTTCTTATATCAACATTACTTCAATATTGCGATGACAGCTGAGAATAAGCTCAGAGGAGCATACTAACTTGTGGAATCTGAATGTCCCAGTCTCGTTGCGGTGGAGGAAGGTAGACGTCCTGCAACTGCAATTGCTGTCCGAAGATATTGCCTGTGGATTTTAATTTCATTAAAATATTCGTTACCTAATGATAAATTGGCTTGGAATTTCATTTAAGGCGCCCATTCCCCAAAATAGGGTATTTTAAATTATGGATTACTCGCAAATCACAAGTACTTAAAATTTTGAAAAAATTTATGTTATTTTACAGTTATTTATCTAGTGCTTTCGGCCGTTTTTTTTCGATTGGTGATATTTTACGGTGTCAAATAAAATCCCAAACATCCGTCTAATAACAATTCAAATATCATATTACTTGCAGTATAATTGGTTTTAGTTAATGAAAAACATATGAAAATAATTGTCTTTGAATAGCCGAGGGATTCCGGCCGTCATAAATTAAATATTTTTATTATTTAATTTTTAATTGAATTTTAAGTGATTTTCGATTCGCAGGGCGCTCGCGAGTTCACAGTTCACTGCCGGCTGCCGCTGGGTCCGCGCTAAGTGTATAGAGCGCGGCCGAGCAAGCGTTAGCGTGCCTATTTCGGTCGGGATTCCTCGCCTTAAGTCATCTCTTAATATTTTTATGTTGAATGAAAACTTTGGAATGCAAAATTAATATTAGGTATACTGGATCATCAGGGTTAAATATTTTTCTCACTTATGCTCTGAAATGTTAACATTGCATGTTAAAAGAAAATTGCATTTCCTCGCATTTCGTGAGAAAAGTTTTATACAAGCCTTGTACTTGAAGGTATTTGCATTGCCTCGAATGATTAAAGCCCTTGCCCAAATTGCTAGCTTCCCGTTCTCGGCTGTAATGTACTATTTGAAGTTATCATGGACCGTACAAAGGTATCGTGGAAAACATGCGGGTAAAGTCTCAAAATCAAAACTTTTACTTAAACGGTTATCTATAAGAATAGTTGAAAACTTTTTGAAAATGAAGTTTTAGAAAAAATCTACCTGTCTCACAACCAGCTCCGATGGGACTCGAACCTGCCCGGACAGTGAAAGGTCGTGAGCTCGAGTCCCATCGGAGCTAATTGTGAGACGGGTCGATTTTTTTCTTATACCACAGAATAATTAATAATAGTACAAGAGCCTAATACCTACTTCATTTTCAATATACTTACTCAATAATAAAAATTTCATTGTTAAAGCAAAAATTTTAAAATAACTTTTTTAAACAAATTAAAACTTTTCGAAAAATGGAAAATGAAGTATTTAGAAAAAATCGACCCGTCTCACAACCGCTACGGAGTCGTTGGCTCAGTGGTTAGAGCAGTCGCCCGGAAAGCGAAAGGTCGTGGGTTCGAGTCCCATCGAAGCTGGTTGTGAGACGGGTCGATTTTTTCTAAATACTTCATTTTCCATTTTTCAGTAATAAAAATGGCATTGTGATTGCAAAAAACTAAAAATTAAAATAACCTAAAACTTTTCGGTTAAAAGTATTCACTCACCGTAGTACTGCGTAGTGCACTGTCCATTGTAGGGTCGCGGTATTGGGCCCACATTCGACTGAGCTCGCGTCAAAGACAGCCCCAGGAGCACTGTGTATACCAACGCGGTAGTCGCCATCTTGCAATACTTCGATCTAACAATTTCGTCGAGAGCATCTCCTTTTATACTAGAAATCGATTCAAGCATTAAATCAATTCAATTTTAACCAAATTAAGTCCTGTCATATTATTACCCGCGAAATTTTGTTAAATATTTATCATTTTTACAGTATGTTAACTGATAAAAGAAATTATTTTCCTTGGGAAGCTAATTGTGATAAGGCCTGAACAAATAATGGAACTAATGTATGTGATTAGACGATCGATTGAAATAATACAGTAATAAGCGAGTTAATTGGTGCATTAAAGCATGCTGGGTCTTAATTGTTTTATTGCTTGTTATTCGTGACTGTTGCTATGTGCTATATTTAAAGGTGTGCTTACATGGGCAACTAAATTGCGCAGTTTCTGTCAATCCCCGCCAAATATGACGTCATGAGCACATCAAGCAATGAGAGATTTTCTGCCAGCAAATAAAAACAAAAAAAGTTTATTTATTAGCTCGATAGATGGCGCTGACCAGACATGTATCTCATCTGATCTGACCTACACTTGTATTTCAAAGTTGTGCAAGAAGGTGCAAGGCCAAAAAAAAGTTGACGTTGACGGAAGAAAAGAAATGTCAAATAATTCTATTCCTCTTGTTTTGCGTTGCAATACCACCATACCACAAAATAAAGAGTTTACAGAAGGGCCGCTCCCACCATTTTTGAAAATCTATACCTATCCTTGTCTGACTCACTAGGGTTGCTTCTGTCACAGAATAATATGCTTCTGTATTGATTCTGAATTTAAAAATGAGTAAGTAGTATAAGTTAACAATCATACATAAATAAATTCGTTTATACATACATCGTAACAAGTTTACATGCCTTAGATGCTGCTTAGATGGTAAACAGAGCATCTAATATCCATTTAAAGTCCCGACGCCACACACGACGAAGACAAGATCCTATTGTACCTATACCGTACCTATTATGTTGTAATGTATTCCATTCCTATAATTATGTTATAATGTACTCTATGAACAAGATATAAATATGGTGTGATAGTTATCCCACTAAAAACATAAACGTGAAAAAGGCACTAAGTAAGTTCGACGAAGACATAAAGGTAAAAAAGGTGCCAAGTTCAGCGAAAAATAGTTGAAATCTAAATGAGTTACAAGTTCCATAAATTTTTTCGTTCAAGAACTTCAAATAATTAATATTTTCTTAAATGTTGAATTTATAACTTGTCATCTTCAAAAATTGAAAAACCTTTATAACGCAAGAACTGTATCAAGCAATAGTGGTAATTATTTTGAAAACAAGAAAGTGTATTTAAATACCTATGTTGTGTTTTTATCGTATGTAGGTAAATATAAAAATATAATAGTCAAAGTCAAATTTGTTTATTAAATTTAGATTGGTTTTTACAATACTTGTGAACGTCATAGAAGCTACGCTATCAAGATGTAAACAGGTTCATATTTGTGTCTGGCGCAGCTGTTCTTCATAGTCTTTTCTTGCACCCAACAATATCGTTTTTCAGCTTTCTTTTTCTGGGAGAATTTGCAGAAACGTGAGTTGCTATTTGTGAATTTGAGTCACATTTAACTTTTTCATATTGTGTACAAGATTCATTTGTCTCCACAGTTGCTTGAAATTCTTCATTTTTTTTTGACAGGTAGCAAAAGTTTGGGATTAGTGCCTTTTTCAGGACAGTTCGGTTCGATGTCTTGATTATAGAATTGGTTTCGAAATGGGCCTCACGAACTCGAAGATATGTTGACCATTTGTTGCGTACATCTTCTCGATCAATTAAACTTAACCATAAGGTTCGTCTGAAAAAAAAATCATTTGATTTTTAAAATGAACTAGTTAGTTTTGCAACGAAAATAGCTTATGGCACTCCTACGATTAAGACGTTAAAATAAATAGGTATACGCATAATCGTGCGTGGTTCGTTTTCTCCTGAACTTGGCTGGCACACTGCCGTGCGTCAAAAAAAAACTTTACTGCAAGTAAAATGTCATTTGGGGTACCTAAGTATAATGACTGGCGTTCTCTCCCAAACTTGGCAGGCACACTGCCGTGCGCCTAGATAAAGAAAACTTTACTGCAAGTGAAATCTTATTTGGGATTTAATGATTGGCGTTCTCTCCTGAACTTGGCTGGCACACTGCCGGCCGTGCGCCTAGATAAAGAAAACTTTACTGCAAGTGAAATGTTATTTGGGATTTATTGATTGGCGTCCTTTCCTGAACTTGGCTGGCACACTGCCGTGCGCTTAGATGAAAAAAAATACTGCAAGTAAAATGTTATTTGTGGTTTAATGACTGAAGTCTCTAAAATGTAAGTAGAATTTCTTAACACTGAGAAAATGCACCGACAACTTTTACTTGAAAATTCGTCAACATGACTTGTGGCTGTGTTCGCTGAACCGCCAAGAAGTTTTGAGAATACTATAACATCTAAATAAGGACCATAGAACCCAATTACTGGCGTTTTACCACAACCAGCTAACTATAAGATGAATGTGTATGGTTCATCGTCGTTATCAAAGCGGCTAGTCCCAAAAGTACCTAGGTATACTCACCTAGCAACAAGAGAAAACAGTTTGACATAACTTACCTTTCAATATCGTTTGGAAATTTAAAGAACGTGTATGCACAGTTTTTAGTCGTATTTAGACAACCAAATACACTGCAACTGTAATAATATTGGTTATTAATTTTTGTTAATTAATGGTAAAATAGGTATATAAGTGTCACAGTGACACGTAGCGGCGCGGACGTGAAGTGATCAATTAAATGCTCTTTGGAACTTGCGATCACTGACCTCTTTGCGATACTCGCGACTGAGTACTGTCCCATACTGCCCCATTTTGCCTGTATATGTGACGTCTATGTGTGCGTGACGAAAATGGCACTTTGTTCTAAGCGGACTCTCTGCTAGGGCGACCGCCCGCCCGCATAGTTACTTTGTGACCATACCGACCATACCGCGAGTTGTAGATAAGCCTTTTCAGTCCTGCAAATGTTTGTTTTCCTTCTGCAAGTGTTTTTTTTAAATTGACCGTCTTAACGTAGACTCCTTGCCAGCAAATAAAAAAAAGCAGACCCATGTCTGATGAACGCCATCTGTTGAGTTTTTTGGAATTACAATTTTCAGGCAATTATTGCCAAAGCATTTTTTTTTATTCACAACGGTGTAGCACTTAGCATTCATCACAACTGATGTTAAGTAGTGATAAGGCTGAAGGTGGAAGCGCACTACTCCCGGAATTCTCAATCACTGAGGAACTGGCTATCTTATCTCTAACTGCCGGAACACAATAACGCTGAAAACATCATTGTTATGGCGTCAGACTTAGATAAGACGGTGGTAGCTAGCCAGGCGGAACTATTCTGTTCTGTGGGAGAACTCCGGAAGCGTGGAGCAGAAGTGTGGTAGTTTTGTTCTTTAAAAAAGGCGACAAGACTCTTTTGAAGAACTACCGCCCTATCTCACTTCTGAGCCACGTATACAAGTTGTTTTCGAGGGTCATCTTGAATCGTCTCGCAAGAAGACTTGATGAGTTTCAACCTCCGGAGCAGGCTGGGTTTCGACGAGAATTTAGCACAGTGGACCACATCCACACGGTGCGGCAGGTTATACAGAAGTCCGAAGAATATAATCAGCCGCTGTGTATCGCTTTTGTGGACTATGAAAAGGCATTTGATTCCGTAGAAACCTGGGCTGTTCTGGAGTCTCTGCAGCGATGCGAAGTTGACTGGCGATATATCGAGGTGAGGTGATGTCTCTATAACGCCGCCTCTATGAGTGTCCAAGTACAGGGCCAGCAAACTAAACCTATCCCACTACGCAGGGGAGTGAGACAGGGGGATGTTATATCCCCAAAACTGTTCAATAGCACTCTGGAAGATATGTTTAAGACGCTGGACTGGAAAGGGATGGGCATAAATATTAATGGCGAATACATCTCACACCTACGGTTTGCCGATGATATTGTCCTGATGGCGGAGTCGCTTCAAGACCTTCAACGAATGCTGTCCAGCTTAGCTGATGCTTCAAAACTAATCGGTCTCGGCATGAACATCGACAAAACAAAAATCATGTACAACTCGCTAATAGACCCGCGACCGATTACCATCAATGGTGCACCCCTCGAGTTGTTCGAGAATACGTTTACCTCGGGCAAACCTTGCAAAGGGGAAAAACAACTTCGAGAGTGAAACAAGCAGAAGAATCCGGCTGGGATGGGCAGCATTCGGCAAACTTCGTCGAGTCTTCACGTCGTCAATTCCGCAAAGCCTGAAGACCAAAGTCTTTGACCAGTGCGTCCTACCCGTTATGACTTACGGAGCCGAAACCTGGACACTCACGGTGGGACTAGTCCACCAATTTAAAGTCGCACAGCAAGCTATGGAGAGGGCTATGCTCGGCGTTTCTCTGAAGGATAGAATAAGAAACGATGTTATCCGGCAGAGAACCAAAGTCACCGACATAGCTCAAAGAATAAACAAGCTAAAGTGGCAGTGGGCTGGCCACATCGCTCGAAGAACCGACGGGCGTTGGGGCAAACGACTTCTGGAGTGGAGACCGCGTTTAGGCAAACGAAGCGCAGGGCGCCCTGCTACCAGGTGGAGCGACGACCTGCGAAAAATGGCAGGCGGGGGCTGGCTGCGAAGAGCTGAAGACCGTGCTCAGTGGCGTAAATTAGGAGAGACCTATGTTCAGCAGTGGACGAAAACGGGCTGATGATGATGATGATCTTATTAATGTGTGCGTTCTGAAGCAAATAACTAGCGCTCGAATCTCGATGCATTTAAATAGGTATCTAGTGTTCATGAAAGAAAATTCTGGTTTTACTGATTAATCTTCTTTTACTCTGCTTTTTGCCCATGCTGGGCTGGATTACATTTTATTCTATAAAGTAAGTATTTCGTAATTTATATTTCAGATAAAAAAAGCAAAAACACTGTATTTTGTATTTTTTTATTTCCAATACATTACTTGATAATATTTCGTATCCTTCTTCCTATTTCTACTAATATTATAAATGTGAAAGTTTAGATGTTTGGACGTTTGTTACTCAATCACACCAAAACGGCTGAACGGCCGAAAGGGACACAGATATTTTGTAGCCTGGAGAGGAACATAGGCTACTAATTATCCCGAAAAATATCACATTGCCGCGGGATAACGTCTTGTAATCCACGCGGGCGAAACCGCAGGCGGAAAGCTAGTTAATAAATAAATCAAGAAATTAACCAAATTTTCAATGTTTTAAATCCTTAATGCATTTGCAGATTTTGAAATGAATGCCACGAAAAAAATATAAGTACTACAGCAAGTTTAGCATGTGACACAGAAAATTACCACTTGATACAGATTCTTATGAGGTATCAATTGTATTGACATTTATTTATCACATTTATTGAGTTTCCCATAATATTGAAGTTATGCATTTTTAAAACACACAAAATGCCTCGACACAGAGTTACTGCTTTCCGGGGTAGCTTTCTGGTACTTAGCGACTAAATGCTAAAATATAGCTGGAATACTCGATGTTAGACATATTAGGTAGAATCTCAGATCATATAAGTAATACTAAATAGTATTATATGATCTGAGGGTAGAATGCATAGTTGAATCAAGAACAGTTGTATTGCAGTCTTCGTCGATGTCTCTTCTTAGGTCGTAATGTGATTGTGTCCTTAGTTTCCATAAAGTGATATTCTGCTGATCCATAGATACGATAGATTTTTTCCACGGATAATTAATTTATTCTCTCGGGATAACGTCGAGTAGTACACGCGGGCGAAGAATTAATATTCGTTTAATTCTGAATAAGATTAGGATAGTTTTTTATGCTAGGGGTACGGGTAATGGAATGAAAATCAGTGTACACGCCGAAAATTTTTTAATGCAAAGGATAATGAAATCAAAATCGTAGCCGGTATCCGAAGGCCGTTGGTTAGTGGCAGGATGCGTATGACACTGAGATTGAGAGGAGGCTCTCTCCTCCTGCCCCGCCTCCTGTTGAGCTTTCGAGCTCGTCAGGGGGCGGGGCAGGGGTCAGAACCACCCAGCCCTGACGCGAAGCCTATTAGACTTGGCGGGAGGGCTGGGCGCGGCGAGAGACAGGCCTTGTCTGACTGAGTCCAACATGCCGTTAGCGGTATACGAAAAGACTGTATTTGCCCTTACTATAAACAAAAAAAAAAGGATGCGTATGACACTGGGCAGCACTGGAGGACACGGTGAGAACATGGGTGTACGGAACCGTACCATTTAATGTTAGACTTTACTTAATTACGAAATAATGCAGTTCATTGACGTATGCTTACGTCGCGATTTTATGTAGGTGTTGCGCCACGAATGTTCATATTTATCGAAATAAAAATCAGTGCAACTACGGCATTCTATACGGGCAGTTTAATTTATCATCCCCGAATTTTATTATCAATATCATTTTACTATCAACTTAAAGTAGTATTGTATGAACCATACAAAGTTTTTTTTTTCTTTTTTTTTTCTTTTTTTTTAGAATGCATGTATTGTATGAACTATACAATGGGGTTGATGGAATATGACAATTCGCATTCATTACTAGGAAATACTATTTTATTTTTATTTATTTAAACACCAACATAAAAAACATTAACATAAACACTGGAGACGAAAAGTATGAAATGTAGCATCTTAATGTTATTACAATTATAGGTGTAGACTGCATGCATAAAAGAAACAACAAATGATAATTTAAAAATATTAAAATAAAAAAAATAAAAATACCCATACGAATGAATATGAAAGTTAAAATTACACAAGAAAACATAATAAATCACATTATATGTTGATGACCCTGTAGATTATTTGTGCAGGGCCCCGATCGCGGTAATTCTATGACGCATTAGTCAAGAGTACGTGCAGTTGAAGTGCAGTTGATGTGCAAAACCGTTTTTGATAACGCGCGGCTTTGACAGTGCGACAACGTTTTCTGTTCCGGTGATAATCTTTGGAACTAAAACAGTTTTCATACGACAGTCTATTTTGACAGCTAATTTCGTATTGCAAGTGGTTCCTCTATCACGGATGTCACCGGATCAGACAGGATTGTAGGACTATAGGTTTGCGTGACGTGTGCGTCGTTATGTCATTACGGCAATATGAAGTCAAGACTCAAACGCGATGAAGACGCGCTGCATAGAATTACGGCGATTGGCCCGCTGTATTGGAACCTATCCGCAGTATACAGTTGTGCCAACAGTGGCAGTGGAACCAGATGGATTTTTAGCTCGGGCCACATAGATGTGATCAAAAGGCATGATAGCGACACCCGGTGCTCCTTCAGGATCGCATACTATTGTCTGGAGACCCACTGCACGACCTGGAGCGCACGCCTGCACAAATAGACAACATCGCAATATTAGAAATGGAAACGTTAAATGTTAAAAACTTATTGGAATAAAATATTGAAAAAGAAGTACCTATTAGCAAAAGTTGACTATGTGTGTGTTGACATTAATATTATGTTGAATACAAGTAGAATTATTATAAATATTGATTGTTTTTTTAGTACATTGTATTTATTTGATTCGAATAAAATTTTGTAACTTCCCTTCATAAAGAATAGATCAATCACATATATTTTTTGGAAGACCTAGCAATGATATTTTGTCAGGAAATTTCATTTTAAAGCATTGAAAATTCTGAGTTTAATCGACGGAATACCCTTAAGCGACAAGACACGACGCAACAGCCGACACCGATATCAATTGGGTATTTGACTGTTGTTGAAATGTAGATATTTAATTATGACATTCAGAAATATAACATTATGGAATAACAAATGTGAAAAAAGAAATTCAATCTGTATTATAACAAGCGAATTATGAGCTACTTAATTGTGACTCTAGCTATCTCTTTCTAAAACGAAATTTTCTATGGCGAGAGTATGGCGCTATAGAAATGTGACGTCACGTTTCTATAGCGCTCTCCTTGTCTAATTAGAAAGTTTGATGCTCTATATCGCTGAAAATATGCAAGATATTTGAAAATAAATACCTATGTTGTGTTGCTACTAATTAAATGAACATTTTAAGTCAATAAAAAAAATTCAGTCAAGTACCCAATTGTATGAAACTGTTGCTGTTGCCGGCATGTTATTTTTTTATTTACCATAACAATGTTTTTGTGTTCCTGCAGTTATAGATAAAATAGCCAGTTCCTCAGTGTTGGCTGAAGGTGGGAGCGATGACTGATGAATTAAATACTAATAAAAAACGTTAAAATATTAAACCTTTAGAGTCGCTTGTAGACCTCTTGGTTTTATATATTGCGTTTTATTAGTTTTATGACACTTCAAAGTTGGGTGGGCAAGTCCATTTAAAAAGTATTAAATTTATTAAAATAATTTTTACCTTTAATTAGTCCGTAAAATGTTTAGCAAATTAGTTTAAGAAATCATTTTGACAAACACAATATTTAATATAGCTACCGAACAAATTTCTTACGCGTTGCATACAAACTACTCTAGCGTGACGTCACAATAGAGTAGCCGTTAGTATAGAGCGTTTTGGGCGAGTCCAATGTGTGTGCATGTCAAACTGTGATATCTAGGGGAGTTTTCATGCTAGTTAAATAATTCTTGTATCAATGTTTCTATCTTTGCTAGATCACTTTATAATTACTTAAATAACAAAAATTGTCATCATGCCTATTACTGAGGAATTCTATTCCTGTTATTTTCATCAATTCATTTTTATATGTAGATAGATAAAGATAGATATACTTACATTCGGAACATTGACGTCCCATTTTGGAGTTGGTGGTGGAAGGAAGACAAGCGGAATAGGGACTGGCCTTCCCCTCAGGTCACCTTAAATTACCAATAAGGAATTTAACTTTTTATACAAACTTATTTTAAGCCCGAAACATCATATTCATTCCTCTTATGTCACGCCCATGCAACGCACTCACAATCATGTCATAGCCAAGCGCCATTTCACCCCTTTCCCCCAACTACGGAGCCGACAAAATTCACACAAAAAAAGAACATTAAATGCACTAAATTATAGATAAATAAAAAGTACCCCTAGGGGTACTGTTACTGATATACTTAATATTATAAAGAAGAAAGATTTGATTGTTAATTTGTTTGTTTGTTTGCATCGAATAGGCTCCGAGACTACTGGACCGATTTTAAAAATTCTTTCACCATTAGAAAGCTACATTCTTCCCGAGTGACATAGACTATAAGTTATCCCAATATTCCCACGGGAACGGGTACTACGCGTGTATAACCGCGAGGATCTGCTAGTATTAAATATAATGAATACCTCTAAACAATACTAACAGAGCTACGTTCGTGTCATCAAATATCACAGCCGTACCTACATTTTCAGTCCTTTCTCATAAGAACAAGTAGATGCTTTTATTTAAGCGTGTACATTACTTTAAAAAAACACTCTAAATATACAGTGTAAAAATATAAAAAAATAATAATTCATGAATGGAATATTGACTCTGATATTTCACCTGCGTTCTGCGTAATACAATCAGCATCCGCATGTACAAAGTACATAAGGAAAAACGCGAAGTAAACAAGCGTAGTCGCCGCCATCTTGTGCTTTTTGTCTCGTTTCGTGAACCCGACAGAGAGACAAGCGCGCCGCGAGCGCATTTTATGTACGTTCAGTAATGCAACCATGTAATCGATATATTTTAAATCATTTACTCATTTTACCCGTGAAATTATATGAAATGAATTAGTTTTATTATCCTTAACCAATGTGTTCCACGCTTTACTACATTAGAAGCGTAAAAAAATCGGCCAAGTGCGAGTTGGACTCGCCCATGGAGGGTTCTACAGGCTTATTACCAAAACTTTTTTTTTTATTTTTTTTTTTCTCTTTTATCTTATTGAAATGAAATAATTATAGCATCGTTAGTAGTTAACTAATTAATAATTAGTTGACTACCTAGTTACTGGCTTCCATTTTTTTAATGTATTTTATAAGCTTTCCGTGGCGACCTGTAAGTAAGGCAACACTTAGTTTAAGTATATTTTATTGTTTAAGTTATTCACATGTTTAGTGTATGACCTTGTTGGTTGCTCAAATAAATAAAAAAAAAAAAATAACAAGCAACCAGTTGCTAAATTGTACAATTGTAACGTGACTGCTACTACTAGTTGCGGTTGGTTTGCAATCGGTACAGTACGGCAGGCTTATTACTGATCTTAAAGTGACAGTTGCAATCGCGACAATTAACAATTAATCGCTCCCAAAACACATATTCGTATTACGGAACGTAGACCGCTACGATAGCGCCACAAGCGAGCGATTCGTAAACTAAAATTGCATTAAAGTTACCGTACCGCAGGCTTATTACCAAAACAAGCAACCAGTTGCTAATTGCTATTGCAACGCGACTGCTACCAGTTGCGGTCAGTGTGCAATCGTCACCTTTCATGCAATTTTGGTTCACAAATCGCTCGCTTGTGGCGCTATCGTAGCGATCTACGTTCCGTAATACGAATATATGTTTTGGGAGCGATTATTTGTTAATTTTCGCGATTGCAACTGTCACTTTAAGATCAGTAATAAGCCTGCCGTACCAACTTAACGTACCAATTGCCTATACATAGTCAAAATTCCACTATAATATGACAAAGTTACATTTGCGGTTTTTGAAAATGTGTTCAGTATATCTTAAAAAGTACTTACTTGTATCATTCAAACAAATTTTCTATGTAAGTTTCTATTTAGATCTAAGTTGTACATTTTATCTAGATTTTTCATTTTTTTATTTTATTTTCAATGTTGTTTAAGGTGATGTTCAAGTTTCAAGTGTGTAAGTAGTCTAAATAGTTTTGGAATAAAGTGGCTGTGACATGCGGACTGACGGACGGACAGACAGACAGACAGACAAGACGAATCTATAAGGGTTCTTTTTTTGCCATTCGGCTACGGAACCCTAAAAAGCCTGATTGAAAAAAGAGATACACAAACCAGAAAAATAAGCATGTGACAGTACGTTGTGAATTAAAACTTAGAAAAAATAGGTTGTCTGTAAAGTCGGTTTACAGACGATGATAATTTTACATGATAACGTCCCATGAAAACATTGATGAAAAATTATGTCGAAGTAAAAGGTTACCTTACCAGCGACCTCTATCGTCAACTTGATTATAGAACAAGCATTTTATCACACATCTAATGTTGAAGCATTGTGTCACTATAGTGACATTAGTTTGAATTACATGGTACAAAATGGTGTTACCGATAATCTTTACAGTTAATTTGATTTAGGTGTAATATGCTGGCTTCTGTTAAACATCTATAATATGCTGCTGGCTGTTGTAGGTTTCCTCGTTGTTCTAATGAAGTTAAAACAACACTATATAAGTCGCACTATCAATCTTTCTACACTTCTTTTTTTGGCTTTACTATACTCAAAAAGCATATGATGCCATGCGAATCCAATATTATATGCATTCAGGATACTGTTAGGGCTGCCCAGGTTTTGTAGTGCATCAGGAATGTTTGCAGAAACGCACACCGATGATTTTTACGCAATCATACGTATAGTAAGAGAGTTGCTTGATGGACCCCGTGATTGGCAGCGCCATCAGTATCTTGGACGCAATTTCCCTAAAGTTTGACTGCCCCATCCTGAAGCACTGGGCAGGTCTGGTAAAGGGGGTATGGACCTATTCAGTGTTTTAGGTGCGTCGGTCTCTTTCTTTTTAGATTTATTAAAATACTAGCTGACCCGGCAAACGTTGTTTTGCCATATAAATTATAGTTTTATACACCAAAAGTTGCCTAGACCAGACAACAGATAGCGCTAGTTATACACAACCAATAAAGGGGCCCAAGATTGGTCTCTATTTCCTACATATAAAAAATTACTCTGTGAAGTAGAGTGAGTGTCAGATAACTCTGCGCGCATGCGCGACTGGGGCATTTTGGCGCTAGTTACAGGACATTTTTTTATTCTAAGTTTATGGAAAAGATTAGTATTCGATTTTAACCGCGCAGATGTCAATGATTACATACTCTTTGGAAACGGTAATGGAAGAAATGACAGTTTTGTATCGAAGGTACGACAGTTAAACGTTTTTCATAGAAAATTACAATTTTTACTCAATTTTCCGTAATAACAAGTAGCCTATGTTATTCTCCAGCTCCCAAACTTCCCCCTTACCAAATATCACGTCGATCCGTTGCTCCGTTTTGACGTGAAAGAAGGACAAACAAACAAATAAACACACTTTCACATTTATAATATTAGTATGGATTTCCGTAGCCGAATGGCAAAAAACGGAACCCTTATAGATTCGTCATGTCTGTCAGTCTGTCTGTCTCTTCGTCCGTCCGTATGTCACAGCCACTTTATTCCGAAACTATAAGGACTACATAGTTATATATAACACATGTTGCTTATTCTGTGGTTATAAGGTGCGTCCGGTCTCTTTCTTTTTAGAGTTCCGTAGCCGAATGGCAAAAAACGGAACCCTTATAGATTCGTCATGTCTGTCTGTCTGTCCGTCCGTATGTCACAGCCACTTTATACCGGAACTATATGGACTAAATAGTTAAAATTTGGCAAATAGATGTAATCAGTAAATCGCATTGGACTATTTGATCCTTGGTCTATTTTTTCTTGATTTGTTACTCTTACTAACATAGTTTATAAGTAGGTACATTTGTAACTAACAAAAAAAAGGGTAATCTAATCATGTGTCATCTAATTAAACCCATTAGAGCCTGAGTTTTTGAAATCATATTTTTTTTTAAATATAATATTCGGCTTTAATAACACCCAGAAATCACGATTAAGCGAACAATATTTTTTTTTGTTCTTAGTATTTCAAATACTTGTGGCTTTAAAATACATTTTGACATAAATACATTAGCAATAGCGCTAAAATCTCGATGCATTTAAAAATCTAGTGTTAATGAAAGAAAATTCTGGTTTTACTGATAAATATTCTTTTACTCATGCTGGGCTGGATTACTTTTTATTCTTTACTAGCTGACCCAGCGCGACTTCGTTCCCGTGGCCCTACCCCCTACTCCACCCTACCCTACCCGTACTCTACCCCTACCCTACTCTACCCCTACCCTACCCCTACCTCTACTCTACCCCTACCCCTACCCTACCCTACCCCTACCCCTACCCCTACCCCTACCCTACCCTACCCCTACCCCTACCCTACCCTACCTATACCCTACCCTACCTTTACCCTACCCTACTTCAACTCTACCCCCACTTACCCCCTCTTCCCCTATTTTCTCACCATAAGAACCTTCCTTGGACTTCCACGAACATTTCAAGACCAAAATTAGCCAAATCGGTCCAGCCGTTGACGCGTGATGTCGTGACCAAGGGAAATAGGGATTCATTTTTATATATATAGATAGTATTTTGTATTTCAAATAAAAATAGATAAAACACTGTTTAAGCTATTTTTAATTTCAAATACATCACTTGATAGGTACTATTTCGTATTTTAAATACTTGCGAGATAGTATTTTGTAATTTGTATTTCAATTAAAGCAAAGCATGTATTTTGCCCAGCCCTGCGAATAGGCATGTAGCTAGAAGAGGACATTACCGATCTTTTTATCCCTATATCAATGTGGTTCCAATTTCTATTAATTCAAAAGTTATCAATTTTAGTATTTTTTCATATACATATTATTATCTCCATAACATATCTCTTATCCTACTAATATTGTAAAAGTGAAAGTTTAGATGTTTGGATGTTTGTTACTCAATCACGCCAAAATGGCTGAACGGATTTGGCTGAACTTTGGGACACAGATATTTTGTAGCCTGTAGAGGAACATAGGCTACTTTTATCACGAAAAATATCACATTTAGCTAGTCAATAAATAAAACAAGAAATGAACAAAATTATCAATCTTTTAAATACACATTGCAGGTTTTTAAATGAATGCCACGAAAAAAACATACTACAGCAAGTTAAGCATCTGTCACAGAAAACTACCAATTGATGTAGACTCTTATGAGGTATCAATTATTGAGTTTCTCATAATATTGAAGTTATGAATTTTTAAAACACACAAAATGTCTCGACACAGATCTGAAGCCCTACCGCCCAAGCACCGTCCGTCGGCTTTGATTACGATTACGACGCATCGTGCCATCCTTGTCATGTCTTAACACATTTGGTATGGCATGACAAGGATATGGCACGATGCGTCGTAATCGGCTTCAAGCCGACGGGCTTGGGAGGCCCCTGCGTGTAGCTTTCGGTACTTAGCAACTAAATGCTGGAATACTCGATGTTATAGATGTTAGGAAGACTATGCATAGTTGAATCAAGAATAGTTGTATTGCAGTCTTCGTCGATGTCTCTGCTTGGGTGGTAATGTGATTGTGTCCTTTGTTTGCGAAAAGAGATAAGATAAGATAAGATAAAAATATTCTTTATTCACTTAGACATAATAAATATGTACTTATGAATCGTCAATATTTTCCTACCACCCATTCAAGACTTTTTTAACTGACAAGAAGAATGGGCGCAAGAAACTTGCCAGCGTTTCTTAGTTAGGTAACGACATTTAAAAAAAAAAAAAACATATCGTTACTAATACAACAATTGCTTAGTATAAAAATACATCATATTAAACAGTGATTATGTTATGTGTTACATCATGACCATGCATTGCGGTCATTCAAATAATCGTCTACTTTATAGTATCCTTTGCTCATCAGCGACTCTTTAATGTAACATTTAAATTTATGCAATGGTAGTTCAATTATATGCTGTGGAACTTTATTAAAAAAGGCTATGCTTTTCCCCAGAAATGAGGCTCTGGATTTTTCTAGCCTAAACTTGGGAACGACAAGTTTATCTTTATTTCTTGTGTTAAAGCGATGAATATCGCTCTGCTTTACAAATGTATTATAATACTTTTTCACATAAATTATATTTTCATAGATGTAATGTCCTGCAACAGTTAAAATGTTTATTTCTTTAAATAGATCTCTTAAAGAATCTCTCGATCGGAGGTTGTAAATGGCGCGAATAGCCCTTTTTTGGAGCACGAATATACTTTGGATGTTAGCGGCTGAGCCCCACAACAAAAGGCCGTAGGACATAACACTATGAAAATAACTAAAATAGACTATTCTAGCCGTTTCAATATCGGTTAAGAGCCTTATTTTCTTAACTGCGAATGCAGCCGAACTGAGTCTACTCGCCAAGGCTTCGATATGAGGATCCCATTGTAGTCGCGAGTCTAATATAATACCTAGAAATTTTGTATTGTTAATGAATTCGACCGTATCGCCGTCTAGTCTAATATGAAAATCAACTTGTCTTACATTAGGTAACGAAAATTTTAAACACTTAGTTTTCTTTGAGTTTAATGATAAATTATTACTATTAAACCAATGTGACACTTTTGAAAGAGCACTATTTACTTCGTCAGAACAGTCATCACCTCTATCTACTTTAAAGACTAGAGATGTATCATCGGCAAATAGCACCGTCTCACATAAATTCTTCGCGTAGTAAGGAAGGTCATTTATGTATATTAAAACAACAGCGGGCCCAATATTGATCCTTGGGGTACGCCCATAGTAATGGGAGCTCCGGTAGACTCAGTTTTATTAATAACTACCTTCTGAGTTCTTTCATACAGATATGAATGCATAAGGCTTACTGACATTTCAGAAACACCATAATGTTTTAACTTCCTTAATAGTGTTTGGTGATCAACACAATCGAATGCCTTGGAAAGGTCACAAAAAATAGCGATTACATCCTGCTTGTCCTCCCAGGCATCAAGTACATGTTTTAGAAATGCAACCCCAGCATCAGTTGTACTTTTACCTTTTGAAAAACCAAACTGTTTCTCATGCAGTATACTATTTAATTTAAAATATTCTAAAAGTTGAGCATAAATTAATTTCTCAAATATTTTACTTATTGCTGGTAGTATGGATATAGGTCTAAAATTTGCTGGGTCACTTTTGTCACCAGCTTTAAACAGAGGAATAATTTTACTATTCTTCATTAAATTAGGAAAGACCCCTTCACTTATACATTGGTTAAAAATTATTGCTAATGATGGAGCTATCACATCAATTATTGATTTGATGATACTTGTAGATATGCCCCAGAGATCTTCTGTTTTCTTAATATTTATTGCTTTGAAAGCTTTAATAATATCTTCGGTAGTGACATAGCTAAAACTAAATGTTTCCTGGCACTTGTTCACACTAGATTCCATAAGAGAGACAGCGGTGTTGGGGCAAGAATTAAGTCTGCTAGTAGTTTCTAACGGTATTCGAGCAAAGAAACCTTCAAAAGCACTAGCCACCTCAATATCTGATTCAAAAGTCTGATCACTAATTTTTAAGTTAAATGAATTAATTTTGCTTTTTGTTTTGCCAGTTTCTTGGTTTATAATACTCCAGGTAGCTTTTATTTTATTTTCAGATGATTTAATTTTATTTGAAATATACCTAGATTTTGCCAAAGCACATACTTTCCTAAATGTAATTGAATATTTCTTGACATATTCAATGAAGCTAGGATCACAGGAAGTCGTTTTTTGTGCATAGAGTTCAAATAACTTTCTTCTGCTATTATAAATACCAGGTGTGGCCCAGTCACTAAACTTCTTACGATCATTACACTTTATAACTTTTTGTTTAAAATTGTTACTAAATTCTTTTTCAACAATATCAAATAATGATTGATAAGAGTTATTAGCGTCAGCAGAAGCTGGCAAACATTGAATTTTATCTTGTACATTATTTCTAAATTTATTGATACCACGTTGCGGTATTGGCCTGCAAATTACTTCGCGTTTAGGAATAACATTATAGTGCTCAAAAGAAGCTAGTTGTCCACTGTGGTCGGATTTAATAATATTAATTACCGATTTCTCAATTAAGTTACAGTTGGAAAAGATGTTATCTAAGCAAGTAGCCGATGTTGGCGTAATTCGCGTCGGTTCATTAAAAGTGTGAAGCAAATTAAATGATTTAAAAAGATTAAGGAATTTCCTGGAGAGTTGTGCTAATTTAATATCTAAGATGTCTATATTAAAATCTCCACAAACTACAATTTTTTTATTCTTACGACAGCATATTTTCAAAACATCCTCCATAGTGGACTCAAAGACTGTGTAATTTGCTCCAGGGGGGCTATATACACAGATTATAATTATTTGTTCAAGTTCCACGCATGATATCTCACAAATTCGTTCAACAGAGAGGGATACTATATCCTTTCGCTCTTTATATTGTGTGTTATTAGGTAAAATTATTAAAGAACCCCCCCTTATTGTAGTTTTTCTATTAAATGAACTTACAACACTATAATTATCCAAATTTAACAATAATTCATATTCTTTTAACCAATGTTCAGTAACACATAACACATCAATATTTTCACAATTTAAAAATAAACTTATTTCTAGGTCTTTGCCAGCAGAAAAGCCTTGGATATTCTGGTGTACTATTTTTAAACATTTAGGCTTTCCTCTTGTCAATACTGGGCTAGAGTATGCCTCCGTTGTCTCTAATGGTAATTTAAATTAACCATGTCAGTACCTATTTGGATTCAAAAGAATCGAATTATTTGGAACAGATTCCAAAGTTACATTAGAAGTATCAAAGTTAAACTGCTCAATAGAAGCAGAGGTTATACTAGCCAAGTTGTTGGCTAATTGTTTAAAATAAAATGATAGCGATACCGCTATTTGTCGCTTAAGATAATTAGGCAGATAATATTTATCTTTAGTCAAGTATACATTATTCAACAACATATTGATATCAATAATATGCAACTCTTTATTATGACAGGCTAATGTGTTCATAGTTAAGTTTAGATTATACCTTATTTTATTTTCTAACGGTGAAAAACTTTTACTGTAGGGAAATGTAAACATAACAACCTTCCTTACATTTAATGAACATAATGTGTTGCAATAGGCTATTAACTGGTTTTTATTTAAATTATCCCTGTTCCCAATTAAAATTATCAAGTTTGTGTTTTCACTTAAGGATTTTTTAACAACTATTTTCATGATCTCGTTTATACTGGAACCAGGCATGCAATAATTAATAACATTTTCCTTTGAATCTTTCTGTAAAAATTGGCCTAAATTCTTCCCAATCTCATCACTGAACATAATTGTTTTGGTGTCAGTAGTTTTAGTGGAGGATTTACTTTTATTATTTAATAATAAACTATCACAAATGTTAGAGACTTCAGGTTTGGTTGGTAAATAGACCTCCTGAGCCGCTTGGCCTAATGACTCCTTTTGACAGAAGTCATTGCATACTCTGTTACAACTGCATCTGCATTTTTTCCCTAATGATTCGAACCGGTCTGAATTAAAATTACAAAAGTCAACCATATTATATGCAGCCATTTTTTGATTATTCAATTGTTTTTTAGAAAACTCACACAAGTTGGAGTACATTTCCCTAAGTGAAAGTTCTAAATTGTCAATCTTATAACATAATTGACTACCTAATAATTCACTTTCTTTGTTCTTATTACATGTTTCCATGTTTATCATATTTAATTGTTCTAAAAGTTGCTTACGTTCTTGCTTTATGTGACTATACTTATTATAATAATTTTGTTTTTTCAATAACTTTTGAGTTTTTCTTATGTATCTATTAATTTTAATGTATTTTTTTAATTTCTTCCCGCTACTAAACTGGCAGACGTTAGTATTATTAAACAATGGTTTATCAACATAGTTAAGACCTTCCAAAGTTGAATTGTCATTTGCTGCAGAATTACATTGCATCAACTCATTAAACAGGCTTTGAGAGTGCTTATCTTCTATAATACTTCTATTTTCTTTTTCTAAATCTAATACTGTTTTCTGGGCAAGAGAGAGACTAATTTCCAGGTCTGTTATGCGACTCAATGCCTGTTCATGAGTATCAGAGCAAGCCCTAAAAGACTCAATAAAGTCTTGCATTTGGTTACACTTCTGCACAACTTCCGAGTATTTTACATGAAGAGCAGCAAGTTCATTTTTAAGCTCAGTGTTACGGGTAATGTTCTTATAGATCTCCGTCTCACTTTCCTCTCTTTCCCTTATTAGGGAGTCACTTAGATCTTTAGCTGCCTTTAGATCTTGCAGGGCATTCTTGAGTTGTACCTCCACTTCCTTAGCCGTTGCCCTCCGGGTCATCATAATTGCTAATTAAGCTTAAAAGTTGCTACCGCTGAAAATATACAGAAGTGATCAATATATGATTTAAGTAAAGCTAGGATTGACAGATTTATCTAAGGAAATAATTAACAAAAGTATTTTTTTATTTAATTGACTTTTCCAGGTAACTACAATTTTTTTTTAAGGAACAAACAGTTAAAAAGGTAAATAATCATAAAGTGTATTAGGTGTAATAAAATAACAAATACTTAAATAAAATTATGAATGAATGCTATGTTAATCTTAATAACACCATCAACTTTACTTTGAGCAAAGGAAAGTGAGGTTTATATTTGTGTTAGTTAACAATGTTTAATAAATAAATATTTATAGAAGTAGCTGGAAGGTGTCACCATCAGATTGACTTTTGTTAAAGTAAAGTGAGGTAAGCCTTTCAGAAGTATGTAGGTAGGTACTTAGTTAAATTACATAAATATCAATCAATATGTTTTAATTAATATATTATTAATACTGTGTAGTTTACTTAAATAATTTTGCATACATATATTGAAAATAAAGGATCTGAAATAAGAATGATTTTTGTTGACTTGAATGTAGGTAGTCAACTTATTAAGGAAATTTAACTCCATTCACTAATAAATTAACAGACTTATTATTACTAATTGTTGTTGCAAACTAGTTTTACAATATTTGTTCGAGATGATTCGGGTTTCTTTGTATAGATGTAGTGCATGGAAAGAGTAGCAGAATAGGTGAATGTCTGTGACAGGTAGCGGTCACCATCAGCTTCACTTCTAGATAGAGATATTCTGCTGATCCATTGTAAGTGTCATAGGCTACTTTTTTCCCGGATAAATATCTTATTCCCTCGGGATAACGTCGAGTAGTACACGCGGGCGAAGAATTAATATTCGATTTGCGTAAACGATTACGATAATGATCCCTTATTCCTCGTACATTACCAAGTTTGATAACTAGCTTTCTACAAGGAAAAATAATTCTTCCTACCTTACCCGGTTTTCAAATGGGAATTATTTTTCCTGGTAGAAAACCGTAATTTTATTTAGTTTTCTACGAAGAATTTTTTTTTCTTCTTAGCTTATCCAGTTATCAGAGGAGAATTTTTTTTTCCTCGTAGAAAGCTGTGAATTCAATCACAGCTTTGTACGTGTTGTGCGTTCTACGAAGAAGAATTTTCCCTTCGTAGCCATTAGATCAGAATATCAGAAAGACCGAATAATTATTCATTTTTATTATTTACTTAGATTAATTTTAATTTTAGAGGGAACAACAGATTTATTTTATTTTATTACTAGCGGCCGCCCGCGGTTTCATCCACGTGGTTCTCGTTTCCCTAGGAATATCGAGATAAAAAGTAGCCTAAGTTATTCATTATTACATCAGCTACCTGCCAGTGAGACAGTGCCAGTCCCATCAAAATCGGTCCAGCCGTTTCAGAGATTAGCCGGAACAAACAGACAGACAGACAGGCAAAAATTGTAAAAAAATGATATATTGGTATATGTACCGTATATTATAACAATATACTTAATCATATGCATGTAAGTAGTAAAAAGCAGTTACTATATTATTATTATATATTATTATATGCAGTTATATTACAAACAGACACTCCAATTTTATTTATTTGAATAGATATAGATTTAATAGTAAAGAGGTTATTTAAATTTTTACTTTTTTGCATTCACAATGCAATTTTTATCATTGAAGAATTGAAAATGAAATACATATTTTAGAAAAACATCGACCCGTCTCACAACCAGCTCCGATGGAACGGTTGGTTGGATGGTCTAATTATTAAAGTAAAACTTAATCTAAGTAATTATTCGGTCTATCTGATCTAATGGCTAAGTAGGAAAAATTTTTATTCTTAGAACAACACGTACAAAGCTGTAATTGAATTCACAGCTTTCTAAGAGGAAAAAAAAATTCTCCTTTGATAACTGGGTAAGCTAAGAAGAAAAAAAAATTCTTCGTAGAAAACTTAATAAAATTACGGTTTTCTACCAGGAAAAAATAATTCCCATTTGAAAACCGGGTAAGGTAGGAAGAATTATTTTTCCTTGTAGAAAGCCAGTTATCAAACTTGGTAATGTACGAGGAATAAGGGATAATGATGGTTGTTCATGCTAGGGGTGCGGGTAATCAAATGAAAATCAGTGTACACGCTGAACAAATTTTAATGAGGATGATGAAATCAAAATCATTGCGAAGGTCGTTGTTGGCGGTAGGATGCGGATGACACCGGGAAGCACTGGAGGACATGGTGAGAACATGGGGTTGATGGAATATGACAATTCGCATTTATTATTACTTGATGACCTTGTAGATTATTTGTACAGTATTGGAACCTAACCGCAGTACACAGCTGTGTCAACAGTGGCAGTGGAACCAGGACTAGGTGGATTGTTAGCTCGGACCACAAGGATGTGTTCGAAAGGCACGATAGTGACACCCGGTGCGCTGTCAGGGTCGCATACGGTCGTCTGGAGACCCACTACGCGACCAGGAGCACACGCCTGCACAAAAAAACAACATTGAAAAAGTTATTGAAAATATTGAAAAAGAGGTTTAGAAAAAGTTGACTCGTCTCACAATCTCCCATGGGAGCTAGTTGTGTAGTTGTTGTTTCTAAAGGTTACAGCAGATATATCAACTCGTAAACGTATCAACTCGAGCGGTTCAGTATTCTTTGTATGAAACCCCCTACTGCAACGCACACTAATCGGAAGCGTAACGTAATTGCCTCGCCTCGGGACCAGTGGCCCGATTCTGCTAACGTTTAGTCATAATCGTGTCTCAATCGTGTTTCAATTGTTGTGCTTTTTTACACACTAGTTACAAGAAATGTGAACTTTTTTCACAATACTACTGATTGTCACACCACACACTACATTCACATCACATCATACTGTCATAATTCTTGTAACTAGTGTGTAAAAACACAACAATTGAAACACGATTGAGATACGATTACGACTTAACGTTAGCAGAATCGGGCCACTGCTCACGAACCGCTTTGCGGGTCGCTCAACTTGCTATCCCCGCGCTTACCGCTAGTCGTCCACGCGCTCACGGCTCTCCGTACCCGAGCTTACGGCTCTACGCACAGTGGTCTGCTGTGACCTAGGGTAACGGTCCGAACCGGGCGTCAGACGACAACTGCAAGCGTCGACGTTCGATTTCATACTAAACAAAGAAACATCAACTAGGAACTAGTATGGCGCGGCGTCATGTCGCTTGCAGTTGCGGTTCGACGCCCAGTTCCAACTGATTCATTTTCAATAATAATTGCATTGTGAATACAAAACGTAAAAATTAAAATAATAAAATTAGTTACAAACTTATTACTAAGTAGTCGGGCCACACTGGAGCGACCGCGGGGCGTGGAGGCGACCTGCGGATCCGCAGGACGCGCGAACACGTTACTATTTATTCCCTCCGCCGCCGGTCGCGGCAACCGCGCCGGACGCGCCAGTGTGGCCCCTCCCATCCGTCTCAGTTTGTTTTTCTCGCTCAACGCGGACGCAAGACGCGCCGCTCCAGTGTGGCCCACGACTTACGCGGTAATATTCAGTTAGTTCTATCTTTTCACATGTTTCTCGTTAAAGAAGTGTACACAATTACCCAGCAATGGCTGACAGACGACCTCCGTGACCGAGAGGTGTAGGTGTGCACAGATTTCCAAGGTGCTGCTCTCTCTAGAGGTCCCGGGTTCAATCCCCGGTTGGGTAAATATTGAAAACGAACTTTTTAATATTTTCTCGGGTCTGGGTGTTTGTAGTAATACCCATCGTTGTTTCCAATTTCCATAACACTAGTGCTCAATTACTATTACTATATATAAGATGGGTTGAAACAAACTGCAAAACGAGCACGGGGTGGTCAGGTTAAGTGTTTAGAACGTAAATAAAATCCCTAAAATTAATTTTTTTTAATTTAATTTTACAAAATATTCTAATATTATCTATGGATATCAATTCAATATTTAACATAATACCAAACGTAAAAAGAAAATTACTTATTTAACCACGAGACAGGTAAACGATAATCCGGAAGCTATTGGGCGCATACAATAGCGCGGTAGGAGTATCGCGATAGCGGCCGGCCGATCAGCTGTTGGGCCGCCGGGGTTGACGACCGCGGCGCCCAGCCCGCGTGCGCTCTGAAATTACTTGTTTTCATCGTAAAATGAAATAATTTTATTACAACTTTTGGTATTGTACATATTGAATTGATATCAAAAAATAATATAAGATTTTTTTGTAAAATTAAATACTTAATATAAAAAAAAATTGGGATTTTTTTTTTTATGTTCTAGTCAATTGACCTGAACACCTCCTGCTTTATTTGCAGTTTGTTTTACACCATCTTATATATTATATATTACTATAGTTTGGTATTGGAACACTGTATGTGGTGGTGTCCAATATTTATTTATATATTGGCGTTTTTCATTGGGCTACACAACACGACGCGACGGCCGACATCAATTTGTATGAAACTGTTGGCCCCTGCATTTAATTTTTTTTATACGAGTTTGCACTTAATTTCAGACTTGTCTAATGCCAGCGTCAGACGTAGCACAAACATTTGAACAAATATTTGAACAAATGTTCTGACACATGTGTAGGTATTTAAGTATTTGTTCAAAGCTTTGATAAAATACTACAGTACTTTGCCATGTCAGAAGGCAAAGTCTTCAAATATTTGTTCAAATGTTTGTGCTATGTCTTGCGCCGGCTTTAGACGTCAGTTAGACGATTTTCTATACAAAATTACCATTTTTATTTTACAATATTTTATAAGCTTTTCTTTGGGATTTTCACCATTATTTCTTAAATACACCTGAACTATAGCAAAAAAAAAGTATTCTTATCGGTCAAGCCGTTTCCGAGTTCATTCAACAGCAATTCATTCTTATATATAGATACAGATAAGGATGGATATACACTTACATTCGGAACAGGGACGTCCCATGTGTAAGTTGGTGGTGTAAGGTATACAGTCTCGATAGGGACATTCCTTCCACTCAGGTCACCTTAAATAACCAATAAAGGATTAAATTTTATAAACAAACTAATTTTTCATTCCTCTTATGACACGCCCATGTGACGCACTCACAATTATGTCGTCACAGTCAAGCGCATTCACCTCCATTTCACCCCTTTCCCTCAACTATGCAGCCTACAAAATTCACATAAAAACACATGACTCTGACAAAATTTTGCACTTTAAAGCTTAATAATTCACAAACGAATGCCTCAATCAAATAACTGTCTTTTCGAACCCACAATATTTTTGAAATTGCTATCCAATGACACCCCACACTATGGGGTAGACAAGAAAAAAAATTTACATACATACTTCAAGTGTAGGGGAAGTACCCTAAAATTTTTTTTTCAGAATTTTACTTTACCACTTTTTTGGCGTGTATGTATATTCATGCCAAATTACAGCTTACTAGTAATAAGAATCTATGATCTAGTAATAAGAATCTATGAGATAGACTGGGGACAGACAGACGAACAGACGGACAGACGGATATATCGAAACTATAAGGGTTCCTTGTTGACTACGGAACCCTAAAAAGTTCCCTAGTACCGTTGTTAAATAAAATCAAAACGTCTGTGTCATCAAATATCACAGCCGAAAACATTAGAAATATACATAGTTTCGATAAGTTTAAAAAAATTGTATTAAAAAGAAAATTTTCATGAATGATATCTTACCTGCAGTCTGCGTAACACAGTCTGCATCCGCATGTACAAAGTACATAAGAAAAAATGCGAAGTAAACAAGCGTTGTCGCCGCCATCTTGTGCTTTTTGTCTCGTTCCGTGAACCTGACATTCAGACAAGCGCGCCGCGGCCGGGCGCATTTTATGTACGTTCCGTAAAACAACCATGTAATCGACATTTTACCCGTGAAATTATATAAAATGAATTATAGTTTTATTATCCTTGACCAATGTGACCCACGCTTTGATACATTAGAAGCATTATAAAATAAAAGCCTGATGGAGAAAAGAAATTCGTAAAACCAGAAAAATAAACATTACTTTGAGAGTGGGTACGTTGTGAATTAAAACTTAGTAAAAAAAACGGTTTTCTGTAAAGTCGGTTTACGAACAATTATGTCGAAGTAAAAGGTTATACCGAAAATATCCCGGACGTCAGCCTGTACGAGATTAGAATGGCTATCAAGCAGCTTAAAAACAACAAGGCGGCGGGCGATGACGGAATCACAACAGAGCTTCTGTAACGTGCGTAAAGTCATAAAAAACATTGATGAAAAATTATCAATGTTTTGATTACCTTACCAGCAACCTCTATCGTCAACTTGATTATAGAAGAAGCATTCTATAATTTACATGCGTGTTGAAGCATGGTTGAAGCATTGTGTCACTAGTGACACTTAATTTTGTTTCTCTAGTTTGATTAACATTGTACAAAATTATGTTACCGATAATCTTTACAGTTAATAAAATTTGATGTTATCAATAATAATTAAAGCTAATTTGATTATAAAAAATATGCCGCTGTCTCTCTTCTACTCGGACGAATAGCGCGAGTCAGCTGGGCATAGTGCTCTTGGGGCTGCCTCGCTTCTGTAGCGCATCAGGGATGTTCGCTGAAGCCGGAGTAGATTGCTTCCATGCGCAAATGGTGCACATCCCTGGTGCGCAGGGTGCGGGCCAGCTGCAACAGTATTCTGTAAGCATTTGCTGAACGATTCGACTGTTTGTACATGAACCATTGTAGTATTATCCACTTATCAACTAATTTTAAAATTGTGATTTATTTATTTATGAATTTTCCTTTGACATTTTATATTAATTCTAATTTTGATTGAATGTATTCCATAATATATTATAATTTTGGTATTTTTTTAATTTTACAAAATTTTTTTTAAATTATTTTTTATATATGTATATTAATTTTATTTGATTATTGTAATTTAATTTATGTTTTAATAATGTAATGATGACCCAAGATGGTTGACTGAATAAATGAATTGATTGATTGACGACCGATTTGGCGCAGGGGTAATCTACCTGCTTTCTGCGCCAGAGGTCTCGGGTTCGATTCCCGAACAAGACAAATATTTGTGTGCATGAACATGTCTATTTGTCTTGGTCTGGGTGTTTTCTATGTATATTAAGTATGTATTTACAAACAAAAAGTATTTAAGTATATATTTATCCGTTATCAAGTTCACGTAGACACAGTTTATTAAGAAATTAACTACGGGCTTAGATAATTGGTGTGATTGTAAGAAAATATTTATTTATTTATTTATTTTATTTAGTTTTGATACTAAAAATTGCCTTTATGTGGTCATTAAACCCAACCCCTGTACTAAATTCCTCCATTAGCTTAATGGGTTGTTTACATGTATTAAGTGACGAAGTAATTAACTAAATTTTAAGTTAATTTTAACTAAATTCACGCGTGTAAACAGTCACTTAACAGCTCTTTAGTCACAAATGCTAATTAAACGATTTAGTGAATAAGTGAGTAAGTAGAATGGAATCGAGTTGTTACTTTATAGTCTCAATTTTACAGTTTTTTAGGGTTCCGTAGTTAACAAGGAACCCTTATAGTTTCGCCATGTCCGTCTGTCCGTCCGTCCGTCCGTCTGACCCCAGTCTAGCTCATAGAATCTTAGTACTAGAAAGCAATGTAATTTGGCATGAATATAGATACATATTTATCACGCCAACAAAGTGGTAAAGTAAAATTTTGAAAAATATTTTTTTTATGTTACCTCCCCTACACTTGAAGTGGGTATGTAATTTTCTTGTTGACCTTATAGTGTGGGTTGTCGTTGGATAGCAATTTCAAAAACGTTGTGGGGTTCGTTAAGACAGTTTTTTGATTGAGGCATATGTTTGTGAATTATTAAGCTTTAAAGTGCAAAATTTTGTTAGAGTCAAGTGTCCCCCCCCCCTACCAGCCAAATGGTTGTTTCTGGATACGTAAAAAAATTCATGATAGTAGGACATATGACGAAGTTAAAAGGAAAACTATCACAGCTAAGTAGGCTTTACAAGTTTTTGAGATATAACACATTTTCGAAAACCGCAAGTATAACATTGTCATTCATACGAATACTATGAAAAACAAAGTTATTTTTTACTGGCAAAAAATGACAGTGGTATTTTTTCTTATTTTAATTTTTAGTTTTTTAGGTGTACGTAATCGGTACGTTAAGTGGGTACGGAACCCTTCATGAGCGAGTCCGACTCGCACATGGCCGATTTTTTTATTATCTAGTGATTTCGGCCACTCAATATAAATAAGTGATACTTTACTGCATCAAGTAAAATTTCAAACATCTATCTAATCATAATTCAAATATCAACTACTTGCATTAAACTTGGTTTAAGTTAATAAAAAATATGGGATAGTAATTTTTTGTCTATGAATAAGCGGGGGATTCTGGCCGTCATAAGTTTTGACTGCCAGTACGTGTATCACGTATCACTGTGACATGGTACACGTACGGGCTAATAATGTAATTCTGTTTTAATTAATCTATTATCCAATTTAATTTTAATTTTAATTTATTTATTTGTATTTCCCTATTATAATTGGTCCATTGTTGGCTTTTAAATAAAGTATAATAATAATAAGTATACATTTTTTTTAAATGACCTATTTTGCTAAGTATACTGAGACGCACGGGGGTCCCACCGATATTTGATGTTGTTCAATTGTTTCTGCGGTCGAGAATTCTCGCCTTAACAGTAAGTATTTTTTTCCTCTGTGCCTTAACTCCCGTATCGTTAGGATTCCTATTCTTGCGCTATCGAGTTTGAGTTTTATAGCTTGACTAGCTTCCGCCCGCGACTTCGTCCGCGTTGACATTCGAGAAAATACTTAGGGGACCAATTACCAGGATAAAATGTATTCTATGTTTTAATTTCATAAAAATCCTATCAGCCGTTTTTACGTGATTAGGCGGGTCCTTCCTCACCAAGCGAGCAGCCTCGCGCGAGGCAGAACGTTTACCACGTGCGGCGGACCTCGCACGAGGCTGCTCACTTGGTGAGGGAGGATCCGCCTAATCACGTAAAAACGGCTGATCGGATTTTTATAAAATTAAAACATAGAATACTTTTTATCCTGGTTATTGGTCCCCTAAGTATTTTCTCGAATGTCAACGCGGACGAAGTCGCGGGCGGAAGCTAGTAAATAATAGGTGTCTGTTTACAATCAAAAAGTTAGTTCTGAGTAACTTAGGTACCAAGAACATGTTAGGTACCAAGAACTTTTAGGGTACTTAAGATGGTTTAGGTTTCTATACCCTATTTACCCCCTGGGTTTGATTTTCGGAAAACTACGAAGTGGGTTGCCTATTTGTTTTAAGAAGTAAGCCTACAAAGTTGCAAGTTGAAATGTCTATTTTACCCCCTGATTTTTCATTCAAAATTTCACCCCTATTTCAACCTTTTAGGGGTTGAATCATGTTTAGCGTGTTAAACATCAAAATAAATGCCATTTTTGCAATCTTCATCCAATAAAACCTCAATAACGACATCCATATCGATTTTTTTGGTTTTTTATCCCATTTAACCTCTAAGGGGTTGGTTTCGAAAAAATACGATATATGTGTTTGCTTATTTGTTTTACTTCCGACCATAAGCCTAAATAATAAATTTAATAAAGGACTTTCCAGATACAACATTTCATCCCCCTTTTCACCCCTACGGGGGTGGAATTGTCAAAAACGCTGACACAGGAAAATATTAATTTTCAATTGCCAGCCTAAATACAAAATTTGAAGATCCTAACTTCAAAACTGACGGACTTTCATACACATATTCATCCCCTATTTACCCCCCTGGGTTTGATTTTCGGAAAACTACGAAATGGGTTGTCTATTTGTTTTAAGAAGTAAGCCTACAAAGTTTTACGTTGAAATATCTATTTTACCCCTGATTTTTCATTCAAAATTCCACCCCTATTTCAACCTTTTAGGGGTTGAATCATGTTCAGCGTGTTGAACATCAGAATAAATGCCATTTTTGCAATCGTCATCCCATAAAACCTCAATAACGACATCCATATCGATTTTTAGGTTTATTTATCCCATTTAACCTCTAAGGGGTTGATTTTCGAAAAAATACGTAATACTTATGTGTTTGCTTATTTGTTTTACTTTCCGACCATTAGCCTAAATAATAAATTAAATGAAGGACTTTCCAGATACAACATTTCATCCCCCTTTTCACCCCTTCGGGGGCGGAATTGTCAAAAACGCTGACAAAGGTAAATATTAATTTTCAATTGCCAGCCTAAATACAAAATTTGAAGATCCTAACTTCAAAACTGACGGACTTTCATACAAACAACCATCCCCTATTTCACCCCCTTAGGGGTAGAATTTCCAAAAATCCTTTCTTAGTGGATGCCTACACTGTATAACGTATCTATGTGCAAAATTTGAAGTCTCTAGGTTCAGCGGTTTGGGCTGTGCGTTGATATCTCAGTCAGTCAGTCAGTCAGTCAGTCAGCCAGTCAGTCAGTCAGGACTTTAAATTTTATATATATATATATTTAGATGATCTCTAAGTTCTCACAGTTCTCACCTCTGTAGCGCTTAAGGCGAGGATTCCCGACCGAAATAGGCACGCTAACGCTTGCTCGGCCGCGCTCGATACACTTCACGCGGACGCAGCGGTAGCCGGCAGTGAACTGTGAACTCGCGAGCGCCCCGCGAATCGAAAATGACCTAAAATTCAATTAAAATTTAACTAATAAAAAATTTAAAATTATGACTGCCGGAATCCTTCGGTTAATCAACGACAATCATCCTACTTCCTACTAATATTATAAATGTAAAAGTTTAGATGTTTGGATGTTTGGATGTTTGTTACTCAATCACGCCAAAACGGCTGAACGGATTTGGCTGAAATTTGGGACACAGATACTTTGTAGCCTGGAGAGGAACATAGGCTACTTTTTATCCCGGAAAAACATCACATTCCCGCGGGAAAACGTCGTGTAGTTCACGCGGGCGAAGCCGCGGGCGGAAAGCTAGTTTTGTATATTTTTCATTAACTAAAACCAAGTATACTGCAAGTAATACGATATATTGGATTACGATTAGACAGATGTTTGGGATTTTATTTGACACAGTAAAATATCATCAATCGAGAAATAACGGCCGGAAGCACTAGGTAAATAACTGTAAAATAATATATATTTTTTCCAAGTTTGAAGTACTTGTGATTTGCGAGTAATCCATAATTTAAAATACCCTATTTTGGGGAATGGCAGCCTTAACGCAAACCGCGTTTGAATGTACCAGTGACGCAAGAAGAAGCGCGAAATAAAAAAGTGTTGCAGCCGCCATCTTGTGCTTTTTGTCTTGTTCCTCGAACCCGTCATAGAAACAAGGGCAACGCGGGCTCATTTTATGTATGGTCAGTAATACAAACTATGAAATCGATTTGTTTCATCACTTGTTATTGTTACACATTTTATCCGTGAAATTATATAAAATGGAATTTATAATTTACTAATCTTGATTAAATGTGACTTTCGCTTGAAAACGTTTATTATTAAATACATAATAAATTGTTTATTAACTTTACAGAAGACGATACATTTTATTGTGTCTTATTCATATTCCATCATTAGTTAGTCATATCATTATTAGTTAGTCAAGACATTAGTTAACATCCTTCATTGCATATATACCGTAGGTATAGAGATTTTAAATTATTTTTATGCATTCACAATGCAATTTTGTAAGTATAAGAAAAATTTAATAGTAAATACCACGAGCCCTATAAGTAGCTTTCAGGCGGGATTCGAACCCACGCCTCCTGGGATCCGGCCCGATGCTCTGACCAACTAAGCTACCGAAAGGCTTACACGACTCGTCGAATTTTGCTATCACTTTTTGCGCTGTAATATATATTTACAGATAATTATGCTGTCTTTTCTCTCAATGAATGAAACTCTTTCCTCCTCCCCCCACTCCTAACGCGAGTGAACTAACTCGAATAGCTCCACCTCCTTATAGTAGGATATTTAGGAACATGTAAGTAAAGGGAACCCAGAAACATTTTATTCCAATTCATATAACTTCACGGCTTAAATGTGTTATATATAACGTAATAACAAATTAAAATCGACTTCATACCTGCATTACTAAGCGCATATAAAAAGCGGCAGCAGTTTGCTTACCTCCGTGTCGGGTTCACAGATCGAGACAAAACACAAGATGGCGGCGACAACGGTAGTGTCTCTCGCGCTCTTCCTTACGTCCCTATTACAAGCGGAAGCAGTTTGTGTTACGAAGAGAGCAGGTGAGATCTCAAAGTCGAAGAAAGAAAAGAAAAGAAAGAAAATGATTTATTTAGCAACACACAACAAAATATACACACAGAAATCCAAATAAGTAGAACGAAAACAACAATAGACAAAAAATAGTTCCATGTGTTGTTGAGTGATGCTAAAACTGTGCTCAGCTCAGTATAAGCAGCAAGCGACGAGGCCTGGCTGCACTGGTATTCTGCTGAACACAGTAGTGATATCTGGACATACAATTTATGGATACGAATACAAAAACAATACCTACATAGTTACATCACATTACTTTCATTTACATACAGTTTACATTGGTGCAATACAATATTATAATAAATTAATGAAAACATAAGAAACTATAAAAAATACACAATACTCAAAAATTGGCAGTCTGGCTTCATGTCTTCGCCTGTCCAAAAGGACGAACTTTTTTACAACTACTACTTTTGATTGGTGCTCTATACTCTATGGCCAAGTGCATTAAGATGGACCACAAAGTTCCATTGTATATAGATGGACTCTTCATAATACACTTCGAAGACTTCATATTATTTTTCATTTCTTATATTCTGTTAACTCCTAACAAGTTACTCTATGATTAAGATGGACTCTACCTAATCTTAGAAGACTTCATATTATTTTCCAAGCTTAAATACGGTAGAATTGAAGGCATTCTGGCTTATCTCGTCTATGAAGCTGATCATGGAACAGGTAACAAAAATTAAGGACTTAGTTTGGAGGATGTTTTTGGCGTTTCGTTTGATCAAAAGTTCGCCTCCAGTTTGGGAATTATCAAAATTAAACCCATTGGCACTGTTGGTAAAAAGAAATAAGGTAATAAACAGGCGCTACTCGGAAAAAGTATGGACTTTTTGATATAAAACTATAGGAGGGTTAGAGATGTTACAAATCTGGTAATCTATATATATAAAATTCAAAGTCCTGACTGACTGACTGACTGACTGACTGACTGACTGACTGACTGACTGAGATATCAACGCACAGCCCAAACCGCTGAACCTAGAGACTTCAAATTTTGCACATAGATACGTTATACAGTGTAGGCATCCACTAAGAAAGGATTTTTGGAAATTCCACCCCTAAGGGGGTGACATAGAGGATGAATATTTGTATGAAAGTCCGTCAGTCTTGAAGTTAGGATCTTCAAACATTGTATTTAGGCTGGCAATTGAAAATTAATATTTACCTGTGTCAGCATTTTTGACAATTCCACCCCCGAAGTGGGGAAAAGGGGGATGAAATATTGTATCTGGAAAGTCCTTCATTAAATTTATTATTTAGGGGTATGGTCGGAAAGTAAAACAAATAAGCAAAAACATGTTTCATATTTTTTCGAAAATCAACCCCTTAGAGGTTAAATGGGATAAATAAACCTAAAAATCGATATGGATGTCGTTATTGAGGTTTTATGGGATGACGATTGCAAAAATGGCATTTCTTTTGTCGTTTAACACGCTGAACATGATTCAACCCCTAAAAGGTTGCAATAGGGGTGAAATTTTAAATGAAAAATCAGGGGTAAAATGGACATTTCAACTTGAAACTTTGTAGGCTTACTTCTTAAAACAAATTGGTAACCCATTTCGTAATTTTCCCAAAATCAAACACAGGGGGTACATAGGGTATAGAAACCTAAATCATCTTAAGTACCCTAAAAGTTCTTGGTACCTAAGCAACTCAGAACTAACTTTTTGATTGCGAAACAGACACTTATTATTTACTAGCTTCCGCCCGCGACTTTGTCCGCGTGGAGCCACCACCAAGCGAGCAGCCTCGTGCGAGGCCCGCCGCACGTGGCAAACGTTCTGCCTCGCGCGAGGCTGCTCGCTTGGTGAGGGAGGACCCGCCTAATGACGTAAAAACGGCTGATCGGATTTTTATGAAATTAAAACATAGAATACTTTTTATCCTTGTTATTGGTCCCCTAAGAATTTTCTCGAATGTCCACGCGGACGAAGTCGCGGGCGGAAGCTAGTAAGATATATATTTCTTCATACCTTTATCTAGATTCGTATAGTTTCAGAAACACGATTTTATCATTTTGCCTCGACACTTTTTATTTTCGAAAATACCTCTAAAAAATACGAAAATTCAAGAAATTGGTTTAATTAGTGGACACCAATAATATTTAGGATCGTATAGAAGCATTTTTTTTGAAGTGATTTTGTGTTTTCTCATTGCTATCTCGCTTTAGCACAATTTTTCCGAGTATCGCCTTAAGAACAGCTAAAGCATCAAAATGATCTTGTGTAATATTTTCAATATTGACTACCGATACCCACGATCGTAATAATAATCTAAGAGTTTAAACGATCTGCTGAGTCATAAAAATCTTGTTTGTACTTTCTTTCTTGGCAATTTGTATCAATTGTTAAATCATTGGTTCTTGGCCAATTTGAATTTTAAACTATAGATATCCAAGATTCTTTTTCTGTCTCTAAACCTCAGTTAGAAAGACAAGGCCGAAAAAATGACGACTTAGTATCAGAGTATATCATTTACTTCTTTTATCCATAATTAAACCCGGATTTGTAAATCCAAGAATTGTTGATTAATGATGATTATTAATCTTGTCCCGCCACTGAACACCATCATGCTCCCGAAGGTAGAATAATCTAGATAGAATTATCTAACGAACATGCATTTTTCTAAGGTGACCCGACGCTTGGATATCCGATCCATCTCCAAAGTGTTGAACTTCCACCACCATACACTTCATGGGACGTCCATGTTCCGAATGTGAGTAATTCATCCACCGATATTATTGTTCAAATTTGTTTATCAATGCCTTAGATAATTTATAATTATTTAATTTTGAATACTTACTTATATTTTTCATTGTTTTGTGATGCTTGTCATTTGTTCTTTACCTTTATTATTGCATGTTCTACTATGCGGTGTTCTCTGTCTTTGCAGCCGTGCGCTCCTGACCAAAAAGTGGGTTTGCTGACGACCGTATGCGATCGTGATAGTTATATAGATACGCCGCCGGATATCAACATCATACCCTTTGACCACATCATTGTGTACCGTCATGACGACCCATACCCGAGGCATAATGCTACTGTTGACATAACTGTATACTGTACTCATTTGAACCAACTAAGTGAAAATACTGTCAACATCATCAGAGCAGTGCCGGTACAGCAATAATCTACAAGGTCATCAATACAGTAGTGCCGAGTAATTCATGCGGATTGTCATATTCCATCACTCCCTGTAATCTCCGCACCCACTAGTGCTGCCCGGTGACCTTGTCGCAACGTCCTTAGGCCACCGACTATGGTTTTGATTTTCGTCTAGAAGATTCGAGCCCATCTTTTGTTTCGAAAGAATCCCCACACGGATTGTGTTTTGTTTTGCATGCGTCACAATACTTTTATAAGTTTTCTTACTTAATCTCTCTAAATACAATCTCTTCAGCATGTATTCAGACTTTCATTTTTTACCTGTTTAATTCCCAACGACAAAACACAACGATATAATACAATTTTATGTTTAATAAGATTAAATTATTGTAGAGAAAGATAATCTCACAAAAGAATGTGAAACTTAGCGTAACTTATAAAAAAGTTGAACAATAATAACCATGCTATTAGGGATATCGCTTTATATCATCTAAAGATACAAATATGAATCAGTCTTAAGTTTTTAATTTATATATTTTTTTTTCATTCACTCTAGGTTGTGATTACAACATTATGAACGTCAAAGAAGCTACGGCGTCGGTTCGCAAATCCTACGGCAGGAGACTTTGCGAAAATAACCGGCAAGAAACTCGACAAGGGCAATCTTTTTCTCCCTGTTATATTTCATACATTTTTTTTCTGGACTTTATATTGTCTCTATTATATTAACACGCTTTTATTAGCTTCACCTTTAACTAACGTAAGTCACAATGTAAGAAAATCTTGGAATTCAATTTTAATTTAACCTATTACTAAATTGTCGTACTGATTTGAAACTTTGCAAGTTTACAGGAATCCGATGACAATACAATAATTTGCTACCATCGAGCTCATCTGATGATGCAGTCAAGAGATGGGCAACGAACAACAACGAACTCTTCAATGGCTGCTATGAAACCTCTCGTGTGTGGGCTCATTTGTACGCTCTGACCGCTGAGCTACGGAGTCGTTAGAGGAAGCGTTAAATTTTTCTAATACTTCTAACGCGCTGTGAGTCATACTATAATACGTAAAGACATTTTCACTATTCAAGTAAAAACTGTTATACTATCATTGTTTTTCATTTTAATGCATTACATGCACTACTAACTAAAGTGTTGTTTTATACTTTAAAAAATTGCCGCATTATACTATAACATATTTCACTAAAACGCCTTTTCAAGATTTCACTCAATATTCGTAATATCTATACCACATTACGATGATGAAACCCTAAACTGAAATTACCATAATTCCATCAATATTTTTTCTTATTGACTGAGTAACCTTGATAGGTTATTTTTTTTTTTAATTGTTAGGGAATACCAACTAAGTACAATTTGGAACCTAATTTAAAAACATATTAAAATACATTTTCTTAATAGAAATTGTACCTAAATTACAGGTAAACACAACTCACACATAAAGGATAAAAAAAAAAACAATAAGTTTACAATTAATTTGGGAAAATTAAATTTACATGCAAGATTATATTATAGGAAAAATGTGATAGTAAAAAACCACGACCCCTATAAGTAGCTTTCAGGCGGGCTACTTATAGGGCTCGTGGTTTTTTAACCGACTTCAAAAAAAGGAGGAGGTTATCAATTCGACTGTATATTTTTCTTTTTATTTATTTTTTTATTTTTTATGTGTGTTACCTCAGAACTTTTTAGTCAATGAACCGATTTGGATAATTCTTTTCTATTTAAAAGGTGACGCTTCTCGTGTGGTCCCATTCAAATTTTATCAAGAAATGGCAAGAAGTTCAGGAGTTATCTTGAATAATGTGTATTTAGACTTTGTTTGGGTATATTATGGACGATTTCATAGTTTCATCAAATTAGGGATCATTTTCAAAAAAAAAATTTTTTTTGAAAGTTGGTAAGTACTTCTGACCTGATCTTATTTTCACCAAGTCAGGACCAGGGGATCAAATCCCAGGAACATTGAGAGAAATTCTCAAATATATGCAAGCCTTATGCGTTCCATTTATTTTTGAAGTTAGTCAAGTATTTGCATCTGGTAGTCATCATCTCATAGTGATGAGCTGGTGATGGAAGCTACATCTCCTTAACGGTTAGGAGCTGGAGAATATTTCTTTAAGTATTAATCGTACGTATGGGCCAATAGTTATATTCTTTCTGGTTATTAGGGTGAGCTGCTGATGAGAGGTGAAACTCCTCAACAGTTAGGAGTTATATTTATGATGTTTTATAAATACCATATGCACGAATGGACCTTCAGTTGTATTCCTTCAAGTTATCTAAGTAGCTAAAGATGGAAAGCTGAATTCAGTAACGGATAGGATATTTACAACAATTTATCATAATCACCATGCAAGTAGTTTCATAAGCTACTTCACTAAAAATCGAAAAATAAAACGTTTTTGAAAAAAAATTTAACCGCCTTCAAAACGGATCTTCAAACAAAAATTAACAAACACTAAAAAACGAAAAAAATAATAAGATTTTTTAATTCAAAGGACGATGATACGTGACTTTTTTTAATTTATCTTGGTACTTACTGAACTGTTTGAATTTAATTTTCTCTAGACATTGAATACCATTTTGATAGTGAGGATACCAAACTGCTGAGCAATAATCAACTTGACTCCGTATCAGCGAAAAGTATAGGGTAAGTAGTGAGAGTTGTTTTACATTTAAATTCTTTTGTATTGCGGAGAATAAATACCAACATTCGCAAACTTTTATTTAAGACACTATTCAACTGAGTCTTCAACTTCAATTCAGAGTCTAAGATTACCCCAAGATCCTTAATATTGCTTACAGATTTCAATGTAATAAGAAAAGAGTTTCTTTTCTTTCTAGGAAATTTTATATGGAAGCATTTACTTATATTTAGTTCCATGTGGTTGTTATCACACCATTTGGCTATATTGGAAATGTCATTTTGCAGAAGATTTTGATCAGCACAAGATCCCACCACCCTAGAAACTTTTAAGTCATCGGCATAAAGTTCAAAATGAGAATTTATGATGCAATGCTTGATATCGTCGATGCACATTATAAACAATAGAGGACCTAAATGAGAGCCCTGTGGTACACCTGAGGTGGTTATGAAGTTTCTAGACCTAAAACCATTAACCACTACCATAGCCTGTCTGTCTGTGAGATAGCTCTCCAGCTATTAAGTATATCGTACGGTATCGTGTGAAGTGTGTCGTTACGTTCTCTAAAATATGGTTGAGCGAAGTGCTAGCTGGTTCATGTGTCATGAACGGGTGCTACCAATGGGTGCATTGGTAGCACCCCATTGGTCTACTTCTGACTGCTTGTCATAACGTGTTAGTCAAATATGTTCTTGTATTAATTTGTTACTAGGTATTTCATATTTGAATGTATGGCACAACTTGCAGTTTTCTTCTTAATTAATATGAATGAAGTAGTATGTCCACTAGACTATTCGATTTCTTGTTTTGTTTAAAATTGTTAAGTGTTAATCCTTACTTATATTATAAATGCGTCTTTGTCTGTCTGTGTGTTACACAATCACACCTAAACTACTAAACCGATTTGAATGAATTTTGGTACAGAGATAGTCTAGAGCCTGAGAAAGGACATAGGTTACTTTTTATTTCTGAAAAATATCACCTTCCCGCGGGATAACGTCGTGTAGTACACGCGGGCGAAGCCGCAGGCGGAAGGCTAGTAAAATATATAAGAGCAAATGTAACTACTTAAGTATTCTCTATTGTGATGGAAAGTGACCTTACTAATGTGTGAAGGTCATTTTTTAACTTGAGGATTCTGTACGAAATATATAAGAGATAAAACGATTGTCCTTGACAAGTTTCTTGCCGGTTCTTTTCCCAAAGTTTCCTGCCGTAGGATTTGCGAACCGATGCCATAGCTTCTTTGACGTTCACAAGTGTTGTAATCATACCTTAAAGTGAATACGACTTTTGAATTTTGAATATAAATTAGAAACTTAAAACTGATTCAACATTGTTTGTTTTGATGATTTAAAGCTATTTACCTACTTAATAGCATGGTTGTTAGAGTTTAATATTTGTATAAGTTACCTACGCTAAGTTTCACATTTTTTTGTGAGATTACTTATCTTTCTCTAAAAGAATTTAATCTTATGAAACATAAAATTATATTATAGCGGTCGGTTTTGTCGTTGGAAATTTAGCAGGTAATAAATAAAAAATCAGAATACATGCTGAAGAGTTAGTATTGAGAAGGAAAAAGTTAGAAATCTAATGAAAAATTTAAAATCAAAACCATAGTCGGTAGCCGTGGGTCGTTGCTTGTGACAAGTTGCGGATGAGGTCGCCGGGCAGCGCAAGTAGTGCGGTGAGTACATGGGGGTGATGTAATATGACAATCCGCACGAATTACTAGGCATTATACAGCAGTTGTATGATGATTTGTAGATTATTGCTGTACTGGAACTGCCCTAATGCTGTCGACAGTATCTTTACTTGATTGGGATCCATAATAAGAACAGTATACAGTTATGTCAGCGGTAGCATTATGCATTGGGTATGGGTAGTCATGACGGGTCACAATGATGTGGTCAAAGGGTATGATGTTGATCTCCGGCCTGCCATCAGGATCGCATACGGACGTGTCCACACCCACTTTTTGGTGAGGAGCGCACGGCTGCACAAACAGAGAATACAGCAATAATAAAACATACAATTAGGTAATAAAGGTTAAGAACAAATGACTGTCGCGGCAACCTTACTGCAATACGACGGGTACACTGAAAGTTACCTAACTAACATTCGAAATTCAAACATTTATGAGCGGCCGGGAGCGCAGAACTTTCAGTGTACCCTACGTATTTTAGTAAGATACCACTATGTGACTATTTTACAAGCTTTTTATGAACTTGCCATGTTAGTTAGTTTGTTAGTTAGTGGGGACAAATCTTGCAAGCTTAATTTGACCACTTCCCAGTGTCTGATGGAGCTGAAATTCTGTATACAGGTTTGGTTTAGATGACAATAATAATAATAAAGTACAGTCAGCAAAAAAGTTTGTCCTAAAAATGAAATTTTTACTAAAAACTTATTGATTGATAAATCGCTGTATTGATGGTTTTACTTATGTTAGTGTAAAATTGTAATCGCGAAACAATCACAGATGGTGACAAGCATTACTTACAAAAATATTTTTCATTTTCATTTTTCATTTTCATTTTCATTACAAATCAATGATACAATTCAAGTTTAAAGTATTGATAAAAAAATTTAACAATAATATCTATGGATGAATTACTCACATTCGGCACATGGACGTCCCATGAAGTGTATGGTGGAGGAAGTTGAACACGTGCGAGAGGAACCCGATATCCATTCGTGTCACCTTAGAATAACGCATGTTCGTTAGATAATTTTATCTAGATTATTCTTACTACGTGAGCATGATAATGTCCAATGACGGGATAAGATTTAATCATCATTAGTCATTGAAAAATTAAAAATATACTAATAACCTATTTAGTAAAAAATTAGGTATTGAGAAAAAATCGACCCGTCTCACAACCAGCTCCGATGGGACACGAACCCACGACCTTTCGCTATCCGGGCGACTGCTCTAACCAACTGAGCTACGGAGTAGTTACGAGAAGCGTCGAATTTGTGCAATAGGTACTTCTTACGCGCTATAATGTGAGGATATTACTACGTCCACATCCCACCGGAGCCGGTTGAAACGGGTCGATTTTTTCTAGAGATTTTTTCAAGTTTCGAAATGCCAAAAACATCCTCCAAACTAAGGTTTTAACTAGGGTAGGTCTTCATGCACTTCGACTCTGAGATCTCACCTGCTTTCTTCGAAACACATTCTGCATCCGCTTGTAATAGGGACGCAAGGAGGAGCACGAGGGATACTACCGTTGTCGCCGCCATCTTGTGCTTTGTCTCGTTCTGTGAACCCGATACAGAGGTAAGCGAACCGCTGCCGCTTTTTATATGCGCTTAGTAATGCAAGCATGAAATCGATTTTATTTATATCTATGACACATTTAAGCCGTGAAATTTTATGAATAATTGGATTATAATATTTCTGGGTTCCCTTCACTCACATGTATGTACCTGTATCTTATTAACAAAGAGGCCGGGATAACTATTCAAGTTAGTTCACTCGCGTTAGGAGTTTGGGGAAGAGGAAAGAGTTTCATTCAATGAGGGTGAAGACAATATAATTATTTGGAAAACATTGTTGCATAAGCAGCGGGCCAATCGCCGTAATTCTTTCCGAACCACTTGCAATACGAAATTAGCTGACTTCGTATGAAAACTGTTTTAGTTCCAAAGATTTATCAACGGAACAGAAAACGTTGTCGCACTGTCAAAGCCGCGCGTTTTGCACATTAACTGCACTTCAACTGCACGTGCACTTGACTAATGCGTCATAGAATTACCGCGATCGGGGCCCTCCCACCTAATAACGAAGATATGCAAAATCAATGAAAAACTATCATTATAATGTATATTATATATTATTTTGTAAATTATTTTGTATGAAAACTAGAGCAGCGCCTCTTTTGATCGGATAAGGAACTAAAACTCAATAGATGACAGTTGTTGACGGATGGTTTATTTTTTTATTACAATTACCAAGAAATTTGTATGTTGTTGTACCTACCAGTTCCATGACAATTACCTACTTCGAAGTCAAAAGCTGTCAAAGTGCTGCTGTGGTTTCAGTTTTCTATACGACCGATAGGAGCACCGCTCTAGCTTACTTAGAAAATTGTATGATTACGATAATGATTACGATAACGATCGTTTTTCGTGCTAGAGGTAGGTAGGTACTGATAGTTTTTAAAAGTATAGAAACCGGGCATAAATCGTATTGCTCGGCTGCTGTCATTCAAATCATATCAAATCAAATATTGATTTATTCACATAGACATAATAAGCATGTAGGTACTTATGAATCGTCAATATTTTCCTACCACCCATTCAAGACTTTTTAACTGACAAGAAGAACAGGCGCAATAAACTTGCCAGCGCCTTTCTCAGGTAACGACATTTACAAAAAAAAATACATATCGATACTTTTAAAATCAGTAATGCCACCTTTTTTGTCACGCTGATTACACAATTACAGGGTTGGTATTGAGTCTAATTTAATATGTAATGCGGAAAATTATATAAAACGAATTCGTTAAAGGTCAATAATGTAATTTAAAAATAAATCGATCATAAAGTCACAATCAATGCGTCATTTAGCATTTATAACATGCAGCAGTTATCGATATTCGTATTTTAGTGGCCCAACATCACAGTAAGTACAACTGGCTCTAAATTTGTTTGTCTCATTCTTGTCATCTCACTGACTCGCATCAGGCATCGAAGTTACATTTATTTATATCAATTTGATATCTAATGTATTTTCACCATTGTATCCTTGAATTTATTAAAGTCTTTTTCACATCACATGCTCTATAATGCTTATATCATGCAAACCTCACTTAAAATAAGTCATTATTAACCAGCGGGTTATAATGAAATTCAGTACAACATTATGACCCGCTGCATAATAATGAGATTTGAATTTACAGCAAAAATAACTTATTTGTTATTCGAACTGGCCATTATAAGCCATATACGCAGAACCAAGAACAAATAAAATAAAAGCCGCGAGTGTTGCAAAGCGCTGTATTTAAAAGCAGGAGGTTGAATTTGAAAATTACAATTTGTAGGTACTTTTTTTTAATAAGGTAGATACTTTAAGTTTTAATAAAACATTGTTTCTAGTAAGAAGCTTTGCGTTTTATTATCTTGCAAAAAGTGAGAAAAGTAGAGTATTCTCCTTAGGGATAAAGCTGTTTTCGTCTTGGGCAAACTCGAATCTCTCGCTACACTATTCAATATCGAGCTCGTGACATAAAACAGTACTTTATCCCCTCGGTGCATAATCTACTATTACTAAACTCTAGTCTAGAATACTAATTCTTATCCTGGGAGGTCGCACTGTCAAAGATTTTTTGATTTAATTTCCAAATTGTGAGCGCGCCAGTGACCCCCGTCACGCGGTGACGGTCGTGCATCCTGCGGGATCTTGTATTTGTCGAGTTACAGAGCGTTGGATCGCGTTACAGCCGTTTCTTGGGTAGTATTTTTTATTTAGATGATTTATTTATATTGTAAAATATTCAAACATATTTTATACATTTATCTCTAATTATAGTAGATACTTAATTTGAGAATAGTAGATTGTATTACAAGGGCGCAAAATAACACATTTACGGCGAGGGCGCTATTTTGAATCCAGAGCGCAGTGATTCTAAAGTAGAATCCTGAACGCAGCGAGGGATTCAATATACGTCACCCGAGGTGAAAATTACACTCTACTTTTCATTTCGAGTATAAGGAATGTAAATACATTCTGCTTTTCATCCCCCTCTATAAGAAAAGCAATAAAGACAACTAAAACTACTTACCTAGAAAAATAAAAGAAAGGTGGCGGGGGCTTCGCCTTTTCTGTTTTTTCTATAATAGGTATATCAAAATTGAAGTTTTGAAATAAGTAACAAAAAAATTTTTTTGAACAAAAAAAAATTTTTTTATATGTCTATCGGATGCCTCCTAAGTATCTCCGGAGCTACGCTACTAGGCACCGTTTTTGAGATATTTTCAAATATTCTCTTTTTGAGTTATAAATTAAAAAGAAATAAAATTTTTAAACGTGTTTATAAAATTCATTTTTTTAAATTTTGCAAGTCCTGTCCCCATACAAAATCAGTTGGAAACTTTTTCATTGCCGATGAAGTATCTAACTCTATGGTTGACAGTGACCAAATTCAGTTCTATTTTTAAAATTCTTTTCCACCCTAAGGTCACAGTAAATATATATGCTTATAAACTGTGCTAGGGTGGAACGCATAGTTTTGAACCCGCTGCTCAGTTTAAATATACATCACTTTCCGAATCTGAGAGATGAAAAATATTTAGATTTCAATGTGTTTCGAAAACAATATAATTTCAATATATTTTTATTGCTTGTAGCACATGTGCAGAGAGTAGTTCATAACGGGGTCCATTATGCCCCGTAACGCAATTAAATTTAGGTATACCTACTGGTTTCGGCTCCCGCAGTGAACGTGTTAAAGAAGGAGTTTGTAAAGAAAAACACAAAAGATTTGCTGAACAGATATTATTTAATAACAAAAAAAAAAATTTATTTAAAAATACAAAACCAATATTTAATGGCCAAAGATATATAGTTGGTACTGCAAGATTAAGTACCCAACGGTGATAAAAAAAAATTGTGAACGGAACACGCGAAACTTGTTACAACTAACCCTGTACTTGGCGAATGGTAGCTAATGGTATAGGTACAGCCTTGAGCATATTCGCTGAATATTGTGGGTTACTCACAACATTCGTACCGTAGTTGCAATATACAGTGGTGGTGACTTTAGCTGTAGTATGTGGAGGATTCGGAGGATTAGGACTGTTGCGATGTACGTCGACTTCATTTAGGCTTACAATGGTGACAGTAGGGTAGGCTTCAGGGTCGCACACGTTGACCAAGACGCCCACAGCGCGTCCACCAGGGCACCCCTGAGTAAAGTAAAAACTTGTTTATTCTGTTCTTTCGGATCGTCCAACATTTTCTCCATTAGAGCTCGTTCAGGCGATACTCGGAAAAAATGTGCTGAAGCGAGATAGCAATGAGAAAACGACGCGCGCGGGAGCGAGACCGATTTTGCAGATTAGGCAAAAAATACACAAAATCACTTCGTATTAAAAAACTACAGCGATTTTTAAAAAAATGCTTCTATACGATCCTCAATATTATTGGTGTCCACTAATTAAACCAATTTCCAATAGTGTAAGTAACCCCATTTAAGAATAATCTTCACTTTTCGTATTTTTAGAGGTCTTTTCGAAAAGAAAAAGTGTCGAGGCAAAATCATAAAATCGTGTTTTTGAAACTATACGATTCTAGATAAAGGTATAAAGAAATATATAGTGCGACAAGCTGTTCTGTTCCGGTGATTATACTATACCTGTCAAAATAGACTGTCGTATGAAAACTGTTTTAGTTCCAAAGATTTTCACCGGAACAGATAGAATCCGTACCCAAGTTGGTCGAAGTAACGACAACCGGTCCAGGTGGGGCTTCTCTTGCAGTAACACAGACCTAGCGTGCAGGTGTGGTTTCACCCCACAGACCATGGCCCACCTGACTGATTGCTCTGCATGCCCATACTCCTGCACGCGAGAGGACCTCATGTTGGCTACGGATAACGCCGTAAGAGTGGCACAGTTCTGGGCCAACTTGCCATTGACACGAAGAAGAAGACCGGAACAGATAACGTTGTCGCACTGTCAACGCCGCGCGTTATGAAAAACCTGACTAAATTCGTCATAAGATTACCGCGATCGGGGCGCTGTGCATCAATTGGTGCGTCACATTAACTTATTTGAACTTGCATTCGTCTGCCGCGAATGCAATTTGACGCACAACGCGACGCGCCGCCTGACGCACCCTCTACTTGAACGAGCCCTTAACTCGGCGGCACTCGCTAGGTATTTTTAGTCACAAAAACTCGCTACCGGGTAAAAAATACCACACAATATAAATGCGATTATGTACTTAAATAACCATGTTTTTTACATGTTCATGATGACATAGAGTTTTATAGGATGTTTCTCACAAATGGAATGCCAAATTGTGGCTGTAACAGTGGTATATTATGGATAAGACCAAATCTTAAAAAAGTAACAAATATTTAAAAAACAACGTACTTAAGTACTTTCTTTTTAAAAACAATCAAAATTGAGACCAATTACCAAAATTAGACTTCTTACACTTACAAATTACCAACATAAATCAAACTTTTTTATATAACGTGAAAATTTTGAAAAATTAACATGAAATTCACGCAACGTAAATGGAACAAAAATGAAAAAAAATCTAATTACTTCTACAAAAGTCAATGAAAATATATGTTTTTCTTAGGAAGTATCTGTAATTTATTGATCGGAAGCTACCTAGACTCCTGAGTCGCTGCGGCGCTCAGGAAAAAAGTAATCGTCGAAAATATACCCTCTGTGGTATTTTTTACCCAGTAGCGAGTATTCGAGGGTTAAGTATTCAACAAAATTTACTTTAGTTGAAAAGGTTATCCTTAATAGTAGTTTATGTGACTGTCGCATAAGGAGTGTTTTAATACCGAGTTATGTGCAGTCTCATACACTGATTTATCTACACTCATTACATTTATTATATATTTAAAAAATAAAGCAAATCAATATTAATTATAAAATGTGAATTGGTGCCAAACCACACTCAATAGGAGTCTATATACGTTCTATCCTACTAATATTATAATAATGTGAAAGTTTAGATGTTTGGATGTTTAGATGTTTGGATGTTTGTTACTCAATCACGCCAAAACGGCTGAACGGATTTGGCTGAAATTTGGGATACAGATACTTTGTAGCCTGGAAAAACGTCACATTCCCGCGGGATAACGTCGTGTAGTCCACGCGGGCGAAGCCGCGGGCGGAAAGCTAGTTCCTTCTAATTTCAAAATTCTAATTTTAAAAACGTTTCTGATTGTTGCCGGTTAAAGAAGGGCTTGAAAGAGTTGGAAGTCAGGGCCGGTAAATCCTACGGTTGCCATGGAAACTGTAAATTTAAGAAATATAAGTGTTTTATAATGAGTGACAGCTGTATCCGGGTGTTGCATAATGGTCATTATGAAACACCCGGATACAGCAGCTTTATTTTTTAAAGTTGACTATGGCATAAAGTGTATCAGTATACGTTCAGGCATGAGTTCATAATTCGAATATTATAACATGAGTGTAGATAAAAACTATTCTAGCTGTGGCCGTTTATATATACAGGGTTATTTGTAAAATACCAACCTCCGCGCAGGTACCTACGGCTTACCCACTAACATCATAAACAACAACGATTGTATTACGACTCTCCGAAAAACATGAAAGCAAAAATTCGATTTTTCATACAAAATATGTCCGAACAGCTAATTGAGGTTTGTATGAAAAGTGAATTTTGTTTTCGAGAAAGCTACACCTTGTACATCTTTGCATGCACCACTCGGCTAAAGAGGGCATTAAAAAAATTTTTTAGATTTTTTTTAAGTTACCACTCAATTACCCACTTGTTCAATTTGTGTTCTCCAGTCGACTGTTGGTGGTGGCAGGTCGGTGTATGTTGGAGCTGATGGGGTTGCGGTGGTGTCACCTGAAAAAAATACAAAATTGAAATTTTGCAATCATTCTTCTGTAATTTCATACTAGTAAATTTCAACATTACAATAGAAAACCGAGAGGTAGTTATTTAAATGTTTATTTAAACCTTTTGTGCATTCACAATGCAATTTTTATTATTGAAAAATGGAAAATGAGTATTTTAGAAAAAATCGACCCATCTCCGGAAGCAGCAGCGAAAGGTCGTGGGTTTGAGTCCCATCGGAGCTGTGAGTTTTTTCTAAAATACTTCATGTTCCATTTTTCAACCGAGAGGTAAATGAATTTGAAATGATGATAATGTATCATTTCTATAGCGTACAACTGGGGTCTAGGTTCGGTATTTTAATTTATTTAATGCATATTTTAGGATTTTAAAATACAATACTAAAAACGTAGACATTGTAAAGCATTACATTAAGATGTCAATGTAGAAATCACTGCTATAAATTTATTGCTATACGTAAGAACATAAAATTTTGAGCATGTGTTTCGTTAAGAAATAGAGCACTAAGAAAATGGCAGTAAGCAAGACACAAAGCGCGAAGAACCAATGGCCGTTGGGGTGGATTTCCGTGATCATTCCGTGGGCAGGCCCTCTCCAAGAACCTAGACCGAGGACCTAGTGAAGGTCGCGGAAAGCCGCTGGATACGGACAGCTTGGGACCGAATGTTCTGGAGACATTAGCTCTCCCGCAAGAATCTCCAAAACATTCGGTCATAGGCCATGGGCAGGGGGGTATCACTCCGCGCTTAAACTTTTATATTAGCCACTGACACAAAATAAAGAGTTTACAGAAGGACCGCTCCCACCATTTTTGAAAATCTATACCTATCCTTGTCTGACTCACTAGGGTTACTTCTGTATTGATTCTGAATTTAAAAAGGAGTAAGTAGTAAAAGTTAACAATCATACATAAATAAATTCGTTTATACATACATCGTAACAAGTTTACATGCCTTAGATGCTGCTTAGATGGTAAACAGAGCATCTAATATCCATTTAAAGTCCCGACGCCACACACGACGAAGACAAGATCCTATTGTACCTATACCGTACCTATTATGTTGTAATGTATTCCATTCCTATATGTTATAATGTACTCTATGTACAAGATATAAATATGGTGTGATAGTTATCCCACTAAAAACATAAACGTGAAAAAGGCACTAAGTAAGTTCGATGAAAACATAAAGGTAAAAAAGGTGCCAAGTTCAGCGAAAAATAGTTGAAATCTAAATGGCTTACAAGTTCCATAAATTTTTTCGTTCAAGAACTTCAAATAATTAATATTTTCTTAAATGTTGAATTTCTAACTTGTCATCTACAAAAATTTAAAAACCTTTATAACGCAAGAACTGTATCAAGCAATAGTGGTAACTATTTTGAAAACAAGAAAGTGTAGTTAAATACCTATGTTGTGTTTTTATCGTATATAGGTAAATAAAAAAATATAAGTAGTTTAATAGTCAAAGTCAAATTTGTTTATTCAATTTAGATTGGTTTTTACAATACTTGTGAACGTCATAGAAGCTACGCTATCGAGATGTAAACAGGTTCATATTTGTTTCTGGCGCAGCTGTTCTTCATAGTCTTTTCTTGCACTCAAGAATATCGTTTTTCAGCTTTCCTTTTCTGGGAGAATTTGCAGAAACGTGAGTTGCTATTTGTGAATTTGAGTCACATTTAACTTTTTCATATTGTGTACAAGATTCATTAGTCTCCACAGTTGCTTGCGATTCTTCATTCAAATTTTTTTTGACAGGTAGCAAAAGTTTGGGAACCGAACTGTCCTGAAAAAGGCACTAATGCCTTTTTCAGGACAGTTCGGTTCGATGTCTTGATTATAGAATTGGTTTCGAAATGGGCCTCACAAATTTGAAGATATGTTGACCATTTGTTGCGTACATCTTCTCGATCAATTAAACTTATTCATAAGGTTCGTCTGAAAAAAAAATCATTTGATTTTTAAAATGAACTAGTTAGTTTTGCAACGAAAATAGCCTATGGCACTCCTACGATTAAGACGTTAAAATAAATAGGTATACGCATAATCGTGCGTGGTTCGTTTTCTCCTGAACTTGGCTGGCACACTGCCGTGCGTCAAAAAAAACTTTACTGCAAGTAAAATGTTATTTGGGGTAAGTATAATGACTGGCGTTCTCTCCCAAACTTGGCAAGCACACTGCCGTGCGCCTAGATAAAGAAAACTTTACTGCAAGTGAAATGTTATTTGGGATTTATTGATTGGCGTCCTTTCCTGAACTTGGCTGGCACACTGCCGTGCGCTTAGATGAAAAAAAAATACTGCAAGTAAAATGTTATTTGGGGTTTAATGACTGAAGTCTCTAAAATGTAAGTAGGATTTCATAACACTGCTAAAATAAAAGAAAATGCAACGACAACTTTTACTTGAAAATTCGTCAACATGACTTGTGGCTGTGTTCGCTGAACCGCCAAGAAGTTTTGAGAATACTATAACATCTAAATAAGGACCATAGAACCCAATTACTGGCGTTTTACCACAACCAGCTAACTATAAGATGAATGTGTATGGTTCATCGTCGTTATCAAAGCGGCTAGTCCCAAAAGTACCTAGGTATACTCACCTACCAACAAGAGAAAACAGTTTGACATAACTTACCTATCAATATCGTTTGGAAATTTAAAGAACGTGTATGCACAGTTTTTAGTCGTATTTAGACAACCAAATACACTGCAACTTTAATAATATTGGTTATTAATTTTTGTTAATTAATAGTAAAATTGGTATATAAGTGTCACAGTGACACGTAGCGGCGCGGACGTGAAGTGATCAATTAAATGCTCTTTGGAACTTGCGATCACTGACCTCTTTGCGATACTCGCGACTGAGTACTGTCCCAAACTGTCCCATTTTGCCTGTATATGTGACGTCTATGTGTGCGTGACGAAAATGGAACTTTGTTCTAAGCGGACTCTCTGCTAGGGCGACCGCCCGCCCGCGTAGTTACTTTGTGCCACTGACCTCTATTATACCTACCACTGGACTGGCTGACGTAAAATATTTTTGTGATCATTTGAGTATCGCCATTTTGGCGCTGTAGGCAGATACGAAAGTACTTGGAACTAACATTAGTGATGTTCTTAGGTCGACTGTGGTAATGATAATATATCGATAATAATAAACATAATAAATATATTTTTTTAGCAATCTAAGCCCATAGTAAATTTCTTAAGAAACTGTCGACATGAACTTAACGGATAATATATACTTAAATACTTTTTTGTTTGTAAATACGTGTGTTACGTTCTGGCCCGGCCACGCCGGCGGCGGCGTCAATTAAGGCTGTAAACGGTACGGATACGTACCTCGTAGTACCTCGATGGAAAAAAGAGTACCACAGCATTTCATCAGTGAAACACATTTTTGGTGGCCGGGCCCCGGCCACGCTTCTATCGAAATAAATACTAAGTTTATGATGCAATTTTGGTACAGGCTGATGGTACCTATTCTGTACCAACGGAAATGTGTCCGTTTTTCCTTTAAAATCGTAATTAAATAAATGTTTTGGGCATCGAAATTTCTGACAAAAAACGCCTGACATTCATGATTGAGCAATATACGTAACTTGACGTCTTGTGTCGATCAATCAATAATGTCAGGCGTTTTTTGTCAGAAATTTCGATGCCCTAAAAATTTATTTTATTGCAAATTTAACGGAAAAACGGATACATTATCGTTGGTACAGGATAGGTACCATCATAAACTTACCTACTATTTATTTCGATAGAAGCGTGGCCGGGTTGGGTCCTATGCGTTGCAGCTCGGCCACCAAAAATGTGTCATAACTGTTGAAATACTGTTGTACTCTTTTTTCCATCGAGGTACTACAAGGTAAGTAACCGTACCGTTTACTGACACACACAACTACAGCCTTAATTGACGTTATATTACTTATTTCATGTTATAAAGGGGTAGCTTATACAAAATAAAAAACAGAAATAAGTACTGCTCAAGTAACAAGTTTATTTTAAAAAAAAGGTGTTATGTTTGAAGAAACACTAGGTGTCAAAATGTTTTGAAGAAAGTGAATCTGTTTCCTTCGGGGTCCAGTTTAGGGCTTTCATATTTTCTAACCACCTGTTTCTTAGACTCAATTCGGAAGAAAATCTGAAAAAATAATTGATCAAATTTTAATTAAGATCTACAAGTGTAATTGAAAACAAAAAAAGATTTATTACTAAAACCACGACTATTTTCTGCATACGTATTATAAGACTTGAATTTCAATTGTCGAATAAATCGACCTCGTGTAGCATGTGGGGTCGACGACATTGATAATTAATTAGTTAAGTTTTAGGATTAAAATTAATCCTAAAACTAAACTACTTCTTTAAAAAAAATATGGGTAGCATAAAAAAAAACCTGGGTCGACCCCACATGCTATGCGAGGTCGATTTATTATAAAAGTAGGAAGTATGTGTTACTCAATCACGCCATAACGGCTGAACAGATTTGGCTGAAATTTAAGACAGATATTTTGTTGCCTGGAGAGGAACATAGGCTACTTATTACTTTTTATTCCGCAAAAATATAAGTAGTTCACACGGGCGAAGCCGCGAGCGGAGAGCTAGGTACTACCATAATGTCGAAAGACTGAAATTTAAGTACAACAGCTACTGAATCAGCCTGAGCTCTATCAACTTTTGGTATTGAATATCGACATTTTATCGATAAGAATTTGTCAATCACTAGTGAATTATAAACAAAACATTTTTTTCATAATTCTCTCAAAATTCATCATTATAATGCCTACTTAGATATTGATAAGATATCATTGCAAACAATTTTCAGATAGTAATCAAATGCTTTACACACAGTTTTAGGTCAATTTTGACTAAAAACAACAATTTAATACACTCACCTGTGAAATGAACTTTTTCTCCCTTTTTTCGTACCGAGTTTTACAAACACACATTTCCTCATGTTTATGAGCTTAACTTTCACAATAACTTTCAGAATTAAATATGAAATCACACCAAAATAACACAAAATAAAATAAATACTTTTAAAAATCTCGCGGCTGTCACAATCTCACGTCAAAATTAGTTCTCAGCACCATCGTAGTGACACTAGTAGCGCTTCAAATTGTTACACAAAATTAGCTGTCATTTGTATGGAGACAGCCTATCCAGTGGTATAATAGAGATCAGTGATATTAGCCTACAGGGGCCCGATTCTCAGGCATTCGAACTTTTTCAGTGTGGTAATTCGTATGTCGAACATTTTGTTTGTGGTTTCTATTGAAAAGTTAGAACCTCTGAGAACGTTTCAAACAAACTAAGCTGTCCCACATGTCAACAAATTCATTTTGACAGCTAAGTTCGTATACAAGTGCCACAAACTTTGCTGTCCCGGTGGCCAAAATGTGAAACTAACGTGATTTTTTTAATGTCATTTTGCTGTCAAGTTGATGTCCAACCATAGCGCTGCCATAGTGCTGCTGGCGGCTGAAGTTCTTAGAAGACAGGGTCGGTTAAATTACTACAAAAAAAATATATTTAAAAAACCTTTTATTTAAAATCAAGCTTTTATTCAAATGTCCTAAAAAGAATAAAATAAACTTTGTATCAAGTCAAATCCAACAAATTTATTACATTAAACAATTTATATGTTTTAAAAGCTTGTCGCTTTAATTTTATATGTCAAATATAAGTTAAAGCATTTGTGTTTAGTGCAAGCTCAGTAACAATAAAATCTCGCAACAATAAAATAAGAGTAGGTAGCACTGTACTACGAACAAGAATAGAAAACACAAATTAGACCCAATAAGACAAAAAGTTCCAAATAAAAATGTGAGTGTGCCGTGCCGCAGCAGTACTCAATTATGGTCGCAGCTCAGCGTCATATTACTTGTCTTGCAACGCAAGCAAACGCTGATTTTCAGTTGTAAATTTTAGTAAGTATTTCAAAAATAAATACTAAAGAACAAGACACATTTAAGTTTGTATCAAAGTTGATAAACATAGTACATAAAGAAAAAAAAGGATTTTTCTTTTCTGTAGGTAGACTATGTTTGCATAGATATAGTACAGTGCCACAAACTTTTCTGTTCCGGTGGCCAATATGCCAAAATGTGAAACTATCGTGTTTTTTTTAAATGTCATTCTGCTGTCAAGTTGATGTCCAACCATAGCGCTGCTGGCGGCTCAAGGTCTTAGAAGTCAAGGCCGGGTAAATTGCTACAAAAAAAAGAAAAACGTACATTTTATTTTAATTTTTAGTTTTTTGCATTCACAATGCAATTTTTATTAATACAGAAAAATGGAAAATGAAGTATTTAGAAAAAATCGACCCGTCTCACAACTAGCTCCGATGGGACTCGAACCCACGACCTTTCGCTTTCCGGGCGACTGCTCTAACCACTGAGCTACGGAGTCGTTACGAGAAGCGTCGAATTTATCCAATACTTCTTACACGCTGTATAGTCAGCGTTAATTTCATCAATGTGGAGATATTACTACCCTCACACGCGAAAGAAATACCTTTCCAGGTATTTGGCAATCGCTAAAGATAAAATTACTATTGCAACTTATTTTAATTTTTAGTTTTTAGTTTCGCGTGTGAGGGTAGTAATATCTCCACATTGATGAAATTAACGCTGACTATACAGCGTGTAAGAAGTATTGGATAAATTCGACGCTTCTCGTAACGACTCCGTAGCTCAGTGGTTAGAGCAGTCGCCCGGAAAGCGAAAGGTCGTGGGTTCGAGTCCCATCGGAGCTAGTTGTGAGACGGGTCGATTTTTTCTAAATACTTCATTTTCCATTTTTCTGTAAAAACGTACATGTATAGCGCCGCCGTCACCGGAACAGAAAAGATTGTGCCACTGTATATGGTTGTATGGTTGTATGTATTAACTTGGAGCGATCTGTCGTTGACTTTAGTGAACGATTAATGTGCAAAGTGACACCTAGCAGGGTCTGGAATATAGCAACTTCGCGTTTTTAGCTTCTTTTTATAGTTCGTTCGTTAGTTCTTATAGCTACACGTCCAGACCAGACCTAACCGCCGATTTGGTGGGGACGAACTTTGCTGTAAAGCAAATATAATCCGTGCTACACACTTTCGTACCAAATCAAAATCAAATCAAAGCAAAAAACCTGCACCAAATCAGGCCTTGGCCAAGGCTTTGTATCACATCACTGGACAAGGCCATGTATCATATTACTTTTTCTTATCTAATACCCACAGAAATCGCCTGGATTTGCCAATGCAACGGGCTTGTAAAGAAAAAGACCTAGTTAATAAAAAAAAGGTCTCGGATTTGAAAAAAATTGAACGGTACCTGTCACAAAAGAATGACGAAAAATTCTTCAAAACCATTTCGAGTGGCCTGTAACTGACAGAGAAACTTAATTTTTAATTAAATGTAATTTTTTTTAAGTAAGTAATTAAGAAAAAGCCTAAGTCCAGGGACTTTAAATAAATGTTTTAATAGAAATAATAATAATTTGATAATCTCAAATAATTTATGTAAATAGTATATTACAGCATACTTTTCAAAACTGCATCAAACATTTTTACTGCTTGGTATGTTTTTTTTTAACAGACAGTTTTTTTGTCTCTTGAGCAAATAAGTGACATGGACTCATGTTCTTTCTCAAATAACCAACTTCAAATCGGCTGTCGGGTTGGGACGTGTGTTCTATTACTAGTTGAATTTAGAGTGTGCGCCAGATAAGTCTGCGCGGGGTCAAAATCGAATACTAATATTTTCCATAAGCTTAGAACAAAATAATGTACTGTAACTAGCGCCAAAAACGCCCCAGTCGCAGAGTTATCTGACACGCACTCTATGAAGATTGCGCTCGCTGAATGCTCGCTGATTATAACTTTAAAGTACATTCACAATGTGTCTAAATGTGTCAAGGTGTCAAGTAACCATCACAACAAATCAAGAATAAATAGTACTTGAAAATTTGCAAGAATTCTGAATTGATAACTATACTGATTATATATTTAATGGCATTGTCATCGGAACTAAAGGTGAGTTCCAAATTTCAGCTCAATCGGACATTGGAAAGTGGGTCAAATTTAGCTCGCAAGATTTGACCCGAACGGACATACATGCATACATACACTGCAAGTTAAATAAAAGCTTGTAAAAAAGAAAAACGTACGTAGCGCCGCTGTCACCGGCACAGAAAAGTTTGTGGCACTGTACGAACATCTATTGGTTTGTACCACTCGTAGCGTTCGACTGGTTTTCGCTCGAACTTTTCGATTGTGAAATTCTGACAATACAAAAACTGTGTTATATTTGAATTTCGAGCTTATAAATGTGAACTTTTCTCGATTGCCTGAGAATCGGCCCCCAGGTTCGCGGTCTCACTCAGTCGAGCAATTGGCGAGGGGTGCAGACTCGCGCGCTGTATGCGAGTGACGACTTCGCCCTCCAGTCAGTCAAGCATCAAGCGCCGAATGCGAAAGTGCATTGCGTTTTTAGCTTCGTTTTCTATTAATAAATTAACGTACATACGAAAGTTTATTGTATTATTTCCTAAAATTTTGTTGTAACAATATACTCTACATTATTGCAACATTTCCGTATTGTAAAAATAATATGACGTTTTTAAATAAACTTGTAAGTAGGTATAGCATTTTATTTTAATTTTTAGTTTTTTGCATTCACAATGCAATTTTTATTACAGAAAAATGGAAAATGAAGTATTTAGAAAAAATCGACCCGTCTCACAACTAGCTTCGATGGGACTCGAACCCACGACCTTTCGCTTTCCGGGCGACTGCTCTAACCACTGAGCTACGGAGTCGTTACGAGAAGCGTCGAATTTATCCAATACTTCTTACACGCTGTATAGTCAGCGTTAATTTCATCAATGTGGAGATATTACTACCCTCACACGCGAAAGAAATACCTTTCCAGGTATTTGGCAATCGCTGAAGACGAAATTACTATTGCAACTTATTTTAATTTTTAGTTTTTTGCATTCACAATGCAATTTTTATTACAGAAAAATGGAAAATGAAGTATTTAGAAAAAATCGACCCGTCTCACAACTAGCTCCGATGGGACTCGAACCCACGACCTTTCGCTTTCCGGGCGACTGCTCTAACCACTGAGCTACGGAGTCGTTACGAGAAGCGTCGAATTTATCCAATACTTCTTACACGCTGTATAGTCAGCGTTAATTTCATCAATGTGGAGATATTACTACCCTCACACGCGAAAGAAATACCTTTCCAGGTATTTGGCAATCGCTAAAGATAAAATTACTATTGCAACTTATTTTAATTTTTAGTTTTTTGCATTCACAATGCAATTTTTATTACAGAAAAATGGAAAATGAAGTATTTAGAAAAAATCGACCCGTCTCACAACTAGCTCCGATGGGACTCGAACCCACGACCTTTCGCTTTCCGGGCGACTGCTCTAACCACTGAGCTACGGAGTCGTTACGAGAAGCATCGAATTTATCCAATACTTCTTACACGCTGTATAGTCAGCGTTAATTTCATCAATGTGGAGATATTACTACCCTCACACGCGAAAGAAATACCTTTCCAGGTATTTGGCAATCGCTAAAGATGAAATTACTATTGCAACTTATTTTAATTTTTAGTTTTTTGCATTCACAATGCAATTTTTATTACAGAAAAATGGAAAATAAAGTATTTAGAAAAAATCGACCCGTCTCACAACTAGCTCCGATGGGACTCGAACCCACGACCTTTCGCTTTCCGGGCGACTGCTCTAACCACTGAGCTACGGAGTCGTTACGAGAAGCGTCGAATTTATCCAATACTTCTTACACGCTGTATAGTCAGCGTTAATTTCATCAATGTGGAGATATTACTACCCTCACACGCGAAAGAAATACCTTTCCAGGTATTTGGCAATCGCTAAAGATGAAATTACTATTGCAACTTATTTTAATTTTTAGTTTTTTGCATTCACAATGCAATTTTTATTACAGAATAATGGAAAATGAAGTATTTAGAAAAAATCGACCCGTCTCACAACTAGCTCCGATGGGACTCGAACCCACGACCTTTCGCTTTCCGGGCGACTGCTCTAACCACTGAGCTACGGAGTCGTTACGAGAAGCGTCGAATTTATCCAATACTTCTTACACGCTGTATAGTCAGCGTTAATTTCATTAATGTGGAGATATTACTACCCTCACACGCGAAAGAAATACCTTTCCAGGTATTTGGCAATCGCTAAAGATGAAATTACTATTGCAACTTATTTTAATTTTTAGTTTTTTGCATTCACAATGTGAATTCACATCTTTCGCGTATGAGGGTAGTAATATCTCCACATTGATGAAATTAACGCTGACTATACAGCGTGTAAGAAGTATTGGATAAATTCGACGCTTCTCGTAACGACTCCGTAGCTCAGTGGTTAGAGCAGTCGCCCGGAAAGCGAAAGGTCGTGGGTTCGAGTCCCATCGGAGCTAGTTGTGAGACGGGTCGATTTTTTCTAAATACTTCATTTTCCATTTTTCTGTAATAAAAATTGCATTGTGAATGCAAAAAACTAAAAATTAAAATAAGTTGCAATAGTAATTTCATCTTTAGCGATTGCCAAATACCTGGAAAGGTATTTCTTTCGCGTGTGAGGGTAGTAATATCTCCACATTGATGAAATTAACGCTGACTATACAGCGTGTAAGAAGTATTGGATAAATTCGACGCTTCTCGTAACGACTCCGTAGCTCAGTGGTTAGAGCAGTCGCCCGGAAAGCGAAAGGTCGTGGGTTCGAGTCCCATCGGAGCTAGTTGTGAGACGGGTCGATTTTTTCTAAATACTTCATTTTCCATTTTTCTGTAATAAAAATTGCATTGTGAATGCAAAAAACTAAAAATTAAAATAAGTTGCAATAGTAATTTCGTCTTCAGCGATTGCCAAATACCTGGAAAGGTATTTCTTTCGCGTGTGAGGGTAGTAATATCTCCACATTGATGAAATTAACGCTGACTATACAGCGTGTAAGAAGTATTGGATAAATTCGACGCTTCTCGTAACGACTCCGTAGCTCAGTGGTTAGAGCAGTCGCCCGGAAAGCGAAAGGTCGTGGGTTCGAGTCCCATCGGAGCTAGTTGTGAGACGGGTCGATTTTTTCTAAATACTTCATTTTCCATTTTTTAGGTATAGCATTGTTCCTTACCTACTCAACAAATTTACCGATAATTTCAATTTAAGTAGGTATTTACCTATAATTATTGTAAGTACGCTAGACGTGTCTTATTCACCTCACTCCGTGTTTAAGCATTTACAATTCTTTAAGCATTAGAATTCTTCATCCTTATAATAAAAAAAACTTAGTTCTACTACTTTTTAGGGTTCCGTAACCAAAGTGTAAAAACGGGAGCATAATACTAGACTCCGCTGTCCGTCTGTCTGTCTGTCTGTCAACAGGCTGTATCTCATGAACCGTGATAGCTGGACAGTTGAAATTTTCACAGATGATGTATGTCTGTTGCTGCGCAATAACAACAAATACTAAAAACAGAATAAAATAAATACTTAAGGGAGGCTCCCATAAAAAAAAAACGTGATTTTATGATGGCACGGAAGTCACTTAACCCTTCGTGCGTGAGTCCGACTCGCACTTGGCCGGTTTTTACTTAAATCATCCCGAACTTTATACATCACCTAATATTACTTTCGAATAATATTATTTTCACACAAGTAACTAGGTAGATCTAACTATTATTATAATGATGACGAAGAAAATGCATGGTCATACAATGCTTTTAATAAATATAAAATGGAACTTACCAAACGTCTGCGAAATACAGAAGTCACCCTGCGCTTGTACGAGACAAGTACAAAACAGCGCAAGATACACCAATTTAGCTGCCGCCATTTGATGAAATCTTCTTGGTCTCTGAACCCTGGAGCTAGGTATAGTTGAAGACGTGCGCAAATGCTTCTTATACGAACTCGATAATACAAGCATGAAATTGATTTAATTAATGCCACATGTAGATAAAGTATTATTTAAGCCATGAAATTGAAATTTATAGGTGTTATTAAAAAGAGTGTTCCTCTAATCTTCAGGTTACCGTCATACAATTAGATAAGAGCTGTTTTTAATTTAACATTAGCAAATTTCTGTTTATAATGAATGGAAATAGCGAGAAAAATTCAAGCATTCCATCTCCGGAAACAATTCATGAGATTTGAGTCATCATTTTAATGCAGGTTTCATTAACTGCCAAAATGAGTAAATTTTAATTGACTTTTTAACCGATATCAAAAAAGGAGGTTCCTTAGAGTTTGACCTGTATATATGGTGTATAGTTTTGATTATATAATCTGAGCAAAGCGTTCTATGTAAGCTTCTAAGCACGTGCGCAAAATTTCATAAGTTTATGTTTGTATGTTTGTCCACGAATTTCTCGAAAATTATTGGTCGTATCGAGATGATTCTAATTAATTAAGTAAGATAATTAATTGCGGTGGTGTCGTGTGAGTCGGGTCGTTACGTTCCCTAAAATATGGTTGAGCGAAGCGATGGCTGGCTCTTTTGGCCAATGTACCGGTTTTGGTCACTTTTTGCTCTAAAAGTTTTCTTAACAACTTTTAGCCATTTTTGATAAAGGCAATTAAAATAAAGTATTTTAAGGTAATCATTATTATTATTATTATTATTATCATTTATTTCGGATTTTCAGTCCATAAGTGTTAGTAACATAAAGATCTTATTCTAGTGTTAGTAAAAAGGAACACAATAAAATTACATTGTTATGGCTTTCGACCGATGTGACTCTGCGCTATAACCGCTATATACACACATAGGCGGTGACAGGAGCGTGTAGCTGCTGCCAGCGGCGCAGTAGTGGGGAGTCCCACCGGTCAGCCAACGCGCTCAAGATACAGTTCGGACTGCGGCGCACACGCGCCCACAGCGAGGCGCAACGTTTTCTTAGGATCGTATAAAAACAATCCGTACGCGCCTCAGCGAACATAAAGGACGCGCTGCAATAGCGTGGCAAGCCGAACAACATCCTGAACGCGTTATTATATTGGACGCGTAGTGTGCTGTATGTCCGCTGCGTAAAGTTCACCCACAGACCGCACGTGTAGAAGGACTGACAATACGCTTTAAAAAGCGTCAGTTTTACTTGTTTACTACACCGTGCAAATCTGCGAGCAAGCATGTTACAGCGAACACACAGCGCCCTACGCTCCCTTTCTATATCTACAGTGTCTGACAAGTTGTGAGTTACCCAATGGCCCAGATACATGCATTGGTCTACTTTTTTCAGTTCAGTACCCCCGAGAGTCACAGAGGGTACATTCCTTTGGCTCCCTGCCGCCCCAGTCTGAAACACCATGAACTCACTTTTGAGTGAGTTGTATCTGAGCCCGTGAGCCTCTGCATATTGTTCACATAAACTAACCAGTCTTCTCAATGCACCGATCGAGGGACTCAGCAGCACCATATCATCAGCGTAACTAATGTTATTAATACATACACCACCTACATGGCATCCTAAATAGGTGCTGCTGAGCTCCTCGATCAGATTGTTCATGTAAAGGTTGAAAAGCTTGGGTGAGGTCAACCCTCCCTGTCTAACTCCACATTTCAACCCATACACGTCCGACCGCGAGCCAGCCCACTTTACACTGTTTTTCTGATTATCATACCAGTATTTAAATATGGATATTATTTCAGAAGGCAGATTCGTTTCGGAATGTAACTTTTTCCATAGAAGGTCGTATGAAACGAGATCGAACGCCTTCGATAAGTCCAAAAAACAGGCATAGACCGGAGTTTTTCTAGCTGTGTAGTACTGAACGGTCTGCTTGAGACAGAAGATGGCAGTTTCTGTAGATAGACCTGGTTTAAAACCAAACTGCGCGTCATGTATTTTAATGTGCTCACCTAATCTTCTATCTAGCAGACCATCCAGCACCTTAGCTATAACCGTAGCTAAAGATATGGGCCTGTAATTGGACAAATCGGAAGCATCTCCCGTTTTGTTTTTCACAATAGGTACTACTACGGTATACATCAATTCCTCCGGCAGGTAACAGTGACTCAAACACAGATTGAAAAACATCGATAGAACTCGTGGCAAATGTACCCCCGCGTACCTCAGATGCTCGATGCTAAGATCGTCGTGGCCGGGAGACTTCCCTCTGACCATTCCTTTGATTGTGGCGGCGACCTCTTTCGCGGAAAACTTGATATTTAAGTTCCCGGCGTGACACCCAGCATCGATCACCTGCGACTTACCAACAAGAGGGGAATCCACTTCAAAGTGCTTACGAAAGGCATTCGCTATGGCGAATAACAACCGTTAGAATTTTCTGTTTTAAAAAATGTTTTGTATGAAAATTTTAAGAAATTTTTTGTGGATGAAATATTTTATAAACCTTTGTTTTTTACAATTAAATTGTTGTTTTGTAATTGACTGGTTTCAAGCACATTTGAATATACTGATTTTACCTGGCTTTGGTTTTGATTTTTCGATATACTTACAAAAGTTTAACTATCAGTAAGTGGCCAAAACCGGTACATTTGGCACCTCTCACACATTGTGTGTAATATAAAAAAAACTATTTTACTTTTATAAATTTGAAAAATGTACCTTTAAAGGTAGATAAATTATCTATAATTTAAGATATAATTTGTGTCTTAAATACCTAAGACCATTTAGTACTTAGTGCTTAAAAGTCAAAAAATCCTTTTAAGTGGCCACAAAGGGTACCTCTGCCCTACATGTTTCATACATTCATGAAGTTCGACTTAATACTGAGGTAACTGGAGAGTGCAGTACGAACAATTTTTTGAATACCACAAATAACACAGTGGCTGTCTTCCGTCTCACCTACACTTTAAAAAAATACGTATGGTCATATGAGACAGCTGACAGCCACTACATACATAAATGTCAAATTTGCTGGCGACACTTTTTTATTCAGGGTGAGAGCTCCAGTTACCTCAGAGTATTAAGTCAAACTTCATGCATACATTATATGGAACTAAAATTCAATACATATTTGACAGCAGCACTGACAGCTTTTGAAGTACGGCATAGTTTACCATTCGTTTACCATAACGTTAGTTCTTTATGCTTAAGGGTGCTGCTGTACCTACCCGTTTACCACCAGCTTAACCATTATTTAACTCACGGCTCACCCCATTGAGCATCAGTGCACTGATCAGCGTGTGCGAGCGAGAGACTCGCGAGAGTGAAGATAGAGGAGCAGCCATCTTGTTCTGTTTGTACCACTTATCAGGTGTTCAGTTACTTTATAATTATACCGTTAATAGTAATCGATTAACTTTTTATCAGGAAAATAAAAGTAATTACGGTCTAGGCTAGTATAAAGTCAATTCTGGCGCTTCGCCGGCCGCTGCCGCGGTACGCTCGCTTCGCTCGCTCGGCTCGCGCGGCGTTTTGGTCACTGATCTAACCTAACCTAACCTGAAACGTCTGTTACATTTTGTTGGGTGGCGGGGGGCTTCGCCCCCGAGCCCAAAAAAATTTTATGTTTGCGACACCCTAACCAGAAAAACAATCCAACGCGCCCAAATCCATTTAATAAACTTTCCAATTAATAAGCTTGTTGTAGGCGAGTCGTTCATAGTCGAAACAACCAGTCGATGAAATGAACATTAGGCCAATCGTCCGTTAGTTGAATCAACTGTAGTTCAATCAACCGTAGGTGAAATGAACAGTAGTTGAGTCGTTCAATAGTCATTATGAAAATATGTGAATCGATCGTAGTTATTTCGACCATAGTCGTAATGACCGTAGTTAAACATAGTTTCAATAATTTCAAAGTGAATTGTATAATTAGTAGGGAATTATTACAAAACTACTTATAAACTTTTAAACTATCCTTAAAAACAAAACTGATCAATTACGGATCGTATATTTTTTACCTCTATTTTAAATGGTGCTATCATTATCTCGTCGAACTGCAACTGCAAGCGATATGACGCCGCGCCGCCATACTAGTTTCTAGTTGATGTTTCTTTGTTTTGTATGAAATCGAGCGTCGACGCTTGCAGTTGCCGTCCGAAGCCGGGATCGAACCGATACCTTATGGCACCCTTAATAAATTGCAAGTTACAAAATCGGGTATCAGTTAAGTCCCCTTCCAATACCTACGCAAAAAGTGATGATTTTAGGGGCTCTATCTCATGCGTACGCCGCCATAGCAGCGATGCTAGCAGAATTTACTTGACTTTTGGCTGCTTGGCATCGCAAACATGTCGCTGCCAGGTGAGGTAGTCTTGTTTCGCGTGGATTGATAGCGTCGCTGTCATGGAATTCCAGTAAGATAGAGCTCTAACACTGAATAAATTACTATTTGAGCTTATGACCAAAAAAAAAACAATTTAACTGCTGACTATTTCCCAGGATGGCAATCATCCAGATCTTTAGATTCATAATTATTGGGTAAGTGCTGAGACAAAGTCGTCCAGGGTTGTTGGCAGTAAACGGTGATCAGGAGTGCGCCCCATTTGTGAGGGGTAGCGTTCCTCTTCAAGCGAACCCAGTCCAGGGCTAAAATCTGCAGGGTTGGGAATGGGGGCGCGTCGAAGTCACAGGCCGACACCCTCAGCCCGACCACAGGGTCGTTCTTGCATACCTGACAAAGAAAAGTTTATTAACTAAACCGGTAATGGGCAATTAAATAACTTTTAACCGGTAATAGGTAATCAGCGTATGGTTGTAATCTCTGCGATAATATCACCGAGAAATACAGAAAGAAAAAGGAAATATTTAGAATTAGTAGGTAAGTTGGCTGTGAAAATTCAGAAACTCTCAAGTTAATTAAAAGAGGTTCTTCGTGTTTTCATGGCATCCCGTTTAATAGTGAGGGGAATGCGAGGGGAAAGGGTTATGTGGGGCTCGCCCAGCCACTTCCCGATCCCTCATCCAGTCGCAAAGACTCGAGGTCAGGAAGGGGGAATAATGTTGTTATGGCACCCTGTCTATTTTCTAGGTGAAACTTAATTTGGTACTGAATGAGACGTGTTCCTTCTTAACCCTTTCGTATGTTATATGGTCACAAAAGTCAAAGAATTCTCTCTATGTGCTTCGGAAGCAGTTCGGAAGGCTCTAAATGCCGTTGGTCCTGGGTGCATCTGGCGTCGTTAACATCATCACCATTGGGCGATCATAGTGGGTCATAAGTCATAACATGGTGACTGATGAGGTATCTTCTTTATTTATCTTCTAGCTTGCCGCCCGCGGTTGCGCCGGTGTGGACTACACGACGCTATCCCGCGGGAATGTGATGTTGTTCCGAAATAAAAAGTAGCCTATATTCCTCTCCAAGCTTCAAAATATCTGTGTCCTAAATTTCAGCCAAATCCGTTCAGCCGTTTAGGCATGATTGAGTAACAAATATCCAAACATCTAAACTTTCACATTTATAATATTAGTAGGACAAGGAAAGTCTGCACCTGCCCCTCCTGGCTAGTTAACAGCTGTGGAATACATGTGTAACAAATAATTAGATGTACAGGTACGTCCTTCTTGAGAGTACCTACTTGGAGACGAGATGAAAAAAAATAAGGAATACTTACTCGAGGAACATGGAAGTCCCATATGCTTCGTACTAATGGAATACGTATGTTTAACTTCCGCAGAAATCTACTGCTGACACCTGCAGTGTAAATCTTGGTTATAGTTTCATCGTAATTTTTAACCAAAAAGGAGGAAGTTCTCAATTCAGCTCTTTCAGAATCTTTTATGTATGTATGTAGGTATGTTTGATTGCTCGAAAACGCCTGTATGTACTGATTTAGGAAAATCTTTTTTGTTTTGCCCTTTTCCCATTTATTTGGGGTTCACGCAGTATGTCCTTTTCTTTCATGCATCTCTAACAGCTCAGCCGTCGCTTCCGTATTTGTCTCTTTCTTGCATATTATCATTCTTTACGCAATCTATCTACCTTATAGGTAATTGGTTATCGTTTATCTGTACATTTCTTATGATATTTAAATGTAGTAATAATAATTATGAATTAGTCTTTTTGGACACAATATCAAACTGTAGATGTATAAGTTTAATAGGCAAACACCTACAGCCTTTTAGCTATATAAACATATATTATTATAGCTAAAAATTCCTATGGATGGATTGACTTGGATGAACACTTATAAAACTATCAAACGGCGTAAAGTATTGAATTAAATTGTACATAGCATCGCATTAGATATGGAGTATTGGTAGTATTATAATACTAATCATTTGATTTCTCACCATAAGATATGCATGTTCAATTTGTATTGTATTTAAATTCTTTTATTTAATCGGTTCAAGTCATGGAGTCTATCAAAAACGTATGCAAGAACGTTTTGAATGTGCCGTTTTTTACGGTCACTTCATAATAATGTGCAACATCCCGGAAGATACCTATAAGATTTTCATAAAATTTATTTATCTAGCATACGGCCATTAATTGCAAAAAAAAAAAAAATTTGGAACATGTGATATGTATACTAATTAAAGGAATAGCAAAATTCAATTATTTTTTATCGAATCACGAAATATATATTATATTGAAAATTTCAAACAGAATGCAGGGATCGAACCTGCGAACTCCGTTCAAAAGTAAGGTATCCCTACCTCCATACCGGCGGCTAATACAGAATAGTTATTGGTATTTATTTATCGTTGAAGTAGCAGTGGGCGGGACATATAGCGCGAAGCACCGATAAGCGTTGGAGCGGAAAGGTTCTCGAATGACGACCGCGTACCGGATGACGTTCCGTGGGCAGGTCCCCTACAAGGTGGACCGACGATCTAGTCAAGGTAGCGGGAAGCTGCTGGAGGCGGGCAGCGCCGGATCGATCGTTGTGGAGATCCTTGGGGGAGGCCTACGCCCAGCAGTGGACGTCATTCGGCTGGCATGATGATGATTGGTATTTCCCTCACTTCCATTCTTATATTTGCATTTTAGCGAAGTCGATCCATTTATAGGAGGCAAAGGTGTTTTTATGAACGGGGCGAAAGACATTCTGTTTTCTCAGTAACGCTGTTCAAATGCACATTTGTTCTATTCTATTTATTTATTTTTATCAAGGTTTGTGTGTGGTTATGTGGTGTTATAGTATTGTATTTTGTTCTAATATTATGTATAAGTAGATTATTTTATATTTAAGTTAGGTATTTAATATTTTTATTAGATGCTGCTAGTGTCAATTTAACAAAAACACTCTCTTGTAATTTTACATATTTTTAAAGATAGGTACTTACTTTAAACTGTCATAAAGGCGTATTATTATTTTTCACTGTGGGCAACTTTTTGGCCGAAGATGTAACTGTTTTAGTTAAGTTTGTCTTTCTAGTTTAAGTATGGCTGTTGTTGTCACAATAAATAAAATAAAATTAATTAAAATTAAAAATATCTTCTTGGTTACAACAACGTTATTTCTCAGATTCTTACACATTACCACATAATATCCTACCAATGTTTTCAGTCTTGCATTTAGCGGCTGGACTTGCATATGCGCAGAATACTGCAGAAATTGCGAGTATCGTCAACGTCAACACTCCTGACACCTCCATAGTTAAAGATACCAAACACTATGTCATTTTAAAACGTTATATTACTCTCATGCACCCAACACTCTTAATCACGGATAATTCAATAGATTTAATTATATGTTAAACACTGCAAGCGGCGAGCCATGTAATTATAATTTGTAAATATCGGCGTAGCTCGAAAGTTCATTTAAGCGACTACATACTAGGAACTAGAAAGAAAAACAAGGACTAGTATTGTGAAAGCAACCATTAAAATCATTATAAATACTTATTAATGTAAAACATACAAAACATTAATTATAAACTTTGTTGTTTTATGTTTGTAATAGCCGTTTCAAATCTATCGGTACTTATTTTGGATACTCTTAAAAATCAAGAAATCGTTGTTAAGATATCCAGCAGTGGCCTATGATCCGTCTACCTTGAGTTAAATTTTATTATGTTAATAATTTTGCGTAGAAAGCACCCTGTTCACCACCTTTCGTAAATTCTGCCAATATTCAGAGTTTTTTTTTATTTTTAATATCGGGCTGCCAGTTATTAACAAAAAATATTATAAAAGGCTTATGTTTCGACATTTTTGTAAGCGCCGTAAACTAAATGTCGAATATTTAGTGGTTACAATAGAGTTTGGATAAATAGAAATTTTGTCAGTCTTTTATTCAAACTAGTTAAAACAAACAGCAAATCATGATAAATTTATATAAAGTAAGTACTTACATTTTTTTTTCTACAAATTGTTTGCTTTCATTCACACTTTGACACAAGTTAGAATAAGAAATGAATTACTTCCACCGTGGCGAAACAAAAATTAAATCGAACGTTTTCTCAATTCCATTTAAGTTTTAGCATTACTTTAATAAATTAATCATTGTTGACATTTTCAATTTTATAATATGAAATGTTGTATTTTTAAATTTAATAATCTCGGTGTAACATCAGTAATAATTTAATAATTTAATTCAGTTTGATTACATAATTTTACTAACATAGTCATAAGAACGAATGTTACTAACAACATGGACTGTATTGTTGTCTGAAAATAAATGATTTTATTTTATTTATTTATTTACTAGCTGACCCAGCGCGACTTCGTTCCCGTGGCCCTACCTCCTACTCCACCCTACCCTTCCCGTACTCTACCCCTACCCTACCCGTACTCTACCCCTACCGTACCCTACCCCTACCCTACCCTACCCCTACCCTACCCCTACCCTACCCCTACCCTACCCCTACCCTACCCCTACCCTACCCCTACCCTACCCCTACCCTACCTCTACCCTACCCCTACCCTACCTCTACCCTACCCTAACCCTACCCTACCCTACCCCTACCCTACCCCTACCCTACCCCTACCCTACCCCTACCCTACCCCTACCCTACCCCTACCCTACCCCTACCCTACCCCTACCCTACCCCTACCCTACCCCTACCCTACCCCTACCCTACCCCTACCCTACCCCTACCCTACCCCTACCCTACCCCTACCCTACCCCTACCCTACCCCTACCCTACCCCTACCCTACCCCTACCCTACCCCTACCCTACCCCTACCCTACCCCTACCCTACCCCTACCCTACCCCACCCCTACCCTACCCCTACCCTACCCCTACCCTACCCCTACCCTACCCCTACCCTACCCCTACCCTACCACTACCCTACCCTACCCTACCCCTACCCTACCTTTACCCTACCCTACTTCTACTCTACCCCTACTTACCCCTCCTTTCCCTATTTTCTCACCGTTAAAACCTTCCTTGGACTTCCACGATCATTTCAAGACCAAAATTAGCCAAATCGGTCCATCCGTTCACGCGTGATGTCGTGACCAAGGGAAATAGGGATTCATTTTTATATATATAGACTAGCTGACCCAGCGCGACTTCGTTCCCGTGGCCCTACCCCCTACTCCACCCTACCCTACCCGTACTCTACCCCTACCCTACCCCTACGCTACCCCTACCCTACCCCAACCCTACCCCTACTCTACCCCTACCCTACCCCTACACTACCCCTACCCTACCCTACCCCTACACTACCCTACCCCTACACTACCCTACCTCTACACTAACCTACCCTACCCCTACCCCTACCCTACCCTACCCCTACCCTACCCCAACCCTACCCCTACTCTACCCCTACCCTACCCTACCCCTACACTACCCCTACCCTACCCCTACCCCTACACTACCCCTACCCTACCCCTACCCCTACCCTACCCTACCCTACCCCTACCCTACCCCTATATCCTTCCTTGGACTTCCACGAACATTTCAAGACCAAAATTAGCCAAATCGGTCCAGCCGTTCACGCGTGATGTCGTGACCAAGGGAAATAGGGATTCATTTTTATATATATAGATTATTAACAAAGAGGTAGGTTATGGTTGCTGGGATGGATTGTAGTTTAAACTAAAATTATACGTTCTAATGCATAAGCAACACGATCTAGAATCAAATGGTGTATGCCATTTTGTTAAACTGCAAACACAACTTTGTCATTCCTACAAACACTAAGAAAAAAAGTGATTTTTAACATTAAAATAAACGGCCTGTTTACAACATTAATTATTATTTTAATCGATCAAAGTAACAACACAAACATTCCGTCAAATATTACCTTTTTTTTTTATAGTGAGGGCAAATACAGTCGTTTCGTATACCGCTAACGGCATGTTGGACTCAGTCAGACAAGGCCTGTCTCTCGCCGCGCCCAGCCCTCCCGCCAAGCCTAAATAGGCTTCGCGTCAGGGCTGGGTGGTTCTAACCCCTGCGCCGCCCCCTGACAGGCTCGAAAGCTCGACAGGAGGCGGGGCAGGAGGAGTCAAATATTACCTACTTACTTGCATAAACGGAACCCTTCGTGGTTGAGTCTGACTCGCACTTAGCCACTTTTTATTCCTCTTCTTACATGTAATTAATAATAAAAATAGGAATTGTGATCAAACTGATTCCGTCCCAAAAATTCCGTCTCGGAATTTCTACGAAAATTTTACTTACTTTGGGTTCAATAAAGTTAATCTCAACTATCTAAAATATGATTTTTATTTACAATTCTTATAATAAGACCAAATTTGCCATATGTGATGAGATTTTCAATAGCTGGATCAAAGCTATAAATAATTAAACTGGAAGGGGAAGCTGAGGCGCGCCAGTGTTACTTTCAGAGAAAGGACGAGGGGGGGCGTCAATAAATATGGTCAATAATAATAGTGGTCGAAAAAATTTATATAATAATGTTAGGCAATAAATAGAATAATGCTAGTCCATAAATGTATTAATGTTGGTCAATAAATATAATAATGCTGGTCAACAAATGTATTATTGTTCGTCAATAAATATCAAAAACAGCTGAGGCGCTTGATGAACACCTTGGCCAGATGCGCCAGCGTCACCTCCGGGGAGGGGGAGGGTCAATAAATATAATAATGGTGGTTGACATATTTTATTATAATAATGCTGGGCAAGGCATATAATAATGCTTGTCAATAAATGTATTGATGTTGGTCATTAAATGTAATAATGCTGGTCAATAAATATAATAATGCTGGTCACAGTATAGCGTGATGTCGACGGTGGCGCTGTGGAAAGGGAAGCTGAGCCGCTTGATGAACACCTTGTCCAGGCGCGCCAGCGTCACCTCCGGGAGGATGAAGGGACAATAAATATGCTAATGGTGGTCGACATAATATTTTATTATAATAATGCTGGGCAATGCATATAATAATGCTGGTCAATAAATGTATTAATGTTGGTCAATAAATATAATAATGCTGGTCACAGTTTAGCGTGATGTTGACGGTGGCGCTGTGGAAAGGGAAGCTGAGGCGCTTAATGAACACCTTGTCCAAGCGCGCCAGCGTCACCTTCGGAGAAGGGAAGGGTCAATAAGTATAATAATGCTAGTCAATAAATGTATTAATGCTGGTCAGTAAATATAATAATACTGGTCATTAAATTTATTAATGCTGGTCAATAAAATAACAATGCTGGTCAAGTAATATATTAATGTTGGTCAATAAATCTAATAATGCTGGTCACATTATAGCGTGATCTCGATGGTGGCGCTATGAAAGGGGAAGCTGAGGCGCTTGATGAACACCTTGTCCAGGCGCACCAGCGTCACCTCCAGAGAGGGGAAGGGTCAATAAATATAATAATGCTGCTCAATAATAAATGTTAAGCTCTGAGTTTAAATTATTTATTTAAAAGTGTATAATTATCTCATGATTTTATACTAACTTCTCCTGTGCCTCAGTTGACCTCTCTAACAGCATCACTAACACTATCTCCAAGAAAAACGCACTATGGACACAACAGCACAACAACTTCTGAACAGTATCAATGAACTTTCAAGTATGTTCAGTGAAAGGATGTCGGAGTTTGAAAAAAACTTGCAGCAGCCAGGTACAAAGGATCCCAACACCACAGTTAAAACATTATCAGCTGACTTTTCTTTGTTTAAAACATTTGTCTGGAAAACTCTTGGAATCCTTAAGTCACAGATCGAGCTTTTAGCCTTGGGTGTGGACCGTCTGGATACTTGGTCTCGCCGGAAAGTGCTACTGCTTCATGGCATAAAAGAAGACAAAGAAGAAAATGTGTTGAAGAAGACCTTGGAAGTATTAACCAACCAAATGAAGTTGGCTGCTATCTCGTCGGAGTCAATCGAATCCTGTCTCAGGCTTGGTGTGAAGAAAAAGGAATCACCACGTCCAATTCTGGTCCGATTCACATCGATGCAGTGCCGAGCGTCAGTTTGGAACAGGAAGACCTCGCTGAAAGGGTCCGATGTGACCGTCTCCGAGTTTCTCACAAAGTTGAGACAGGAGATTTTTGCTATGGCCCGCAAACACTTTGGTAAGCGAAAATCTTGGACATCTGAAGGCAACGTCATCATTCTTCTCCCGGACGGCACCCGCAAGAAGATCTTCAGTAACAGTGAGCTGCAGCATTTTATCTCACAGTATCCAAGCCAGCTGACAGATGCACCCCGTGGAAGAGTTAAATAGAACTTGTGTTGTTTTGTTGCACTATCTTAATCTGGTCGGGTTACCTAGTAAGTTTTTGTAAGGTATGATACAGTTTTATTTTAACTTTTTACTAAAATATAAAATTTTTAATTTGTAAATAATAAGGTAACCTAATATTTTTGTCCCGTAACAATGTGTCAATGTCAGTATTGTCAGTTGTCAGTCAGTCGGTTCAGTTGTCTATCTGTCATTTTTTTTTTCACAGCACTGGCATACGATTACTAGAGGACTGCGTTCCGTTCCACGCTTTAAGTTTTTTTTTGATATTGTTTTTTTTTTCAACTATGTATGTATGTTCTCTTTCTTACGTTGCTCTTTTACTGTTAGTTCTTGTGTGTTTTGTTTGAATGCTGATGGAGTGATCATTCAGTCAACTTTGGCATGTGGAGCGTGTATTTTTATATTATTCATTCATAAGTAGTCTTAAGTTTAATTGATTATTTATTTATTTACTTTTTATTGTTATTGTATATATATAATTATTATTTTATAGTGATGATTTTAAACGACGAATATTTCTCTTGTTCTTCAGACGACTACGAAAGTGCTGAAGAAAGTCTATCGTCCATTTCAGATTCTGACCTTTTGGAAAATAAACTGTCCGGAGTGTTTGACAAAAAACCGAACTTCCTATCCCTGGCGCATATCAATGCGCAAAGTGTTATTGCTCACCACACTGATCTTCTTACTTCCTTTTGCAACGGCGTAGTTGATTGTATTCTCGTGTCTGAAACTTGGCTTAAGCCTTCTCTCCCTTCCTCTTGTTGTTCAATTCCTGGGTACAAGTTATTTCGCAATGATCGTACTGGTTTGGGCGGTGGTGGCGTTGGTATTTATCTGCGCAGCCATATCGCTTCCAGATTGGTCATTTGCTCTCCCTCACACTACACCGGTTCTCTTGAATATATCTTCCTAGAAGTTATTCTCCATCACAAAAAGATCCTCCTTGGCGCATTATACAGCCCCAGTGACAAAATTAACTACTTCGAGGACCTTGAAAATATTCTTGACAGCCTTGTACCTGAGTTTGACCATGTTATTCTAATGGGCGACCTAAACACTTGTCTCTTGAAGTCTGACGCCAGAGCTAAGAAACTGTTATCCATTTTATCTTCCTATAATCTCCACGTTCTTTCTACATCTTCACCCACGCATTATTTTCCCAACTGTGAACCATCTCTTCTGGACCTTATGATAGTCTCTAATCCTGACCTTGTTGAATCTCATGGCCAAATGAATGCGCCTTTTTCTCACCATGACCTTATTTACCTCACACACAGAATGCGCCCTCCCAAGATCAAACCCCCAATTCGCCTTCTGCGCAACTTTCGGCGTATTGTTCTCGATCGTTTGAGGTCAGACGTGAGAGATATAGACTGGTCTCCTGTACTGACGTCGGACAATGTGGATTTCATGGTTGAATACTTCACATCTATGTTAATCAAAGTATATGACACGCACGCCCCGGTTCGTCCGGTTAGGGTCAAACACTTGCCTGCTCCTTGGTTGACCCCAGAAATCCGCAAAGCCATGGCAAAACGTGATAAGGCGAAACTTCGGCAAAAATCAGTACCTTCTCCGGATAACATGGTTACATATAAAAAGCTTCGAAACCTTTGCAACAGAATGTGCCGGGATGCTAAGCGTAATTACATTCACTCGCAAATAGCTAGCTTAGACCAAAATCAAATTTGGGGTTTCTTGAGGTCTCTCGGGGTAGGGAAGGCTGCGGACTCTAACCCAAGCAATTTAGACCTTAATTCACTAAACAAACACTTCTCCACACCTCCTCTCACAATGCATACTGCCTCGAAGTCAGCCACTCTTTCATCTCTATTAGCTAGTTCTAACCATTCTGTCCATACCTCTTTTTCCTTTCGTGAAGCTTCTGAAGATGACGTCGCGAAGTGTATCAAATCCATTTCCACGAAGGCCATTGGCAGCGATGGTCTTAGTCTAGACATGATTCTTCCAGTGTTGGAGGACATTGTGCCAGTCATCACACACATTGTTAATTTTTCACTGCTACACAATGTTTTTCCTTCATCCTGGAAGAAAGCTTATGTTATACCTCTACCCAAAATTCCTAATCCAACATCTCTAACTCAGTATCGTCCTATTTCCATCCTCCCTATCCTCTCCAAAGTCCTCGAATCCATTGTCCACAACCAATTATACTCTTTCCTATCGTCCATGAATGCTCTCATATGTCCTTACCAATCCGGTTTCCGCCCCTCTCACAGCACAGTTGGTGCATTGTTGAACATTACTGAGGACATTCGGGGTGCTATGGAGAATACCAGACTCACTGCAATGGTCTTGCTGGATTTCAGCAATGCATTCAACTGTGTTAATTTCGAACTTCTCCTTGGTACACTTCGTTCTTTTGACATCTCTACCCCTGTCATCGAATGGTTTCAATCCTATCTTCACAACCGTTTCCAGTGCGTACTTTATAATAATTCTTCTTCAGATTGGTCTCTTATATCAGCTGGTGTACCCCAAGGCGGTGTTCTCTCTCCTCTACTCTTCTCTATCTTTATTAACAGTATCTCCAATGTTATCTCTTCTTCTTTCCACCTTTATGCTGATGACCTTCAGATTTACAGGCACTTTTCTCTTGCTGAGGCTGCGGAAGCAATTAATTCCTTAAACAAGGATTTAATCGCAATTCAAAACTGGGCCTCTTCATTTGGCCTTATGGTGAACCCAAGTAAAAGCCAAGCCATTATTATAGGTAGCAGTCGACTTAGGACCAAATTAAATATAAAGTCAGTTCCACCACTTACTTATAATAATGTTACCATCCCATACACTGACAAAGTTAAAAACCTTGGTCTCATCATCGACAGTACTTTGTCTTGGTACCCGCATATTTGTGAAGTCAGTAAACGGATGCACTATAGTTCTCACTCTCTCAAGCGACTTCAATACTTCCTTCCTTTTCAAACTAAAATAATGCTGGCGCAATCTATCCTTCTCCCTCTTCTCGACTACGCCGACGTTTGCTACTTGGATGCCACAGAGGAACAGTTGAACAAATTGGAACGACTTCAAAACCTAGCGATACGTTTTATTTTCGGACTACGTAAATATGACCACGTGTCGTCTTTCCGTAATCAACTTGAATGGCTCCCCGTAAGACTCCGTCGTGATATGCACATCCTTTCCACCTTATTCCGAATCCTTAACAACCCTAACTCGCCCAAGTACCTCCTCTCCCGCTTCCAGATGCTTCCTCCTCCCTCTCGCTCTAGGCGGCCTTGCATCACCAAGATGCTAGAGCTACCTAGATGCAACACCAACTTCCTCCTTAACTCCTTTTCCTTCAGAGCTGCACAGCTCTGGAACAAACTCCCGTCAAGCATTCAGGACAGTCCAAGTATTTACTCATTTAAGTGGAAACTTAAAAAGCACTTACTTATGCAGTTGTCTCACACTTGAATGATCTTACTATTATATTTATTATATATTTAATGTGTATTTATTGCAATTTGTTTATATATTATTTATATTATATACGTATAAATGTTATGTATTATATAGCTATATAAATATATTTAGATTCAGAGTAGTATGTCTCTTGCACTTTGCAACTTCTATTTCTATTTTCTCAATCTCACACATGTCTTGGGTTGGCTGGAAGAGATCTCTTTAGAGATAAGTCCACCGTTGCGAACATATTTCTTTAAATTTGATTCTATGTATATTTTTTTTAAGTGCAATAAAGAGTATAATAATAAGTGTATTAATGTTGGTCAATATATATAATAATGCTGGTCACAGTATAGCGTGATGTCGACGGTGGCACTGTGGAAGGGGAAGCTGAGGCGCTTGATGAACACCTTGTCCAGGTTCGCCAGCGTCACCTGCGGGGAGGGGGGGCCGTCGCGGTCGCACGCGGTCACCTGCACGCCCACCACACGACGGCACTTCCTGACCTAGAAAAATATAAAATGGTTTTTCTATTGAAAATGAGGTATTAGAAAAAAACGACCCGAAAACGACCGGGTGACTGCTCTGACCACTGAGCTACGAAGTCGTTCTCTAACCACTGAGCAACGACTCCGTAGCTCAGTGGTTAAAGCAGTCGCCTGGACAGTGAAAGGTCGTGGGTTCGAGTCACATCGGAGCTAGGTGTGAGACGGGTCGTTTTTTTTAATACTACTATGGAGCTGCAGCACTCTCGTTCACTCTGTTTATAGTTTTGACGCCTTCAAACTAATTATTTAAGAAAATTGGTCAAGATTCAATTGGTTCGACTGTACAAAATATATATACTTATTAGATTCTGAAAATTCTTCATCTTCTTTCAAGATGTTTTTTTCTATTCACAACGGGGTAGCACTTAGCCTTTATCACACCTTAATACCACCTGTGTTAAGGTTGAAGGTGGAAGCGCACTACTCCCGGAACCTCAATCACTGGCTATCTTATCTCTACCCACCCTCTCTAGGGTACTGCTGGAACACAATAATGCTGAAAACATCGTTGTTATGGCGTCTGATTTAGATAAGATGGTGGTAGCTAGTCAGGCGGTCTAAGAATAAGTCCTACCACCAACCAAACCGAGTACAATGTGTACCCCCACTGGGAATCCAACCCGGGACCTCTTGTGTGAACCACTAGACCACAGAGGGTATTTTAAACCAAATTGGCATGACCTAGTAAAAGTTATGACAAATAATTAAAAAATTTTAATAAACGGAGATCGTCCCCCTTCGTGTAGTTTTCTTGCCAGTTCTTTCTCCGAAGGGCTCCAACTTTTGTGAACTGGTGGTCGAGTCAGTAACTTTTTGCTTTGCTATAAATAATTATTATCCAAATTACTTAAACAAATCAAAATATTAAATTAATAAATCATTTTGTTATAATTAAATATAAAGTTAAAATAATCAATACCTAACCGTACCCTGTTTCCGAACGAAAAACAAAGACAATTAGAGTGGGTATATTCTTTTATTAAAATCAAAAAATGTTGGGTAGTTTTCCGTGACCACGGCCCCTGGAAAGGTGCCGAAACGTCGGATAAACCAAAAAATCTCAAAAAACAACTAAAATTTAACTAAGTTGTTGAATAAATTGCGTGAAAAAAATCCGTGAAAGTGCTTTATTTATTTATATGGACAGTTCGCGCAGAAATCTAAGATGTGTTTCTTGAGGTTTTCCAGTTAAGGACCTAACAATGTTTCAATACTTAAGGCGCTAATCGGAAAAAGTATGGACTTTTTGTTATAAAACTATAGGATGGTTAGAGTTGTTACAATTCTGGTAATAAGATATGTATTTCTTTGTACCTTTATCTAGAATCGTATAGTTTCAAAAACACGATTTTATGATTTTGGCTCGACACTTTTTATTTTCGAAAAGACCTCTAAAAATACGAAATTTCAAGATTATTCTTAAATGGGGTTACATATACTATTGGAAATTGGTTTAATTAGTGGACACCAATAATATTTAGGATCGTATAGAAGCATTTTTTAAAAATCGCTATAGTTTTTTAATACGAAGTGATTTTGAGTTTTTTTTGCCTAATCTAAAAAATCGGTCTCGCTCCCACTCGCGTCGTTTTCTTATTGCTATCTCGCTTCAGCATAATTTTTCCGAGTATCGCCTTAATCCAATAATAGAAATTGCGGTGTCAGGAACATCATCGATTTCAACAACAACTACCTAGGTACCAATCAGTTTAAATTATTTTTAGTTTTTTTGCATTCACAATGCAATTTTTATTAATGAAAATGAAGTATTAAAAAAGCGACTCCGTAGCTCAGTGGTTAGAGCATTCGCCCGGACAGTGAAATGTCGTGGGTTCGAGTCCCATCGGAGTTAGTTGTGAGACGTCGTTTTTTACTAGTACTTCATTTTCAATAACATTCATAATTATTCACTTACAACTGGTATAGTATATGAGAATTCCAATTCTCCTCTCGGTATTGTCATCCTCGGTAGCTCTACCGCATTCCCGAAAACGCTGCCTGCTAATTAGTAATAATTAATTGTTACAACTGTTCAATAATGTTCAATAATATTGAGTTGCTTTATGTCGCAGCGTGCTGCCGATGCAACGCATCGTGTTGCTCACGCTTCCGGAGTGTGGTAGCCTCTAAGTCGTGGGCCACACTGGAGCGACCGCGGGGCGCGGAGGCGACCTGCGGATCCGCAGGACGCGCGAACACGTACTATTCCCTCCGCCGGCTGGTCGCGGCGACCGCCGGATGCGCCAGTGTGGCCCCTCCCGTCCGTCTCAATATATTTGTTTTTTCCGCTCAACGCGGACGCAAGACGCGCCGCTCCAGTGTGGCTCACGACTAAAGGTCATAGCCCACTTATACAGCACCGCTCCAACACCGCTCCGACCCAACACCGGCCCTAAACAAAGGCGACAGCTAGCAGGCTCCCAGCAGTCCACGCGGCGACAACTAGCAGACTCCCAGCTGTCCACGCGTCGACTGCTATTCCCTCTATAGGTGCCCGGTGGCGACGGGCGCGGCGACCGCTAGCAGTCAGCGCGCGGACCGCGCGGCGTCAGCGAGGCGTCAACTACCGAGCAGTCTGACGGCGGTAAGCTCGCGGACCGCGCGCTGTCCTCTATTTTATATTGTTACTGTAAAATGTATCTACAGTGAATGATATTAAGGCGATACTCGGAAAAATTATGCTTAAGCGAGATAGCAATGAGAAAACGACGCGCGCGGGAGCGAGACCGAATTTGCCGATTACGCAAAAAAAACACAAAATCACTTCGTATTCAAAAACTATAGCGATTTTCAAAAAATGCTCCTATACGATCCTAAAAATTATTGGTGTCCACTAATTAAACCAATTTTCAATAGTATATGTATCCCCATTTAAGAATGATCTTGATATTTCTTATTTTTTAGAGGTATTTTCGAAAATAAAAAGTGTCGAGCCAAAATCATAAAATCGTGTTTCTGAAACTATACGATTCTAGATAAAGGTATGAAGAAATATATATCTTATTACCAGATTTATAACAACTCTAACCGTCCTATAGTTTTATATCAAAGAGTCCATACTTTTTCCGAGTAGCGCCTTAAGTCCATATTTGGCTGTTCATACTTTGGTTGGGTGGGAGCGGTGCGGTCTAAATGGGCTATGACCTTAAAGCTTACAATTCGCATAACTCACCTTTAACTGACGTAGTACATTTAATTGGAGGATAAAATGGGTCTCCAGACACACATCTTGTCAATGTCACCACCAGTGTAAAGACCACCAGTTGTGACAAAGCCATGTTGGCAAATCCCGTTATTTACCAAAAAAGCATTTTCTTTTATACATCATACAATAAATTCAATAAAAGTCTGAACGTTTAGTGCAGCGAGCCATATAATCGTATACAATAGTATATTCATGTACTACCTATTTAATAAGTTGTATCAATAATTTTCGATTTGTTTTGTTTCAATTTATTTGAAAGAATTCATAATATTAATTTATAACAAATTGAAGACTAAATATTACAATACAAAAATGCTAAAACGAGTCACCAACACTAAAAATTATAATTTTAACAGTAATACGGATAAACTGAGATTGTAAATTCATGCATAATAATTTTAAAGTCATACAGAACCGTGACAGAAATTATGAAATAATAATAATAATAGTTAATTAATAAAACGGAAGTTAAAACAATTTATTTAGAAACATAGGTCGTGCGTTAAATGGCTAAAGTAGTTATTCTGTACAATGGTGTCTGTGTTGATTCTGGTGCTTACAGCTGGGCTGCTCGTAAGTGCAAGAATTTGCGGCCCTCAACACATTAAAAAATACTACAAGGCTCAGAACAAGCCCAAAAGTTATCATGGAAATAGTAAGAATGAAAATAATAAATTAAAAAGTCTAAATAAATTTTCTTTTAACCGCGATTCTGAATTGCTATTTTTTTTTCAAGATTTACGAGTAGATGCCGAACAACAACAACACTCGACGACTCAAACAACTAGAGCTACAATAGCCCCTTCTATACAATGTAGCGATGACGAATGTAAGTAAGATTTTGAAGTTGTTACAATCTTCTATAAACTTTGGTGTAGGTACTAGACATTTTTCTAGGACAACATCGGATGTGAACATTTTTAGTTAAATTAAAAGGAAATTGAGCTTTGGATTTCAAACCTGCTTCGAACAGAATATCCTTAAGTACTTGTATAAAGCTCTGTTAAAAAAAATCATAGCTTTTTTTCTTATAATCATGTTTACATGTAACATGGTTACATGGACGACCGATTTGGCGCAGGGGTAGAATACCTGCCTCCTGCACCAGAGATCTCGGGTTCGATTCCCGAACAAGACAAATATTTGTGTGCATGAACATGTCTATTTATCTTGGTCTGGGTGTTTTCTATGTATATTAAGTATGTATTTACAAAAAAAAAGTATTTAAGTATATATTTATCCGTTATCAAGTTTTCCATGACACAGTTTCTCAATTAAATTAACATGGGCTTTAGATAATTGGTGTGATTGTAAAAAGTTATTTATTTATTATGTCCAAACAGATATAGTCAAGATAGCTGATAAGGTGAAGAACAATATTCAAAAGGTTTCCATGAAATCTATTGTTCTGCCACCGTCTCATCGGAACTGGAACATCACTATTCCATCTGTAAGTTTAGCTGCTAAAATAAAAGTCCCATGATTCGATCTGTATTTCTAGTCATGTGCTACAATACAATAGCCTTCAGCCATTATGATGTGGCTACGTGCTTCCATGGTAATGTAAGTATGCCTAATGATGGGAGTCAAAAACTAGAGCGTAGTGGCAATAACATAACATGCCTTCCGAAGCACGAAGGAACTCCATATACAGGGTGACACGGAAGCTCGACCTATTCCTTGAAAGGGGTTATACAAGAGGTAATTAACAGCAAATTAAGTCCAGTGTACCTGAGCTCAAAACTAGACGGTACTGGGTGTACGTACGCCAACTCCCACGCAGATTTTTTCAATTATTTACGGTGAAATTCGGGAAAAAATTAGAATTATAATATTATAAATAATATATTTAAGATAATGTCAGTTTTGGAAAGCACTTTTTCTAAATGATCACTTATTTTCAGCTTTCAGAAAAATATCAACTCAATGTTTAGAGTGGAGTAGTTTTGGTTTATGGTAACGTTGCAGAAAATTTCTAAAAAACCGAAGAGCCACCACAACTTGGTAACTATCCAGTTTTGACCTCTGGTTCGCTGGACTAAATTGTTTCTAATGACATCTAGTATAATCCATTTCAAGGAGTCGAGTATTCTTGTCACCCTGTAGAAAGTTTTTGGTCACTCACTTATCTCATGACCAAACATTGCGAAAGTTACCAAACTGTCGAAATCGTACCACCAAACTCTCGACAAGGCGATAAATAGTCTTATCTTTAGTTACTTTCCCAGGTTGGACTATGCTCGCAGCATAGAAGCAAGCCCATCGCTGTGAAGGTGATAGCTTGCGCAGTGGACACCCCGCCAGCGCCCGTGGTCAAAGTGTGGTCAGCCAGCAGAGTGATGGTGGGCAGACACTCGAACGCCACCGCTTCGACTGTCTTTATCACAGTCTCATGCCTTTAGTTATAGTTTTAAAGTGACATGACTGTTTTATGGAATATTCAAGTTTTAAAAAATGTAAAAAAATAAGGCTTAAGAGCCATTTCGCATTTACAGCCATTTGGCAGTTGTCTCACTCGCACAATGCAACATTTTCATAGATTGTGGAAAACACATTGTGTTTTTTAGAAAAGTGTTTCATGATGTCCCTACAACGCAATGTTACGGATATTTTGTATTAGTTATTTTAATCATTCAATTGAGTATTGGTTAGAATTAGGAAGTCAATTTTCAAAAACTTTAAGCTTGTAGATCTAGTATTATTGCAGTATTGACAATGTTGAAATATGTTTAATAATGTATAACTAATTGCGTTGTAGGGACATAATGAAACACTTTTCTAAAAAACACAATGTGTTGAACCCTAGACACCTAACCATTCATCGAATCGACGACTATTTTTGGTGGTTCAAAATTATATATCTATATATATACATTATTCTGTTACGTTTAATACATACATAGTTTAATAAGGTATTATTTTAGTAAATAAAACAATAAGTAGTGTTTCAGATCAATATATTTATTTAAGGACAATTTTTGGTAGGCAATGGCTAGGGTTAAACAATCTTTAAAAATGTTTATTGTGCGAGCGAGACAATTGCAAAGTGCGAAATCAAGACAGAGAATAATAAAATGTAAGTACCTACCTAAATTGATTCTTTTTTGTATCTGACACCATCCACTTCAGTTGAAAGAAATGATGTTGATAAGAAATGTTAATTGTGTTAACTAGTGAGTCGGTTTGTTTTAAACTTCAATGAGATGTGGAACTTTAAACTGTTCAATTTAAGCAACGACTCTCTTATGTCAGGACATAAGAGAGTCGTTGCTTAAATGTAATGTCGTTGCTTAATGCTGTAATCGAAGCAAATATACAAAAGTATATTAAACAGAGTATAATGTTTGTTTGTCTCAAATGAATCCTCTAAACGGATGCACGACATTTTAATCTAAAAGCTACGCAAATGCTCGACAATTTTATTTTTCAGTGGAATGCATGTTTCTGTTAGAATACATTTGCATTGAAATTAAGCTTATTTCGCGTTGAATTGCGAAAATAAATATTTTTCTAAATAAAATGCAGGTTTTATAAATAATTTTGTCTACTGGCTAGTTTTAAAATAAACACTTAGCAGCGTTGTATATTAATAGTAATATATTTAAAGTGCATACTAAAATTTCCTAAACTAAGAAACAAGCAATTCTTTTAAATCAGTTAGTTTAAAATGCAACACGTTTATTTTTAACTGTAACTATTCTTACTTCCTAGTTTGTACCTGAAACCAACTAAGGAAAAACATTTATAAAAACTTTTTTTACATAGGTATGTGTTATTAGAACGACTTGTGTTTATGTAAAATAAAGTGCTTAACCGGAAAGTAGACCGCTGCTAAGTGACCAATACTCGATGATTATCGCTACAGTGAAATATTTGCACTTATGATTTACTGCAGCTTCTAATAATATCCTTAGTACAGTAAACTGACTGCTGACAGTAGGTCGACTCTTTAAAATTCGATCACTGTCTGCTTATGTTATGTTTTCTTTTTATGATTTACTAGCTTTCCGCCCGCGGCTTCGCCTGCGTGGACTACACGACGTTATCCCGCGGGAGTGTGATATTTTTCCGGGATATGCCTATGTTCCTCTCCAGGCTTCAAAGTATCTGTGTCCCAAATTTCAGCCAAATCCGTTCAGCCGTTTTAGCGTGATTGAGTAACAAACATCCAAACATCCAAACATCCAAACATCTAAACTTTCACATTTATAATATTAGTAGGTTTTCACCATCTTCCATATTATCTTCTACTAATTACATAAATATACTTTCAACTTAACTAACTTTAACAAATACACTGGTAGGTAGGGCTACAATTTGGAATTCATTCATCTTCTTTCCCAGCTTCGGTCAACAATAACACCTAGGTCTAGATACATAGTTGGAGTGACAAACACGGCCGAGCGATTCTACTCCCACTTGAGCCACTTGCGAGTATTATAAGTAGTTCCCGTCATTTTTTCTCCGTTTACAGGTGCCATAGAAAGTTTTGATTTAGTTCGCGAGCCTTCATCTAGTTCTATTGTTGATCGAAGTTTCCCAGTTAATTCAAATAGTTGCAAAGACTGAAAGATAGGCTACTGGCTGTTTCCCTGAAAGTACCTCAGCCAAGCAGCACAAAGGCTTGGGTGCAAATAATATTACCTGCGCTTATTTGAATATGCAGGCCGGCACGCGTTGCATGCCCCGGGTGGGTCCAATAACGCCTCGGTTGTGGCTTTAGAATTGTATTTTACACTGACGTAGCACGATTCTTGCACGATTTGATAGCATCTACAATATTTTATTTTTATTTTTATATATTGAGAAAATCAACAGCGCATTGCATTATAGTAGTTACATATTGATAAGTTTACACAAAAAGGGCCAATAACAGATTTCTCTCTTGGAATCCAAACATACAGAGCCCGTAGTGTAAGTTTTTATGTCAAAAAACGCAAACTATTTCGACTCCGTATTTATGTCAATTTGTATGAAAACTGTATTAGCGCCTCTAGCGGCGAGTAGCGCGCTTTTATAGTTTTCATACAAATTGACATAAATACGTACTCGCGATAGTTTGCGTTTGCTTGACATAAAAACTTACACTAGGGGTACTGAACTAAACTTTAACTGTTTTTATCTGTTAATTTTGTGAATATTTTATTAGATAGGTATTTATTTTCTTAGAATTTATTTAGGTTGTAGAATGATTTTAATAGCAGTACTATAATTTTAATACTAGCAAAGAAACTGAGGAATTCAAGTGCTCGTAGTTTATCTAAGAAAAATTGGTATCTAATAGTTGCGAATGCAAAAAGGTTAATTTATAAGCTTCAGCTATAATTTTTTGGAACAGACCATGTCCTCTTTGACACGTAGGTACGTTATTACAGCAATTTTAATAATACTTCTATTAATTTTTATGTGTTGAAAATTAAAAACAAATGAACTAACGTTGAGCAGAAACCTTAATATAATTGTTATCATTTGGTTTTACTTCAAATAAATAGGTCAAAGTGTTTTAAGGTTTGAAGAAACAGGGGTTTTAATAGCTCCTTCACGTTTGCCCTCTTGGGGTACAGAGGGGACTCAGGGGAACTGGAGGGTCTCCTGTTGCTGAGAGCGTGACTCTTTCATCATTGGGAGAAAGAATTATTCCAAAGTGTTTTGCGTTTATTTTGACAATACTGACAAGTGTCATTGGCTGATTGTATTTATGAGAAACAATGTCACCTGTTCAAGCCAACTATTTAAAATTTGGTAATTCTTATCACCTTATTTGTAATGGAAAAAAAAAACTCTTATAACACTGCGCTTTGTTTACGCATAGTATGCGGGATATGACTAACTGTCTTTATAGATAAAAAACATACACTGAAATTATAATGTTGTTCATTGTTAATTTACAGGGAACGACGTGGTACTTTTTTTGTAGGGTTTTTGTATGCCTGGGTTTCACTCTTCATTACATTTGAAGATAGACAAATTGAGTCACTTTACAGATTCACAAACTTAGATCTTAGTTTGTTTGCGTGGGCTCCTTTATTACACCCTTAGAGGAGGAATCTCCAAAAATCCTCTCTTAGTACACCCCTACACTCCCCAAGGAACATACGAGTACATGCCAAATTTCAGCTTATTGCGCCCAGTAGTTCCGGCTATGCGTTGTCTGTCAATGGTTAAAGAAAAATTATTCTCACAAAAAGACAATAATGTCACTTACAGGAGAACAGTGATAATTATAAAACAATCCGTTTTGTCCAATTAGTGTTCATTAGATACATACAAATCATACTTTATTTTCTAACACATATTTTCTAAGTTGTGACTTAAATGCACCAAATGAGTTAACATTTTTTATAGTTGAGGGTATTTTATTATAAAGCTGCGCGCCTTCAAAAGTAACTATTTGTTACCGTAGTTAGTCCTAGTCTTGGGTAGAACAAGAAAACTAGCTCGGCGTGTGCATCGTCTTCCAACCTGTCTGGCGGTGCAAAAGGTTAGGCTAGTATGGAGTGAGCCATTTAACAATTCAGTCATGTCAGTCAGTCACGCAAGACTAGCGGACTAGCGGCTCCTCTTGGTTTTACTCGCGTGGTACCCATTCCTGTAGGAATATCAGAATAGTGCAGTATTCTAAAAGTGAAAGAATTTTTTAAATCGGTCCAGTAGTTTTTGAGTATATTCAATATTCATTATATACCGACGACCGATCGACGACGTCGATTCATTTGACGACCGATTTGCCACTGGCGCAGAAGGTGGGTAGCCTACCCTGCCCTCGGGTTCGATTCCCGAACAAGACAAATATTTGTGTGCATGAACATGTATATTTGTCTTAGTCTGGGTGTTAACTTTGTATGTATTTACAAAGAAAAAATATTTAAGTATATATTTATCCGTTATCAAGTTTTCCATGACACAGTTTCTTAATGAAATTAACATGAGCTTAGATAATTGGTGTAAATGTAAGAAGTTATTTATTTATTTATTTATACATACAAATCTTTCCTCTTTATAATATTATTATAGAAGAGCACAATTAGTAAGCAGAAACTGTCGATAATGATGTAACAAATAAACAAAAACAACTGTCATCAGTAACAACCAATATTTAAAATTTAAATAGCAAGTGAATTGCTAAAAGGAAAACAATCGGGAAGCAAGCGGCCCCCTAATCCCATTGACAAATTACGTTGTCAATCACAGAAGCGGGCTTATTGCTTGTATAAGCCACTCTGAAGTTCGGACGAAACCTTTCTCTCCTGCAGGAATTTCCTGTAGGAATGTTAGCGGAAAAGCGAATTTGCAAATGGGGCTATGGTTTTAGTTTTAAATGAGCTGCGACGATGAAAGTCGGTGACTAATTAGGTTCGTTTCGGCTAGTCGATGCAACGACGACGAAATAAACCTGTAAACACGTCATGAGGTTCTTTGTGTTAAAGTTCAAAAGATTAGACGTACATTTTGCTTTACATTCAAGTAAATTTACGTTTACAAATAGTTTATTATTTTTAGATACTTACTTAAACTATTTTTATTGATTGTAATAATTTAGTTATGTCTTGATTTAATATAAAGTAAAAATACAACATTGCTAGTTTTTGGATAAAGTTTCTCTTAAAATCTATATCAAAACCTACGAGCCACATGCCGAAAATGGCACTCTTACAACTTTTACAAAACCTACAGAGGCGCCACAGAATACCACATTGAGAGGTCAACGAAGAACATTAAAAACGGTCATGCACATTAGAAATATTGTCGGTCTTTTGAAGTCTAGCTGACAAAATCCCCAAATCCCTAAATCGGTTAAGGTGTAACGTATGTATGTCACTGCGGAAGATGGCACTCTACTTTTACAAAACCTATAGAGGTGCCATAGAAGACCACTTTGAGAATTCAACGAAGAACATTAAAGACAGTCACATTTGATAGAATGTCGGTCTTTTGCAGTTTTGCTGACAAAATTCCCAAATCCCTAAATCGGTGAAGGTGTAACGTATGTCGCTGTCTTGCTAGCTGCCGGTATTGTGGAATGATAGTTTAGTGGTGTGCATGTGCAATTTATTGCTCGGTGCATCTTGCATGTTGTGTTTTTGCAGAAGTAAGATACATTATGTATATTTCTTTTTTAACAAAATCGCCACATGAGAAAAGAGTCAGTAAACAACTCCGTGTTGAGAAAGTCCATGATAATGCTTATGTTTTATCACGTTAAGCATTCGGGTAGATTTGAGTCAGAACAGACAGCGGGCGCTCTCATCTTATCAAACCAAAACGGATTAAAACGAATTCAAAACATTCCGTCGAGCTTAACGCGCACAAGCGCATTCTTGAGTCCTCAACAGGCTATTCATTACTCGCTACACCCTTTAATTTACTGGAGCACCTCCACAAAAACCGGCCGGCGACCAAAACGAAAAAAGCTCTCCTGAATCCGGCGTTCACCGTTCATATTTGGCGAGCGGTGCCGTTTTGAATTTCATTTAAACTTTGAAATACGTAGTTCAGAATTTAGAGTAAGACGTTTCAAAGAGAGAATCGCAGCGGAAAATGAAACGCAATTCTCCGTCGAGATGAAAATAGTAAATATGATATTGTGGGGAGCGGAATGGACGAGTTATATCGCATTAAGGCGAGGGCGGGTCCGCGGCGCTGGTTTTAATTTCATCTCAGTTGGTGTTATATTGGTGCTGGCTGTCCGCCGCCCGGTCGTTGGGCTGCTAATCTTGTTCAAGCATTCCGGCATGAAAAACACTTGAAATGCTGCAAAGCAAAATGTTTTATTCGGGGGATTTACAGGAAAATAAATGCTATTGGTACGAAGTTGTGGAGCATGCATAAAATAGATAAAAAATTGTATAATAATCACGCCATTCTTTTATAGGCGTAGTGTGCAGAGAGATCGTAGGTGTCGAACGACAGGCAACTGCAAGCGTCGACGCTCGCTTTCATACAAAACAAAGAAACATCAATTAAAAACTAGTATGGCGCGGCATCATGTCGCTTGCAGTAAGTAGTGGTTCGACACTCAGTTCCTACTCGTACCTTAAGACTAGCTAAAATAAGTAAATAATAAATAAAAATTGGACTCCATCACAAATACATTGTCCCAATACCAAACTTCAGTAGATTGATCACTACTGAATAGAAAATGGAAACAATGATGCCTCGTAAGCCCAGACCTAAGAAAGTATTTAAAAGTACGTTTTCAATATTTACCCAACCTGGAATCGAATTCGGGACCTCGACAGATAGCGGCCCCTTGAAAACTGGTACGTACACCACTCGGCCATGAAGGTCGTCAAATTACACAAATATTTTGCTCAATCCACTTTCATTGCATCCCTCATACATATTTGCCGATTGCAGACACCTTTAACCTTCCTGTAAAATATCTTCATTAAATTATGATCGAGAAGTGTTTCCCAAATTTTCGTTTCCTCTCTAAAAATATAAGGTACTTAGCTTTTAACTGGTATCGAATAAAGTTTAGACATAAAATTGCTTGTAGATTTTGTAACGACAAAAGTCGTTAAACCGTTTTGTTGCTTACTTCTTGTTGTACGCCATCCACGCTTGGGTGTCTCGTAAAGTCGGCTAATCGTTCTTGTAGGAATTACTCAGTATCGTAAACATTGCTGCCTAAAGAACAGAACAAGTTAAGATGCAGCGATTAAGCCACCATAGCACGTAGGAGCTTGTCCGTGCATGCATGATGCGTCTGTTGTATGTAGGTATTAAGAAAACCGATATTAATACATCGGTAAACAAACCTAATCAAAGTTTATGTGAATTTGTTCGGTACAATTGGATCACAAGGATTTTGGAAATGACGTTACTGCAGTAAATGGTAAGTATATTTATTTATAGGAACCATTTTTCTTGTCTGCTGAAAACATTAACTAATAGAAAAGATATAAGAATTTTTCGAACCGTTATTTTATTTTAAATCCAACAATGTTTTAAATGATGGCAGATTTAGATTGGTCTAGTAGCTGTCGTCAATGTGGCTAACAATCCAGCGCTGGCACTAGCACTGGCATGGAGTAAAACGGCTGCCTACTGACTGGCATCATTTTTAAGCGCTTTACACATACCACAACCACACCACATCGCTAAAAAATGTGGTACGTGTGAATATTGTCGATGCAACTTTTTGCAGTTGCGTTGTGGTTCCGATGTGGTAGTGCGACAAAATGTCGTTGTCGCTAGTAGTTGTGATGTAGATGTGGCCGGCCGCTAGTTCGCTGCGTCGTCGCTGGTACTTGCGTTGTGGCTGGTATCACCCACGCGGTCGATACTGACTGCAAAATGTGGTACGTGTGAATTGACTACCTATTCATTTCCAATACAAAATGCGCCCCGCCCACGTGATGTAGTTGTGGTGTGATTGTGGTTCGTGTGGGTTGAGCTTAAGTTGATACATTTAATATGTACGCCGACTCAGGTAGTCATTACTTGTTTCTTCTTCTAGCTTCAAGTGGCGGTGTTTGTGGCTTGCGCCAGCTACTGGATCAGTATAAATAAATAAATAACTTTTTACAATCACACCAAATTTCTAAGCCCATGTAAATTTCATTGAGAAACTGTGTCATGGAAAACTTGATAACGGATAAATATATACTTAAAAACTTTTTGTTTGTAAATACATATTTAATATGCCTACATAGAAAACACCCAGACCAAGACAAATAGACATGTTCATGCACACAAATATTTGTCTTGTTCGGGGATCGAACCCGAGACGTCTGGCGCAGAAGGCAGGTATCCTACCCCTGCGTCCAATCGGTCATCAATATAAAGTCGTCAGTATAAATCTGCCGTGACTTTTATTGAACTAGAAAAATGCTAACAAACAGTTTTAGCATTATTGTAGGTATGGAGTCTATTTCATATAGTTGCAGCAAAGGTAATTTTCAGAGGCAGCATCTCTACGTTTAAGCTACGCTTGCACTCCATGGAGAGAGTTGTAGGCAGGAACAGGGGATGTTCCACTGACGTCAGCAACGTTATATTGTTTCAATTCTTGAGCACAGTGTACATGTCAAACGTATATGAAACATGATGTAGGAACTAAGAACGGGTATAATTTTATGTAAATCAAATAATATACATAACTAGCTGACCCAGCGCGACTTCGTTCCCGTGGCCCTACCCCCTACTCCACCCTACCCTACCCGTACTCTACCCCTACCCTACCCCTACTCTACCCTACCCTACCTTTACCCTACCCTACCCCTACCCTAATCTACCTTTACCATACCCTACTTCTACTCTATCCCTACTTACCCCTCCTTCCCCTATTTTCTCACCGTTAAAACCTTCCATGAACTTCCACGAACATTTCAAGACCAAAATTAGCCAAATCGGTTCAGCCGTTCACGCGTGATGTCGTGACCAAGGGAAATAGGGATTCATTTTTATATATATAGATTATAGTAGTTAAACCATAAACTAGGACGAGTATTGCGATATTTATGTTACCGGCAATGCATGAAGTTTAGGAATAGAATACTATTCCTGGGAGTATACTTTTCCGTACCTCTTTAGAAAATGTGTAATACAAATTCTTTAAAACACAGATTTCCTAGGATAAAATATTCATTTCCTAGGATTATCAGAATATTGCGGGATGACTGTAGGAAATTTATTTTATGTTATAGTTCAAACCACGGAATATGATAGGTACGAAGAGCGAAGCAACGAGCATAATAGGTTAACATGAACGCACCGCACGAGCCAAGCGAGCGAAGCGAGCGTGCCACAACAGCGGCTGGTGGAAGCTTTCACTTCCGGAAAACAATAACATTATTGTTATGTCGTCAGACTTAGATAAGATGGTGGTAGCTAGCAATGCGGATTAAAATCAAGTCCTACCACGAACCAGAAATATTTAAGTTTGAGTTTTTGTATATGAACTGCAATTTGCGTATACTCACTTGTACTTACTGCCATATCGTACACTGTGCATAGAGTAGCGATCGTGTTCGTTCACATTGTGTTTCCGTAAATACACTTCTGGAAATTCGAGCAACGGCACAATGGAAGGAAAAACACGCTAAGTGAAACATCAGAGAAATATCTTTTTATGACAAGCTTGCAGTTCATGAACACAATGGCCTTCTTGTATTTCGGCCTCCTCAGCGCTGATTTATTAGAACAATATTCTTTTGGCCCACGAATTGTAATTATACTGTTCTTGTCACAATACAAATAATAAAGGAGAAAGTCTGTTGTTTTTTTTTTTCATTTTGATTAAAAGTAGACTTCGAAATAATGAGTTCCGGAAAAAAATACTCGTGGCTCATTCATAACTAATGCAACTGCCAACGATGTTTTGAAAATGAGACGCGATATTGTTTTACAAGTAATATTTATTAGCATTCAATTCTTTAAAATTATCATAGTGAATACCTTATTTAATATGTTTTTATTTATCCGCAACGGGGTAACACTTAGCCTTCATCACACCTGATGTTAAGTGGAGATAAGGCTGAAGGTGAAAGCGCACTACTCCCGGAATCCTCAATCACTGAGGAACTGGCTATCTTATCTCTAACTGCCGAAACACAATAATGCTGAAAACATCATTATTATGGTGTCAGACTTAGATAAGATGGTGGTAGCTACCCAGGCGGACTAAGAACAAGTCCTATCACCAACCAAACCGAATACAATGTACCCCCACTGGGAATCGAACCTTATGGTCTAAAATCGTTGATGTGAACCACTAGACCACAGAAGCGGTAAGCGGACCACAAAAATATTCAATTGTTTAAAAATTATAATTTGTAATACCTGAAAAATGGAAAATTAAGTAGTTGTGAGACGGGTCGATTTTTTCTAAATACTTCATTTTCCATTTTTCAATAATAAAAATTGCATTGTGAAACAAAAAATTAAAATAACTTGTAATACCTGATTTAATATGTGTAAATGTTTAGTTATCATTTTCGCTGTCTTGCCCTTATCCTATTCAGTTTATAAAAATATAAAAAGACAGCACTTTGGAAATGCAGTTTCCACTTTTTTAAGTGCTCGTTATTGTTTGACGAACTGATTAGGCAAGAAGAGCGCAAGTTAATGTTTCCTTAAACTATAGAAAAATATAGGAAACAAAATTACTTAAGTTTTTAGATGGGAAACTTTAAAAACAAATAACGAAAAGAGCATTAAATGCACGCCACTATTTGTTAACTAATTAAGGAGAGGAAACAACTGGACAAAGGCCGGCGCCGGCGACTTTCTGCCGGTTACGGGCCGGCGCGCCGGAACCGGGCGGAACTGTCCGGAACAGAAATGATTGGTGGCCGGTGTATCTTGATTGTTCTCCGTCCATTTTGCCCGAACTACAAAGTGTCACAAAGGGTATCTTCACTAAACGGAAAAACAGCAATGAAAGATAAATTTTTCTTTGTTTGGTTGATTGGCAACGATGAAAACACCAATAATATTGTTTTCACTTCTCATGCTCGTAAAGTTCGCGTTTATGTTGGGTATAGGCTGCATGAAATCGCTTTTTATGCTCTCAGACTCTAAGACAAAGGTCGTCAGGTAAACAGTCACACACGCAATTAAACTTCGTTAAATAAACTTGTTATTTCATTATATTTCTTTAATTTTGTACATAATCCATATTGTTATATTACTAAATTAATAAAACTAGGCAAAATTAATGAGTTTTCTAAGAAATAAGTATTTCAAGAGCATTGTGGACTACGATCTATGCTAAAGTCACTGTGCTGCCAAGGCCACGTATAAAAAAAAAAGAAAAATAATGTCTTCCCGCCAATATGGCGAAGTCTTTATTTTTTCTTTTTCCAATATTCCTTATTTATTTTCCTCACATTCGAAGTGAAAAGCAGAGTGTATAACTCGTACATAAAACACAATTTACCCTCGACTTGACTATCCATATAATATATAATACGTCTCGGGTAAAATGATACGTTTTATGTACTTGTTTTACAATCTAATATTATCCTTCACATTCCTTTCCTTCATTCCCTTACATCAGCATATTTCTTCAGTCTTTTTTAAAGTAGCTTTAGCCTTAGTGTTATGGTACCTGGGTGCCTACCATCAACTTTATGACAGCGATTCAAAAATAGCGCGATTCAGAATAGGTTCCTAAAATGAATCGCTTTCTTTCGTACTCTGACCTTCTAAAAACTGGATCGCAAATGAATTGCTAAATGTTAATGACCGAACGATTTGTGTCCTTTTTCTTCTACCCGTCTCTTTCACTCGATTCTGTCATGCCCGGAGAGTGAGAGGGACGGGTATAACCTGCAGGTGACATGTTAAATCGACCGGGTTATAAGTCAAATAAGAGTTTCTGACAGCTTAGCGGCTGTGAAATGTCATTGATCGATCACTGAATCGCTGTCATTGATATTAAGCTGTCGTGGTACGAATAAGCGAAGCAGATCAGTTTAGGTTCCTAAACAAAACCGTAATAAGAGTTGATGGTAAGCACCCAGATGGTACAAACACCCAGACACGGGAAAAGATAAAAAAATAGGTTTCTTCATTCACCCGGCCAGTAATTGAACCCAGGACCTCAGATTTAGCGGCACCTTGAAAACCGGCGCGTACCCCCCTCCACCACGGAGCTCATAAAATTTTAGAGGTGAAATCAAATCACTCTTCAGTTTCCAGTGCCACCTGTAGGTGGCATGACATTACATTAATATTCATTACATCTTTTATTGACTTTATATTATTTTTTTAATTTACAATGCTTTATTACAAGATTCTGCCCGATAGTTAATTGTGATACTAGGTACTTAGTGGTTTTCCCTTAATACAATTTTTTAGTAAGAACACGCATTTATGTTCACCATACTCGTATATTCAAAACTTGGCAAGAACGCAAAAATATTTGCGTTATGGATGACTAGATAACAAGAAATCGTCAAATAATAAAATGGAATTATGTTTTTAAACGAATTCATTTTAATAAATTTTCTTTGATACTATTAATTATTTTTATAAAAAAATAAAACCGCCTTCAAAAAAACCACATCAAAAAAGTAAAATTTTAATGAGGAATTACTTCTTACTTTTTTGATGTGGTTTTTTTGAAGGCGGTTTAATTTTTTTATAAAAATAATTTTTATTTCACTCTTTTTAGTGCATCGTGCAGGCAATTTACGTGTTTTCTGGTAAATAGGTATGTGATCAAACTGAAAACCTCCTTTTTCGAAGTCGGTTAAAATATCTTGAGGTATCCCCTTTTTAACAAAACAAGAATCATCTAAATCGGTTTATAAACAAAGGAGTTATGCCTAAAGATACGTATTAAATTCACATAAAGTGGTAACGAAAACGACAGTATTTTCAAGATTTCCTGAAAACTACTAAACCGATTTCAAAATTTCAAAAATGGGACCAACTTGGAAACCAACCTGATGTAATAACGTTTGAACCATTTCAATCGGTTCAGCCGTCTTCGAGTAATCGGTGGACATACAACAAAAAAAAAGAAAAAAAAACATACATACAGACGAATAGAGAACCTCCTCCTTTTTGATTTAGAAGACGGTTAAAAAGTAACACAGTTATTGGCTGTTGACTTTTTAATAAGTAACTATAAACATGTAAATTAACAAATTACGATAAAATAACGCTGTTTATTGGCTATTGACTTATAAGTAACTATAAATACGTGAATAATTCCAAATTACTTACAGTAATGAGCAATCAATAGAGAACATGCGTGAAACGTCCCCCACGCGTTTAATCGCAATTATACACGTTTACTTCGCTGGAACGTTTCAATTAATACTGAAAGTAAACTGTTCCATTAAGCCAATCGATTTCAAAGTCTACCTATTATACGATAGTGGAAAAAGAAATTACGTCGCGTCGGCCAAAGAACTAAAATTGTCATAAAATAGTTGAAAGTTATTCAGATTGTAATTTTTATAAAATCGTATTTACTGAGGTGAGTGACGCACAGGAGACCGATCATTGTGGAGATCCTTGGGGGTGGCCTATGTCCAGCAGTGGGCGTCGTACGGCTGACATGATGATAAATCAGACATTTTAAAGACTTTTAATTTCAAACTCACCAAAGAAAGAAAAAACAACGAACGGCAGAATAATCCTTAATCACTGAGGAACTGGCTACCTTATCTCTAACTGCCGGAACACAATAATGCTGAAAACATCATTGCAGTGGCGTCAGACTTAGATAATATGGTGGTAGCTAGCCAGTCGGACTAAGAACAAGTCCTACCCCCTACCAAAACGAATACAATATGTACCCCCACTGGGAATCGAACCCGGGACCTCTTGGTCTGAAATCGGTGGTGTGAACCACTTAACTACACCTCAGAAGCTGTACAGAAACTAGATACGATGACTGCAATACTAAGGTATTAAAGGATAATAAATAAAATAGTTCGCAGATTTGTTAACCTCCCACTGTTACACGCCACGCACCGTCACGTAAATTCTGTGACAAACACGAAGTGTTGTGACAGCCGCGACACGGTGACGCGTTTCACGCGTGACGGGATTGTGACAACTTCGTCGGGAAAAACAATGTTTGTAGTGCCATATTTTGAGGGACGTATTATAAATAGAAAACGGAAAACACGCTAGTGTGACGTGTGGGCCGTGACATTCTATTCAGCTAGGGTCCTTAGGGGCAACTGTACACGAAAAATGTGACCTAAGAAATGGCGAAATAAATCGAAATTATAACTTATCTGAGGCACGAAAATGTACCCGCCAAGACGAGCAAAGGAAAATTTAGGGTAAAGCCAACTACGTTATTCTCAAAGTAATTCAGGGTTACTTTGAGAATAATTCGGGCGGGAACTTCATTGTGGATAGCTATATTTAGAAGCCTGCATTTTCTCAAATTGTGTTATTGCTATTAAGTAAAAAAATTGAAAATGAAGTATTTTAGAAAAAATCGACCCGTCTGACTAATCTAAAATACGAGATAAAATATGTCTTTTTCTAAAATACTTGTTTTTCAATTTTTCAATACTAAAAATAACATTGTAAACGCAAGAAAATAAAAATTTTAATAACTTGTTATTAACTCGTCTTCTAAAATATGTAAAACGTAAAAGGGTTATTTTTATCGTCACCTGCGTACACAATTTAACTGCGTTCTTTTTCTGGTTGTGGCATTTTGGAATACTGAAAATATCATACCTAAACCTTATCAGCAGCATGCAGAAAAATACTTGCATGCCATAAAAGTGTTGTCCACGCAGGTAAAGATGAGTCTTGACGATGAGAACTACCAAATAAGTAGGTACTCAAGTTATGCGAAAAAACGTAAATAACTAAATAATATTATTGGGAACTTTTAAAGTTAGTAGTTAGTCAGTTAATAAGAGAAATAAAGACAGTTGCGTCCATTCCAGTGACATGGACAAAATAAGCGCAAGCTCGACCTTTTAATGTTGCTATATTTCGTTGTTTGATTTGGCGAAAAATTTAAAAGATGTTTATGTATGATGACGTGATGTTATCCACGTCATTGGCAGTATTATTTATAATATTAATGATTACATTATTTATGCAGGTAGGACGCTTTTTTGTCTTGCGAATCCATGGTGACGGCTGAAAATCAGCGATTTGCTCTAGAGCAAATAGACTGCTGGGTGCCTACCATCAACTCTTATTGCGGTTTTGTTTAGGAACCTAAACTGATCTGCTTCGCTTATTCGTACCACGACAGCTTAATATCAATGACAGCGATTCAGTGATCATTCAATGACATTTCACAGCCGCTGAGCTGTCATCATCAACTCTTATTTGACGTATAACTTGGCCAAGCTAACATGTCACCTGCAGGTTATACCCGTCCCTTTCACTCTCCTGGCATGACAGAATCGAGTGAAAGAGACGGGTAGAAGAAAAAGGACACAAATCGTTCGGTCATTCACATTTAGCAATTCATTTGCGATCCAGTTTTTAGAAGGTCATGGTACGAAAGAAAGCAATTCATTTTAGGAACCTATTCTGCATCGCGCTATTTTTGAATCGCTGTCTTAAAGTTGATGGTATGCACCCTGAGCTGCGACCTTTTTGCACGACTACAGCACACATACATGATTGTTGTATTAAGTTTAATGTGTTTTCAATGTGTGTTGATTCTGTTTTTAACCGACTTCTAAATCAAAAAGGAGGAGGTTCTCTATTCGTCTGTATGTATGTTTTTTTTTTTTTTTTTTTTTTTTTATGTATGTCCACCGATTACTCGAAAACGGCTGAACCGATTGAAATGGTTCAAACGTTATTACATCAGGTTGGTTTCCAAGTTGGTCCCATTTTTGAAATTTTGAAATCGGTTCAGTAGTTTTCAGGAAATCTTGAAAATACTGTCGTTTTCGTTACCACGTTATGTGAATTTAATACGTATCTTTAGGCATAACTCCTTTGTTTATAAACCGATTTAGATGATTCTTGTTTTGTTAAAAAGGGGATACCTCAAGGTATTTTAACCGACTTCGAAAAAAGAGGTTTTGAGTTTGATCACATACCTATTTACCAGAAAACACGTAAATTGCCTGCACGATGCACTAAAAAGAGTGAAATAAAAATTATTTTTATAAAAAAATAAAACCGCCTTCAAAAAAACCACATCAAAAAAGTAAGAAATAATTCCTCACCAAATAAATAACGTAAGTACTTTGAAGTCGGGCGTGAAACATGTACAATTTCTTGTTGTTTTTGTTAAAACCCGCCCGACTTCAAAGTACTTACGTTATTTATTTGGTGAGGAATTATTTCTTACTTTTTTGATGTGGTTTTTTTGAAGGCGGTTTTTGTATTCATTCTTGTGTGTGTCTGAAGTGACAAATAAATGATTTATCTATCTATCGATCTATCTATGTAAATAGCTTCCCTTATTACTCTCAATATTGTACCAAACTAGCCTTCTGCCCGCGGCGTTGCCCGTGTGGTTGTCCCGAGGGAATATGATATTTTTCCGTAATAAAAAGTAGCCAGTGCCACTCTCCAGCTCCCAAACTATCCCCATACCAAAAATTACGTCGGTTCCTTGCTCCGTTTTGACGGAAAGTCGGACAAAAAAACAAACAAAAACACTTTCACATTTAAAATATTAGTATGGATGTAACGATGTCGATTCGTACCAGTCATTATGGATGGTTAAAAACTCCATGATGGCTGGAAACTCCATCTAGTTCTACATACTGGCCATTAATTTTATCAAATCCTATCCTGTTCTTTCAATTCAAATTCAAAATCTTCGTTTCACGTGTCCTGTTCATCATTTTTGATTCAGTTCTACTAAAATCACCAAGCCGTACAGAGCTCTCGGAGCATTACCAGTTTTTTATACCAGTTTGAGTTGTTTGTCATAGTATTAAATAAGTGGAACCCTTGACCCTTGGAAAGGGGTAAGTTTTCATCATCATATCCACTACTACCTACTTACCTACCTACTTTTTGTTATTCATGTATTTTTTATCTTGTTGTTACAGTTCTTTATTACTACCTTTACAATAAAAAATCAAGTCCCTATAAACATCATCTTTTTATTCATCTATTATCTACAAATTAAATACTGGGCGGTGACTTCCGACGTTCCGGCTAGTGTACCACTGGCCGACGAGGACGTCCCGTCGCATGGATAGGTGAAATAAACAACAAACTTCCATACACAACTCAGTAAGGGCTATTCACATTTACAGTGCCTCATGAACTTTACTCACAAAAGCAGACGCGATGATATCTCGAACCCAGCCCTTACGTAAGTTGGACGAGATAACTCCACGCAGATTACGTCGGCAAAGACAAAGGGACTTTTGATCCCCTCCCCCTCACACGTCACACCTGCTGGGAAACTTGTGCTTTTCCTTTACAACCATTGTATAGATAATGATATTTTTGTGTAAGGCTTTTTTTCTTTTTCGAGTGCTTCGTGAATGGCACAGAGCTTAGACTCGCCCAGTAAGCCTAGCATGACCACCCAAAACGTGATATGTATCGCATGATAAAGTGATTTATCGACATTTAAACGTCAAAACCAATAGTCTTTTGACAGTTAAACGGGATAACTTATTATATCATATCGCATTTTGATGGTAATTAGAAATAGAAATATTTATTTGCTTAATACTGAGAAGGTACAGGAAAAAGGCTATTAGTACAAGCAAGTATAAGTGGATTAAGGAGTGATAATAAGGATAATGATTACGATTTAAAAATGTGGTCACCGGCAAGACAGTTTATTACCATTTGAATATGAAAAAAATAATAGTAACCTTTTACTTTGACAAAAAAATATGGTAAAACAACATTATGTTTTAAAAGAGTTATTTTAATAGACATGAATCTTAAGAATTTAATAGTATAAAAATATATCGAGTCTAGCTAAAAAACTGAACAGGAAAAATGTTGAGCTTTAATTAATTCCGCAACAAATTGTTTGAAATATTTTACCAATTAAATTAAAATTGAAAATAAATTTTGTAGATCTAAAATATAACTATAAAGTCATCTAACCCCCAAAAAGCGAACTACCAATTAACGATCCAATTAAAACCAGTTCGGGGGCCTCATTTGTCATCGCCGTTCGACGCGGCTGACAAAGACCTCGCCTGGGCCTTAATTGTCGAAAGAAAGGCCATCTTTAGCCAGACGCGTTCGTTAACTAACGAGCTCCGCCCGGCGGCATTGCTCGCGGCACGCGCAATTAAAATACGCGCTATACAGCGCTTATTGTTGCACCGAGCGATAAATTCTATCGACAGAACGTAAAAAGGGGTTAAATTTTATTGCTCACTTTTCGGCTGAAACGGTGTCACTTAAAACCATGATAGACTACAAAAGATGTTTCATGGAATTTGCGTTTTCTAGAATTGAAAAGAATGTTTGGGGTTTCTGTAAATATAATAATGTTAATCATATTATTATAGATAAAAATGTTAAAGTACCTACATCTGTCACTCCTGAATTTTAAACTGTTATAGTATTTGTATACGACCTCCGTGGCCGAGTGGTGTATCCACCGGTTTCAAGGTGCCGCTATCTCTAGAGGTCCCGGGTTCGATCCCCGGTCGGGTAAATGTTGAAAACGTACTTTTCAATATTTCCTGTCTGGGTGTATGTGGTAATACCCGTCGTTGTTTCCAATTTCCATAATACAAGTGCTTATGCTAACTATACCTGGGTATTGGAACAAATTGTATGTGGTGGTGTCCAATATTTATATTTATATTTATCATTTGTAAAAGACAATTAGGCTCTCCAGAGAGCTGTAGAAGCACCGGCAAGTAACAAGACTTGCTTAATGTTTCTCCAAAATTCTGTCTTTTTCTATAGATAACTTCAATTGTATTTTTATAATCATGGTAGGTAGGTAATATTCAGTTCAGTGTCTTAAAGCTTATCAGAGAATAATGAAACGAGGGTGCAGGATTATTACACTTTTCATTTCAGATCGCTACACAAAGTGACAGAGTTTCCACTAGATCAATGCCCAGTAGAAGAATGTCCCCACCCTACCATACGGAATAATCTTACTTTGACCAGGGTGCCTACCATCAACTCTTATTGCGGTTTTGTTTAGGAACCTAAACTGATCTGCTTCGCTTATTCGTACCACGACAGCTTAATATCAATGACAGCGATTCAGTGATCATTCAATGACATTTCACAGCCGCTGAGCTGTCATCAATTCTTATTTGACTTATAACTCGGCAAAGTTAACATGACACCTGCAGGTTATACCCGTCTCTTTCACTCTCCGGGCATGACAGAATCGAGTGAAAGAGACGGGTAGAAGAAATAAGGACACAAATCGTTCGGTCATTCACATTTAGCAATTCATTTGCGATCCAGTTTTTAAAAAATCAGAGTACGAAAGAAAGCAATTCCTTTTAGGAACCTATTCTGCATCGCGCTATTTTTGAATCGCTGTCTTAAAGTTGATGGTAGGCACCCAGGCCTGTCTCACTTCCATACAAGCGGCGCATAATCCCCGAGATATTTACCTACTATTCTGGAAAACAACCTAATTTCAACCTTTTGCATTGCCTATAGCGTTCATAGTACAATAACTGTCTGCCGTCTCGCTTCAATCTGCTAGGGCTGTCAGAGGTACTACTTTATCTGTGAAAGTAATACACGCGAAGCGAGACAGATGACGACACATGCGGATGCGTGCGCTGCGTGTGCGACAAGTCGAGCGAGTGCCAGCCTATTGAGACTAGTCCGGTGACCGGACGCTTGCGTTTATCATACCTAAACTCGGGAGTGAAATTTCTGTACCGTAAGGTACTAATATATATTCTCTGCTTTGACATAAATAAGCTAGTCAATACAACAACTATTTACAGTCCCTTTACAAAATAAGCAAATTAACACATTAGTTATATAATTTCATAATTTATCTCAAATAATATCTAACAGTTTATAGTAAGTGCAAACTCTACCGGTTCTCTCATAACATCTCCAAGCCGCGAGCCGGATAATTATTCGCGTTCAGTGCATCCACCTCATTTAAACAGGCTCGAATACTTTGTTTCTCTGTGACGGTATATCATTATTATTTGTTATGAAACTGACTAAATACATTCAGCGACTGTCCTCAAGCGGCGCACAAAAGGATTCTGCTGGTATTTAATTTCACAGTCACAATGCTTCGCGTTTTCAGTTGGGTAGTCGGAGTCCGTATTGCATTGGAAATGAGAAAAAATTACATAGACGTACAGTTTTTATTAGCCGACTGCGTCAGAAGGAGGGTTATGTTTTTTTTATTGTTAAGACCTAAATTATTATAATATTTATGAAAAACTTTTAATATCCTATAAATACGAGTATTATAAAAATGTGAAAGTTTGCTAGTATGGATGTATGGATGATTGTTACTCTTTCACGCAAAAAAATACTTAACAGACTTGGTTGAAACACAGATATATCTCACATAGATAGATAGATTTCATCATTTCGGGTTCGATCGAGCAGGGAAATACCAAGCATCGCTCGCTCCATTGCTCGCTGGGTGACCTCAAACCTTCTTTATGAGACCCATCAGTAAAGGACCACGTCTCGCTTCCATATTATGTTATAACTGGCAACACACACTGGTCAATAACCTTGGTCATGAGACATTGCGAGATTACTTGTTCAGTAGCTAATATTACCTACTTCTAAAACATATCATCTTCATAACTAACTGCCCCTACCTTTAGATTCACAATACGCAAAAAAAACCTGAATCTATCCTTCAAAAGAATCATAAATATTTATAAAGAGGCAAACAAAAATATATATTTTCTTTATCCACCGAAAGAGTTGTTGAATTTATTTTGAGAAAATATTATGAAAACCGAAGCACTGCGAAGCAAAAGTCGTACAATAAACAAGCGAGACGTTTCAGGAATTCGCGGCAAAGTTCTGGAACTAGCTGCTTCTTGTTTGTCAAAGCGACTCCAGTGTGAACACGAGCGTACTTCTTTTTGGAATATTCTCAAAAACATTGTGGTTTCTACAAATCAGCTATTTTATTTCCGCCTTTTAGCATTCGCCAAATATCTATTGAATTTTACTGTCATAAATGGCCGAGAGAGGTCCTGCCCCCGAGACAAGTGGCCTTCTATTTTCGATATCGTCAGTAGAATAGAAAGAAAATGTACGGGATTGGCATTAGCGGTCACGTGATAATTTTCAATCGCTAATGTCAATCCTATACATTTTCTTTCTATAGTAAAGATAATATATATATATATAAATATAAAATAGAAAGCCACTATTACTTTACTTTACTTGTCTAGGCCCTCTGGTCTGGTTTCCATACAAAATAATACCGATCATAATAACCTTTACGAAAACGAGAGTTTTTCGTGTTTGGATTACATAGCCCTTGCACGAAAAACTGTCGTTATGGTAACCGTTATCGGTTGATATATATCGGTGATCGAATAATTTTGTATAAAAACCATATAAATTATCTTTTTGATAAAAACCCGAGCAGCGCCTCTTTCGGTCGTACTTATATGGAATTGAAATTTAATCAATGTTTGACAACAGCACTTTGTTATTTAAATTTTTACTTTTTTCCATTCACAATGCAATTTTTATAATTGAAGCTGAGCTTCAATGAGCTACGGAGTCTCAATGAGCTTCAATGAGCCACTGCGCTACGGAGTCGTTGGTTAGAGCAGTCGCCCGGAAAGCGAAAGGTCGTGGGTTCGAGTCCCATCGGAGCTAGTTGTGAGACGGGTCGGTTTTTTTCTAAAATACTTCATTTTCCATTTTTCAACAGCACTTTGGTATGGTATAGTTTACTATTCGATTACGATAACGATAGAGTTTCGATAGTGTTCAGACTCGTAACACATCGCAAATGTCCGCTGCATTGAATAGCGATTGGCGCCACAAACTGTACGATGATATTAGCTTGAGTCGAAGCTCAGGGACTGATAAGGTTAGCGACAAAGCTAGCGCGAAGCCAGCCACTGACGTATACCTAAATCGAGGCGGGCTGTGCCTAAAGCAACTCAATTGAGTGACTTTGACCTCAAGTACCGACAGCGAAGTGCCAATACCTCCTAACTGGCATTTTCAAGCTTTGCACCTTTTTATAGTTTTGAAGTTAAAGGCACTATTTGTTTTTTAATATCCTAAAAGTATTTATTAATTACCACGGCATGAAATTAAAATGTGAATAACAACTTGCTATCTAATCAATTTACGGAATTACCCTTTAAATTCAAAACGATAATAAAATGTCAGTTAGGAGGTATTGGCACTTCGCTGTCGATACGTAACGTTGGTTCAGAACTGCTTCTTTAATGCAATTTAAATTATTTACATGAAAAACTAAATTAAAGATAATCGATTCGACAGATCTGATACCGTTGCACATGTTTTTTTACGTTCCCATAAAGTATTTCAATGATTATATTATTATTTATTATTTTCAATGAATCGATATTTTCTTTTGATTACAAGACAAAAAAAATGTGTTCTGCCATGAGATCAAAAAGCGCTCCACAGGTTAAATTGTACCCAAGCGAAATCGTGGCTAGGCTTTTAGTTATAAAATGAAATAAAGTTTATCGTTCTATATTTATTGAGTGCGCTCCAGCTCAGTGACTCGTACTAATCACAGTCTGAGTGCTCAAATCAAATAAACATTTCCAGAGATGCGCCATCCAATCTGCATAATAAAATGAAGTGCATCGCTTACCCCACTGCGGAACGGAAAGAACTGTTCCTATTACGCCATTTATCCCGGTTCAAGTCCTTTGTTCTAGAATTTTATAAATTAACAACAGCATTTCTATCATCTGGCTGCATTCTATTATTTATTTATTTATTTATTTATTTATTTATTCATAATACATACATACATATATTAGACTCCTTTAATCTTCATTCAACGGGCTAGTTTTTATCTCGACCGCTATTAAGAGAAAAACGACATCCAATGACTGGGAAAGAAGGAAAGAAGGAAAGAATCATTCCTTTCAGAGATCGATTAAACAAAGAGCAAAACCCGACCACCGTTAGTGGTGATTTAATGACAGAGTTTGCGCATTAGATTATTAGTTAGCGAACTGAACACATAGCAAGTTGGGTCGTAAACTATGCCTATTTAAGTGGGTTCTGAATCTGGGCTCGCCCATTATCGGCCGGGCAAATCCCATTTTGGCTTATTGGAAAGTGCTGTGCATTCTCTTCCGACATGACCGCTGGACATGTTGGTTTGCGGCGAAATTCGGAGAACATCGCTGGTCGCTTGCTGCTCGTGCGCTTAATAGCTTACAAATGGGGGTCCATTGCTGAGTATTTAAGTTTGAAGCACTTTTTTACCTACATGTGTCAGTGATGGGTGCCTGAAAGGCCAAAATATTGAGAATTAAAAAGAGAAAGAAGAAATTGGAATACTTATAATAAATGCGCACCAAGTTGTTAATTAAATTATAATTTGGTGACGTTAGTCGTGATTTAGGTACAGCTAAATCCTATCCTACTAATATTATAAAAGTGAAAGTTTAGATGTTTGGATATTTGGATGTTTGTTGCTCAATCTCGCCAAAACGACTGAACGGATGGGGCTGAAATTTGGGACACAGATACTTTGTAGCCTGGAGAGGAACATATGCTACTTTTTATCCCGGAAAATATCACATTCCCGCGGGACAACGTCGTGAAAGCCGCGGGTGGAAGGCTGGTATTATAAATGTGCAAGTTTAGATGTTTGGATGTTTGTTGGTCAATCACGCCAAAATGGCTGAACGGATTTGGCTATTAGGGACACTGATACTTTGTAGCCTGGAGAAGAACATAGGCTACTTTTTATCCCAGAAAATTTCACAATCCCGCGGGATAACGTCGTGTAGTCCATGCAGTCGAAGCCGCCGGCGGAAAGCTATTAGGTACCACCAACATAAAACAAAGTAAAACAAAGTTCCTTTTTCCACAATTTTAAGGTGGATGATGGCGAAAATCTAAGTGCAGATTATGACAGTTGAAAGTCTGAATAATTGAGGTTGTTATTTTACTACGGCGAAAATAAGTTTTTGGATATCAAACAAAGTTTCAACATGAGTTTTCACTTTATCCCGGCGGCAAAATTGGGGCGTCCGGAGGTTGCCCATTAAAAAACATGGTGGACTTGAAATGGAAGGTTACAATGGAAGCAATATTGAAGGGTTATCATATTATTATTGGTGGTTTGCTTTGATGATTGACTATTGGTTCCAAAAAATTTATTCTTAATTATTATTTATTTATTATTATAATAATCAATAAATTTATTAAGACAATTGATGATGAATAAAATTTGATTATGGAAAGGTTATGACTTCCGATATGGTGTAGTGGACAACTGGGCCTACCATCAACTCTTATTGCGGTTTTGTTTAGGACCTAAACTGATCTGCTTCGCTTATTCGTACCACGACAGCTTAATATCAATGACAGCGATTCAGTGATCATTCAACGACATTTCACAGCTGCTAAGCTGTCAGATCTCTTATTTGACTTATAACTCGGCCAAGCTGACATGACACCTGCAGGCTATACCCATCCCTCTCACTCTCCAGGCATGACAGAATCGAGTGAAAGAGACGGGTAGAAGAAATAAGGACACAAATCGTTCGGTCATTCACATTTAGCAATTCATTTGCGATCCAGTTTTTAGAAGGTCATAGTACGAAAGAAAGCAATTCATTTTAGGAACCTATTCTGCATCGCGCTATTTTTGAATCGCTGTCTTAAAGTTCATGGTAGGCACCCAGGCGTGTTCCAAAGGTCCGGGTTCGATTTCTGGGTGCCTACCATCAAGTTTAAGACAGCGATTCAAAAATAGCGCGATGCAAACAAAACCGCAACAAGAGTTGATGGTAGGCACCCTTGACAAGACAAACATTTGTGTGAATAAGGATTTGTCTTGGTCTTAGATGTTTATGTATTAAGTAAGTTTTTTTATTATTATTTTTTATACACTACGGGGTAGCACTTAGCCTTCATCACACCTGATATCAAGTGGTGATAAGACTGAAGGTGGAAACGCACTCCTCCCAAAATCCTTAATCACTGAGGAACTGGCTATCTTATCTCTTACTGCCGTAACCAAATGATGCTGAAAACGTCATTGTTATGGCGTCAGACTTAGATAAGATAGTGGTAGCTAGCTAGGTGGATTAAGAACAAGTCCTACCACCAGCCAAAACAAAAAGTATAAATGCACAATATTATCTGTTAACAAGTTTTCATGGAAAGCAATGGAGAGAGCGATGCTTGGTATTTCCCTGCTCGATCGAATCAGAAATGATGAGATCCGCAGGAGAACTAAAACGACCGACATCGCTCGAAGGATTGCATCATTGAAGTGGCAGTGGGCAGGACACATAGCGCGGAGAACCGATGGCCGTTGGGGCGGAAAGGTTCTCGAATGGCGACCGCGTGCCGGACGACGTTCCGTGGGCAGGCCCCCTACAAGGTGGACCGACGATCTGGTCAAGGTCGCGGGAAGCCGCTGGATGCGGGCAGCGCAGGACCGATCGTTGTGGAGATCCTTGGGGGAGGCCTATGCCCAGCAGTGGGCGTCGTTCGGCTGACATGATGAAGTTTTCATGACACAGTTTTTTAAATAAAATTTAGATGGGCTTAGATAATTGGGTATTTGACTGATTTTTTTTATTGACTTAAAATGTTCATTTAATTAGTAGCAACACAACATAGGTATTTATTTTCAAATATCTTGCATATTTTCAGCGATATAGAGCATCAAACTTTCTAATTAGACAAGGAGAGCGCTATAGAAACGTGACGTCACATTATATAGCGCCATACTCTCGCCATAGAAAATTTCGTTTTAGAAAGAGATAGCTAGAGTCACAATTAAGTAGCTCATAATTCGCTTGTTATAATACAGATTGAATTTATTTTTTCACATTTGTTATTCAATAATGTTATATTTCTGAATGTCATAGTTAAATATCTACATTTCAACAACAGTCAAATACCCAATTGGGGTGATATTAAAAATATATATTTTACTAGCTTTCCGCCCGCGGCTTCGCCCGCGTGAACTACACGACGTTATCCCGCGGGAATGTAATATTTTTCCGGGATAAAAAGTAGCCTATGTTCCTCTCCAGGCTACAAAGTATCTATGTTCCAAATTTCAGCCAAATCCGTTCAGCCGTTTTCGCGTGATTGAGTAACAAACATCCAAACATCCAAACATCCAAACATCTAAACTTTCACATTTATAATATTAGTAGGATTTAGGCTTCAACAAGTTCCTGTATTAATTATCCACAAAAGTTTCACTAATCCGACTAATTTCATACACAATATTATACTTTATAATCAAGTTTATCCCCTAAAAGGCTTATTTACTCATTTATCAGCACAAAATTTAGGATTTCCAAAAAGTTCCATCTATGTCGTGTGACGGGACGGGACTTCGAGTAATAAGTTCGCTAATTGTGTACTCGGCTCTCCAGATTCACATTTCCGAACTAAAATTAACGTTAGACATTAACGTTATTGCCATAATTGAATTCTCGAGTTGATTCACGAGTGTAGGAAACATTTCTCGTAAAATGTCATAAAGTTTGTGGTGCTCGGTGGGCGGCGGGCGGTGTGATTAAATCAGCATTTTTTATTATATTATATAAAGAGGAGTGGGAATAAAGAAGGAATGTGGCAAGTTTCTTGACGATACTGAAAATGGAAAATAAACAATGTGTCATTTCATTAGTGGTTGTACAAGTTATGTTTATTTATAGTAGCCCAGTCAATATCGACATCAAACATCGCAAACTCGCATGTAACTACTAATGTTAGGTCCCTTAAGAGAAGTTTACAGCCAAGTTTGCAACCCTGAAAACCCTGTGCTAACCCCACGGTGCTCGAAAAACTGCAAAATGTTGGCACTTGTTTCAGTTTTTTCGAAAAAGTGTAGTTTTTAAGGAAGCGTTTTCAAGTATGTAATAAAGCCGTAAAATAAAAGTAATTTAATAAAGCCAATAAATTTACTACAATTTGAACTTAACCCTAGCACTCTAGGTCCATTGGTTGCAGAGATACAGCTGTTCAACAAAAAAAAGAAATATAATATTTGATACTCGCTATCAGTTAAGTACAAATATTCGAGCTCTAGGGGTTCTTTCATTATCTATCTTTACTGTAAAACTCGTTCCTTTTTATCATTGATTCGATCATTGCATTGTATTGTTATGTTTTTCGGTAAAATAAGTAATGTTATAATGCATATTTTTTTTTTCATTTCTACTCCAAATAATCACCATTTTAACGTTTAAGTCTTAAGCACGAACAGATTTTCTTTAATTTGTTAATAATATTTAAGGTCTTGGCGAAGCAACTTAACGCAGCAAGAAACCTCTTTTAAACGTTTACGGAGCGGATAAAAAACAGTGTTTGCTCGTTACTTTATTAATTTGGTTAGGATGGTGTAACGCACCTTTTTGCTGCAAACAAATACTTCATTATGTTAATTAGTGGCGTATCGTGGAGCGGCGCAGGTAAACCTTTTCGTTTGTTGTGTTTTCTCATTGGGGCATTTGTCGTTTGATATCGGCCGGAGTTCTGCGTGGGATGGCAGTTTCATGCGCTGTTGTTTCAGGGTTACTTGATGGCAAACTAGGGTTGGTATTCTTAAATTGTAAGGTGAGAGAAAATGGGAACGCTTTTCAGGGGTGTGATTCTAAAAAAACATTCTGGCGTTCTTTCACATTCACTTCGCATTAGAATACAAATATTTATGTCAATTTCTTAATAAAAGCAAAAGTGAAGCGAAGAAGAAAACCGAAGTCAAAATACGTGTTATAAAACGTATCAAAGCGAATCAACTTAACTGGTAAATAATATACACAGTAAAAACAGTTGGAAAATTGATATCATTATTGTTTTATCGTTGCGGTGTTCAACGTGTTTAGTAGAGGTGGGGAAAATATGCATCCTCTTGTGTTTGCATGTACTAGCATTTTTCTTCTCGAAGATAGCTAGATATCTTGGTTTCATATTTGTTACGATGCGATTTGACCTTTGCCCGGTGAAGATAAGGAGTATAATACAATATGCATTGTAAAGTCTGTGTCAGATAACACTGCGCGCGAGTGGAGCGTTTTTGGCGATTGTTACAGTACATTTTTTGGTCTAAGGTAAATGATTAGTATTCGATTTCGACCGCGCACACTTATCTGATGAGCAGTCTATATACCCTTTAGATATATTATTTTGTTGACTTTGCTGTTTATACACACTGTACAAAGAGACTTAAATATCATCTGCTACAACAAATTTGTATCTCCATTCGAATATCCCCAAGTTACAAAAACGGCAGGATTATCTTTTGCGTCTATTTTTGAATAATAAACGAAATTCTTTTCTGTGCCTTTCGTACCTGCTGTATATTTTTTCTGCGCGATTGGAAAAGATACATCGCTTATTCTATGGGTGGAATCACCATATTGTGTGGACCGTACCCTTAATACCAACTTATCGCCACTCCATTGAGTTTTTTTTAACAAAAAAGCATTTTCGCCTAACATACTCATAGGAGCGCAGTACATTGCTGTTCGTGTGGACTTTGCTTGTAGGATATATGGAGTGTGGAGTTCAAGGGATGTTCGCGTTATTTTCTTTCCATTTTTTAAGGGTTTAGTGGTAGGGGTGAGGGTGCCAGAGTGTCCTTCGTCCATCCCGCCTAATGACCCGTGAAGAGGAAACAGGAGACGTGTCATTTCATTCCACACATCAAACGCCGTTTGTTCTTGGAATTTAAACGTTCACAAAGAGTTTTGTGGAAAAATCGGGAAATCGGGTGGCCTTTGGATTTACACGAATATTGCTAATACGGTTTTTTGTGTCAGAAATTCCGGGAAAATGATATTGTTCGTTTTCTAATACTGACTTAATGGCAGTTAGATGTATTCGTAATGGAACTTTACGTGCTTTAAATTACTGCTATTTATCTATTGAGTTTTCGTCTTGTTTTCTCTGAACAGAATCATGAAAGCCAAAAAAACGAGAAATAAGGAAATCAACCCCACAAAGTAGTTTATTTTAGATAAAATAATAAGTACAAGTAAATCTTGTTGCGCGAGTATTGAATGAAAAACTTTTAAGTAAACGTAAGGTCATCATCATCATCATCATCATGTCAGCCGAACGACGCCCACTGCTGGGCATAGGCCTCCCCCAAGGTAAGGTCATTTAAATATAAATCCGAGAATCATGATATAGGGAGCTATTTATAAAATGTTGATCTCTCAACCAAATTTTTATAGGTATTACAATATTAAGACGTGTCTTATAGTGTACGAGGGTGTATGTAGTAATACCCATCGTTGTATCCTATTTCCATAATACTAATAAGTTAGGCTTGTGTTTAAGCTACTATACTTTGGTATTGGAACAATTAATATGATGGTGTCCAATTTTTTTTTTTTAATGTTCATTTTATTATTATACTAGTTTTCCGCCCGCGGCTTCGCCCGCGTGGACTACACGACGTTATCCCGCAGGAATGTGACATTTTTCCGGGATAAAAAGTAGCCTAGGTTGCTCTCCAGGCTACAAAGTATCTGTGTTCCAAATTTCAGCCAAATCCGTTCAGCCGTTTTGGCGTGATTGAGTAACAAACATCCAAACATCCAAACATCCAAACATCCAAACTTTCACATTTATAATATTAGTAGGATTCACGTAATGTCAGTAAAAGTAGGATATCAATAATTCAAGCGCCATTTTGAATGACGCAGACTGACGTCTGTCGGGGTCGTCAACAGTCAGTCAGAGTGATGCACCCAATTAGTGATGAGCCGCGGTTTCATAGAATTGACGGTGGCGCTCTCAGGTGACATCCTACTAATATTATAATGTGAAAGTTTAGATGTTTGGGTGTTTGGATGTTTGTTACACAATCACGCCAAAACGGCTGAACGGATTTGGCTGAAATTTGACACAGATACTTAGTAGCCTGGAGAGGAACATAAGATACTTTTTATCCCGGAAAAATATCAAATTCCCGCGGGATAACGTCGTGTAGTCCACGCGGGCGAAGCCGCGGACGGAAAACTAGTTTATAATATAAGTATAGTAACAGACCGATATATTCCTACTTAAGTAGCATGACTTCACTGTTTAACAGACAAACAAAAATATTAGAATCCAGTCACTACAATGTCAGGACTCACGTGACCAGTTTCATCAGTCGCGTGACCAGTGTTAAGAGTCATAACACTGGTCAGTCGACTCATGCAGCTGGTCACCTGACTTATGACACTCGTCACCTGACTCTTGACGCTGGTCATATGACTTATGACAATCGTCAAGTGACTCTTCAGCCAGTCAGTCAGTCATGCCATGAGTGACGTGACCAATGTCAAAAGTCGCGACGAAAGTCACGTCTTGCGTCTTGTATCGAATGTCAGTTGTTGATTCGAAGTCTTATAATACACTATACCACTTTTTTAAGTCAAGGTGTTCAATTTGTTGTTATCATTATTTGAGTGAAATATCAAACAGCATTTCCTATGTTTTGTTAAATTATTTAAGAAGTAGAACATGTTTAAAATGTTTTCGACTTCTATTTCGTACAAATGCTTAAGCTGAATAAACTTCATACGTCTGACTCGGCATCATAAATAATGTTAAGAGCATAAGTTTACTTTGAGGATGCCCACATTGTTCTCGCGATAATAGCTTTCATTCATTATAGTTTCAAAAGCATGCTGCTGTCAGAAGTTGCGGCGGTGAAGTGAGATAGCATGCAAACTTCTGCAGAACACACAAGTGTGTGTGTGGTGCATACAAGGAAGTAAGACTTTAACTTACTCTCTGATAGTAACCTGACAGGCAGAGAAATATGGGTGATGTAGAGAAGAGAGCTAGTATAGTATTTTTTATATCCAAAACGGAGTAGCATTTAGCCTTCACTACATCTGATGTTAAGTGGTGATAAGGCTGAAGCTGGATGCGCACTACCCCCCTTTCCTCAATCACTGAGGAACTGGCTATCTTATCTCTAACTGGCGGAATACAATAATGCTGAAAACATCATTGTTATGGCGTCAGACTTAGATAAGGTGATGATAGCTAGCCATGCAGGTGGACTAAGAACAAGTCCTTATTAAGGTGCCTACTAAATAATGTTTCTAATTTAATAACCCTTAATTTGGCCCTAGGTATCGTAATTTAATGTTGTATCTATCTCTTTTAAATTGGTATTTAAATATGGCTCTGATGGCTCAGCTGGTAATAAACAATAGTTTTATTGTATTTCATTATAAAAAATTCAACTAGTGAACATTCTTGGTCATGACGACAGCCTTAGTAAGTCACTATATAGTGTAATTTAAAAACATGGTATGGATATCAGAAATATGTAGTTCCACTGGGATCTTTTAACAAAACAAGATAGTCTGTGCTAACGTGAACGGCAGGATGCGAACCCGGGCCCTCGTTAATATTCAACGAGCTGTTACTGCCGAACCTTTGTGGTGCTAACGAACCTTTGCAGCCGTTTTTCGGGAACACAGTCTATTGATATTTGTTGTTTTTTCTTTACGATTATTCGTAATGTAGAGTTTCTGAAGGTTTCTGACCGATAAATTTATGAATCTCTGCCTGCGATCGTTGAGGTTAAGCAACTTTCGCAATGGTCGGTCACGGGATGGGTGACCAAAAACTCGTTTCATCTCGAGCTCCTCCGTGCTTCGGAAGGCACGTTAAGCCGTTTGTCCCGCCAACCCTTGCAGTCGTTAGTACCCACCAATCCGTGGGATATTAACTATTATTACTGGGCGTGGTGGTTCATGACCCATTATCCTTATCCAGGCCAGGCTTAGACCAGGAAGGCCAGAGCCCCAGCAGTGGGCACATCAAATGGCTGATGATGATGAAATAAAAAGTTAAGTCTTAGGTCGTGGCGGCATTCGCACTTAATAATTAGATTTTTAATTTAGATAAGAACTTATCTGCAACTAAACTATGTCTTAACTGTTCACTGACATAAAAAATAACGTGCTTTTAGTTCCCGCGTTTATCAGCACGGCCACTCGACTAATCCCCGGCAGAAAAGCGGTGCACTTTCTTGCAGCACACATTAAATGCATCAGTTTAAATATTCATGGGATCAGTGGCATTATGCAAGATGAATATGCGAGGGGGCGCGCGGGGCTGCTCGCTGCTGCATTACTTGACAAGTTTTAAGTTTCGTGTAACTACAACATACTTTGAAGGAGTAAATGCCGGTTACTTTAGACATAATGGAATAAAAAGACATACCAGCACATTATTAAACCAAATCTGGGCCTAGAGCTTTCTAGAAAAGCTTTGTGCTTTGAAATTGAATCTAAACGGATCCAATTAGACTATACGCATTAATAGTTATTCCATACTAGCTTTCCGCCCGGGGTTTGCCCGCGTGGACTACACGACGTTTTCCTGCGGGAACCCAACGGGAACCCAATTTTTTTTCCGGGATAAAAACTAACTTTTGTCATTGCTTAGTAAGTATACGAGGGCTATCGTTATAGAAAAGAAAGAAATAAAGAAAATTATTTATTGACACATAAATGAGAAAATATAATTTTGAAAACTTAACTTAAAAAAAATAAGTGGCAGATCTCACGGCTGCGTCAAAGTTGACGACCGATTTGGCGCAGAGGTAGGCTGCCTGCCTTCTGCGCCAAAGGTCTCGGGTTCGATTCCCGAACAAGACAAATATTTGTGTGCTTGAACATGTCTATTTATCTTGGTTTGGGTGTTTTCTATGTATATTAAGTATGTATTTACAAACAAAAAGTATTTAAGTATATATTTATCCATTATCAAGTTTTCCATGACACAGTTTCTTGATGAAATTTACATGGGCTTAGATAATTGTTGTGATTGTAAAAAGTTATTTATTTATTTAAAGTAGGAAGCCAATTCAGCATGATGTCAAGGTTTATGAGATCTGACGCTGATTTTCAAATGGCACCTTAATATTATTCAAAAAAATAGTGCCAATTGAAAATCAGCGTCAGGTATAAATATTAGTATATTATTATTTAATTTTATACAATCCGCCAAGAGCTGTCAAAGTGCATTTTAGTTCCATACGCGACCGAAAGAGTCGCTGATCTGATTTTCATACAATATAATACGATCACAATAAAGATAGCTAAAGATAATTCTTCTAGGGGTAGGTACTGAAGTCGGTCATGAGTTCGTTTTGCAAAATGCTTCTCGAGTCCTGCGAGTTTCAGCAAGAACGTTAAACCGATGATGGTGCCGTTAATGCTTCTTATAGATCAGAATTAAGAGCTTGTACTTAGCTTGCAATAATCTAAAAAAATCTAGGTAATCTTTCATATATTTAAACTCTTGCGTTACTAAATGACTGACAGACTCACACCCGAATTCTCAAACGCAAATCATCTTTGGGAGCGTCTCAAACATCATGGTATCTCTTTCATACGTTTGAAATTTAAAGTGACAGGGCGATGTTTGAGACGCTCCCAAAGATAAGTAGCGTACGAGTATTCGGCCATAAGCACAGCCGAAACTACTGAACGCAAGAAGCTGAAATTTGGCTTGTATAATATTTTCCTTCGGGAGTGTAGGAGAGTACTAAGAACGGATTTTTGGAAATTCCCCCTTTATGGGGAAAAAAGGGGTCCACGCAGATGTAGCCGCGAGCGGAGTGCTAGTGTTTGAATAAAACAATAAGTGGCTAATTTTCTCACTAAACCAGTAACCGCAAAACACTTTTTATCCTTATCTCGTGGTAATAGTCCGTAATTTTTTCGCTTGAATCCCTTTTCCGCTTGATTCCTGAATGAATTCCGCATTGAATGGGCCACGTATTGTTTCCGGATTCCGAATACAATGGTTCCGGATCACAACAAAGGTTGTGCCCACGTGCCACCGGAATGCCGATAAGTCGGAACCCACGTCAGGTTCACACTTTTGGCCTAGAACAGAAGGATGGCTGGGAGTCAAATCAAATACTTACCTATTTCTTCATATTTGAATATTCGATGATCAAAAGCGATTTTTATCCATAACGCTAGGCATTCACACGTTATGATAAAGCTGAAGATGGAAGCGCACTTTTCCCGGATTCCTTAACGACTGAGGACTAATCTTTAATGTAAGAATCCTCTACTGTCGGGATAACTTCTATATTAAGTTTAGTAGCCCAGACAAGCTTATGTTTTAAAGTTTCCTTTCTTGTTTGAGTAGTTTAGAAACGTTTCATTTTTTCCCGACTAGTTTTATCTTGAAAACTTGTAAACAAAGAGGCTTTTGAGTGAGGATAGGACCTTCTGCGTCACATAATATAGTGCGGCGCTAAGCGCACGTGGCCATCACGTTAGTATGTGCATCGGATATCATTTGGGGCATGTATTGGAGGTGTTGCATATTCTTTGCTTTAGGACTAATATTTCTATCGAATCAATCAAATTTGTGATATTTTTGTATGGAAAAGTGTGACGTGACGTGTTCAAATTTCGTCTAGGTTCGTTTTTAACGTGTATTTAATCACTAACTCCTAGGGCATAAACTGTAATTTTAACATTTATAATTTTTAATTGAATTGACATTGTACTGGTAGGCAATTATTGTGACATTTAAGATTTGACATTCTATTCTATTTCATTTGACATTCCTAAAGTTTGACATTATATAGCATTATAGGTTGAAATTAAATATTAAATTAAAGTTTCTTAAATTAATGACTTCGGATAAAGACTTACTTGTGATATGGTCAATGAAGGAATGGTTATGTTAATTAATGTTTAGAAAATTTACTTTATTTTAATGTTTAAAATTTAATAATTTCCACGCCGAACGAAGGCAGAATATGCCGATCCTATATTATTTGTCATCTTAATCTACTACCATATTCTTGGAAATAAAGATATTCTATTCTATTCTATTCTATTCTATTCTATTCTATTCTACCATTTTAGCCGTTTCGGGTTAGGTGATATTTGTGGCAGGCAGTGTATAAAACTTCTTAAGTGAATTTATAGTCCGGTCAAATTAGACCAAAAAATTAGAGTGAAGGTACATTAATTCGCAAGAAGTTGAAATTTGGTGAAATTGTTAAAAAACATAATTATAAATGGAATTTAAAAAGTACTCATCGATCCGGTACCTGCAAAAAAAATTCAAGGTCAAATAAAAAATTCGCGTTTTTTCAGCAAAACGTTTTATCGTATAATTAACATGAACAAAAATTGTAAATCAGGTAATTATCTATAAAAAATCGTGCAATACTTTTTTTCCTAATAGCCACCGTTTCGGAGATATATCGATTCAAAAATTTGGAAAATTTGTTATCGTCATAAGCTTAGATGTTTTGAACGTTTGTACTCAATCACGCCTTAAAACGGCCGGCTTCTTGTGAATTAATGTATCTTCGGATGTCTAAATTGACTGGACTATTACGGGCTCTTCGCGATCTTTATTAGATGTACTTAGTTCACGTGGGGCACTTGTAGAGAATATGTTCAACTGTCGTAACATACCTTACTTACTTGCATCTGTATCTGGATATAACTCTGGATCAGTTGCATAAGAAAAAATAATGCAGACAACAAATATTAAGTAGGCATATCCCTTACTAAAGAAAAAAAAATTAAGCATCAGCAGTCACTAATACAATAAATTGGTTAAAACATATACTAATGTTTTTGCATTCATATTGCTATTTTTTTCTTGTAAGCATAGGTAGGTACATTATTTCCCTGACAAAATAAGTATAAATTACATTTTATGTTTAATTTAGGAATAAATTGTTTTCCTTTTCAAAGAAGGATTGTGACAAACAAAATGATAATGTGGCCCAGTTAAGATTAACGTGCTATGTAGCCTGGCAGTGAGAGTGCATTCGTTTTAATATTCATGTGGAGTGGGGGAAGGAGGAGTCGGGATATACTAATTACTGCAGCACAAGTAATGGAGGAGGACGCACGTGTTCCGATAAGAGTATGAACAGTAGCTATAAAAGTCTTGTGTATTTTAACTATTGTGAAAAAGAAAAATTTGTACGAAAAATGGAAAATGAAGTATTTTGAAAAAATCGACCCGACTCACAACCAGCTCCGATGGGACTCGAACCCACGACCTTTCGCTTTCCGGGCGACTGCTCTAATCACTGAGCTACGGAGTCGTTACGAGAAGCGTCGAATTTATCCGATACTTCTTACTCGCTGTATAGTCAGCGTTAATTTCATCAATGTGTAGATTTTACTACCCTCACACGCGCAAGATATACCTTTCCAGGTATTTGGCAATCGCTAAAGATGAAATTACTATTGCAAGTTATTTTAATTTTTAGTTTTTTGCATTCACAATGCAATTTTTATTACGGAAAAATGGAAAATGAAGTATTTTGAAAATTCAATTCGTTCAATGCGGGTCGATTTCAAATACTACTCAAATCAAAATACTTTATTTTCCATTTTCAGTAATAAAAATTGCATTGTGAATGCAAAAAATTAAAAATTAAAATAATATGTACGAAGTTTTGGTGCTGGTTTTCGCTCGATCTAATTCCTGAGGATGTCCTGGGTTAGGGCGAAACACGTGCAGACTAATCGGTGAAGGTGCAAGGTGTATTTGCTGTTTTGCTAAATGCAGGTATAGTGCACTGGGTTTTCGTGGTGTGCATATGCAATTTTTTGCGGGCGGGCGATGGATCTTGCATGTTGTATTTTTTGCAGAAATAAGCTACATATTTGATTCGATCTGACGGTCACGTGATCCTGACGCGAGTTTAACATTTTTTACCGATCACAAAAAGTGCACAACACCGCTTAAGCAGTTTTCACTTAAATAAACAATTTATTAATACTTACTTATTTAAATTTTTACGCGACAATAACCGTTGCAATGTAAATAATTGCTAAAATTTCTCAAATAGGATTGCTCAGCATTTTTTTACCTTTCAGTTGGCATCCATTTGTTTGGTTCACCTGAAACCACTATTCACGTTTTTTTTATATAAAATTGGTGTGTTCGAATATTGCTCAGTCCGCCAAACCAATTTCACGGACTTGCGAATCACAGAGCTACAAATTATCATTATTAAAACTTTTTCAAGCTACAACCACAAAATAAACAAAAACCAATCGAGATTGTTTTTGAAGAGTGAAGCATAAAGGAAGGTAGAGGGATTTTTTTAGAACATAAAAATGTTATCGGGATAAACTTTAGAAAAATATTAAAGGATATAAAATAAATACAAGATTTCTACAAGAACAATCGAAATTTCTTCCAACCGGCCTGTTTCAGGAAACTAGAATAAAAGTTTAAAATTATGTATTAGAATAAATCGACCCATCTCACAGATCCGATGGGACTCGAACCCACGACCTTTCACTGGTCCAAGCGAGACGGCTAAAATTTTTCAAATACTTCATTAATTGAAGTTTTTGAAAAACTTTAAATTATTTTATTTATTTTTATTGTTTTCATTATATCTCTTTTTAAATAATGAAAATTGCATTGTGCATGCAAAAACGTAAAAAATATACAATAGTTCTATTTCTCTTCCCATCTCGAAATAATTATTGAAGGTGAATTTTCAAGAATGTCCTTGAGGTCATATCTGTGAACAGATGAGACTTTGTAGTCTATACTTCCTTTACTAATATTAAATGTCTTCGTTCCATGAAATGGTGTATGTCTTGTTGGTAGTTCTTTAATAAATAAACAAACAAATAAACAATTAAAAAGAGAGAAGATCTGATTTTTGGTTGTTTGTAATGGATAAAATAAAAAACTACTGAACCGATTTATGAAATTCTATCACAATTAGAAAGCTACATTCTTCCTGCGTGGCATAGGTTATATCACATTTTATCCCAATATTTAGACGAGAAGCCCCTAGTTTTATAAGCAAGTAGATTCAGGTATCCCAAAACTAGTAAGGATTTCCGAAATAACCATACATAATTCATAGTTTTTAAATAAAAAAAAAAAATAAAAAAAAAACCATACTATACATAATTCATAGTGCCGGCCAGTGTTCCGTTAAATAATCTGGGGCTGTCGCATCATTTGCGTAATGCACCGCGCTGTGGCCGCGCTTCGTCCGCGTTTCGTTACGTTTACGAGTGCAGTTACAAAAAATTGCCTTTCACAAAGTTTCTGTCTCTATTTGCATTTCAGATCAGGGTTTGCTTACGGAGGTTTTATTTTACTCTAGTTGCGAGTTGAGTTTGTTGTGTTCATGTTTTATTTCTAGTAGATGGTTTTTTTACTTACGTGATGAAGTGATGTACCTATATGTACGTCACATCATCATCATCATCATGTCAGCTGAACGACGCTCACATCAACAGACTTTTTTATCCTATTGGTAGATATTCATTATGTGGTACACCCCTGCCTAGACCGCGGAATGGCTAGCGCAGTGGAAGCTGGTATTACTATAGACTCCGGACAAATCTTGGTTTCAGCCGGGATGTAACTGAACAATTGAACTGCGATACACAGCGCTTAATCTATATTGTGAAGTAAGGAGGATTTTACATACTGTCTGTGGGTTGACCGTCTCCAAGGCAGAAGTGGTGTAAGGGAGCGCGCGCGCCCCCTGGGGTCCTTTCTTCGTCTTCTTCTGCAGACCTTACCAATTAGTGACCTCACTCACAACACAAATAACAGCGTTCACAAGACACTGGGCGTTTCAACAATAGATACACAAAGACACACACGTGGGAGCTTTTTTTATTGCGATAGATTGTCCCGACAACAAACGCGTGTGGTAGAAAAGGTTATCTTTCAAAGCATCCGCGACCGGCCACTCCAGAGATGGCATCAAAACCTTGGTCGTACAAAACGGGATCACATAGATAATTTAAGATGTATTCAAACTCGATGTGCCAGGCACATTCAACGCGAGCGATTTTTAACAAATTCAGCAAAATTATTCCGACATTTTTTTTTCCAAGAAGAATTCCAATCAAGTGTCACTGTCAACTTCAAGTGACAGCTAATGTCAATTTGACGTGACATTAGAGTTGCGTTCAGAAACGTCGATCTTTTCCGAACATCCCCCCGCCCCGGACCGTTAAGAACGGTACGTCAATCTACGGGTAATCGGGAGAGCCCACTAACTGCTCTCTTCAAAACCGAATCTCGAACCAAAACCTCAGCAAAACGAGGAACTCCGTCAGTTCCGGGGTAGAGTTTAACAATGCGCCCCCTTCGCCAACATAGGGGCGGCAGGTTAGCATCCTTAATCAACACGAGGTCGCCAGTCTGGGGTGGGGTGGTTTTATCTGTCCACTTCACGCGCTGTTGTAGGATATGCAAATACTCCATCGACCAACGTGCCCAGAAGTTTTGGGACATCTGTTTCAAAAGTTGGTATCGCGACAAACGATGGGATCCTACATCCTGAATCGGATATTCAGGCAACGCCAAAAGGGGCTGTCCGATCAAGAAATGACCTGGGGTCAACGCTTCCAGGTCATTCGGGTCCGAAGACAACGGGCACAAGGGTCGCGAGTTGAGGACGGCCTCAATTTTACAAAATACCGTATCAAGTTCCTCAAACGTGAGAATAGTTTCTCCAATCACGCGACGCAAGTGTGTCTTGGCAGCCTTTACACAAGCTTCAAAAATCCCTCCCCAGGTCGGACAAGCTGGAGGGCTAAACTTCCAGATTATCCCACGCCGGGAGAGGGTGGTTCCAATGTCTATTTTATTATCAACAAAAAACTTAACTACGTCCTTAAGATAATTACACGTCCCCTTATAATTAGTACCACAATCGGAACTTATCAATGACGGCAGTCCTCTACGGGAAACAAATCTGCTCAAGGCGGCGACAAAGGCTTCGGTAGACAATTCCGAGACAATTTCCAAATGGACAGCCTTGGTGGACAAACACACAAACACGCACAAGTACGCCTTATAGGTTTTAGCATTACGCAGTCTCGAAGCCTTTACAGTAAAGGGACCGGCGAAGTCGGTGGCGACTCCGGCAAAAGCTCTACATTCCGTGACGCGATCAGCAGGCAAATCACCCATCTGGGGCTGCATGGTCGCGGCCTTCAATCGATAACAAGGCAGGCAACGGAAAACCACAGTGCGAATGGCTCGACGAGCAGACAAAATCCAAAATTCACGCTGCAAAATGGCCAACAAAGCATTACAGCCAGCATGTTGTGCATTCACATGGCGATCTGTTATTATCAGTTGAGTCAAATGTCCGGCTTTAGGTAACAAAAGGGGGTGACGAGCTCCATACGGCAGGTTCGCATTTCGAAGTCTTCCGCCGACTCGCAAAAGCCCACTCTCGTCCAGGAAGGGATTCAATCGCGATACCGCGCCCTTCAACTTGCGACGGCCTAAACGCAAAATTTCAATCTCGGACTCAAAACTATCAGCTTGTACTCTCCGGACCCAAAACAAGAGCGCGTCCCTACGCTCGTCCGGAGTGAGAACCGACGAATCACGCCTCGCGCGTGGGTTTCTGCAATTGTACACAAAACGTCTGATCCAAGCGGTAACACCAAGCAGCTTCTGTAAGGAGCTGTACCGATCCAACAACAAATCCTTTTCCCCGGCGGGGTTAGTCTCCAGGACGCATGCCCGCATATCAGGAACGGCTACGTTCGACAACGCTGGAGAGGGCGGCCACTCCGACTCAGGCCGCATCAACCACTGTGGGCCCCACCAGAGGGGGTGGTTAATTAGGGTTGGGGCTACACAACCCCGAGAAGCACAATCCGCGGGATTCATGGTTCCCGGCACGTGTCTCCAAATCAACTCGATGTCGGAATTACAAATCTGCGACACTCGATTGGCCACAAACACGTCCAAGGTGTGCGCCGGAGCCTTCAACCAACAAAGGACGACCTGACTGTCCGTCCAAGCATAAACCTCTTGTATTGCAATAGATCGACCTAATGTGAGCCATACGTGGTTCAACAAACGCATTAGGAGGGCAGCTCCACACAATTCCAACCTCGGGATCGTATGACGAGTCCGAAGGGGAGCGACTTTGCTTTTCGCTATCACCAGATGCACAGCAACAACTCCGTCAACCGTAACGGTGCGGAGGTACACGGCCGCAGCAAATCCACGTTCGGAGGCATCGGAAAAGCCGTGAAGAGTAACTTTACAATTTTCAGAAGGGAGGAATAGCCTCGGCAAATGCACTTCATTAATCTCGGGGAGGGATGAAACGAAGCTCGACCAATCTCGGAGTAACTCGTCCGAGAGGGGTTCATCCCACGACACACCCGAAGCCCATAACCGTTGCAAGAAACACTTGGCCATAAACAGCACGGGGCAAATCCACCCATTGGGGTCAAAGGTACGTGCGACAGTAGACAATACTAAACGCTTGGTCCAGACTTTCGGTGGTCGTAAATCCACACAATAAGTGAACGTGTCAGAGACCGGTTTGTACTGTACGCCAAGGACGGTCACCACATGGGGATTATCAACATTTTCGAATAGGTGGGGGTCCTGCTGGTGCTCTTCGGGCAAACCTACCAGTACATCAGGCGAGTTGGATATCCATTTCCTCAACTCGTAACCTCCCGACTTCAAAAGGGCGGTGAGTTCGTCTCTCAGGACAATCGCCTCTGAGACAGATGAGGCGCCCGTGCAAATGTCATCCACATAGACGTCACTGGCCAAAATGGCGGAGGCGCGAGGGTATCTCAAGCGCTCCTTCTCGGCCAACTCCAACAAAGAACGAATCGCAACAAACGGGCTCGAAGCCAAACCGTACGTATTCGTATTCAATTCATAGATCAACAAGGGGTCCCTAGGACTCTCTCTCCACAAAATCAATTGGTACCTCCTATCCTCGGGATGGATGACCGTTTGTCTGAACATCATCCGGATGTCAGTCATAAATACAATTTGGTGCCGCCGGAAGTTGGTCAAAATGTCTGAGATCTCCGTGTGCAGCTTGGGACCTACATGCAGACACTGGTTCAAGGACGCTCCAGTAGAGGTGGGAGCCGAACCGTCAAAGACCACCCGAATCTTTCCGGATTTCAAAACGGCGTGGTGCGGCAAAAAGAAGTGCTCAACGGAGCGCCAATCCAAATCGCTCACGGACATGTGCCCTAACTCCTCATACTCCCGCATGAATTCAACATACTTCTGGCGGAAGACCGGATCCTTGCTCATGCGACGCTCCATCGCCACTAGCCTACGTTCCGCTAGCGGTCGGGATTCGCCCAGAGGAGGTCGGCCGGCACGAAAGGGGAGACGGGTGATCAAACGACCAGAGCGGAGGCGACCAGTGTTATTCTGGTAATACAACTCGCATTCATCCGCTACTGGGTCTACCCGCGGGGCTGGTGGAGGTTCCTCAACCTCCCAAAACTTCTGCACCACTTCGGAGAGAGACACATTAAAAACAAGACCGCGATCCTCATCAAGGGAATCCAAAACGCGGCGAGCAGGGCCCATCACAACTGTACCGAGTGTCGTCTGCAGAGCTACCAAGCCATCTGGCTGCAGAACTCGCTTCCCCGTCAACAAAACTCGCCCCAGGACATCGGCTCCAAGGAGAGCATCAATCGGGCCTGGGCGGAAGAAATTTGGATCGGCGAGTGGGGAATCAGACACCAAAGACAACATACTCGGTCCCAAGTCAACTGAAGGTTGACGGCCAACAACTGTGTCCAACACAATCGCCGAGGTCTTAATGCCTGGCGTGGACTTATTACGCGATGTAAATGTGAAGTCAACATGCCCTAACAACCCGGGGACTTTCACATCGCCAACACCTCTCACGCCTTCCGTGTGGGGGTGCACCTTGAGGCCCAACCGCCTAACTAACCAAGATGACACAACACACCCCTGAGCACCGGAATCCAACAAGGCGCGAACTTCCACAAGGTCGCCATTCAATCCCCTGACAAGTACAGAGGCCGTGGGCAACAAAACGGTCTCTGGAGGGGTGGCTACAATCGACCGTAAACACGTTGATTGCTAGTATGTGGGGTCCCCAGACGTCCCCCCATGGTAAGGGGGTCGCTCATAGCGATCCAGTGGGTCCCAATCTCCCACATACTGCCTACGTCCAATTCGCCCGGCATCAGGCGGGTTATATCTCCCGGCCCCTTGAAGACGGGGCGGGCGCCGCTCCAAACGCGGGTATTCGGCGAGCGGCGGCGAGAATCGGTGCCTATCATCCACCGTGTACGTCGCCCCATAGTCGCGGGGGCACGGTGACCGATTTTCAGAGGGGGGGTCCCGGGGACCCCCGGCTGTGCGAGGCTCAACACGTTGCGGGGGGCTTCTACGACCTCCCGCAACGCTCGCAAAATCGAACCCCCTAGTTGGGGACCGATTTCCCATTGGGGGGTCCGTGGGACCCCCGCCCGTGCGAGGCTCAAAACGTCGCGGGGGGCCTCTACGACCTCCGGCAACGCCCGCATAACTCATCCCCATCCTCGGGGATCGGTTTCCCATTGGGGGGTCCCTGGGACCCCCGCCCGTTTGAGGGTCCAAACGTGGCGGAGAGCGTCTGGGGCCACTCTGGTGGCCACTAGAGCTGCTGCGGGATGCAAACACCGCGGGGGGTCCGAGCCCCCCACCCATACGAGGTGATCCTGCAGCGACGCGCTGCGGCGCTCCGCCGCCCTCTGGGCTGTTCATGCAGAGGAGGGGATGGTGGTTGCCCTTACAAAAGCGGCATGGGTGCGCTTGGGTACATTCGCGCTGCATGTGCAGGCCCAAGCACGAGTAGCACCATGTCCGTTGTCGCGCGATCGCTCGACGGCCTTGGACGCGCTGGTCGAGGAACTTATCACAACGGGTCGTGCTATGACCCGGTTCCCGACAGTACAAGCAGCGGGCGGTCTCCTGAACGGCGGCATAGCGGCCGGGCGCGCGAGGGGCCATACGCCCCCTACGGGGGGGTCCGGTGGGGGATCCACTCTGTGGCACAGGTCGTTCGGGTCCCATAGGACCGGCCAGAGAGGAATTATCTGCCAGTCTACTTTCTCCTTCCAGGAACGTCAAGAGGTCCGAGAAGGGTGGCAGATAAGTCGCACTATCCCCACCATACTGCTGCTCAAAACGGACCTTAACAGAGTCCGGCAACTTTCCCAGGACAATGTGCAGTAACAAAAACGACCACTGCTCCACTGGGAGTTTTAAGTTTTTTAATGCGTTGTATGCCACCAACAGCGGATTCAACAAAGCCACTCTCAAGTGCATCACGCTGGCAACGCGGGGTAAATTCAAAACGGCGGCAACATGGTTGTCCGCCAGACGTCGTACGTTCTGGTACCGACGGGCAATCAAATCCCTAGCAATAGGGTAGTTTTCATCCGAGGGGGCCAAATGTTGAACCGATTCAAGGGCCTCCCCTTACAACACGGATAACAAATAAGCTAACTTCTGGCCCTGGGTCAAATCATCCCGGGCATGTACCAGACTATCAAAAATATTAATAAAGCCCTCCCAGTCCTCTAGACGACCAGCAAAACGCCTTAAGTCTAAGGGGGCCAATCTAGCAAAGAGAGGGGGCATACTTTTAGATGTGGCCGGGGACGGGCTCGGTTCATTCTCTCTTGCCACTTGCAAAGGCCGGGCCACCTGAGTAATTCTGTCCGCAAAATCATAACACTGGTCCACATCCAAATCGACTTCTTGTCGCATTTCCACATCGGCCTCAACAGTCCTTTCCAAAAATAAGGCATACTGTTCATCAACAACAGCCAAACGTACGGGCAGATCTACGTATCTGTTCAACAAGGCCTCCGTCCTATCAGGTCGATCCAACAACGCAACCGCAGACGCTAACCACCGTAACTCAGAACGTATTTTGGCTTTAGCAGAGGAGGCCGTCATTGTAACCTCACAAATTTATCAACAAAAACAACAAATTCAAAATATTCACTATAACACAAATCTCCAATATTTTGAGGTTATTGATAACCACAAAATTCCAATATTACAACAACAAAGTATTTATAATGACACAAACTCTTAAATATTCGGAGGTTATCAGAAAACAACAAAACTCAAGTATATAATTACAACTCTAACTCTCAAGAGGTTATAACTTAGACACAAACTAACTGTGACTTTATAAGTCAAAGGTTATTCAGTTCAAACAAATCACTGACCATTGAAATTCACTTGGATATCAACACAACAACAAGTCAATTTCAATTATTTCAAGGCACAAGTTTCAATGAGTTTCAATGTGTAAACAATGTCTTAAATCATTTAAGTTTCACTAAGTATTGAGTGCAAACTTATTAGCTAACCTTTTCTTAGCTATTATTTAGCAACAAACTTGTCAATATTCACAACTCAAATTTGCTGACAAAACTAAATAATAATTATTATGAACAAAGAAAGGCATCTGTTTACATTTTGGAACCTCAATACATGACAATTAATTACAAGACATGGAACCAATAACAAAGGAATGCCCTTTACTTTTCAAATGCAAGTTAATTACCATTTACAAGTACAAATTAATCTAGTCCGGACCAGACTGGGTCATCAACGCGGCACTGATTAATACAAAGTTTTGGCGTGGGCCTCTCAGGCCTTCAAGCTACGCTCTTGGCTACCAAGAAATGTTCAGTACACCCCTGCCTATACCGCGGAGCCGGCATGGCGCAGTGGAAGATTTATCATGAGTAGACTCCGGACAAGAACTAGGTTTCAGCGGGGATGTAAACTGAACAATTGGACTGCGATACACAGCGCTTAATCTATATTGTGAAGTAAGGAGGATTTTACATACTGTCTGTGGGTTGACCGTCTCCAAGGCAGAAGTGGTGTAAGGGAGCGCGCGCGCCCCCTGGGGTCCTTTCTTCGTCTTCTTCTGCAGACCTTACCAATTAGTGACCTCACTCACAACACAAATAACAGCGTTCACAAGACACTGGGCGTTTCAACAATAGATACACAAAGACACACACGTGGGAGCTTTTTTTATTGCGATAGATTGTCCCGACAACAAACGCGTGTGGTAGAAAAGGTTATCTTTCAAAGCATCCGCGACCGGCCACTCCAGAGATGGCATCAAAACCTTGGTCGTACAAAACGGGATCACATAGATAATTTTAGATGTATTCAAACTCGATGTGCCAGGCACATTCAACGCGAGCGATTTTTAACAAATTCAGCAAAATTATTCCGACATTTTTTTTTCCAAGAAGAATTCCAATCAAGTGTCACTGTCAACTTCAAGTGACAGCTAATGTCAATTTGACGTGACATTAGAGTTGCGTTCAGAAACGTCGATCTTTTCCGAACATGGTTCTAATACACTATTTATGATACCTAATTTTCTTGAATCAGCATTATTCCAAATTCCAAAAATAAATGTCATAGTTTTAAGCTAATCTAAACAAAAACAAATGACTGGGCTCAAAGTGCTATGTGAACTATGCGATGCTATGTGAACCCAACTATGGAAAACCGAATGAACCTTTTTTCATTTAATTTTACTTTCATTATTCATTATAGCCTGTGCTTAAAACTGATAAATTTTTGTAACCTCAGCCACTAAATCAGCTCGTTTGCCAAGAGTTAAAATTATGGTGTACCTATTCCTATTCGTAGAAGCTGATACCAAGCAGAAGACCTGTAAATAAATATTGTAAGGCTCAATACATACCGATGTGGCAGCGAAGGGACGCGAACTACGGCGACCTCAAGCGTCAACGAGCGACCACTAGCGGCCTCCCAATCCCACACGCCTTGTATCGGCTGTCAGCCGCACGTAGCCACTAGTAGCTGCTCGTAGCCACTCGTAGCCACTCGTAGCCGCCCGTAGCCGCCCGTAGCCGCTCGTAACCACTCGTAGCCGTTCGTAGCCACTCGTAGCTACTCGTAGCCGCCCGTATCCACTCGTAGCCGCTCGTAGCCACGCGTAGCCACTCGTAGCCACTCGTAGCCGCTCGTAGCCGCTCGTAGCCGCTTATAGCCTCGTAGCCACTTGTAGCCACTCGCTGCTCGCCGCCGAGAATCTCTTACAATATTTTCAAACAATACAGGATCGTTTTACTCGAATATAAAGTTAAAAATTATTTAACTGAGAAAGGGCGTCGCGGTCGTTCACTGCCATTTCAACAATCACAAGTTTTCACTCTCAATCACGACATCCATTAAAGACTGACTAGTGACTAAAAGGGTGCATTGTTTGAGCAAATTCACTAGCCCGCCACTCGCTACAAGCCAGGTGCGTTATTAAATCTCGTCACAAGCCGTTGTCCATCGCAGAAGCCTGCATATTGAAATAGCCTTTTGCGTCAGAATAGACGCACTTTGGTCTGGGTCATTTTCGGTTTTTTTTATTCCTTCCACGGCTAATAGTGAATGTCAGTCATAAAACAATAAATTCTCGAAGGAGGACAGTAGAACATAAATAAATGTGTTATTCTGAGAATCACCTGACAGAGACTTCGACAACCAATAAAATTGTTAAGTTATATTTAGGACGTTTGAAATAACTAGGCTCAGATTTAGAGCTATTTGAGTTTTGTACCTACCAATAAACTTTCCTTTTGCTATAATAATATATTACAAGGAATATCAAACCAACACAACATAGTTCGAATATTGAATAAAAATATCTACCTATATATATGTTTTTATTCAATATTCGAACTATGTTGTGTCCTATGATAAAGGAACTCATCATTTCGATACTTGAACCTAGCAAAGAAATCATTAGTGTCCTAAAGAAATCTTGCACTATATTGCGTCTTTTTTCGGTAAGACGTCCATAGTTCGCTCTCCAAACTTGTTTTACTTTTTTTTGTGTACGAAAAACAGCAAAACCAAGCACATTGGTCGGGTATTGAACTTAATACCTGTTGGCCAAACTAATGTGGAATGGTCCAAATGAGTACGAGTCTGGGACCTTGAGTCGGAAACTGATGTCCTAACTACATGGAATGATCCAAATGAGTACGACTCTGGGACCCTGAGTCGCAAACTGATGGTCTTACTACATTGAATGATCCAAAGAGTACGAGTCTGGATCCGATCTCCTACAGTCATTTGTCCGGGGAGTCTACGGTAGGTACTGTAGAGATCATATAGATGTGCCCGTTGTGCGGGGATATGCGCAGTCGTCTTGAGATAAAAATCTATACAAATAAATAAAATTGGAGTGTCTGTTTGTAACATTAAAATAACCGCTTTTTACTACATGAATATGATTATATATACGGTACATATACCAAAATGACATGTTTTACAATTTTTGCCTGACAGACAGACAGAGAGACAGACAGACAGACCGACAGGTCTGTCTGTCTGTCTCTCTGTCTGTCTGTCTCTCTGTCTGTCTGTCTGTTTGTTCCGGCTAAACTCTGAAACGGCTTGACCGATTTTGACGGGACTTTCACTGGCAGGTAGCTAATGTAATAAGGAGTAACATAGGCTACTTTTTATTCCGGAAAAATATCACATTCCCTCAGGATAACGTCATGTAGTCCACGCGGGCGAAGCCGCGGGCGGAAAGCTAGTAAAATAATAAAATTGTAAAATTACTGATATTATCAATGATTATAAACGAGTAACGAGTTAAACATCGTTTTATTTATCAAATTAGCGCTCCCCGTGTTAAATTGGTAGCTGTTGGTCAGGACTCCGCGTGTTTATTCATGAGTCTTCGACGGCACAGCAGGCAACAAATCAAGCTATTAAATTAAATTCTGTATACTCTTCCTATTCCGTATGCGAAAAGAGCTAACTCAAAATGAAGGTCAATATTGTGTTTTCAACCAGATAATTAAAAAACGTTTTATTTACAGGTTAAAATAACAAACGGCCCCGTGGCAATAGCTCATGACTTCCTCATTGATTAAAAAGACAAACATAAACAACAAACAACTAAATCACACAACATAAACCGTTTTCATTTGGAGCGCACCTTTCAGGAAAACGAATACGCAAACAACTAAAACATTCAGTATGCTCAATTTTATAAAATGCGTTTCTTATTTTATAAAAGTTTCTCGGCAACCAAAAACATTGATCAATTTAACATCTGAATCTCTTTTATGTATCATTTGTAATAACTTCTCTGACTGCAACAGGAAAAATCTCTTTTACTTGTTTAAGTATTAGGTAAGTTTTAAATTACCGTTATCTATCAGGTGAAATCTGGTGGCAATGGTTATTTTGTTTCGAATAAAGGAGTTTTTATGGTCTGAACCTTAAAATAAGAATTTAATTATTATAAAATTATTCAAACTGCCAATCTGAGTGGTTAAGAAATAGCTAAAGTTAAGTATCGCTTTCAGCGCTATAATATTAAATGGCTTAAACAAAAATACTGTCTCAATAGGGGACTGTATTATGACTGGGGACTGATTTGAAAACAAATGCGAATGAATCGTCTATGACTCAGGAATAAATTGAACCTGAACCTAACCTAGGAACTTTGGGGTTATAGACCTGTAACCAGTCATCGAATTTCTATTCGTGTGTTAGTATGTTTTTATTGTTCCAATTTGCCTAACTACCAGGAACTTAACTTTGCCACAGTACCTAGAACAGCAATCGATTATAAACGACTAGCTAACGCCCGCGGCTTCGCCCGCGAGGACAACATGCCGTTATCCCGAGGGAATGTGTGAAATTTTTCCAGGATAAAAAGTAGCCTATGTTCCTCTCCAGGCTACAAAGTATCTGTGTCCCAAATTTCAGCCAAATCCGTTTAGCCGTTTTGGCGTGATTGAGTAACAAACATACAAAAATCCAAACATCCAAACATCCAAACATCCAAACATCCAAACATCCAAACATACAAACATCCAAACATCCAAACATCCAAACATCCAAACAGCCAAACATCCAAACATCCGAACATCCAAAAATCCAAACATCCAAACATACAAACATCCAAACATCTAAACATCCAAACAACTAAACTTTCACATTTATAATATTAGTAGGAAGTAGGATTGTTATTCGTATTAACTTGTGCAACGACTTTCGTTATTCATCGCGACCAATTTCGATGACTTGTTTTCGACTGGCTGAACTCTGCTGATAGTTACCTGAAGTTGTCATACTGTCCCCGCGTCACGTTGCGATGGTATCGTCTGAGCGATGGGCAACGTCGCCGGGCCATCCGTCTCGCAACTAGTTTCTTTAGAACGATGAGCGTCATCCATCGCGCAGGAAACACCGTGCCATCCGTCACTTGATTGTGTGGCGGCCATGTTTGTTGAGGTGGTGCGATTTGTCAGCAGAACTAGGTGTCTGTCTCTGTGGTCTAGCTTTAAGACCCCGGTATCTGATCTAAAATTTTCAGATACCGGGGTATTATGGAAAATTTCGGGTTTGATTTCCGTATAAGCACAAAGCGTACTCGGTGTGGACTTCTTCTAAGTCTGTATGGTTTTTTTTTTTGAGAACTGTTATGTTCTGATTGTTGAAGACAAATGGCTAGCAGTGGTTGAGGTTCTTGCCGGTTCTTCTCCAAGGCCTCCCGCTGTAGGGTTTGCGAACCGATGGCGTAGCTTCTATGACGTTCACAAGTATTGTAAATAACAATCTAAATTGAATAAACAAATTTGAATCTTGAATCTTCCGGAAGAAAAACGATTCCATCTCCAGCGAGGACGATGAAGACAGGGCGTTTTCCCGTTCTTGATACAATAAAACTATGTAGTTTCTTGAGAATGATGGGCGTAATCTACACGCGGGAAATAACGCGACATCCGTCACCTGATTGTGTCTAAATATATGTTGGGTGAGGTGGTGCAATTTGTCCGTAAAACTATATGATCTTACCACTGTAAAAGCACCGGTATCTGATCCCAGAAGCTTCTATTTCCATTTGGGGTTTAAAATTGTATGGTGTTAATGATATCTATATATATAAAATTCAAAGTCCTGACTGACTGACTGAGATATCAACGTACAGCCCAAACAGCTGAATCTAGAGACTTCAAATTTTGCACATAGATACGTTATACAGTGTAGGCATCCACTAAGAAAGGATTTTTGGAAATTCCACCCCTAAGGGGGTGAAATAAGGGATAAATGTTTGTATGAAAGTCCGTCAGTTTTGAAGTTAGGATCTTCAAATTTTGTATTTAGGCTGGCAATTGAAAATTAATGTTTACCTGTGTCAGCGTTTTTGACAATTCCTCCCTCAACGGGGGAAAAGGGGATGAAATGTTGTATCTAGAAAGTCCTTCATTTAATTAATTATTTAGGCTTATGGTCGGAAAGTAAAACAAATAAGGAAACACATATTTTGTATTTTTTCAAAAATCAACCCCTAAGAGGTTAAATGGGATAAATAAACCTAAAAATTGATATGGATGTCGTTATTGAGGTTTTATGGGTTGCGAAAACGGCATTTATTTTGATGTTTAACACGCTGAACATGATTCAATCCCTAAAAGGTTGAAATAGGAGTGAAATTTTGAATGACAAATCAGGTGTAAAATAGACATTTCAACTTGAAACTTTGTAGGCTTACTTCTTAAAACAAATAGGCAACCCATTTCGTAATTTTTCCAAAATCAAACCCATGGGGTGAAATAGGGGATGAATATGTGTATGAAAGTCCGTCAGTTTTGAAGTTAGAATCTTCAAATTTTGTATTTAGGCTGGCAATTGAAAAATTAATATTTTCCTGTGCCAGCGTTTTTGACCATTCCACCCCCGAAGGGGTGAAAAGGGGGACGAAATGTTGTATCTGGAAAGTCCTTCATTAAATTTATTATTTAGGCTTATGGTCGGAAAGTAAAACAAATAAGCAAACACATATTTCGTATTTTTTCGAAAATCTACCCCTTCAGAGCTTAAATGGGATAAATAAACCTAAAAATCGATATGGATGTCGTTATTGAGGTTTTATGGGATGACGATTGCAAAAATGGCATTTATTTTGATGTTTAACATGCTGAACATGATTCAACCCCTAAAAGGTTGAAATAGGGGTGAAATTTTGAATGAAAAATCAGGGGGTAAAATAGACATTTCAACTTGAAACTTTGTAGGCTTACTTCTTAAAACAAATAGACAACCCATTTCGTAGTTTTCCGAAAATCAAACCCAGGGGGTAAATAGGGTATAGAAACCTAAATCATATTAAGTACCCTAAAAGTTCTTGGTACCTTACAAGTTCTTGGTACCTAAGCTACTCAGAACTAACTTTTTGATTGTGAAACAGACACTTATTATTTACTAGCTTCCACCCGCGACTTCGTCCGCGTAAACATTCGAAAAAATACTTAGGGGATGATGATCGGATTATTATGAAATTAAAACAAAGAATACTTTTTATCCTGGTAATTGGTCCCCTAAGTATTTTTTCGAATGTCCACGCGGACGAAGTCGCGGGCGGAAGCTAGTAAATAATATAATTGTTTTGATTCCGACTTGCTGAGTATAAGGTCATTACAATTATGTCCTCAAAATTGTTGTGTTCCGGCAGTTGAAAGTTAGATAACCAGTTAAATGGTGGTTGAGAATTTCGGGTGAAGCAAAAATTTTGTTCCGAGAGTAAGCGATAATCTTGGAATAAAAGTTTGGTGAAAAATGGTAAGGTGAGCACTTTTGAAAATTACCTAGCAAGTATTTTTTTGTATTCGACTGCATGTTAAAAAGGATGATACGACTAACTCAATATGATTAACATAAACGGTATTCTAAGCCATACATTTATAAACGGTATGGCTGCATTTCATATAAAAATGCAGTAAAAAAGAGGCAGGTGTTCATTTTTCACTTTGTGCAATCGAGTACCTAACTGCTTTGAGATGCAATTTAAAATTTGCTCTTAAAGCGCTTTCAAACCAGTTGAAGTTGGCAAAAATATAAAACGTACAAGGTTGCAAAATAAACTTTTAAAATAGCGATATTTTTCACTCTTGAATCAACATATTCTTCAAACTCTGTAGAATATGGGTTGCCTGGAAGAAATCGCTGTTAAGCGATAAGGTCGCCCCTTTGTTCACAATTTTTATGTTACTGTATTTCTTGTATGTTTGTTGTTTCTGTTTTTCTGTGCAAATAAAGAATTAATCAATCAATCATATTTTTTTTTACTTTATACGATATTTACACCATCAATATATATAAAAAAAAATTAATGCAATACCAAAAAGTTGTTATATTATATTCAAAAACAGTCTTGAAGCAAACATCAGTATCAACATTACCGTGTTTATGATAATATTAATAGCATTTGTTTGAATTTGTATAAAGGTTTGTATAAAACTAGCGGCCGCCCGCGGTTTCACCTGCGTGGTTCCCGTTCCCGTGGGAATATCGGGATCTCCTTAAACCTTCCTCTTGAATCACTCTATCTATTAAAAAAAACGCATCAAAATCCGTTGCGTAGTTTCAAAGATTTAAGCATACAAAGGGACATAGGGACAGAGAAAGCGACTTTGTTTTATACTATGTAGTGATAGTGATAAATTCTTTTAAGGGTACAACCGCGTAAGAATACAATTCTCAGATGCCCCTCTAACCCACGTCATAGCCACAGAACATGGAAAGATTTGTGGTCATAACAGTTTCTGACATGCTGAGTTCACCAGAGCGGCCTTTAGCTTTTGAGTAGGTACCTACTAGCCGAAAGTCTTGCATGTACTTAGAAATTATACAATGTAGGTACTACTCCTATACATTTATATTTATTTAACTAGCTTTCCGCCCGCGGCTTCGCCCGCGTGGACTACACGACGTTATCCCGCCGGAATGTGACATTTTTCCGGGATGAAAAGTAGCCTATGTTCCTCTCCAGGCTACAAAGTATCTGTGTTCCAAATTTCAGCCAAATCCGTTCAGCCGTTTTGGCGTGATTGAGTAACAAACATCCAAACATCCAAACATCCAAACATCTAAACTTTCACATTTATAATATTAGTAGGATTATAAACAAATGATAATGAGGTTTTACAGAATAAAATAAAAATAAAATAATATAACTTTTTACAATCACACCAATTATCTATGCCCATGTCAATTTCATTGAGAAACTATGTCATGGAAAACTTGATAACGGATAAATATATACTTAAATACTTTTTGTTTGTAAATACATACTTAATATACATAGAAAACATCCAGACCAAGACAAAAAGACATGTTCATGCACACAAATATTTGTCTTGTTCGGGAATCGAACCCGAGACCTCTGGCGCAGAAGGCAGGTAGCCTACCCCTGCGCCAAATCGGTCATCAAATATATACGGTCGTAAAGAAGAACATACCTCCAAAACACAAGCAAGTCCTGTTAGAACTATACATTTTTAAAATCTCATAAAAATTAGCTCCCTCAATATACGAGTGGGATATTTTATACTTATATTTACAGCCTTTTCATATCCCTGTCACACAGTGAAGGCGAGCCACCGGGGCAGCTTAAGTTATTCCTCTAATAACACTAATGTCGCCCATAAATTTAATTACGCCTGGAGTTGCGGCGCCGCAATGCCAGAGCGCGTGATTTGGTGTGGCCGAATAATGGGAAGTGGGAGGTTCTGTCAGATAGTTTACGTAGTTCGGGACTAGATATATAAATACCTACTTGAGTTTTTCTAGTCAGAGTTGTAGTGCCATTTTGTTTCTTTCTTTTTAACATAGAGACAGGATCACATACATTATTCCAATCAAAAATTAAGTAGTTTCGCTACTAGTACGGCATCTTCAGATACGCAATCCAGCACCGAATGAATGTCATTCGGTGCTGGATTGGATACGGTCAAAAATCTCCTTCGCCCCGAGTTGGGGCGAAACACGTGTAGAGTAGTGTAATCGGTGAAGGTGCAAGTTTTGTGATTATTTGCGGAAGAAAGCTACATATATTTATTTTTCACATTACTGCATTAAACGTACTGTTTAAGAAATCACTACTTTGCACTGCAAGTTGCGACACACAAATCGCTTCAAATATAATACATAATGAAAACAAAATTAAATGAGAGAAAATCCTACTAATATTATAAATGTGAAAGTTTAGATGTTTGGATGTTTGGATGTTTGGATGTTTGGATGTTTGTTACTCAATCACGCCAAAACGGCTGAACGGATTTGGCTGAAATTTGGCACAGAGATACTTTGTAGCCTGGAGAGGAACATAGGCTACTTTTTATCCCGGAAAAATATCACATTCCCGCGGGATAACGTCGTGTAGTCCACGCGGGCGAAGCCGCGGGCGGAAAGCTAGTGATAAATAAATACCACTTTAAGACAAGCAGTTAAGAGCAGACCGATTCAGATCCCAGGAAGATCGTAAAATCTCAAGTCTCTACTAAGCTAGCTGTTTTGTAAGTTCCAATAACTTTTAATCGAATTCTGTCACTTTTACACCAGATTCAGTACTAAGGTAAATTGTTTTAAAAAGCTTAATTACGAAATGCCCGTTCTGCATTAAATTATGCAGCAGCAACACAAGGCATCTGTGCAATTACTGCGGCAACCCACGGGAGACCTGGGATGTGAAGTGGACTGTACGGGACACAATCCCGAATTACGTTACAATGTGCATTTTTGATCAGTACATTTTATTGGCTATTAAAGGAAAGACTGAATAAAATGCACACATTTTACCACTTTGTAAGTGTATATCTTTCAAAATATTGACTTTGATAAAAAATGATAAAAACCAAAATATCATTTTAAATACCTACCTATCTAAAGACACCCCAAACGAATATGTTTTATGCAAATATTTTTTTTCAGTTTCAGTTCCATGTATGGGGAGCCCCCCTTATTTTTTTTATTTTTGTATAAAAATACTAAACCATTTGACAGAATATTATCTACCTACCAAGTTTCAAGTATGTAGTCTTAATAGTTTTGGAATAAAGTTGCCAGTAGGGTTCCGTTTTTTGCCATTTGGAATGGAATTAAAAAAAAACGAATTTAGGCCATTCCATGACTTACCGGCGCGGTTTTAATGCAGTATTGGGCCCAGTCAGGCAAGCATGCATGCTTCCAGGCGCATATACTTTCAATAAGCTTTCCCAAATTGGTTCGGTATGTGCTGCGGTGCGGTGAAGCTGTTGTGTTATGTAGACTAAGGGCGTTTGTGCACTACACTGAATTTTACCGATCCGGAAAAAAACGGATGCTTGTATTTTAATAATTAATCATTTATATTAGTAATTAATTAAATACAAGCATCCGGTTTTTTCCGGATCGGTAAAATTCAGTGGTAGTGCACAAACGCCCTAAGTCAGCAATCCAAATTAATGATATAAAATCAGACGTTTCTAGGTGGAAGTCAATATCCAGTTATTAAATCAAGATAAAAGTGCCCTACCCTATGACGTATTAGTACCTAGGTATCCAGAGGTAAAGAGTGAGTTTGATCACCACATAATCATATTAATGTGATTACTATTCGTGTTTGTTCTACCTGGTAATCAAAACATCGACGTGTTTTTTTAAATACCTTTCGAATCAGATTGACTTTTGAAATCAATTTGTAGTCGTAAACAAATGGCTTTGCATGCTTCGATCAACAAGGTGTTATTGTTCAGACTCGTACCTTCGTTTTGACATTGTAGGTACGAGTCCCATCGGAGCTAGTTGTGAGACGGGTCGTTGTTATCTAATACTTCATTTTCAACTGAAGTTGAGTTTATAACGGCAGCAGGCAATTCAATCTCATATGCTTTTCGCTACATCATCAGCTATTAGGATGCCACATTTTACTTTTATTTAGTTTGTTCATAAGCACCTCCACGATCTTTCAAAAGAACGAAAGGTTTCCATGAAACAAACAAACCAGTGACCGAACAAACATTTGGTTGCCTCAGTAAAGTCTTGAATAGATTAGCCTCAAACTGGATCTCATAAGGGCTGGATCTTCCAAAAACTCTGTCTTTGTCTATATATTTATTTCAAGAGTAATGAAAATAACCTCGCTTTTTCATTTTTTCAATGGTTTTGTTATTTTGAGCATCAATTCACTTTTTGAAAAAGTTGCCTGAGAATAATCTTCTATAATGTCATTACCTATTTGTCTGTAAGTATATTATTCGTGAATAAGATATTCTTCTTCTTCTTCTTAGCGTGTTGATCGTTCGAAGAATTAGATATTCAAGATCGTTTATAGACCTCCAACATATATTTTTATGTGCTCAAAATAAAGAATTTTCGATTGTTTACTTTTGGATCAAAAATAGGTTAATTTCAAATAATTTAGCAGATCCTGCCCTTAACGGCTGCAGTCTGCAACTGAAATAACTTGAAACGCAGTTAAAAAGAACCGAAACTTCGGCTCACTAATCAGCTTGTGAAGCGGAGCTAACAGTTATAACTCCGATAGTTAAAGCATTAAAGTTTTTATACGGATCCATGTTTTAAAGTAATAAAGATGTTTCATAAAATCTACCTCTATTATAACATAATATTCCTCTTAAACTAGTGATAAATAATTAATAAGAGGGCGTCGTACGGCTGAAATGATGATGATGATGATGAAGCGGTTTTTTAATATCGAACTATCTGATTTTGTGTGATTTCTTGTTCATTTATGACACACTAGCTTTCCGCCCGCGGCTTCGCCCGCGTGGACTACACGACGTTATCCCGCGGGAATAAGATGTTTTTCCGGGATAAAAAGTAGCCTATGTTCCTCTCCAGGCTACAAAGTAGCTGTGTCCTAAATTTCAGCCAAATCCGTTCAGCCGTTTTGGCGTGATTGAGTAACAAACATCCAAACATCTAAACATCCAAACATCCAAACATCCAAACTTTCACATTTATAATATTAGTAGGAAGTAGGATAAACATAAAATTGTAGTTTCGTATTAACTATGAATGTCTTCAAATGGCTATTGTACTGTACTGATTTATTAACAGTAAGTTTTTCTATACTAATATTATAAACAGGAAAGATTTGATTGTATGTTTTTTTGTATCGAAAGGGCTCCGAAACTACTGGACTGATTTAGAAAATTCTTTGACCATTAGAAAGCTACATTCTTCCCGAGTGACATAGGCTATATTTTATCCCGATATTTCAACGGGAACAGATACCACGCGGGTAAAACAACAAGGGTCCGCTAGCTAGTAATAAAATAAGTAAACACATTATAAAATACTAGCTGCGCCGCGCAATTTTACCCGCGAAAATCTTCTTCCCGTGGAAATGCCTGGATTAAAATAACAGCCATGTCACCAGAAATAATGTAGATTTCTCGTTACTTCCTTCCTACATACAAACTAACAAACTTAACCTCTTTGTAATAAAAGTGTAGATGTAGCCTAGGTACCAATTACAAGAGCTTTCGCAAGCTGCATAAAAACATCACACAGCGTTGACATAGCAAAATGGCCCTTAAAGTCGGTTGTAACCGTGTAACGGCGGCGACAATGTCTTGTTCCCACTGGGGGGCAACACTCGATATTTTCCTCCGATCGGAGCTCAAGAGTGATGTCTACTCCTGAGGTTCTGCAGGGAGTAAGGTTGGCAAAAAGGTAGCGCAGTTTCATTTGATGTTGCAAGTTTTTATTTTAATCCACAGCGGGATAGCACTTGGGCTTCACCCACACCTGATGTTAAGTGGTTCCACCTGAAAGAGGAAACGCACTACTCCCGAAATCCTCAATCACTGAGGAGTTCTTCGCTCTCTAAGGATAGCCAGATAGCTACCTTATCTCTAACTGCTGGAACACAATAACGCTGAAAACATGTCTTGCCGGTTCTTCTCGTTACAAGGCCTCCCGCCGTAGGATTTGCGAACCGATAGCGTAGCTTCATTGACGTTCACAAGTGCTGTATCAGCCTAAAATGAATAAATGATTTTCGATTTTGATTTTGATTTTGAACATCATCGTTATGGCGTCAGACTTAGATAAGATGGTGGTAGCTAGCCAGGCGGACTAAGAACAAGTCCTACTACCAACCAAAAATATTGTATCAATATGAGTGAAACAACATTGCTGTCGCATTCGAAATATGCCGCAACTTGCAGTACCTATATAGTAGAATTTCCTTTTTGCTTATAACTAGGTAATTGTTTTTACCATTGTGTAATTGTGATGGAAACTGACCTTAATCATACTATGTTAAGGTCATTTTCAATTTGATGACCCTGTATGAAAAAAAACAGGGAGAAAAATACAACCCTTTGAGTTTCTTGTTGGTTCTCCTCCAAGGTCTCCCGCCGTAGGGTTTGTGAACCGATGGCGTAGTTTCTATTACTTTCAAAAGTACTGTGAATAACAACCTAAATTGAATAAACAAATTTGACTTTGACTTTGACTAAATTGTATCCCGATATTCCCGAGGATCGAGAAGCAAGGATCACCTAGTTACAACATAAAATTTAAATGGAAGTAAAACAATCTTACATCATCATCATGGTAGGATATTATTTGTCGCGTCTCACCGATCACATATAACCAAGAAGGGCAAGGTATTTCGCAAGAACTAAAACAAGTAATTTCGCGTACGATCCACCGTATTGGCTCCTCTAGTACATTTGCGGGGGCAATTTATCAACGCCGAGGCGCAATAAAACGACCGCCGTCGCTGAAATTGTTTCAGGAAAATATTGAAAGTGCTTCAAGGGCCGAGTCCGCGTGTTCGCACTTTAGTTGCGTGTTGTAAAATTGCGTTTTCACAACGTGGTTTACACATATAAACAAATTGGTGAGAAGAGTAATGGAAAATTAATTCATGGTTTGAGGAAAATGCTGCATATTACAATCGCTTGACATTGCAATATTTAAGCATGTTAATTTATGAACGAGTAAATTAATAGTAGATTGTTTAGTAAGGGCTGTATGGCACCCATAACAGTCGAGTGTTTTGGCGCACGAACGAAGTGAGGGCGCCGATAGTTCGAGACTGTTATGGGTCCATACGCCCGAAGTAAACACTCTACTTTTCATTTTAAATATGAGGAAAGTAAAAATAAACAGAAATAATCTAAAAAATATTTTTCCTATGGCCGCGGAATTTTCGAAAGACTATAACTTTTTTGTTCATTTTCTCTGATTTAAGGAAGGCAAGGGAAACTAAGTCCATGCAGTCTTGTTGGGTGTTTGACCCGTACTCTATGCAATTCCATAAAATTAATAGCCTGATTTTTTATGTTACAAATAATTTATTTGGTTTAATCTGTTTCTAAAAACGCATTCTTTAAAAAAAAACAATGTTTTAGATATTAATAATAATTCTACGATATTAATTATTTTATATGATAGCAAAACATGGCTGTATAGGCTTCTGTACCTTTGCCTGTATACTTTTGCTAAATAAAATGTCCAAAGAGATAAGACTCTACACACGTTCCTATCCGACCTCCGATCCGATTCGGTCTGCTCCCAGACCAAATCGGAACGTGTGTAGCGTAGATTTGGTCTGGGAGCAGACCAAATCGGCTGTCGGATCGGAACGTGTGTAGATGCTATTACAGATTTTGACATAACCCCTCCTATTCCTTTTTTAAATTTCATAACGGCCCTAGGGCCGCCACATACCACTTTCAACCCGCATTTTAGGCAAGTTAGGAGTTACTTTCAGAATATGAGACATGAAAACTTATTTTCTATCTTTCTATTAAAAAAAACAAAAGAAGGCTTTTATTATAACTTAAAAAAAAAACAATTTATCACCTACAAAGTGTTTTATATAAAAGTGTCAATTTGTGATCAAAACTGTTTGGTATAAAAAATCTTATTATGAAAAGTTACTAGCTTATCATAGTTCTATAATAATTTACTTTAGTAAATAATTTAAATTCAAACTACTTAACTACAAAAAGCTTTCTTTGAATTCAATCTATTATAGAAGAAAGAAGAGAGCAGTCGCCCGGAAAGCGAAAGGTCTTGGGTTCGAGTCCCATCGGAGCTAGTTGCGAGACGGGTCGACTTGTTCTAAATACTTCATTTTCCATTTTTCAAGAAAAAAGTAATTCTCCTAGTACATTAAGAAAAGTAAGCAAATTCTCCGAAACACATAATTTAGTCCAAGCATTCTGCTGACGGTCCCTAAGTTAGGAACATTAGAAAAGCTGGGCGACACCTATGTCCCAGTGGGACACCCTGGGGTGTTACGGGGTGTTGGGGGGTCGAAGACAACAATTAGGCGTCGGCTGCAATCTAAGTGGTATGCCGCCGTCGATTTATGAGCCAGTGCGGCTTTGTTAATACCTCGTTTTTCTATTGTTCGGTTTCTGGCTGGTCATCAAATAAATTTAGGAAAATGGGGGATATTAATTTTAAAATAAGGGCGGAAGACGTTGTCAAATCTGACCCAAATCTTTCGAGTTCTGGGTCGGGAAATCGATAGATAACATTGCAATTTGGACTGCAGAACTACCATTCAGGGCCCTGGGTGCCTACCATCAACTTTAAGACAGCGATTCAAAAATAGCGCGATTCAGAATAGGTTCCTAAAATGAATTGCTTTCTTTCGTACTATGATCTTCTAAAAACTGGATCGCAAATGAATTGCAAAATGTGAATGACCGAACGGTTTGTCTCCTTATTTCTTCTACCCGTCTCTTTCACTCGATTTTGTCATGCCCGGAGAGAGATAGGGACGGGTATAACCTGCAGGTGACATGTTAAATCGACCGGGTTTTAAGTCAAATAAGAGTTCCTGACAGCTTAGCGGCTGTGAAATGTCATTGAATAACCACTGAATCGCTGTCATTGATATTAAGCTGTCGTGGTACGAATAAGCGAAGCAGATCAGTTTAGGTCCTAAACAAAATCGCAATAAGAGTTGATGGTAGGCACCCTGGTTCTGTAAATGAAACAAAATAATTCCTTTGTTTTTATGTTGGTCAAAAGCAAACACAAAGAAACATACAGAAAGTCAATAAAACTTAATTAAAATCAGTTGATGAGCTTCTACACGAAAAGTGGACAGCTACTTATTACTTGTTTATTATTTTTATTTATAGATTGTTTTAAATTTTGTATACTTTAATTATTATTGCTTTGATATTTTTAATTTGCGGTATTATTATTTAATATTATCGTACGTCATTGTACTTAACTATCTTTTATTGTATATTTACTTTGATTTTGTTTGGTAGTTATGTGTTGCTCTCCTTTGCATACTGTGCTTTAATCATTGTTGTTGTATTATTATGTCATCATACTGTAACCCTGTTTTGTGCATAAATAAATAAAATAAATATTATGTTCGTGTCTTTATCTATAATTTATGTAAAGCATGTTGTAAAAACAACAGATTCATTACATGACGTAGAAAACGAACCAAAAGCACTAAACCTGGTAAGTTACTCTTTTTTCAGCTCTGACTTTTCGTCGGTCAAATGAATAGTTAGTTCGCATTTTTTGTCGGTGGTTCAGACACTCTCTGACGCCGCGCGTTTTTCACTGAAGATCCAAAGGTTTACAAACAAACAGCTAGAGTGGGGCAATACCGCAGCAAAAGCCTTTTTGTATAAGGCACAAAGCTAAATAGAAATTGCTTTGGAAATTACATTTACTTTTTGCAGGGGATTGATGTTTCTTGTTTAGTTGTGATATTTATAACTGGTGAATATCCTTGACTTGGTTTCTGGATGTTTGCTTCAACATAGCTCCGGATGTGCATACATTAAGGACAAATTTTGTCCATGCAAACAAGAAAATTCAATTGTTTTATCAAATTACGAGAGCTTAAGGTTCTAAAGGGGTATATAGATTTTGGCTATTCCGAAATGAAATGAAGTTATTTATTTGCAGAGAACATAGTATAATAAGATGATATAGGTAAGATACAATTTGTAAAAGTACATTATGTCCCACTCTCAGAAGAGTACGCAAATTAACTGATAAAATAAAATAAACAAATAAAATTTTTATTTATTACATTTTCTTTTTCTTTATGTCAGTCAAGTTGTAATACAACACATTAATTTAAAAAACATACTTACATTAAAAGATTAAATTAGAAAATGTCAAAGTAGAATATTAATAATTATAAAATGTCAAAGAGAATATTATTTTCAAACTTGAGTAGTTAAATCGATTAATACATAACATAAACAATATCAAGACCATGTTAAGATAGAATGCTGAAAAGTATAATTATAATTTATTTCCAATGACATGAAATTAAATGTAAGCTTAGCAAGAGTGAAACACACTCTTGCTAAGCTTATATTACGAATAAATGATTAACATGTGCTTACATAATCTATTAATTCATTTTACACAAATAAATATGTTTATACGTAGATTGAGTGGTGTAAATAACTATTCCAGTCCTATTATTGGGTTAACTTAAAATAATTTTGGGAAAATTCAAACCTAAATGCCACCGAATATTAGACAGTTGAAGTTTATATCAGCAGGCTGACCTTTCCGACGCCGAAAGTTTCAAGGGCGCACGACAAAGACATCGCCGAACCGAACTAAGTTAGTTCTAAAGAAACAACATTGTTTAATAGTTTGATACTGTGGTGACCTAACTAGCAGCCTGCCGGAGACGGTTTACAGAACTGACGAGTCACTTTGAAGATTCATTATCATCTCGTTTTTATTGAAAAAATATAATAATAAATAAATACATTTAACTTGTTGCTTTGAATGGAATTTCTAAGTTACGAGTATTTTTAGGATTAAAACTATATTAAGCTTTCTAAAACTTAATTTCCAATTTATTTTCAGCATTTCATCGATACTTTAATATTAGTGTTATAGTTTATTTTCGTTATTGAATTTTACCCACAATAAGTTTGGTAGTAAAGTCCATAGGTTTCATACTTTTGTTCAAGCCTATAAATAAAGAAACATAATTCTGGTTTTAGTAGGATAAGGTTATGAAGCAACGTGTCGTTGTACGTCGGGCTGTGATCCCGGGAAACGCCGGATTTCCATCGCCCGGGCATGTTTTCATTAAAGGAAGGTCTCTCTAAATATTCATAGGCTAAACCTTTGCGCGTTAAAACTAGAGTGAAACTGAAAGCTCGCTACCGACAATGATACCAGAAGATATTTAATGCACGTTACTGATACCAGATGTTTTACAAAAGGCATTATAAACGTTTAGGTCATCATTAGCACCTATTTCAGTCGTAAGACTCCAAGGCAATAGAAGAATGCATTGAAAGATTTCAATAGAAACTACTATCCGACTTTTAATTACTTTACTCACTGAGTCAGTGCTTACTGTTTCCAGAAGAGAGATTACTGTGGTTCGGCACTGGAACGAAAAAAAAAAGAAATATTGTTATTCTATTATATATATTTATGTATTTATTGTTCTACTAGCTTTCCGCCCGCGGCTTCGCCTGCGTGGACTACACGACGTTATTCCGCGGGAATGTGATATTTTTCAGGGATAAAAAGCCTATGTTCCTCTCCAAGCTACAAAAGTATCTGTATCCCAAACAGCCAAATCCGTTCAGCCGTTTTGGCGTGATTGAGTAGCAGACATCTAAGCTTTCACATTTATAATATTAGTAGGATTCCTTTCAGTCATACAAAGGATTATCATAAGTATTACGTAAAAAAGTAACAAAAGTCAATTGTTTATGTAGCCAAAACGAATTTTTCATACTGCATCCAAATTCACTACGGCAAATTTAGAAATTTTGTACTATATCTCAAACGTATAGGACAGTAAAAAAACCGGTCAAGAGCAAGTCGGACTCGCGCACCGAGGGTTCCGTACCGTACCATCATAAATAAATAGAAAATAATCGGTGTACATACATATAAAAAAAAAATATACGCGACAAATAGATAACCTCCTCCTTTTCAATTTTTGAAGTCGGTTAAAAACTACAACTGTGCTTCACCCAAACAAAGCAACCTGCGAGTAGGTAGGAAGGAGGATATTTTGGTTGTAAATAAAACGTAAAAACGTTTTCATCGGCGAGGCATAATTATAATTCTTTCAAGAATTTGCGATGTAGAATTTTGCAGTTTTTGGTCAGCGCCATCTCTTGACCGATAATGGAACTAATGTAATTTTTGTTGATGATTTCTGAAAAAGTTTACTATTTAGAGACATCGTTTTATTTTTCCCGTAATCTTTACATAGACTTCTATCACCTAAAATAATTTATCTTTGCAAACGTAAGGTAAGGTGCGTTTTTGCCACTCAACACTAATATATATAACACAATACGTCAAACGTCTCCAAAAATGTTATCTTTGGTAAGTAGATCTATCATTGATTATGGCGTCGCGAAGGTGCACGTATTCTTCAGCGCGCAGCTGCCTTTGATTAGATCGTATTTTAAACTAATCTTTCGGTTTAAATTTTCGTGTACATGTGAACAATAAACTGATTGAATAAGCAACGAAAACGTTGAAAGTATACAAATCTATTCCTTCTCACTTGCAAGTGGTTCAAATTGAAGGTTCCTTTTTATTATAATTGTATGAAGCTCGCGCTCGGACGCCCCGCCTTTTTATACCTTCGGCCGCGAGACGCGTCGAGCGAAGCTTCGAACTGCTAAGCTATCGGGAGTTACACGTGTTGTTGTGAGTCTACCATAAAAGATAGACATATGCTGTCGTGGGATATTTTTTATATAATTTTAAGGAGAACATTTCCGTCATACATAATTTCTGTGTAGCTTTAACCATGAAGGTTGCACACGCGACGGAAGCTTAAAAAATGGAGTAACCCGCTCCCGCTTTCCCAACATTTCCCTTCACTGCTCTGCTCCTATTGATTGTAGCGTGATGAAAAGTACACTATAACCAGCTCAGGAGTGTGAAAAATAACTGTACCAAGTTTCGTTAAAATCCGTCGAGTGTATTTTGTTTCTATAACGGTTATACACACAGACAGACAGACAGACAGACAGAGAGACAGACAGACAGACAAAAATTTTACTGATTGCATTTTTGGCATCAATATCGATCCCTAATCACATCCTGATAGTTATTTTGGAAATATATTTCATGTACAGAATTGACCTCTCTACAGATTTATTATAAGTATAGAAGATGTAAATTTAGACTAAGTTTTATACAGAAATAAATTATTCTATTCTATAATTCTATGCTATTAGTAGTATATTAGTATTCTATTAGTTAGTATTCTTTATTACTTGTGTAGTTAGGTAAAAAAAATACCTAGTGATCTGACTATTTATTTATTTATAGTGGTTCTAATACTACTGCGCTCCGTCGCGGGCCGACGTACATAGTACCTATCACAGACTGTGGTACATATTATAGTTTGATACTAAAACCGTATATGATACCGAAAACCATTTCTACCTAACTCTCAACTTGTGTCGACCTCCATTTAAAACTAGCCGTATCTATTGCGTGTTTAAAACGGTGGGGATATCATAATCCGTCCATTGTATCACTTTTGTTTGCGCAAAATGTCTTAGCTGACGGGTGAGAACTGGGTCAAAGGGACGAGACGGGACGAGACGGGCACAGGGACTTTCAATTGTCTGGTTTTGACAACTTTTGTTGAGCTTTAACAGTTAGATAACGGGGAAATTTACGCTGGAAATAACCCTAGTACATACCAAAGAATAGGTACTATAAATATTCTGTGACTGGTCTCCGAACCGACATCGCTCCTTAATCATTTCTTAGTGTTAGTAAATACTAGAGGATCCTCGCGGTTTCATCTGCGTGGTACCCGTTCCCGTGGGAATATCGGGATAAAATATAGCCTGTGTCACTCGGGAATAATGTAGCTTTCTACTAGTGAAAGAATTTTCTAAATCGGTCCAGTAGTTTCGGAGCCTATTCGATGCAAACAAACAAACAAACAATCAAATCTTTCTTCTTTATAATATTATTAGTATTAGTATAGATTAATATAGATATAGATAAATTCTAGTATCCATAGTGTAACTGGTAGTTTTAAATATATATCACGCATGTTCCATTACTTTTCTGTGATAAATAAAAAAGGGTATAGATAAGTGAACGTGTTGTATTGGTTTACTGTTACAATATAATAAATAGGTACTAACTTTCTGCCCGCGGCTTCGCCCGCGTGGACGACGTTATCCCGCGGGAATGTGATATTTTTCCGAGATAAAAAGTAGCCTATGTTCCTCTGAAGGGTACAAAGTATCTATGTGAAAAATTTCAGCCAAATCCGTTCAGCCGTTATGGTGTGATTGAGTAACAAACATCCAAACATCCAAACATCTAAACTTTCACATTTATAATATTAGTAGGATATAGTAGGAATAAAGTAGGAGTATTTTGCTAGGTTAATGCTGTCATAGATAAGTTTCGATCAAAACAGGCATGCCAAGATAAACTTTTATAAGTGGTGTAAAACTAAAATGGTTGGCAAAACGGTAGCTCAAAACTCCTCTCAAACTATTACTAAAGATAGTACAACGAATTTATCATCCTGCCATATAATCGCGCCAATAAAGATATCGCCAACAAAACTGCTTACTTCTTCCGAAAGAAGGTTCCAGAGAGGTTATATCAAATGTGTAGATGAGAGATAATGCGTGTGAAGAGGGGGGTACCTTCCCCCCTTCTGGGTAATTGAGTAATAACTCATGCTGTGAGCCGCGCGCCTCCGCCGTTCAATATTTTACTCTACCACTATTGAAAAATTTAGTGCGCTCCCGTGATCCACCCACGTTGCTCGGGAGTCGGGATGGAAGGCATGTGTTTACAACGGGAATAAACTTGGTATTACGTGGTATTACTTTGATCACTTTCTGTTGTCGGTACTAGCAAAAGGAATATGCACGAGAGGTTAAGTTTTGTTTTTTATTGTATGTTTTTCTTACACCACCAGATGAAAATTGTTTATATTTCCATTTAAATTTTTTTAACATAAGGAGTATAGTTGATAGCATGGATTAAAATATAGAGTACTTTTTATCCCGATATTTTTAACCGATCCCGGAACGGGAACCACGTGGGTGAAATTACGGGCGGCCGCTACTCAATAAATATATCCAAACGTAAATATATATATCTATTTGAAGTCAACTGTACATAATGTAAACATAATTGTGCGTCAACCAAATATTTCAACGGACGGGTATCCAATTCTCACCTTTTTATATCAAACTGAATGGAAATGGCGACTCGCGGTCCGCGGCGCAATCACTTAGCGGGTGAATAATTCAGAATGTCCGTTCTTATCAAAACCGGCCATCTGACCGTTAGGCTGGGAATACACGTCCGATTTTTCTCTCCGATAGCCTGATCATTGATTGGTTGTTAACAAAAAAACAACCAAATAAAATCAAGTCTGATGATACCGGAGAGAAAAATTTATGCCAGGGCGCAGCGAGCCACAGCGCAGCGCAAAATGCTTACTTAGCACATCAGTGACAGGCCGCCGCAATGCGTTGACGGATTTTGAGTACAGTGTACTGGGCCCCCCTAATTCTATGACGCATAAGTCAAGTGTACGTGCAGTTGAAGTGCAGTTGACGTGTAAAACCGTTTTTGATAACGTGCGGCTTTGACAGTGCGACAACGTTTTCTGTTCCGGTGATAATCTTTGGAACTAAAACAGTTTTCATACGATTTTGACAGCTAATTTCGTATTGCAAGTGGTTCCTCTGTCACGGATGTCACCGGATCAGACAGGATTGGTAGGACTATAGGTTTGCGCCAAACGCAATGAAGACGCGCTGCATAGAATTACGGCGATTGGCCCGCTGTCAGACGTCGCGAAACATCCAATTTCTTAGAGAAACATTCGCTTGTTAATAGCACACTGTGTCAGGACGTAGCGGGGCGGGGCGGGTCGCATCCCACGCAACCAAAATCTGCGGCGGAATGCAGCCCTCTGCTCCCACGGCACAGTGTGCGATAGTTCAAATAAAATTCATACGAGCGATTTGACCTGATTTTTGGGCTGCGACCCGACCCGCTGCGACCCGAACCGCTGCGCCCCAACACAATGATGTACGCGCACCTTACTGTTCGACCATCCGACCGTCGCGCGTCGTCCGACTGCCTTCCGACCGTTCGACCGTCCGACCATACGACTCTCCGACGACCGTCGGGTCATCAGGCCTTGGTCCCAGATATGTTGCTGCTAATCGAATTTGTGAATGGTTTGTGAAATACGAGTGTGGTGTTAATCCTATTAGATTAGATCCTTACTTAGTTTTGTGTTCCCGTTATTTAGTTGTCGTTGACGAAACTATGCTGATTGAGAATGTACCCGTTAGGTCCGAAAACCTTTTATTGTAGAGTATAACTCTTTTCTTTGTTTAATTATGTTGTATAAATAAGTTTCGTGATTAATTAACCAAACTAAGTTTCAGATCTGCTATCTGATAGCTCTCAAATCTAAAGATTTTATGGACGAAAACAATCAGAATTAAGATATTGTCTAGACAGCTTTTGAGATAAAATACCTATTTTGCTAACTTCGAATTATATCATTCAATCTCAAAAAAGGGGCTTCACAAACGAAAGTATTCAGAATAAAAACTAGAGTACTTAAAAGGTTTTTAGGTAATTTATGAGTCTTTGCTTTAGAAGAAAATAAAACCTAAAATATAATCTCGTATAATAATCCTTCAGTTGCAAGTTTCTTATTAGAAGTTGAAAGCTACATGAACTGAATAAATCTTCGAAGCCTATTTTCTCAAGAAATCAAATGCTCAGTTCAACGCACTGTCTGTCTGAGGCATTCTGATCCCAATAGCAAAGCAGTTGGTATGCCTCATGAACACTTGTCTTCACCGCAAACCGCACGTTCAGAGCGAGGCAATAGATTATAGATTAATATTTAGATTAACCACTAGGAGGCCAGCGACACGTCAGTCTCCCATACAAACAAAATACTAAAATAATAGGGGTTAAAGAATGACATTGCCGTTTTTTTCTTTTGTATATATAACTTAACAACTTTTATGATATAAGAAATACATAATTTCTTTAATATTGCGTTACATTAAGACCGTATCGAGCAGCTCTTGATAATTTACTTAATAACCACGATAGTTCATTATTTACATAGAAAAAGCTTATCTCGAAAGTTACGACTATTTTTGTTTCCAGAATTTCGTACTTTATCAGTTGTAACTTAGTGAAAATATTTTTTCTTGCTCTTAACGAATATGTCATTTAGTAGTTAAAATGACCATAAATACGTGTTTGAAACTTTGTATAGTTACAGAATATTAGTCATTGAATAAATTACAAAAAAGTTAGTATGGGAAAAAATATTGTACAAAAATCTCCATACAAAAAGGCAATTTGATACTTTAACCCCTAATAATTTAAAATTTGAGCATGATTGACTGTACTTGTGATGTTATTCGGATTATAACAGTATTTATCTAGGTCGCTATTAAAAAAAATCCAAAATACCTATCCTATAAAAAATAAAGCCAATCACATTTTTCCATACAAAACTGCAATTCGCATTTATTTTAAATTGGGAAAGTATTTTTTTAATAAGGACGTTGATAAATGCGGTCTTTACGCTTTTATACTTTCTTGGGAATAAAATCCCAAGTACAGAAAATAAAAGTATTTTTTTTAATTATTTTGGTATTTCGTTTGTATGGGCGGCTCACGTTGCCGGCCTCTTAAATATAAAAACTTTACCGTATGTAATCTGACCTTAATCGACTATTATTAAAATAGAAGAAGGGACTAATGTTCTTTCAAAGCTTAGCTCAAACTGATAAATAGACTACTCGACCTAAGGTTATGAGGTCATCGTTAACTTGCAATAGCGGCTAAGTATGTCTAGAAAACAAGTGTCTGCACCGCAAGCCACGCTCGGAGCAAGACAATAGACTAACTGCGTGCTTATAATAATGATTACTTCTCTAATAACATTATAATATCTATGACTTTACTCGGTTATAATTTCCGAAAATAGCTAATAGTTTGTATTAAAAACTGTTAACTGATGAGGAAGTACTTTTCAAAACATGGTAATTCCATAATTACTGATTCTAGAAATATATAAAATTAACAAAGGCCAAAATTTAATAAACGTCTTCTGAAAACCTCGGCGTAATATGACGCTAACCTTTACTAATATTATAAAGAGGAAAGATTTGATTGTTTGTCCGAGTGACATAGGCTATATTTTATCCCGATATTACCACGGGAACGGGTGCCACGCGGGTGAAACCGCGAGGATCCGCTAGTTGATTATAATTTGAAAATAATAGATAAGACTAATGTTCAAAGCACAGCTCCGATTACTGAATAAAGCGTGCTTTACGTACAGTTATTATGACGTTAGTATCAGTTGTTGGCGAATAGTAGAGCGGCTGAAATGCCTCGTAAACGCGTGTCTGCGCCGCAAACCGCACGCTCACAGCAAGGCAATAGACTAACCGCCTGATTATAGGTAAATGGGACAACCTCGCTGTAATATGACGTTTATTGATATAATAATTGATACATTTATTATTTTACAACGAAGAGCAAAGGTGACTGACTCATCTTTCAACTTAGAGCTCATGATCCTGAATTAGTTGCGCTTTTCTGTACCTTCAATCTTACAGAAAGTATTGTTCTACAGGATCCCTGATTAAATCAGATATAGGAAAGCAGAATTGAGTTGGAAAAGGGTTATGGCGTTCGTTAACCATCTGACAGGCCGTATACAGTTAGCCATTATTAAACATCAACCCCACGTCTTAACCCGATACGGACATTAAAATCTTCTGTCCCATGCCAGATTGAGGTCGCACATCACACAAGTTCCCTTATCGGCCCGTAACTTACCCATGGAATAATTATAGTAACGCGTGTCTCATAAACGACGGATATGGAAATTTTACGAGGATATTAAACCTTTTTACAGGAAGCATTTGGGATTTATCAGACACCAACGCGCCCTGGGTAAATCACCCCTTAAATATAGCACAGATTCTACGAACGTGAAATATTCAATGTTGGAGGTTTTCATATCGTTTTATTTATTGAGATTGCGCCTATTGTGTAATATTCGGTGAAGTGAAAAAGTAACTGTACGTACGTACGAAAAATTATTGAGAAGCTAAATTCATTCGATATCAAACATTTACACTTTTGTAGACGAAACAATTTTTGCGAATATTTTCCGAGATACTTTGAATCAACATTTATCGGTTTCCATATTTACTTGAAAAAAACTTTATAATATTGAATACATTTGAAATTTCATAAACTTGCTAAGGCAGTTTATAAAACGTTTGATGTCTAATTTTACTATTACCACAGAATATAAATAATAGTACCAACAATTACTTCTTTTCTATTTTAATACGCATCGTCCATTTATTACGTACCTGCCCAGCTTTGAACTAGACCTTCCAAACTACTTATTCACTTCGAGGAACATTTTTCTGCGAGGAATACTAAAATATTTGAAGCTTTAATTGAAAATATATTTCTTTTGATCAAATATTTAAATTCGCCACGATATTTTTCTCAGATAAAAAGTAGAAAAAAATAAAACAAGTCTATGTAAATATTTTCTTGAAAAAAGCTTTTTAATATGTAGTTTGTAACCTCAATTCAATGAAAACTCAGAAATGAGATTGAAATCCATTTCTCGCGTAGCTTCTTTATGATTTTGAGAAAGAGTCGAAAGATTTTTATGATTCCTCGTGTTATATTCCAGAAACGAATGTGGATACTACACGTCGCTTTAATGGAGCTTTTAACGCACATAGCAGCTTCGATCTCGTTTAATTTCACAGCTGAATAAATCACGATTTGTGTCACAAAATTATTTAGGTAATATTTCTTACTTAGGTGCCGAGCTTGAGATTTCATAATGTAAGACTGTCCTTATGTGAGTGGTTTTTCAATTTTTTTTTATTTCAGTTGCGGCTATGGTCTAGTGGTTTACACCACAGGTTACACATCCAGATGTCCCGGGTTCGATTTCCAGTAGGGGTACATATTGTATTCGGTTTGGTTGGTGATAGGCTTTGTTCTTAGTCCGCCTGGCTAGCTACCACTTCGAAATCATCTATGTTGAGACTATGAAGCTACTGACTTGGTTACATCACAAAGACAGTCGTTCTCTCCTCGTCTAATTAGAAAGTTTGATGCCCTAGCACTTTGAAAAAATTTAAGATAATCTATGCTAATATTATAAAGAGGAAAGATTTGGTTGTTTGTTTGCATCGAATGGGCTCCGAAACTACTGGACCGATTTCGAAAATTCTTTTACCATTAGAAAAATACATTCTCCCAGGGTGACAAAGGCTATATTTTATCCCGATATTCCCACGGGAACGGGTACCACGTGGGTAAAACCGCAAGGATTCGCTAGTTTAAAATAAAAAAGGTACTTGTTTGAGTTGCTAATATCTCTACAAACATTTTAAAAGAATAAATTAAAAAGGCAGTAAAAAACCCTATTGCAACTTCGAAGAAAACCCATGTGGCACTTTGTCAATAAAGTCACATACACAATTGTGTAACAATACAAGGACATCCACCTAATTTGACATGTTCAGTCCCAAACATATTGAATGTCTTTTTATGACAGAAGCAAGACGAATGTGCCGTCCGACGGAGTGTAAACACTTAGCGGACCCTCGTTATGCAAAAGCTTTCCCCGACAGCAGGCAGGATTACGCGATTTTTATCTCGACTGTAGCCTGTACTGCATAATGCGGACCGCCAGAAACTTCTTTGGCTCACTGGGCAACTATATAAGGCGAACAAAGCTTGCTTATGCTTGAATTACTGAAGGAAATTTAGGGATGGTATTGTAGTTATGCTACTTACGCCCGAATACTCGTACGCTACTTATCTTTGGGAGCGTCTCAAACATCGCCCTGTCACTTTAAATGTCAAACGTATGAAAGAGATGCCATGATGTTTGAGACGCTCCCAAAGATGATTTGCGTTTGAGAATTCAGGCGTTAGCATGTAAGGTGGTTGTTATTAATTTGCTATTTGAAGCCCTAATAATATTATAAATGCGATTTGTTTGTTTGTCTGTATGTTCCGTTTTCACGTCAAAACGGGTGAACCGATTTTGATGAAATTTAGAATGGAGATAGTTTGAGATCATAGGAAGGAAATAGGCTACTTTTTACCTCGGGGATTAGGCTCATTCCAATGGAAAAATAACTTTTCCCGCGGGATAATGTCGTGTAGTCCACGCGGGCGAAGCCGCGGGCGGGAGGCTAGTATTATATAGTTGCTTTCGATTTGGTGTGTATACAAACCTTTAAAAGACTGTAATTGGAACTTATGTGATAAATTTTGAATGAAATTCCCGAAAATTAAAACTGTGTCTTAGATATTTAAATAGTTATACCACAGCCATCTCTATCGTCTTCTACAAGCCATGCGCATAAAGTTGGCAACGTAGTTTTAAGTGAACCGATTTGACACCGTTTGCACCGTTTGACAGGTAAACAGCGAGTAAACCTCGAGTACTGAATCCTATGGAGATGGCATATCTTCTATACATCTATACAAATAAATAAAATTGGAGTGTCTGTTTGTAACATTAAATAACCGCTTTTTACTACGTGCATATGATTAAATATACGGTACATATACCAAAATTACATGTTTTACAATTTTTGTCTGTCTGTCTGTTTGTTCCGGCTAATCTCTGAAACGGCTGGACCGATTAATACCACCTCACTTTTTCGTAGGTATGCCACCTCCATAGGATTTAGTACTCAGAGGAGTAAACCGGTTCACGGCAATGTTGCCGTTCTGTATCATAGCATGGCTTGTAGAAGACGATGATAGAGACGGCTGTGGTTATACCTACCTACTCTCATTACATATTTAATACCGATAAAATCTAATCACATGTCTTATTATATTGATTGTCTTAAATAGCATTTATTTCTTTCTTTATAAAACTTCATTCCCTGCAAGAAAATTCAGTAAGAGCATTCGATCTGCGACAGCTTTCATGTTTACAACTGTTATAAAATTGAAAGTCAATTTCAGTTGTAAACTTTTCTAGTATTTTTCAAGTTTTACAGTTATTATGCTGCATGCTTTATGTCATGATTGTTTGAAAATTTATATATAAACTTTTATATAGCTACGTTTTATTCTTCATATTTACTATCTTACTTTTTATTATCATATAGTGAACTATACAATTAATAACTTAAAGTATTCAAATAAAGTGCGCAGTGGTTCGGCGCGCTCGGCCTGCTATCGTTGAAGTTAAGCAACATACATTGGAATACGCTGCCTGCGCATGTATTCCCCGATCATTACAACCTTGGCGTCTTCAAGGCAAGAGTGAATGGGCACCTACTGGGTAAGCATGCTACACCATAGACTGCATCCTGTCTGTTTAGCAAGATGGCGGTCAAATGCTTAACCAGTTTTTATATAAAAAAAAAAACTTTCGCAATGGTCGGTCACGGGATGGGTGACCAAGAAAACAAATTCTTTAGCTCGTCCATGCTTCAAGAGGTACATTAAAGCTTTGGTACCAGCTGCGTTTACAGTTTAGAATGCCCACTAATCTGCACTGGGGTCATGCATGGCCCGTTCTCCTTATCCATCCATAAGGAAGGCCTGGTGCCTCAGCAGTGGGGACATTAAATGGCTGATGATGATGATGATTTAAATATAAATGTAAAATACTTTCATGAAATTTAGGCATTATTGTCTAGAATTCCTATCGCTCCATATTTCATACTTGAACATAACTTTTACTGGACAGTTTATTTCCGCGATGTCTAGTAAAATATATATTCTCTTTTCAATTATTTCGTGCATTTTTGCAATACATCATGTTTCCCAAAAATTGTGAAAGATATAAAAAGGTAAGTTTACTACGAATAATAATAATAAGAGTAACATTATATATTTTTTTTTTTTTTTTTTATTGGATCGTCATAATAATTTTCTGTACTTATCTTAAAACTACTTTAGTTAGTTTTTTTCATAACATCTTACTTTACATCCGGCCAGAATTAATAACCTATCCAAAGATAGGGATAGGTGCGATCCAGATTAGTTGCTAGGCAACACCTAGCAATACCCTGGCAACTGTCGTTAATTCTATGTTAATATCAAGCGTTGCATAGCAACTAATCAGGGGGCCAAGCCTGCTAACGTTAAGTCACAATCGTGTCTCAATCGTATCTCAATTGTAGTTCAGTTGTAGTGCTTTTTTAAACACTAGTTGCAAGAGTTATGACAGTATGATGTGATGTGAATGTAGTGTGTGGTGTGACCATCAATAGTATTGTGAAAAAAGTACATATTTCTTGTAACTAGTGTGGAAAAAAGCACTACAACTGAACTACAATCGAAACACGATTAGGACACGATTGTGACGTAAAGTTAGCAGAATTGGCCCCCTGGATCGCACCTATCCCTATCTGTGGATAGGTTATTAATTCTGGCCGTTAGACAACACAACAAAAAGAAAACAAAATTACCGTAGCCTTAGTATAGCACGAGTGACTGTCGTCATGATAACCGTTATCGTGATTGTATTATTTTGTATAAAAACCAGAACAGCGCCTCTTTAATTCTATACATATTTGACAGCAGCACTTTTACAGCTTTAGAAGTACAGTGCCAGATACTTTTCTGTTCCGGTGGCCAGAATGTGAAACTAGCGTGTTTTTTTTTTTTATTTCATTTTGCTGTCATGTTGATGTCCAATCATGAAGTTTGACTTAATACTCTGAGGTAACTGGAGCTCTCACCCTGAATAAAAAAGTGTCGCCAGCAAATTTGACATTTATGTATGTAGTGGCAGGTAGTGGCTGTCAGTTGTCTCATATGACCATATGTATTTTTTTAAAGTGTAGGTGAGACGGAAGACAGCCTCTGTGTTATTTGTGGTATTCAAAAAATTGTTCGTACTGCACTCTCCAGTTACCTCAGTATTAAGTCGAGCTTCATGTGTCCAACCATAGCGCTGCTGGCGGCTGAAGGTCTTAGGGCGTTTGTGCACTACACTGAATTTTACCGATCCGGAAAAAACGGATGCTTGTATTTTAAGAATCAATTATTATAAATAATAGAATTTATTTATTTCGTGTAGTTTAGGGTTCGAAACATTGAAACTACACGAAATAAATAAATTCTTACTATTATAAATGATTAAATTATTAAAATACAAGCATCCGTTTTTTTCCGGATCTGTAAAATTCAGTGTGGTGCACAAACGCCCTTAGAAGTCAGGGCCGGTTAAATTGCTACAAAAAAAAGAAAACCGTTCATAGCGCCGCTATCACCGGAACAGAAAAGACTGTGCCAGTATACGGCATTGTTTACTATTCGATTACCATAACGGTAGTTTTTCATGCTAGGGGTACAAATCAACTAACGATAGCAAGTACAGTAAAATACTAGCCATGCACACATTAAAATCAATGATTTGTCATAGAAGTAAATATCGTTTGTATTACATCGTCCTAAGTTTGTTTGTTTAATCGTTAATAATTAAATAGAGGTCTCTATTTAATTATTAACGATTAAACAAACAAGCTATGTACATCTATACTTATAATAAAACAGAAACGGAAAAAAAGTCCGTACATGAAATATTTTTTAGAAAGATATTAAAATTTAAAGGATAGATATAATTTAAATATATAATTAATTTAAACGATAGATATAAATTTTTTTGTTTGTTTGTCTGTTTGTATGTTCACTTTTCACGCAAAAATTACTGAACGAATTTTTATCAAATTTTGTGTAGTAATAACTTATAATGTAGGTCAACATATAGGGTACCCACCTTTTACTGCGGGAAAATTTCTTTATTTAAAAAAAAACGGCGACAAACTTATGTTGTTCTGTTTGTAATATGTTCGCTTTTCACGCAAAAACTACTGAACGGATTTTTACCAAATTTTGTGTAGTAACAACTTATAACCTGGGTCAACATAATTGCGGGAAAAAAAAATATATATTTAAAAAAACGTTGACAAATTTATATTTTCGGACGTATGCACACATTTTGTATAAAATGAACTACAAATATAAGTTCGTATTAGTATTTTTAGTGATTTAATTATAAATAAAATAAACAAATACAAAAGTAATTTCACCGTGCGTACGAAGTCGCGGGCAACAGCTAGTATATAATAAAAACACAACAAAGATACTCTCTGAACATTTCCCCGCCGCGTGTCGCACCGGAACTCACGTGCCCTCCAAATTACTACCCATTCTCCCAGATTTATGCAATCACATCGAAAAGGATTATTTTAGGACACGCCGTAACAAGAATAGAAAATAAAAATAATATGTTTTTGTAACGAAATGTACCTACGTAACGCAAACAGGAAAGAGTTATTTTCAGATAATTTTTATAAGTTGGGTATATTTTTGCAGTTAAAGGTTAGAAACATCTGTCAGGAGCAGGTTTCGACATGTTATGAGCTTGTTCTATTATATTAAGTCCTCCATCGTGATTACATTTGTTGTTCTACTTGTAATTTGTTTTGGAAATTGATACGAATACAATCTATATCCATACTAATATTACAATTTTGAAAGTGTGTTAGTCCGTATTTCACGTCAAAACAGAGCAACGGATCGGCGTGATTTTTGATAAGGGGATAGATTAGGAGCTAAAGAGTAACATAGGCTACTTTTTATCTCGAAAAAACATCACTTTCCCGCGGGATAACGTCGTGTATTCCATGCGGGCGTAGCCGCGGGCGGAAGGCTAGTTTTGAATGAATAAATATAAAAATCAGACCAGACCATAGAAAAATTATGAAAAATCCTCGTTTCTACCATGACGAACTCAAGCTTAAACAAGAAAAATTTAAGGCATAAATTACGTATTATACATAATGTTTAAATAATAACTGAATGAAAATATTATGTTATTATTAAGGTTTAGTCGATAGCTAACTGGGTCAGGCCGTAGATTTTGCCACAAATAGCGCAATGGTGACGCAAAATTTTCTACGAGTCGGTCGCACAAAGTGGTGCAAAATGGTAGCGCAAAATTATTAAGGAGCACGTACATTAATGTGATTTTATTTAACATACATGTACTATCAAGAGGTATTGTATCAAACTAGAAAAAGAAACACGATGTTGGTATGTAAGTATGTTTAATTAATAATTAACAATAATGTACCTATGAGTAATTCTTTTTTATATATTGCGCACAATGAAAAGTTAAACAGGATGACAAAAACTAGTAAGTACCTATGTATGATGTGTTCATTTAAAAAAAAAATACATTTAATTTGTTAGATGGAGGTATTTGGTATTATTCATTATTAATTATATAAATATAATACAACTTTAAAATTTATTTCAACTCTTTTCAATGTTTGAGAGTCCATTACTTTGACTCTAGCAACAACCTGCTTGAAGTATCACTTTTAAAAGGACCTGCCAACCATTAGGATGCCAAAAATAATAAAAAAAATAGATCTGTCAATAAATAAAAAGTTACATGGGTTTCAAAGTTAGTATGAAAGTGACGAAATTCCAAAACTTATAAAATACAAAATAAAAAAACTTTGGACCTAGGTAAAATCTTTGAGGCTGGTTAGGTAGCAGACCACCGCACCTACCCCTATTTTCGTATGTTTAACGTTCTGCCGAACACCCTGTACTTATAGAATATTAATAAAATCTAACAAATCAATTAATAGTAATGCTAGTCATGTTTTTTAGCGGAATTACAGCTAAAAGTAATTTCAAAATAATAAAAAACTTGAAAACCTTGTGTGCATGCACTATTATTCAATAGCGTAAAATAAGTGGCGCAATTTCTACGCAACCGGTATCGCAAAGTGACATAAAGACAGTTTTGCGGAACCGAGGCGCAAATGAAATCGATTATAACTCTTAAAATATACTATTTAACAAGGCTAGTTTAACATATACAGATCACACACATCTAATTAAACCATGCGCAACAACAATTATAAGTTTTAATCAAAAACTTACCTTGAAATCTCAAAAAATGCACTCTGCAAAGTAGGCGACACTTTTCACTTTGATCGGAGTTGACACCGAAATGTCAAAAAATATGGTCGTCAACGCTGCATTGACCATAGAATACGATACTTTGGTGATGCCAGCACTCAAACAAAATCTTAATAAATGTTTTAAAACCATAAAATGGGTGAAAATGGTTGCGCAATATAAGTAGCGCAAAGAAATGGTTTTTCAAAAAAAAAATCTTATTGCCGAAAATTTATCTTTTTTCTTAGGAAAGACGCAAAGATATTAAAGGAATGGCAACCTTATTATTATTTTATAACGTCAAATCAAACAGCTCATCAATAAGTTAAAAAATGATAATTTTATCGATGTTTAAGCTGTACACCTACCACTGCGGATTCGCGGTTTTTATAAAAAATCCGTCACTTTTGGGAGGGAAATGTCAAATAGTTTTCCAAATATATAAACTTATCCAAATATCTATATCTGCCTTGGTTTGCTATTTCTTAGGAAACACGATGATAACATTGAGACATTTCTAAGAGTACTATATTTAAAATTATATGAGGCGGAGACTTTTGTACCCTCGAATGTGGCAAAATCTACGGCCTGACCCAACTGGCAAAAATTTATAGTAACTATTTAGGTACGTTGTTGCGCTATACATTATCATGTTTCGATGGTAAGCGATGTGTTTTCTTTCTTTTTCGGTTTTAAAAAATTAGGCTAGTGTTTATGTACCTACTAGATATCTAACATTTAAATCCTATTATCTCATTATGAATCACTACATAGTATAAAACAAAGTCGCTTTCTCTGTCCCTATGTCCCTTTGTATGCTTAAATCTTTGAAACTACGCAACGGATTTTGATGCGTTTTTTTTATTAGATAGAGTGATTCAAGAGGAAGGTTTATATGTACTTTTTATCCCGATATTCCCACGGGAACGGGAACCACGCGGGTGAAACCGCGGGCGGCCGCTAGTTATGAATAAAATAACGCAACTCGTAGAAGTATATCGCAGTTCGTTAAACTAAACAAATTTACGCCGCACACGGATGTAATTTGGTTTCTCAATTTTAAATTAAACTCGCAAGTTCTAACCGAAATGCATATTTTAACTTCCAAAAGTTAATTTAGAGTTTATGCATACAAAAGTCCGCGACAAAATAACAAAACTGTGCAACGGACGCATTTCTATTTTGGGAAGGAAGTAGAGTATGAAAATACTATGGAAATTAACATATTACGAGTATATATCCGATTCATAAGCATTAATTTTATTTAATCTATATGAATAAAAAATTATGACTATGAATATGACTATATCTATCTTAAAACTTGGGTTTGGAATGCCGACATCTGCGAGTTTTAAGTGACTAACTTATTTTCGTATGAGATTTTATTTTGCGTAGGAGATCAAAACTAACGTAGCTATAAAGTTAATAAAATTGTCCGAGACCTTTTATTTTCTAATTTTCATTCAATCAAGGCATGGAAATTTGACACAAATTAAAAAATATGTTTTTTAGTACCCACTACCTATTTATTTATCTATACAAAAAATATTGTAAAGAGGAAAGATTTGTTTGTTTGTTTGTTTGCATCGAAAGTACTGGACCGTTTTAGAAAATTCTTTCACCATTAGAAAGCTTCCTTCTTCCCGAGTGACATAGGCTATATTTTATCCCGATATTCCCACGGGAACGGGTTCCACGCGGGTGAAACCGCGAGGATCCGCTGGTTTAAGCTAAATAGACTTCAGAATTGTCATCGTGTATTACAATGGTGTATATTTCTGTACAGACAACTCATCCCGGTGTGTTCCATGCAATCCGCTTATGCGCCATCCCCACCGCGGCAATACCGTAAAGAGAGCCGGCATTATCCGCCATGTTCCGGCCGAAAGAGCAGGGATCTAGCACAATTACTGGACACGCTATTGTCATCGCCGTGCAGGGGTAGGCAAAGGGTGAATGATACCTCCGACAGGTAACTACTGCAACAGTGATTTTAAAATATTAAGCAGTTTAAGAAGAGAGTAGGTAGTTGCTTTAAGGTTTTGGTTTTTAATTCATAGTTTTATTGTGTAGGTACGTATTTTGTTGTATTGTGTCCGAGGAGCCCGTGGCGCAGTGGATAGCGCGCTCGGCCTGCGATCGTTGAGGTTAAGCAACGTTCGCAATGGTCGGTCACGGGATGGGTGACCAAAAACTTTTCATCTCGAGCTCCTCCGTGCTTCGGAAGGCACGTTAAGCCGTTGGCTCCGGCTGCACTTGCAGTCGTTAATACCCACCAATCCGCACTGAGCCCGCGTGGTGGGTCATGGCTCATTCTCCTTATTCATCCATAAGGAAGGCCAGTGCCCCAGCAGTGGGGACATTAAATGGCTGATGATGGTGATGGTGGTGTCCTTATTGAGGAGCCCGAGAGGAGCCTGTGGCGCGGTGGTGAGCGCGATCGTTGAGGTTAAGCAACTTTTGCAATGGTCGGTCACGGGATGGGTGACCAAAAACAACATTCATCTCGAGCACGTTAAGTTGTTGGTCCCGGCTGTATTTGCAGACGTTAAAGGCTCAAACAAACTGAGCTTATGTGATCTGACGCCACGTGTTAACACGCCGTTTTTATATGGCCGTTATTGACGTGTTATAAGATAAGATAAGTGTGCTTCTAGTCCATAGATTTACCATGAAAACCGATGTCTTCTGACGGACGTAACATCACATACGTGGCATCACATAAGCATAAGCTGTTTGAGCCTTAAGGCGATACTCGGAAAAAATGTGTTGAAGCGAGATAACAATGAGAAAACGACGCGCGCTGGAGCGAGACCGATTTTGCAGATTAGGCGAAAAAAAAACAAAATCACTTCGTATTAAAAAACTACAGCGATTTTTAAAAAAATGCTTCTATACGATCCTCAATATTATTGGTGTCCACTAATTAAACCAATTTCCAATAGTGTAAGTAACCCCATTTAAGAATAATCTTCACTTTTCGTATTTTTTAAAGGTCTTTTCGAAAAGAAAAAGTGTCGAGGCAAAATCATAAAATCGTGTTTTTGAAACTATACGAATCTAGATAAAGGTATGAAGAAATATATATCTTATTACCAGATTTGTAACAACTGTAACCGTCCTATAGTTTTAAATCAAAAAGTCTATATTTTTTCGAGTAGCGCCTTAATTCCAACCTGCATTGGGCCCGCGTGGTGGGTCATGGCCCATTCTCCTTATCCATCCATTTCGAAGGCCAGTGCCTCAACAGTGGGGACATTAAATAGCTAATGATGATTAGGTACTAATTTTCATTATCAACATTTTAAAATACTTACCTACTAACTTTAGTAAAAAAAAAACAAAAACTTTATAAATGCGGACTTGCAAAGTCTAGTGTGCAAGTTACTCCCGTTCGTTTTGTGAATCGGTACTATTTTATGTCGCGTCACTGCTGACCAAGACTAGGACTAGATGGCTAGGACCTACCTATATTATCTTTGCTTTTGGAGACAACTCTTTTGTCCAGCACGGATCTATCATCTGATTGATTAAGTTAGCTGTAGGTAAGCTTTTATTATAATACCTATAATAAAGTGACAAATAAAGTGACTTTGTAATCATATCAGTTGCCCTAGCACAAAAAAACTGTCGTTATGGTAACGCCTTTTTTACGTTACGGGTATCGGTGTCAAGCCGAAAGTAACAAGAACTTAACTTAGTAAAACAATAATTCGTGAATTGTAACCTATCAAATACATATGGACTACTACTACTACTACGACTTCAGACAGATCAGTAAGTTCCAAGATTAATTAGAAAAAGTCCCGCACTTTCGTCTTTTAAATCGAATAATCTTATGTATATTTTTTTTCATTTTCATGTGGTTTTTGGGAAGCGAGTTCTTGTTTGTAGTTTATTTTTTAATGCAGATTTTTTTAGAATAAAAGTAACGGTTGTCCCCTTTGTTTGCCCATGCTCAATTTTTATTGTATCGTACAATGCATGGAGTGTCCCTGTAATGGAGCGATTACAACGTCATTGCTAGGCGGGCGGCCAGCAGTAGGGCGGGCCAAAGGCGGAAAAACGCGGGTAATCGGGAATAATTGATTCCCGGACGACCGGGCGCGTCCGGGACCCTGGACCCGGACGCCGGACAGACGACGCGGTGCCGTGCTGTGGTGCATGGTTATTGCTGTGCTATTTAAATTGATGGGCGGTTTAGGGAGATAAGCGTATTGCTTTTTTTAAGTGCTGCTGTTGCAGTTTATTGAAAAGGTAAAGAATTTAGGTGAAAATGAAACGATTGTGACTTTATAATGAATGGTTGCAACTAATTTAATGATTGTTGAAGTTAAAATAATACCGTTTTATAGCGCGTTTTATATCTGGCTATGGGCTGTATTTCTGTAACAGAGATGTTAACTTTTTAAATGGTAGTTGTTATAGTATAAAACACCTATCAAGCGATTTGGAACGTTAATATCAAAACTAAATTGTTTGAGCATTTCGGCCTTCCACCAAGTAATGTCCATTTACAACAATAAAATTTAATCATAATAATTAAAATAAGTTTAACACTGAACATTCATTTTAAATTGCTCATACGAAGAACAATTTAGAACAAAGTTATACAGTTGTTTTGTTCACGTCAGTCAAGCGTCAATTTAGATTCTATGAAGAGTGACAAAACAAGTTATTTTTGTAGGCATATCTCTGTTTTAATAAGAAAATAGACATTGACATATTTGAATGAAATATCAAAATGTGACATAGTTTTCCAAGAAACTTAACACCAATAAGTACATACTCGTATTTGTTTCAGTAATCAAATAAAAAAATAACTTCTTACATTCACACCAATTATCTAAGTCCATTTTAATTTTATTAAGAAACTGTATCATGAAAAACTTTGATAACGGATAAATATATACTTAAATACTTTTTTTTGTAAATACATTCTTAATATACATAGTAAACGCCCAGCCCAAGACAAATAGACATGTTCATGCACACAAATATTTGTCTTGTTCGGGAATCGAACCCGAGACCACTGACGCAGAAGGTAGGTAGCCTACCTCTGCGCCAAATCGGTCGTCAAATAACAATTATTGAATTATTGACAGGTGTACCAAATTATAATAATATAATTTCACAAAGAAACTAATTAAGACCTAAACTCCAAAGCAGTTCAAATTGTCAGTCTGTTTCTGGCAAGCATCAAGTCTTTAGGGGTAGGGACTGTCAGTCGTCAGTGGCTGTCGGCCTGAGGCGGTCGCGCCGATAATTACTAACTTAATTGATTATGTAGGGCAGAGGTACCCTTGTGGCCACTTTAAGGATTTTTTGACTTTTAAGCACTAAGTACTAAATGGTCTTAGGTATTTAAGACACAAATTATATCTTAAATTATAGATAATTTATCTACCTTTAAAGGTACATTTTTCAAATTTATAAAAGTAAAATAGTTTTTTTTATATTACACACAATGTGTGAGAGGGTACCAAATGTACCGGTTTTGGCCACTTACTGATAGTCAAACTTTTGTAAGTATTGCAAAAAATCAAAACCAAACCCAGGTAAAATCAATATATTCTAATGCGCTAGAAACCAGTCAATTGCAAAACAACAATTGAATTGTAAAAAACAAAGGTTTATAAAGTATTTCATCCAAAACAAATTTCTTAAAATTTTCATACAAGACATTTTTTAAAACAGAAAATGGAATCTTATAACATAAGGAATTCTAACGGTTGTTATTATTACCTTAAAATAAGTACGCGTAGGTTAATATTTTCGCAGATTCCAGAGGAATAGAAAAAATAGTGAAAACAAATTCACTCCCTGTGTGCATACCATCAACTTTAAGACAGCGATTCAAAAATAGCGCGATGCAGAATAGGTTCCTAAAATGAATTGCTTTCTTTCGTACTATGACCTTCTAAAAACTGGATCGCAAATGAATTGCTAAATGTGAATAACCGAACGATTTGTGTCCTTATTTCTTCTACCCGTTTCTTTCACTCGATTCTGTCATGCCCGGAGAGTGAGTGGGACGGGTATAACCTGCAAGTGTCATGTTAGCATGGCCGAGTTATAAGTCAAATAAGAGTATGTGACAGCTTAGCGGCTGTGAAATGTCACACTGAATCGCTGTCATTGATATTAAGCTGTCGTGGTACGAATAAGCGAAGCAGATCAGTTTAGGTCCTAAACAAAACCGCAATAAGAGTTGATGATAGGCACCCTGTACTAACCCCCTTTCAGATTTCATTTTGTGGCAAAACGGGAATCAAAGTACTTCTGAAGCTTCATTCAAGCCTAAATTCATAGCTATCTGACTTTTATAAGCAGATAATAACGTTTTCATAACAAAGAATTAATAAGCTTTTCAGGTATATTTTTATTTCTTTGCATTCACAATGCAAATTTTATCATTGGAAATATTGAAAATGAAGTATTAGAAAAAGTCGACCCGTCTCACAACTATGTAACTCTGATTTGACTTTTCAGGCTTATTAAAGGTATAGTTTACCTATGTAATGCCCGAATACTCGTATGCTACTTATCTTTGGGAGCGTCTCACACATCGCCAAGTGGCGCTACTCGGAAAAAGTATGGACTTTTTGATATAAAACTATAGGACGGTTAGAGTTGTTATAAATCTGGTAAAAAGATATGTATTTCTTCATATCTTTATCTAGAATCGTATAGTTTCAAAAACACGTTTTTATGATTTTGCCTCGACACTTTTTATTTTCGAAAATACCTCTAAAAAATACGAAATATCAAGATTATTCTTAAATGAGGTTACTTACACTATTAGAAATTAGTTTAATTAGTGCACACCAATAATATTTAGGATCGTATAGAAGCATTTTTTAAAAATCGCTATAGTTTTTTAATACGAAGTGATTTTGTGTTTTTTTTTGCGTAATCTGCAAAATCGGTCTCGCTCCCGCGCGCGTCGTTTTCTCATTGCTATCTCGCTTTAGCATATTTTTTCCGAGTATCACCTTAATGTCAAACGTATGAAAGAGATGCCATGATGTTCGAGACGCTCCCAAAGATGATTTGCGTACGAGAATTCGGGCGTTAGAGAAACAAATCCGTCTTCAAAGTCCATAGCTTAAGCACCTGAGTTCTGGGCATCAGAAACTACGTCGTCGGTACTAGGAACACCCAGATCCGCGACAAATGTAAAAACTCTATACTAGATTCTACCAAATACTCTACTAAGTTGTAATGTAACACTAGAAGAAAATTTAAAACACAAAAATAAAAAAACAAGACCTAATAAAAAAAACCCAATGAGAGAATTGAAAATGCTATACTAAAAAACGAAAAGTTGAATCGTTTTTACCCGACTGCGAGAGAAGGAGGGTTCCCTGCTACAGCCTAAACGGTTTGAAGGATTTTAACGTATGAGATGTCGTTAGATTTGTCTTGATAGTGCGAGTGACACTGGGTACATTAAAAAAAACAATATGGCGGATTTTTGAGTGCATATTGCAAAATAAAAAAAAAAATTTCTTCCAACCCCTATCGAGTGGGGTATCAAAATGAAGGGTTTTCAATAGCGATTTCTAAAATATATATAACTTGCACTTTTCTAAAACTCATTGCATTAATTTATCTTAATAAAAAAAAAGAACATACTAATTATTAACTTGCTTCTTACTATTATTAAATTTACATAAGAAAGGCTAGGAAAAGATTTATTGATAATGAACTAAAAAGTCTAAAATAAAAGCATAATTATTAAAAAACAAAAAACCCGATTGCAAAAATTAACCACAAAAAAGGGAAAAACATGCTTTTTAATTTCCCATTACAGTCAGGGGACTGTTCGCTGAAACACTTTATAAATTAAAAAGTTCTCTGACTGCAATGGTAAATTTTTTGCAGTTGGGTTTTTTGTTTTTTAATAATTATTAGTGTAGATTCTAGCAATTTGCTGTGTTTATATAAAATGGAAATCATAAAATGGTTTATTTCTATCATCCCGGTGAATTGCATATTCATTTGCATTAATCTGCCTAAGGGAAACCTACAGACAGAGCGATGAATAAACATGGCATTTGCCTATTTGCATCTGTGCACCTTCTCCGATACGATTCGCAACAGTACCGACACTTAGTCACTTTACTCTCTAAGCGAACGGTATAGTTTTAGAATTTCAAAGTATTTCGGCATTTCGTCACCTAAAATGGAAATCAGAGTAATGGGTATACCGTTAAGGTAGTACCTACAGTAAAATACTAATGTTTATTTGTGAGCTTACTGCACCCGCGACTTCCTCTTTGTACGTTTGTATAATGATTTCTACTAAGGTACACATTTTTAACCAACAAGTAACTATTTTAACGATGCAAGTAGTGAATTTTCATCGAGAAAAAAATCAACTTGTTTAACTTGTCTTTAATTAATCAAATCGCATAGTCTAATATTGGACTTAATACAGACATTGTATTGGATACAGCGATTATGTGCGAAATAGTGTGTGTGTAAAGGTAAGGTAAAGCAAGTTAGCCTTAAGGGCAGGATCTTCCAAAAACTCTGTCTTTGTCTTTTTCCTTACGTGTGAACGGTGTGAAGAGTAATGGAAATAACCTCTATTTTTTCATTTTTTCAATGTTTTTGTTGTTATTTTGAGCATAAATTCACTTTTTGAAAAAGTAGCCTGAGAATAGTCTACAAAATGTCATTACCTATTTTTCTATATATTATTCGTGAATTAGAGATTAATAATCTAAGTAAAAAACCAAAAAAATATAAAAATAATGAAAATTTTCTTTGTTTTTTAAATTTTTTATTGTCGAGTTACGATACGAATATTGTGTTTCTAGCCACAAAATAATCAAGATCGTTTATAAAACTTCAACATTATATTTTTATCTGCTCATAATAAAGAATATTTGATTGTTTACTTTTGAAAAAAAAAAATAGGTTGATTTCGGTAATTTGGAAGTACGTGCCCTTAATAACATCAAACAGATAATCGCTCGTGATTGCGCGTGCGGGCTTTTTGCACGCAATCCTGCGTGATACAGTGTCTTTATAAAGGGGGCTATTATTTAGAAAATGCAAACGTGTCTCGTCGTCCGCTGGTTTATTGATTCAGCATCAGCATCACTTTTTTTTTAATAGATGGCGCTGTCTATATGGTCTGGGCTTTGACAACTTTGATTGCCAAATAATAGGTCTTTACATATGAAATTGCCGTCTTTTTCTCACATGTTTATTGGTCTCTAATTTTTTTATTAATATTAATATATCAAAATTAATAGTCAGTGTCGAAAATAGAGTATATCGTCATGTTAAACATCTAAGAAAAGAATAATTAAACATGCGTCTAAAATTTTTATAAATGCTCCAAAGTACCCCTTTTTGGTTGTCGTCAATTTGACAGATTTGAAAAGATTTTTTTTTATTCTAATACAGTTTATCAAAAGAGATTATAGGCAATAACTAGTTAGATTAATTTTGTCTGATCATATCTCGAAAGTTTCGTTGAATTCGGAGTTCACATGTCCAAGAAACCCCCAAATATCTTTGTATGCCGATTCCAACTTCCTACAATTTCCCCATAGAAAACGGCAATTTCATAGGTAAAGACCTATTATGATTACTTATACATTAAAATGTAGGTGCCATGGTAAGTTACTCAGAAAATGTTCATTCTGTTTTTTCAAACAATAGATTATGCCTTATCTATATACTGCCTTATTATTTATATACTTTTAAATTACGTATATAATATATTATGAATACATAAATATCTTAAATGCGCACCCACTAAGAATAAATAATTACTTATATAAGGACAGAGGGCTGTCCTTATATAAGTAATTATTTATTCTTTCACCCAAGGTTGCCTGGAAGAAATTGCTGTTTAGCAATAAGGCCGCCTTATGTATACTCTTCTGTTTTGTGATTGTTTCTTTTTGGATTTCTTTTGTGTGCAAATAAATATAATAAAGCATTTATTGATTGGTTTATTGATTGATTGATAGATTAAGAGAATGAAGGTACATTTTCAGAGTAACTTCTAATCTCTTTTCGTTATTTCGTTTTATTTCTGAGGAAACCAACATCGTATTCCAACTTGCTCCCAGCTCACGTGGGCGCCAATGTCTTAGCTGGCAAATCCTTAAAAATTTAAAAGTAAAAATCCATTTCCACTCAGCCCCGAGTCGGAGATACACGCCCGACCCCACGATAGTGGAAAATCACTGGAAATGCATCTGTACTCGGTGCAATAGTGATTTTTCTCGCGAATACAGCGGATTATAGTGTAGTCTAAAAAGAACTTAAGCGTCGCCACTTTCCTATTTTGATCTTAATCTCGCGGTGTCTAGGTTGGATATCGCGTGTGCGCTTGTTGTAAATAGAAGGGAAGTATTAAAATAAAGCTTAGTGTGGGGTAGAGGGCACTTAAACGGCGCTAGTCGCGTGAATTATTAGTGGCGTTGCGTTTTGTTGCTCGGCAAGTGTGCGCTTTGTTGACGCTTGCTTTGTGGGAAACAATACTAACACTGAGATACCTACTCTGTGCCTAGGCTACCTAGAAAATAGCATTGGAGTACAAAAAGTTACAATAATAAACACTTACTTTACTTACATTGCTACGTTGGTGTTAATTTATTTCCTCCTACATCGTCCAATCGTTGTGGAGATCCTTTGGGGGAGGCCTATGTCCAGCAGTCGTTCGGCTGACATGAAGATGATGATGATGAAATGGTCAGTTTTGATTTAAGGTTCGATTAATGTATTTTTACATTTTTCTGTACTCCTTAAAGCAATAGTATAATAATAAGTACATAGGTAAATCTGTAATGTGGGTAGGAGATAACTTTTCACTAAATATTCACATTTTTCAATTTGACGACAGTGTATAAAATAAAACAGGGAGAGACAAACACCCTTGACTTTAACCCCCTTATTACAAAACGTGGACTAAAATAGTCCTGTTTAAAACTGGTACTAAACTGGTGCTGTCACTTTCATTTTCCAAATGCAAGACAGAATAAGCATGAATTTTAAACCAGGTCTAACTTTAGTCCACGTTTTGTAATAAGGGGGTAAGAGTTTCTTGCCGGTTCTTCTCCAAGGTCTCCCGCTGTAGGGTTTGCTGTAGGGTTTACAAACCGATTGCGTAGCTTCTATGACGTTCACAATATTGTATATCACAATCTAAATTGATTAAACAAATTTGACTTTGACTTGACTATTTGCTCCAAATACAAGAAGTAAATATTTTACATATTTATTGTGATAGAAGTAATCTAGCAATAAAAACATTTTATGATGAAGATGGCGTACTATCAAGTTCTAGACATAGAAAACCTTATATTGCGGTTAAACCACTTATTCCCACGGGATAAAGCAGCCTGGAAATTCAGACGAAGACTTTCTTCGGTTGTTCACCATTATAATCTTTTTCTTCCTTCATGTAATTAATGTTTGAATGTTTTTGATATATTTGATTATTATTTGCCCATGGCTAATTATGCCATGCATACTAAGAATATGCCCTTGATTAGTAAATGAATTGATACCTTATCTGCCCAGAACTATTTTGTTGTGAATTTTGGATAAAATTATGTTTTTGTAATGTGTCTTTATTTATATTATAATGAGTTTTATAGCGATTGGAATTGGGTTCTTAGTTATTATCCTACTCACTTAGTCCTTTCACCTAAGGTTGTCTGGAAGAAATCGCTATGTAGCAATAAGGCCGCCTAATATTTGTCTTATTACCTTTTTTCTGTGTTTCTATACTAATCGAGGGTCAAACCCCATTATTTTAGACATGAATGACGAATTACAGGAACGACGGATCATTATCTTACTGACCTCATCCCAATTCTATTTGGGTTCGGTATTACAGGAACAAGGGATATGTAATTTTTTATTGGTTTTCAAATCAATTAGTGGATGCGATACCCTGTGATGATTTCTCGGCATATATGGGTTTAGATAGAACAATTTAGAAGACGACCGATTTGGCGCAGGGGCAGAATACCTGCCTTCTGCGCCAGTGGTCTCGGGTTCGATCCCCGAAGACAAATATTTGTGTGCATGAACGTGTCTATTTGTCTTGATCTGTGTGTTTTCTATGTATATTAAGTATGTATTTACAAACAAAAAGTGTTTAAGTATATATTTATTCGTAATCAATATTTCCATGACACAGTTTCTTAATGAAATTTACATTGGCTTAGATAGTTTGGTGTACAAAGTTATTAAGTTATTAGAAAAATGGAAAATGAAGTATTTAGAAAAAATCGACCCGTCTCACAACCAGCTCCGATGGGATTCGAACCCACGACCTTTCGCTTTCCGGGCGACTGCTCTAACCACTGAGCTACGGAGTCGTTCTAAATACTTCATTTTCCATTTTTCTATTATAAAAATTGCATTGTGAATGCAAAAAACTATAAAGGACATTTTTCATTTTCGGCTAGGACATTGTACACTATTCGTACTAATAGTAAAAAATATAGTAAAGTCAAATAAAATATTAAAATTCTCATTGTCTTTCTGGATAAATAGTACAAAAATAAACTTTGAAATAAAAATTCTTTGCCATCCATGGTCACACTGGCAACCATATTTAAATCACGTTCGGAAACTTTGATGTTTTCTGTACGAAAAAACGATGACATTGACGACTGATGATAATCTGTCAATGTGAACCTTTTTTTTAATGTTAGTGTGACATTTTACCGCCATATTGAATCGGGGTTGCATAATTATTAAGACTAGATAATGCTTTTGTACCATCAAACGCGTTAGCTTATTGCGATATAATAAGTTTTCAGTTATTATATTTATCTTTTGCTTGCCTATGGTATAGTGTACAAAGTCCTAGCCGAGGCTCCATACAAAGCTGAAAAATCTCCTTTAAATAACTCATTAAGTTATTATTTATTTATTAATTTAATTTAATGTAGACAATTGCAAAGGCAATACATAAAGTCAAATCATACATAGGTAACTACTCTAATTACATAACTACAGTTGTGACAAATTATTACTTACTTCTTTGGAGGATAATCCTTTTAGTCTATACGTTGACTAAACCGCTATTAGGTATGTAGTACATAATCTTCTCGTTACTGTGTTTATTATATCTTTTTGATTATTATTGCGAGGGCAGATTAAGGCAAGACAATAATTAAGATGGCTTAATATCTTCCGTATAATGGCGTGTGGGACGCGTATTTCCCCGATGGGTTTGTCGTAAGATGTTTCTTTTATTACTTTACTTGTTTATTAATTAACTCGCAGTTTTGTTACTGTGCAATTTACCTGAGATGCGATAATGAAATTGTATTTAAGGAAGTCGAGTTTCTGAAATTTTATAGTTTATACTTATGTATTGTTACAAGAATTTGCCGCTATGTTACTTAAAACTAATGTGTACCCTTATGTATGACTGTATCCTACTTCCTACTAATATTATAAATGTGAAAGTTTAGAAGTTTGGATGTTTGTATGTTTGTAACTCAATCACGCAAAAACGGCTGAACAGATTTAGCTGAAATTTGAGACACAGATACTTTGTAGCTTGAAGAGGAACATAGGCTACTTTTTATCCCGGAAAAACATCACTTTCCCGCGGGATAACGTCGTGTAGTCCAAGCGGGCGAAAGCTAGTTTTTAATAAAAGTACCTACTTTTTAATTTCGCACGGTATCCTTTCAGCAAGAGTTATTTATACTGAGTGCTATTTTAGTGCATTCGGAAGTACGAATCTCACAGCAGTACCTCTTATTATCCGATTTAAGGCGGTACCCTGACCGAAAGTGGCGCCGCGGTGAATTTTATTTAATTCCGTTATTCTAATACACAATTTTAATGAAACTTTACATGAAATTTTTAGGGCACAGTATTTTTAGACGATATCGTTACATTCCCTCGTAGTTACTGCCAGTGCCGTAAATAGCCTTTTCTGCGCCCTGTGCGAGTTTCTATAACTGCGCCCTCGTTTTTTTTAAAGAAGTAGGTACCCTAGAGCAATGCTATGTATAGGCCTACTTTATTTCATTCAGGTTGATAAAATAAAGCACAAAGAGTTGGTGGACCAATTCTTACCTAATATTGTGGAAGAAAAATCTTTTTTTTTAAAGAACTTATGTCGGCAAACAAACAGACGAGCCGTCAGAATTTTATAGACGTTTTTGATGATACTGGCATGGTAGGTACGTACAGTACGTATGTGTTGGAATCGAGCACTAGGGGCGCAGCGGGAACTTATCAGGAGCAAACCAAAAAAATAATAGGCCTGCCACGGTCTGGCCATTTAATTCTTGCGCCCCCCAGAGTCTACGCCCTGTGCCTGGGCATCGGTGGCACCGCCCTATTTACGGCACTGGTCACTGCTAGAAGTAGATAGCAAGACTGCCAAAAGTGGCCGTTTTAACACATATTTTGCAATTTACTTTTACAAATAACTAAGCGGGAATGTAGCGATACCTTCTAAAAATACTAGACTATGGTCCCTAAAAAAATCCTCGTAATAATTTGTAAAAATCCTTTTCTATTGGCAACTTATCAAATAAAAACCCCTGAGGGCGCCACTTTCGGTCAGAGTACCGCCTTATGGCGCTACTCGGAATAAGAATGGACATTTTGATTTAAAACTATAGGACGGTTACATTTGTTACAAATCTGGTAATAAGATATATATTTCTTCATACCTTTATCTAGATTCGTATAGTTTCAAAAACACGATTTTATGATTTTGCCTCGACACTTTTTCTTTTCGAAATGATCTTTAAAAAATACGAAAATTCAAGATTATTCTTAAATGGGGTTACTTACACTATTGGAAATTGGTTCAATTAGTGGACACCAATAATATTTAGGATCGTATAGAAGTATTTTTTTTAAATCACTGTAGTTTTTTAATACGAAGTGATTCTGTGTTTTTTTTGCCTAATCTGCAAAATCGGTCTCGCTCCCGCGCGCGTCGTTTTCTCATTGATATCTTCAGCTTCAGCACATTTTTTCCAAGTATCGCCTTAATAAAAGAGGTTTTATGTATTTATAAGCCAGCATGGGCCCTTTTCATTCTCCACTGGTTGTGAGCGGGGTAGAGCGGCAACGGTGTCGGTCGTGAACCATTTGATCGAGAACCAATTAATTCCTTGATTACTACCTGAGTCGCTGCCTGAGCTACGACGACGGACTGTTTAATAGTCCATTCAGAACCTTATTACACGATTCTTATATTATGATGTAACTAATGTATTTCAGGACAAGTATAATATTGTGGTAAAGAGGTTGAACAACCTTGTTACAGCGGTTTATAAACCCGCGAGGTTGTTGTAACAACGCGTCGCGTTTATAAAGTACAAATTTATTCTTTAATGTATGTCCAGATGTCACTACTGTGTTCAGCAGAATACCAGTGCAGCAGGTCTCGCTTGCTGCTTATACTGAGCTGAGCACAGTTTTAGCATCACACAACAACACATTTAATAATAATAAATAAATAACTTCTTACATTTCATTTCATTAAGAAACTGTATCATGGAAAACTTGATAACGGATGAATATATACTTAAATACTTTTTGTTTGTAAATTCATACTTAATATACATAGTAAACACCCAGACCAAGACAAATAGACATGTTCATGCACACAAATATTTGTCTTGTTCGGGAATCGAACCCGAGACCTCGATTTTATGGTTATATTTGTTTATTTTTGTTTTTTTTGTACTTATTTGGTTTTGCCGTGTGTTGCATAAATAATTTCTTTCTTTCTTTCATTTAGAACTCAAACTCATATAGCTACGTATGTATATTTCTGTTTGTTTTTAAAAAAGGTCCAAAAAAGTTAGCGAGATTTAAAAACAATCTGGGTTTTTAGCATAAATATCATTCTTGATAGAGGAAGCACCCGTAGCGCAGTGGAAAACGCGCTCGGCCTGCGATCGTTGACGGAAGATCAGCGCTGGCCACAACCACAAGCCAAGCATTATGCTGAGTCGGGACCATTTTGGGACATAGGTACCGTACGTTTCAATGTGTTTTTGTGTAAATATTATTTTGTCGTGATGTCCCAAATAAATTATTTTTCTTTCTTTCTTTTTCTTAAGCAACTTTCGTAATGGTCGGTCACGGGATGGGTGACCAAACATTTGTTATGTTGAGCTTCTCCGTGTTTTGGAAGGCACTTTAAGCCGTCCGGCTGCTTTTGCAGTCGCTAACACCCACCAATCCGCATCCGACTTGCGTGGTGGGTTATGGCTCATTCTCCTTATCCATCCATAAGGAAGACACGGGGGGTAATTGTCTAACTCAACATCTATCACAATCGCATTCAGTTTGAAAGACATTGCACGGCCATCGCTGCTTTTGACAACTAAAACTTTGTCAACTTTCTTCAACAACAAGTGATGGATGCATGATGGATGTCAAACTGAAAGCGATTGCGATTGATGTTGAATTAGACAATTACCCCCCTGGGCCCCAGAGCAATGAGAACATTAAATGGTTAATAATGAATGAATGAATCACTCTTATAAACATAATAAATGCAAAGGTTAGGATGCATGTTTTATGTTTGTTACTTAATATCAGCAAGACGGCTGAACGGCTTTGGCACGTAACGGAGATAGTCAAGAATTTAGGAAAAGTCTTATTTTCTCGGCAAAACATCATGTAGTTTACGAAGCTTTGCCGCAAGTGGAATGCTAGTATACGTAAACAGGATCAATTTTTAAACACTAAACAAATTTTTTAGATCGACTCAGAATCGGTAAGTGAACAACTTTCTCCTAAAAACATGGGTTGAAATACGACTAAAACTTTTGGACTTCCCATACTATATCGATCACGTGAAGAGTAAAAAAAATGACATCTTTCGACCCATGTTTCTTGGACAAAGTTATTTACTTGCCGATTCTGAGTTGATCTTAAATATTTGTGCAGTGTTTAAAAAATGATCCTGTATATTTAAGCAACTGATTTTAGTGAAATATTCAAAACATAGATTCAAACACTTCTTTGACCTCCTTATAAGAAGGTTCCACTTTAATCGCATCTCCGTTCCACACATTCCCGCGCGACTGATCCCGGCATCCCGGCTGAGAAGCCATCCGATCCCGCAAATCCCGCGGGATCCCGCGATAAACGCGAAACAAATCGAAGCGAGACGGTTGCGCTTTTATTATGGACTGCTCCTTGTAACTTCTGTGTCCTCGGTTTATTACTCGACCGTAAAATGTGAAATATATGGAAGAATAAATTGTGTTTGTGGTGGCTTGTTTGGTTATAAAGCATTCAAATCTGACTGTGGTTATATCTCCTAACATGTAGGAGGATATCAATAGGCAGAAAATTAAAAAAAAAACAACGGGTAGCACTCCGGGAGTGCCGGCAGAAATGAAAAGGGCTCCCTAGACTTTTTCACAAAAAAAAAAAGGAATTTGACAAAAAAAATAAAAAATACGGACTAGATTTGCACCGAGGCCTTCCGGTTTCAATGCCGCCCTTTTTCTAACCTGAGCTATCACAACTTTGGAAACGGTGGCGAAATTTGTTTTCGGATTCTAAAGACATTGTAACAGTTTTTCGATTTCGTGTCCGTCTTACGAATTTTCGATCTGACGGTCACGTGATCCTGACGCGAGTTTTACTCTGTTAGTCAAAACTATAAGTATTAGTACCTATCAAATTATTTTTACTTTTTTTACAATGCAATATTTATGACCGGTGTTAAGTAGTCGACGTCACAATGATGAAGAGGAAAATATACGCTGACTAATACAGCGCACTAAGAAGTATTGTATGAATTTGACACGTCTCTAACGACTTCGAAGCTCTGTGGTTAGAACATTCGCCTGGACAGTAAAATGTCGTGGGTTCGAGTCCCATCGGAGTTAGTAGTGAGTCGGGTCGATTTTTTCTAATACTTTTTTTCACTATTTTCTATTTTAGCATTAACAATATTTTAGCTGTACCGTGTGAAATTGAAGTGTGTAAATCAACCTGTCAGTCGCACCGCCCCGATAAGCCGCGATACGCAGGTACAAGCGGTATCAGAAGTTCCCTTGCATATGCATGCGCGCACTCGTTCAACATGCATGCGAGTTGACTAGACACGTGTAAACATGAAGTCGATTTGTAGTTTGGTTACGATGGCGGGAAATTTTCATCGCGTTACATTTTAAATAGGCCTAATAAGGTTTTAAATAAAGAATGTGAGTTAAAAGTATTTATTTGGAAATATTTTAATAGGTACTACGCGTCCACTTCATCATTGCCGCTACCTCGCGGCCCGCTTCGTCATACCGCACCCCCTGCGTCGCCCGTTTTAAGGCGCTACTCGAAAAAAATGTGCTGAAGCGAGATAGCAATGAGAAAACGGGCAATTAGGCAAAAAAAACACAAAATCACTTCGTATTAAAAAACTACAGCCATTTAAAAAAAATGCTTCTATACGATCCTCAATATTATTGGTGTCCACTAATTAAACCAATTTCCAATAGTGTAAGTAACCCCATTTAAGAATAATCTTGACTTTTCGTATTTTTAGAGGTCTTTTCGAAAAGAAAAAGTGTCGAGGCAAAATCATACAATCGTGTTTTTGAAACTATACGATTCTAGATAAAGGTATGAAGAAATATATATCTTATTACCAGATTTGTAACAACTGTAACCGTCCTATAGTTTTAAATCAAAAAGTCCATATTTTTCCGAGTAGCGCCTTAAGGTGCATGTAGTCGTGAAACTATCATTTTTGAGGCCCTAAAACTCATAAATTAGCCTACTGATGAATCCAGAATTAATATATCACTACATAGTATAAAACAAAGTCGCTTTCTCTGTCCCTATGTCCCTTTGTATGCTTAAATCTTTGAAACTACGCAACGGATTTTGATGCGTTTTTTTTTAATAGATAGAGTGATTCAAGAGGAAGGTTTATATGTACTTTTTATCCCGATATTCCCACGGGAACGGGAACCACGCGGATGAAACCGCGGGCGGCCGCTAGTATTAAATATTGATATATAAACTTCAATCTGAGCATTAAAAAAAACATAGTCTTTAGATACTATTTAAAAAAAACATTGAAATGAAGCTGTTTTCAACTTGAAATACGCTACTGCTTCTAAACTACAAGTGATATTTTCACGTTTCTTTCAGGAAAAGATTGCTAACTTGTTTAACTTAGAACTGAGCATTTTTCGTTTTAAAAGAATACATTGTTTTGCCGAAACGTGTGTTTAAGCTGTTTTGGTGCGGGTAGCGGGCGGGAAAATTAGGCCACTTTTCTATGCCTAAGGTCGTTGGCGGTACCACGGGCCTTAATTACTGCACGGGTGCAGTGCGGTGCGGGTGCGGTATGACGAAGCGGGCCGCGAGGTAGCGGCAATGATGAAGTGAACGCGTTAGTACCGAGAAATGAACTCTTCAATAGATTTTTCATCCCATCGATTCGAAAAGCGATGATTGTTCATCTAATAACAGGGTCCAAATCGATTCATTGTTTACCTGTTATGACAAGAGGGTATAAATGAGATTTGAATTTTGAACAGCTTCATAACAGGGTCCAAAACGATGAGATTTGAATTTAGAACATAATTAAAGAAGCATTGGTTGGAGTGTAGCAAAGGTTGTGCAGTACTATGCGATTATTATAAGAATAGGATAGAGACACCGCCATGTTGTGACGTCAAGCTGTCAAAGTGATGTCAAACTAACTTCTTCACTTCACTTCAGTATGGTGTGCAAAAAAAGAAATTTATCGTGAATCAGGGGGCTGATCATGTCATAGCTTACGATAAATAATGATGTTCGTGCAAACCAAAACATTAACTTGATTTTTTCGGAAAGTATAGGACTCATGAAAGTAGGTATGCTTTTACGAAAATTATCAGGCAATTTGAATATCAATCAAATTAAAATTTTGTTATATTTAACTGAAACCATTTTTTCATAGGTACTTACATTGTTCTGCGGGGTACTTTAATACTATGCTTCAATAACACAGAATAAATTGAATTTTGATTCTATTTACTGGTTTAAGTATTTAAATAAAACAGGAATTCAAGTTATGAAAATAGTTTAATAATCAACTTTACAATAAAATTGGTAAATTGGCGGTCTAGTGAAAAATTGTATTGGTCTATCATGGTAAAAGGATTGGCAAGCTAGATTCTGCACGTTGATTATAGTTAAATTCGGCAGAATCTAGCTGTTACTAGGGTGCGCCGGGTAATGGTATCACGGGGAACGATTCAATCAAGCCACTCGGGGAGGCGCCTTTCGTGAATCCGCCAATAGTAAATCAAAACACATTATGCTTGCTAATGCTATTCCATCTTTTTCTATTCCACTCATTTGAGAATCATCGTCCCACTGGTCTGAGCTGCTACTGCTACAAAGACATTGAAGACTTTCTTTCTGACATTGCAAAGTACTGTAAAAATATGTTCTAGTATTTAATCAAAGCTTTGAACAAATACTCAAATACCCGTGCTACACATGTGTCCAAACATTTGTTCAAATGTTTGTGCTAAGTCTTGCGCCGGCATAATTTAAAACTATTTTATTTTGATTTGCACTTTCTTGCGAACTGTACCTTTTCAGAGTGAAGTTTGTCAACAACCCGTCCTATTCTTATAATAATCGCATAGTACTTAAAAAAAAGTCAACTGATTTTGTATGGGGCCGGGACTTTTTTCGGGACCGAGAAATTTTCAAAAACGGAATTTTATAAAATTGAGTATATCTCGTAAACGGTGAGTCGTAGCTAAAATCTAACAAAATTTTCAACCCCCCTACGGCATCCCCGGAGATACGTAAGTATAAGGAATCTGATGGACATATATTTTTTTATTTCAAAACTCAATTTTTTTTTTCATGCCCGACTAGCGCTATGGTGTATCCGAACGACAAAGTAAGGTAGGTAGTTTGAGTTGTCTTTACTGCTTTTCTTATAAAGGGGGATGAAAAGCAGATGTATTACCGCAAAATTATTTTTACCTCGGGCGGCGTATATTGAATCCCTCGCCGTAAATATATTATTTTGCTCCCTTGTAATACAATCTGCTATTATTTGGTTTAAGAATGGTTTATAAAAGAATATTGTTCTTTTAAAACTTGACACTATTTTATCAGTATCGTATTTTATTTTAAATAAGTTTATAAATCAATCCGTATAAAACTGTACGCAGTTGTATCTTTTTTGGTAGGCTGCGACACGCAGGTACTTGCATACAAGCGGTATTAGATAGTTCTCTTGCATGTGCTTGCGCGCAAACGTGCATGCCAGTTGACTCGAGACGTGTAAACATGGGAAAAGATTTGTAGACGGGGTGTAAAGATACCGAATCGTCGATAAGTAGGGACTTAACGAAACAAATTAACACAAAATTAACCAGTATACGGACCAGAACTAATACAAACTGAATGTCAAACAATTACGCTAATTAGAACTTAAATTGGTAACAAAGAACACAAGAAGAAAAAAACACCCTTCTAATGGAGCGTTTCCATAGATGCGGAGTAGAGCAGCAGCTTTGTTTCCATACATTGGACACAACAGGCGGTGTCAACAGCGCGACTTCTTTTATAGACACAAAAGGGTAGCACTTAGCATTTATCACACCTGATGTTAAGTGGTGATAAGGCTAGAATTGGAAGCGCACTACTCCCGGAATTCTGAATCACTGATGAACTGGCTATATTATCCAATGTACCAGTGGAAACATAGCTCAGCTCCACTCAGCTCTAATTCTGTGAAAACACACCCATGCCCTTGATGAGATGTCGTTTCCATCACGTTTTGTGTTCGCTTTTCTTCAGTATGTACTTATCTCTCTTTTCACCATTTTAAAATAGTCTTTTTTATAATAATCGATATGCATTGGAACAGAGAAACCACAGCACACCTATCACTTCGCCCCATATGCCAAACATCTTGCACACGCGAGTGCCTTGCAAAATACCGAAAGGATTTTAAAAGTTTTATAGAGAAACAAGCGACACGCTAAAGAGATTGGTCAGTCAAATATTTATCACAAAACGTAGATATTAGCTTAAAGTTGTAGAAAGCATTAATTACAAACGTTAAAACGTGACCATTTAAGCCACAATAAGTAAAATAACAACTTAGTTTAAATATTCGTATTTTGTTTAACTTGGTATTAGCTATCACAATAATGTTTTAGAAGAATGTTTTAAATGAAATCATGCTCGCATTATGGTAATGTTTTTTATGATAACACAGCTATTGTTCTAAATGTAAATTTAAACTTTTTAAACACAGCCATCTCGTATCAGATAAGTGCTCTTACATTAATTGAAATTTGGGATCAGTCGCTTTGCCCTTAGCAGTGAGTGCATGACAAATCCATACTACCTAATATTATGAATGTAAAAGTGTGTTTGGTTGTCCGTCTTTAGGTCATAGCCCATTTAGACCGCACCGCTCCCATCCAACCAAAGTATGAACAGCCAAATATGGACTTAACGTTCATTGTATATAGATGCATTTTACAGTAACAATATAAAATAGCGGGCAGCGCGCGGTCCGCGAGCTTACCGCCGTCAGACTGCTCGGTAGTTGACGCCTCGCTGTCGCCGCGCGGACCGCGTGCTGTCCGCGCGCTGACTGCTAGCGGTCGCCGCGCCGTCGCCGCCGCGCACCTAGACAGCTGGGAGTCTGCTAGCTGTCGCCGCGTGGACTGCTGGGTGACTGCTAGCTGTCGCCTTCGTTTAGTGCGGTGTTAGGTAGGAGCGGTGCTGGAGCGGTGCGGTATAAGTGGGCTATGACCTTTTAACGTCAAAACGGAGCAACGGATCGACATGATTATTGGTATGAGGATTGTTTGTGAGTTGGAGAGTGTGGCATCACATTTCCTCGGAATATCCTTCTTATCTAAGTCTGACGCCATGACAATAATGTTTTCAGCATTATTGTGTTCCGGCAGTTAGAGATAAGATAGCCAGTTCCTCAGTGATTGAGGATTCCGGGAGTAGTGCGCTTCCACTTTCAGCCTTATCACCACTTAACATCAGGTGTAATGAAGGCTAAGTGCTAAAATATGCCCCGTTATGGATTAAAAAAGAAAAAAAAAGGATATTGTCGTTTAGTCCACGCCGGCGAAGCCGCGGGCGGAAGGCTAGTAAGAAAGCATATTGCACCTACAAAAAGAACAAACATATTTTTTCATATCTTATGATACGTAAAAATCTGACTAATGCCCCGCTCCCAAGCCGCCGCTGCGCGCCTGATGCTCGTCGCAAGACCGGTGCCTACCATCAACTTTAAGACAGCGATTCAAAAATAGCGCGATGCAGAATAGGTTCCTAAAATGAATTGCTTTCTTTCGTACTCTGACCTTCTAAAAACTGAATCGCAAATGAATTGCTAAATGTGAATTTGTGTCCTTATTTCTTCTACCCGTCTCTTTCACTCGATTCTGTCATGCCCGGAGAGTGAAAGGGACGGGTATGACCTGCAGGTGTCATGTTAGCTTAGCCGAGTTATAAGTCAAATAAGAGTTGATGACAGCTCAGCGGCTGTGAAATGTCATTGAATGATGACTGAATCGCTGTCATTAATATTAAGCTGTGGTGGTACGAATAAGCGAAGCAGATTAGTTTAGGTCCTAAACAAAACCGCAATAAGAGTTGATGGTAGGCACCCAGTTGTGCGATTCTCTAAAACTCCATCAACAAACTCGACGTTCTTTTTCGCTTGACTTTCACTTGTTTGTTATGAATTTGGCATAAAGAATCGAAGCTGAATGACGAAGTGACGGTGAAACTTCGTTAGAGAATCGCACCCCAGCGCAGTGAACCCATGCAACGCTCAGCTGTTGCTCACATACTTTATAGCTTCTCTCACGTATTAACTTTGACTTATGTCATCTTATGTGCACGAACGGCACGCGGACGGCCCAGGGGCTGCGCTTGTTCATAAAATGCACACGCTCAGCACGCCAGCGACTTGCAAGTGCAACGCGGATGGCGGATACGCGGAGCATTCGCTGTATTGCGGGGCTTCACCTGCGTGACGCCTAAAGGTCACAGCATATACATCAACTCGGTAAGGGATCGTAAACGTATCAACTCGAGCGGTTCAGTATTCTTTGTATGAAACCCCCTACTGCAAAGCACACTAATCGGATTCGTAACGTAATCGCCTCGCCTCGGGACCAGCTCACGAACCGCTTTGCGGGTCGCTCAACTTGCTATCCCAGCGCTTACCGCTGGTCGTCCACGCGCTCACGTCTCTCCGTACCCGAGCTTACCGCTCTACGCACAGTGGTCTGAAAATGAAAATGAACATATTTTTTTTTTATTAATGTTTTTTTCTCTTTTTTTTTCTTTTTTTTGACATATTTTTTTTTCTTTTTTTTACTTATTATTTTTTTTCTCTCATTCTTTTTTTTTATATGGAACCACTGTGCGGCGAGCCGTAAGCGCGGCGTCGCCTAGACGTAAGCGCGGCGTCGCCTAGCCGTAGTCGAGCCGACGTACCGACGCTGATCCGGTTTGGTTACGTGCTTGCGTAAGGTTGACGCCTGGTTGACGGCGAGGCGAAGGCGATACGGTGTCGATCCCTTTCCGAGTTGATGTAATGTGCTGTGTCCTTAACGGCGTTAATAACGGCATGCGCGTCTTAGCGCGCTTATTGTATCAAATTAGTGCGCTAAAACCCGGCTACATCTGCGTATTATATCAAATAGCGCGCTAATTAATGGCATTAGACGCAGGTGAAGCCCGGGCATATCTGTATGCACCTTTCTTTACATGCTTGCCCCGCGTGAGATTCGACATTACGACCCCTCTAGCTCAGTGAATAGAATAACAAACTAGTGCATAGTCAGTATTGCGCCATCAGTCCAGCTAAGTTTAATTTAAGTCATTCAGATGACATAGGTAAGTTGAAGCCAAATATCATTTCGTTTCTTTTTAACCGACTTCTAAATCAAAAAGGAGGAGGTTCTCTATTCGTCTGTATGTATGTATTTTTTTTTTTTTTTGTGTATGTCCACCGATTACTCGAAGACGGCTGAACCGATTGAAATGGTTCAAACGTTATTACATCAAGTTGGTTTCCAAGTTGGTCCCATTTTTTGAAATTTTGAAATCGGTTCAGTAGTTTTCAGGAAATCTTGAAAATACTGTCGTTTTCGTTACCACTTTATGTGAATTTAATACTTATCTTTAGGCATAACTCCTTTGTTTATGAACCGATTTAGATGATTCTTTTTTTGTTAAAAAGGGGATACCTCAAGGTATTTTAACCGACTTCGAAAAAGAAGGTTTTCAGTTTGATCACATACCTATTTACCAGAAAACACGCAAATTGCCTGCACGATGCACTAAAAAGAGTGAAATAAAAATTATTTTTATAAAAAAATACTTACGCTACTTCAAAGTACTTACGCTATTTATTTGGTGAGGAATTATTTCTTACTTTTTTGATGTGGTTTTTTAGAAGGCGGTTTTATTTTTTTATAAAAATATTTTTTTGTGAAATAATAAAGGGAAACATTTAACTACAAAGAGGATTACATTTTGGTTCAATACAATCAGTCCAGGCACAATAAACTTTTGTATGATGTCACCAATAGTTATATTAAATGTAGGGCTGTGCGTTCAGCCAGTTTTGCTTGATGTTTACTTATAGGAAAAATGTGATAGTAAAAAATGTTTACTTACTTTTGTGGTTTATTTAATTAGTCTGCTAACACACTGACCATGACTTCTGACTTTGAATCAAACCAACGGGTTTGATCCCAAACCAGGATAAATACTCCAAATTTACCTACATGTTTGCTCCGTCTTTGTCTGTTGTTATTAAATAACTATGAACTTATCTAATACTTTTGTTGTGTTTTCATATGAACAACTAGCGCTCCCCTCGCGACTTCGTCAGCGTGGACTCTCCTTTCCATTTCCAAAAATTCTCTCATAGTGCTCCCCTACCCTCCCCGAGGAACATACATGCCAAATTTCAGCTTCTTGCGCCCAGTAGTTTCGGCTGTGCGTTGTCTTTCAGTAACGCCAATTTAATATTATAATCTATATATATAAAAGAAAGTCGTGTTTGTTACAACACTTATAACTCGAGAACGGCTGGACTGATTGCCATGGTTTTTGATTCGTTGGATTTGTTTCTGTCCCGAATAGCAGAATAACTAATAATTAAACATTGTAAAATTGACGAAAAAATAAAATAAAAGAGAAATCATTTTCCCATACAAATTATTCCTGAGTTTCGTACCTGTCAAACATTTGATGTTCATCCCGTCGATACTAGAGTAGGGGTAGGGTAGGGGTAGGGTAGGGGTAGGGTAGGGTAGGGGTAGGGTAGGGGTAGGGTAGGGATAAAGTAGTGATACAGTAGGGGTAGTGTGGAGTAGGGGGTAGGGCCACGCGAACGAAGTCGCGCCGGGTCAGCTAGTATAATATATAGATTAATGATATTACAAAAAAGGTACATAATCGTCTTGAGAGACTTATCTAATATTGTTAAACCCACTTGAGGCTAGCGTCCTTTTAAAAGGACGCCACATAACAAAAAATGTGTTAAAATTGAGATTTGATTTGTCAAAGTGGGTAAGAAGCCTCAAGTGGGTAAGAAGCGAATCAATGATGAGAGAGCGAGTATCATTTGAACTTGATAACAAAATTCTTTTTTAATATATGGAGACGTAAATAATATCCCGTTGAAGATGTCGTGCCACACCGTTTAAACTAACGATACCACTACCTGACAACCCTTTTTTTATAGTGAGGGGAATGATTCAAGATTCAATATTCAAATTTGTTTATTCAATTTAGATTGTTATTTACAATACTTATGAACGTCATAGAAGCTACGCCATCGGTTCGCAAACCCTACAGCGGGAGGCCTTGGAGAAGAGCCGGCAAGAAACCCCAAGGGTTGTTTTTTTCTCCCTGTTTTATTTCATACAGAGTCGTCAAATTGAAAAATGACCTTAACATGGTATAACTAAGGTCAGTTTCCATCACAATTACACAATGGGTTATGATAAATACAGTTAAGTATAGGCGAACTAATGATCATAGCGGTGAACAATTTAATGCGTTTACGCATACCCCGCCAGCGTACGTTATGTGGGACTCGCCTATCCGCTTCCTGACCCCCCATCCAGTGACATCTACCTGACAACCCTGCTCACCGTTCACGGAGGACAATTCGTTCGGCAAGATTTCGCAGTTGAAAAGGTCCGAATTGAATTCAATCGCTGACATTATCGAGGCGTGCACAGACGAGCGATCGATAGTAGCGCAGCGATGGCGAATGTTGCCGATATTGAGTTAACCCACAAATAACGGGTTATCGCTCATTGCGAGCGGTTATCTGTACGAACACTTTGTCAGTTTAACGGAGATATAATTGGGAATTCGGAAAATTAAGTCGGTTGTGTTATTGAATAAACGTCCGGTTTTTGTATTTATCCTACTTATATCCTACTATCCTTACTTATATTATAAATGCGTCTCTGTCTGTCTGTGTGTTACACAATCACACCTAAACTACTGAACCGATTTGAATGAATTTTGGTACAGAGATAGTCTAGAGCCTAAGAAAGGACATAGGACACTTTTTATTCCTGTAAAATATCACCTTCCCGCGGGATAACGTCGTGTAGTACACGCGGGCGAAGCCGCGGGCGGAAGGCTAGTCCTACTAATATTATAAATGCGAAAGTTTAGATGTTTGGATGTTTGTATGTTTGTTACTCAATCACGCCAAAACGGCTGAACGGATTTGGCTGAAATTTGGGACATATATACTTTGTAGCCTGGAGAGGAACATAGGCTACTTTTAATTCCGGAAACGGATCACATTCCCGCGGGATAACGTCGTGTAGTCCACGCGGGCGAAGCCGCGGGCGGAAAGCTAGTTACAGAGATAAATAATGATTGAGTTTTACAACTTTTACGTATTATCTACATCACGATTTGTTTACAATTTATTTCTTTAGTTTTGCAGTTATTTGCTTTCAATCTTTTCAGCCCATTTGCTGGGATTGTGGTTGCAGAATCTGAAAATATAAGTGCGCCTTATGGCACCCTGGTGGCTCGTTCTCCTTTCTGGTATCTGCAATATTATCTATTTATTATAAATTACACAGGAGGTTCTAGATTCTATAATAAAAATAATACTCAAAAAGACATAACAAACAGAAGTCAAAAATACATGAATATTCGTTCGTTTAGGGCTCTAGTCTGAAATAAAACACTTGAAAATAGTGGAGTTTTACTGCTAGATTTCCAACTAAGATAATACATAAATATAATAATACTAAAGCGAAATGAGCAACATCAGCTACCATTTTTATGGGCACATTTTAGCGTCTTTTTATGATTTAGTCAACTTTTGCTTCACCACTGAATGTGGTAAACGGTCTGCAGAGCGTGGAAAAAAGCTGTTGAAAATTTGCTATTAAAACAGTATAACTTAAAATTAAAAGTGAGATGAAAACAGAAAAAGAACCACTTAAATAATATCATTTACATAGTTGTAGAACTTTAGAAAGTATAAAGCAAGCAATAAAATATCAGAATACTACTCCTAGGGCCAAGAGTCTTAGTATAATTTATTTTATTTTGGAGAATTGCAAAAGGCTCCAACATAAAATATCGCTTTGCATTTAAACTAAAACATACGTTAAATGTTACCTTGTTTTCAATTTCGTCAATTTGCACATTAAATGAAATACAACAGGAAGAAGCCAGCCATTAGGGCTTGCTTGCGGGCTTAGCTTTCTTTACAGCTTATTATAAATGAAACCACTAATTATAGTAAATATGAGTTTGTTTGTTTGTTTGTCCCACTATCACGTAAAAATGGAGCAACGGGTCGATGACATTTTTTGGTATAGGGATAGTTTAGGGGCTGGAGACTGACAAAGGCTACTTTTTATCTCAAAAAAAACATCACGATCCCGCGGGATTGTATGGAAAATCGTAAAATTGACGTGCTAACAAAACTGACATTAACTCTATGGCCGCTTCCAAAGAGTAAGGCGGTTCCCACACTGCACCGCACACCGCTCCGGTTTGTGGTAGTGCGCTTCTTAACTATGGCTGTAGAATCTTGATGTGCATACAAAGCCCGCAGTGTATGACAAATCACGCCGCATCTCCGTCCGGTAGCGCGGAAACCGGAGGCAGTGTGGTGGAAGCCTAGTAATCACTGACATTTTAGCCGCTTTTGTGACACTTGTGGCAGGCAGTGTTTTAAAACTTCTGTGGTCAATGAAAATCTTTATTAGATGTAGTGTAGTTGAAACAAAGTTCACCGGGTCCACTAGAATATAAATCAAAATGCATTCTGAATAGAAAATTAAATTGTAAGATACTGATTGTACCAACAAACTGTGTATTTTTGTGTTGAGCGCAAGTAACAAAAATACACAGTAGTCGCCGCGAGCGCCGGCGACGGCGGCGAAGACAAAGGGGGGCGCGTGAAAAGGCAGCGGCTCTCAAACTAAAGACGCTCGTTATTCGAGAGGAACTCCCAGCATTTGAGATGAATACTTTCGTTTCTTTTGGCAGTTGTCAATTTGTCAATTTTAAGTGTAAACGACACTTTTCTTGTAGTAGGTACTTACCTTCCGCCCGCTGCTTCGCCCGCGTGGACTACAGAGTTCATGCATTTCCGGAATAAAAATTAGCCTATGTCCTTTCCCAAGATCAACTCTATGTCTGTAGCAAATTTTATCAAAATCGGTTAAGTAGTTTAGGCGTAAAAGCGCAGCAGACAGAGTTACTTTCGCATTTATAATATTGATAGGGATGACAGATGTTTAAAATGGTTTTTAGATAAAAGGTTTCATGTTGCACAAACGCGAATATCTATTGAATGATTTTAAACGTTACTTACGTTAACAATCGGGTAACTCTTACGCGGCACAAAAACATGAGCCGGCCAGAGCTAGCCAGATATTTAATTTAATCATAAATTAACTTAAAAGGGTCATAACATACCAAACCGATATTTCTCAAAGACACTAAAATATTATCTTAAACAGTGAAGCTCGAAATTAAACCATCTTTCAACCGTTTGAAGGGTATTCAGGACAAGTTTAAAGTTGATAAGAATAATAGTGTCCTCGTCAGGAGCACCCATTAATTAAACCTCCTTTGTCCGGGACTCCTTAAGGCTGTTTTACACCGGAGCAACACTGTGCGACATTGCGGCATGCCCCAAGGCCGCATGCTGCAAAATTAATCAAAAAATAAAACCGCCTTCAAAAAAAAGTCGGGCGGGTAAACACAAAAACAACAAAAAAATATACATGTTTCACGCCCGACGTACTTACGTTATTTGGTGTGAATACCGTATTAGAGGGATTATTACTTACTTTTTGACGGCATTTTTTTAAGGCGGTTTAATTTTTTTATGAAAATATTTTTTATTTCACTCTTTTTAGTGCATCATGCAGGAAATTTGAAATGCAGGAAACTCTTTTTTGAAGTCGGTTAAATTACAATACCAAAACCTTCCCCTAAATGTTTGATTATTTTGAAGAGTTCCCTTAATTATCTCCGAAGCCCAAAGTCCAATGCCAATGAAATTTATATGAGACTACTCTTAAGGTATCCCCTATCCAACAAAACAAGAATCATCTAAATCGGCCTATAAACAAAGGAGTTGTGCCTAAAGATACGTAAAAACTCATGCATGGTTACCTAATAAATTACAGGATTACTTGAAAACTACTGAACCGATTTCAAAAATGGGACCAACTTGGAAACCAACCTGATGTAATAACGTTTGAATCATTTCAATCCGTCCATCCGTCTTTGTGTAATCGGAGGAAATACAAAAAAAAAACTTACATACAGACGAATAGAGAACCTCCTCCTTTTTGATTTTGAAGTCGGTTAAAAATGTCTCACATTATGGCAAGAGTCGTGCAGCATGGCAATACCTTGCGTCATGTGGTAGACTGTCGCAGCTTGTATCCAAACACGATGGATTCCATTTATTATTCCATTTATATTCCATTATTATATAGATGCCATTTATTATTATTATTATTCCATGCTATATTTTTGGTAAGGCTGTCACATGCCGCATGCCGCATATGTTGGATATGTAGCATGCGGCAATGTGGCACAGTGTTGCTTCGGTGTAAATGAGCCTTTAGCGACTCGGCGACTTGCCGGGACTAACTTGCCATCAATTAAAGCCTTGTATTTGTATATTTCATAGTGTCGTTGTATTGCACTGTTTCCTTTTGGCAGTGCAGTGTTTAAGGAAAGGTTGTTACTTCTACAAGTTAAAGGGCAAAAGCATAAAGTCTTCTTCAATCAGTTTTCTGTGAGCTGATTACTGTAACAATCAAGTAATACTGGATAATAATTTGTATAGGTATTTGAAGGTTTTTTTTGTCGTTACCACTAACGACACATCAACATCATCAGCCATCTAATGTCCACACTGCTGGGGTACAGGCCTTCCTTATAGATGGATAACGAGAATGGGCCATGACTCACCACGCGGGCCCAATGCGGATTGTTGGGTATTAACTACTGCAAATGCAGCCGGGACCAGCGGCTTAACGTTCCTTCTAAAGCACGGAGGAGCTCGAGATAATAAATTTTTGGTCACCCATCCCGTGACCGACCATTGCGGAAATAGCTTAACCTAACGATCGCAGGCCGAGCGCGCTAACCGCTGCACCACGGGCTCCTCTCAGGCTCCTCACTAAGAACACAATATAACACAACACGTACCTAAACAATAAAACCGCAGAATAAATAATAGTCCAAGCATAAAACTCTGAATTTAAAACCAGAAATCTGAAAGTAACAACCCTCAATGGCTATGTACCAGGGGAAATCAGTAATAGGAATTGGGGGTTCGAGTTCCGAGACAAATATCAGAGTGGTGATTTTTTTCGGTTTTGCAAAGATACGCTACTTTGGTACCTATCTGGGTGCCTACCATCAACTCTTATTGCGGTTTTGTTTAGGACCTAAACTGATCTGCTTCGCTTATTCGTACCACGACAGCTTAATCCCGCCACAATTTGAACTTCAACTCATTTGTGGTGAGGGTGCCGACCGATCATCTGTCGACCTTCATGAAAGAAGACTTTTGGCCGAAGGGTGTCCTGTTCCGCCGGTTTCGGGGTCGGCTACCGGACACTGCATTGCGCAACACGTCGCCGCCGATTATACGTGAAAATAAATAGTTTATAATTATGTATAATATAAATGTATGTATGTTAGTCTGTAAGGTATTTATTGTATGGGCCTGATTTTGTAAAATTTCATTGTGTTGCCTGAAATAAATGATTTATTTATTTATTTATGTATTTATTTAATATCAATGACAGCGATTCAGAGAACATTTCACAGCCGCTAAGCTGTCATGTACTCTTATTTGACTTATAACTCGGCCACGCTAACATGGCACCTGCATGTTATACCCGTCCCTCTCACTCTCCAGGCATGACAGAATCGAGTGAAAGAGACGGGTAGAAGAAATAAGGACACAAATCGTTCGGTCATTCACATTTAGCAATTCATTTGCGATCCAGTTTTTAGAAGGTCAGAGTACGAAAGAAAGCAATTCATTTTAGTAACCTATTCTGCATCGCGCTATTTTTGAATCGCTGTCTTAAAGTTGATGGTAGGCACCCAGAGATTACTATTTATTACTATCCTTTACGACCTCCGTGGCCGAGTGGTGTGCGTACCGGCTTTCATGGTGCCGTTATCTCTAGAGGGTCCGGGTTCAATCCCCGGTCGGGTAAATATTGAAGTTAAACTTTTCAATTTTTCTTCGGGTCTGGGTGTATATGGTAATACCCGTCGCCGTTTCCAATTTCCATAATACTAGTGCATAAGCTACACTTGGATTGGATTGGAACAATGTATGTGATGGTGTCCAAAGTTTATTTATTTATTTTATTATAAAGAAGAAAGATTTGATTGTTTGTTTGTTTGTTTGCATCGAATAGGCTCCGAAACTACTGGACCGATTTTGAAAATTCTTGGCAATGGTCAATGTAGCTTTCAAATGAGAAAGCTACATTCTTCCCGAGTGACATAGGCTATATTTTATCCTGATATTCCCACGGGAACGGGTACCACGCGGGTGAAACCGCGAGGATCGGCTAGTTTATTATTATAAGGATGGCTGATTATAGCCACTTCATGTTCTAGGTCAAGAAAGTGTGCCCTTAACCTAGCCTTAAGTTTGCGTGATCCTAATTTTATTAAGACGTAGAGGTGCACTGATTAAATCACAGACATGTGCTTGCTGCCGGGCTAATGGCAGCTTGAACTGTGTTTAAGACTTAGCGAGTTATTTTCTTCGTAAAACACGAAGCTTGGTCGGACTAATTAGTACTTAAGTACAAAACTGTCAGGTTGTTGCTAAGTTTTCTTAATCTGGTGGGATTTTATGGTGAATTTGGTCTGAAAATGCGCTTCCTTTGATAATAAGAACAGATGCTATAACTTGTCTTTACTATTCTTAAAAGTCATCATCATCATCATCATTCAGCCGTACGACGCCCACTGCTGGGCGTAGGCCTCCCCCAAGGATCTCCACAACGATCGGTCCTGCGCTGCCCGCATCCAGCGGCGCACCGCGACCGCCACCAGATCGTCGGTCCACCTTGTAGGGGGCCTGCCCACGGAACGTCGTCCGGTTCGCGGTCGCCATTCGAGAACCTTTCCGCCTCAACGGCCATCGGTTCTCCGCGCTATGTGTCCCGCCCACTGCCACTTCAACTGAGCAATCCTTCGAGCGATGTCGGTCGTTTTAGTTCTCCTGCGGATCTCATCATTTCTGAATCGATCGAGCAGGGAAATACCAAGCATCGCTCTCTCCAGTGCTCGCTTGGTAACCTTGAGCCTTCTTATGAGACCCATAGTAAAAGACCACGTCTCGCTTCCATAAGTTTAAGCTTCTTAAAAGTGGTTTTGTTTAAATGAAAAATGTGCGCAGAATTCTTAAATGTGTTTAGATTCTACAATTTTCAACAGACTCTCTAAGTTCGCTAAAAATAACTTACTGTTTGTGTCTTAAGTTTGTTTAGGGTCAAACACCCCCAGACAATGCGCTTAGCTACTAAAAAAGCGATTGGCGAGATATTGTAAGGTCTGGCGAGCTTTTTTAGACTGAAAATCTGTAAAATTTCATTTTTTTTTTGCATTTACAATGCAATTTTTAATTATTGAAAATTGTTGAAAATATTGAAAATGAAATAATAAAAAAGTCGACCCGTCTCACAACTAGCTCCGATGGCACTTGAACCCACGACTTTTCACTGTTCGACATCCATTCATTCGCCCGGATACAGAAAAGTCCTGGGTTCGATCCCATCGGAGCTAGTTATGTATGAGACAGGTCGACTTATTCTAATACTTAATTTTCAATATTTTCAAATTTCTTGCTCTTTAAAGATTTTAGGAAGGATTAAGTATCCAATGTTTAATCAGAATTAAGTTTACAACATAATAATATGTACACTGCAATAAACCTAACTAAACGTTTTAGACCAATTTAATTTAAAAGTCAAAGCTGAATTTTCTGTCGTCTGTTTAGCAAGGCATTCATGCTTTATATAAGAGTGGTGAAGACATTTTTTCGTTTTACTAAGATGCGCTACTTGGTATATGATATAATAATTTATTTATAAGGATGGCTGATTATAGCCACTCCTTGTTCTAGGTCAAGAAAGTGTGCCTTTAACCTAGCCTTAAGTTTGCGTGATCCTAATTTTATTAAGACGTAGAGGTGCACTGATTAAATCACAGACATGTGCTTGCTGCCGGGCTAATGGCCGCTTGAACTGTGTTTAAGACTTAGCGAGTTATTTTCTTCGTAAAACACGAAGCTTGGTCGGACTAATTAGTACTTAAGTACAAAACTGTCAGGTTGTTGCTAAGTTTTCTTAATCTGGTGGGATTTTATGGTGAATTTGGTCTGAAAATGCGCTTCCTTTGATAATAAGAACAGATGCTATAACTTGTCTTTACTATTCTTAAAAGTGATTTTGTTTAAATGAAAAATGTGCGCAGAATTCTTAAATGTGTTTAGATTCTACAATTTTCAACAGACTCTCTAAGTTTGCTAAAAATAACTTACTGTTTGTGTCTTAAGTTTGTTTAGGGTCAAACACCCCCAGACAATGCGCTTAACTAACAAAATGCGTTTGACGAGATATTGTAATATCTGGCGAGCCCTTTTAGACTGAAAATCTGTAAAATTTCTTGCAATTTTAAGTTTTTCTTTTTTTTTATTCACAATGCAATTTTTATTATTGAACATATTGAAAATGAAATTTTTATGATTACCTTTTTTGCTGACTGTACTATAATATTGTATTGTCATTTAAATCAAACTTGCATACAAAATACATTGTACATTCATTCATTCGCCTGGATAGTGAAAGGTCCTGGGTTCGGTCCCATCGGAGCTAGTTATGAGACAGGTCGACTTATTCTAATACTTAATTTTCAATATTTTCAAATTTCTTGCTTTTTAAAGATTTTAGGAAGGATTAAGTATCCAATGTTTAATCAAAATTAAGTTTACTACATAATTATATGTACACTGCAATAAACCTAACTAGACGTTTTAGACCAATTTAATTTAAAAGTCAAAGCTGAATTTTCTGTCGTCTGTTTAGCAAGGCATTCATGCTTTAGTAACACTTTGTATTCTCACAGTATCCTGTAAGCTGGCGTCATGTTAAGAAAACCCGATTGGTTGGGCCCTGGTCCCTTGGGGAAAGAACTGCTGATGTGGAGAGCTGCGATACCTACGCGTTATAGACTTTATTCCGGAAATACGCGGGAAAACGAAAACACTGCAAGTTTTTATTAAAACATATTAGTAGCCTTGAAAGCTACTTATAGGGCTCGTGGTTTTTTACTATCACATTTTTCCTATACTTACAAAACTGCATTGTAAATGCATAAAAATAATATAAATATCATATAATATAATATCTGCGTGAGTTCTTCCTTGATAGTGGACGTGCCACTGTGTATTTGAATTTAATTTTAAATAAATTTTAATTGTTTTGGAGCGCCGGCCTTCGCCCCTACTTGAGAGTCAGGGCTTCTTCGTCAAGCAGTTAAAGCACTGCCCGAAGTCCGAAACATTGAAAAGTTGCGGCGGTCGGCTGGGTTTGAACACCGGACTCCTGCCGTGAGTATCGAACTTATATCCGTTCGGCTACAGGCGCTGGGTGCGTTGCGTTCGAAATTACCTACCGCTATCTACTACTCGAACCTCATTCATAATGATTTGCGCTGCCTGCCACGAACCTATTGAAGGCGAAAATGAACACTTGCGGTGTGTTATAGAGACTTGTAATAAAAATTACCATATAGCCTGTACCGGTGGCAATCTATTTGAGAAGGATATTGCTTGGATATGTCCCGAATGCCGTTGTGCAACTAAGAAAGGCGGGGATAATAGTTCGACTCCGGTGGGCTCTGCCAAGAAAATACCTGAGAATATAACTATACGGAAAAAACCACACTTGGTTTTTTCCGCTGAAGAAAGTTTTATTGCCGATAGAAGTGATCCACAGACGGATGATGTCAGAGGTCTGCGTGAAGATATAAAAATGCTGAAATCTCAAATTGGACGAGCGATCGAATTGATTATTAGTTATGAATCAAAGATGGCTGATTATGCACTAGAGGTAAAAGTATTAAACAGGAAACTGGATTCCGTTAAGGCTGGCACCACTGTCACTCAACTGTCATCCACTGCTAATTCTTCGGTCCTTAACGTGGATGCGGGTTCCACTTTGGTTGGAATACCCTTGATTCAACCTCAAGCTGCAGCGGCTGTGCCATTCCTGGAGGCCCCAGCATCGCCAAATTTGGAACCTAAAGGGCGCAAGCAGAAAAAAGTGAACACTGATACTAATTCCAGTAAGCAGCCCACGCGTCCTAAGGCTTTTCCACATGCTTCACAAAATCTATCCAGTGTATTACCGAATATCCAGCTAAGACCTACTGAGATTGTGGATAAAAAGTCTCCATCGGTGACATCTCAACAAGAGACTGATATTGGGCAGTGGAACGATGTAAGAAAGAGGAAGAATCACCGCCCAGCTTCTTTGTGTGGAACAGCTGAACCGGGAAAAATTACCCTTAAAGCAGTGGAGCCTAGGAAGTACTTACATCTATGGAATATGGAATCCAGTGCTGATGACGTCAGGGACTATCTAAAACATCTGTGCCCCAATGGATCATGCACTGTACTGGAATTAGTGGCAAGGGGCGACTACAGGTCTTTTAAGATTGGTGTTCCTATAGCATCCTATGATGTGTGCTTTAGTACTGATGTGTGGCCTATTAATGCACGAATTAAAGCCTGGATTCCGTATCAAAGACAATCTGATACGCCAAATCAGGACAAGGTTTTATCGACAGCCGGGAATAAGCCCTTTCGCGGTCCAGCAAGTGGGCCAACATCCAGTAAGCCATAGGCAACTCGAACTGTTCTATCAGAATGTGCGCGGTCTTAAGACTAAGCTTAGTACATGGCGCAGTAATTTGCTTTTGTCGGATCATAACATCGTGGCGGTGACGGAAACATTCCTGGACAACTCGGTCGAAAACTCTGAATTTGTTGTTGGTGATTGGAATGTGTTGCGACGTGATAGAGTTACACCCTGTGGTGGTGTTGCATTGCTAGCTCGAGCGCCTATTGTTTTGCACCGTCGCCGTGATCTAGAAACTACAGCTGGCGAAGATTTATGGTGCAGTTTTGAGTGGCATGGGAGGCAAATTTATATATGTGTAGTTTATATTAAACCAACCACTAGTGACAGTGATTATATGGAATGGTTTAATACCGTAGAACAATATGCAAATGAGCTAAAAGGACAAGTTTTAATAATTGGTGATATCAATCTTAATAGCGCCTCTTTAAATGTTTGTAATTATTATTGTTATTTTTTATCATATTGTAACATGTCGGAGAATAATAAGGTTATCAATTCTCATCAAGGAATATTAGATGTAGTGTTGGTCAGGGAGAGCAATGATGTGTGTGAGGTAAATGTCACTGCCACGGATGGGCTGGTCTCACCTGACAAATATCATCCTCCTTTGGATGTGGAAATTAAAATTAACGTAGGTCATCGTTCAGATGGCTTAAAGCCATCTAATATTGATCCTTCTAAAGACTGGAATTTTAACAAGTGTAATTATGAGATCTTGTCTGAGCTGCTTTCCGATTGTTCCTGGGAATCTGTACTCAATAAAAATGATGCTCACGATGCCACCATTAGTTTTTATGATATTTTATATAGCTTCTTTGATGAGTGTGCGCCAAAAAAAACTCGCAAATCTATTGGAAAGCGTTATCCCGTCTGGTTTTCCAGTGACATTATTAAGGACATTAAGCGAAAATCCAAATTGCACGCCGCATGGAAACAAAATAAGTGTGCGGATACGTACAGGTTGTTTTCTCAGCTTAGGGCAGATCTTAAATGTCGTACCGCAGCCGCTTACAGTCGGTATATGAAACGCACTGAGAGCAATATAAAATCCAACCCACGTGAGTTTTGGCAACACATTGCTAGACTGCGTTCAAAGGGTGGGTTTGAGCCCAATGTGACGTATGATGGTAAATGTTTCTCAGGCAAAGAGGCGGCGCAGGCATTCGCAAATTTCTTTGCGAGTGTCTTCTTGCCTGAGATTCCAGATTTGAATTCGGTTGACGTATCATGCTCTGACAAGAACTGCAACAGTAATTACGTTAATATTTTCCAAATTACTCCAAGTGAAGTCATTGAGGCAATCAACAAGTTGAGGCCAAATAGCTCTGTGGGACCCGATTCTGTGCCCCCAGTTTTACTCAAGCACGCAAATCAATCGCTTTGTATACCATTGTGCCATATTTTTAACGTTGCTCTAGAGACTGGAAAATATCCGCCTCAATGGAAACTGTCCAGAGTTAGCCCGATTCCTAAAGGCTCAGATAAGTCGAAAGTCGAAGAACAAAGGCCGATTGCAGTGCTTTCTTCTCCAGCAAAGGTATTTGAGAGCATACTACACAAACACATATATTCACAGGTGGACAAATACCTTTGCAGCGAGCAGCATGGATTTAGAGCCAAGAGATCGGTTGAGACTAATTTATTGGCCTTAGTCGAGTACATTTCTTCAAAATTAGATAGTTGTTCTCAAGTCGATGTGCTCTATTTTGATTTCCGGAAGGCATTTGACCGGGTAAACAATGACGTGTTGCTCGTGAAACTGTGTGCTATAGGACTCACACCGAGACTTCTTCATTTAATTGCCGACTATCTTCGAGACCGTCAACAGTTCGTCAGACTTGGCATATATGAGTCTGATCCGTATCACACCCGTTCAGGAGTAAGTCAGGGCTCTATATTAGGGCCCCTCCTATTTTTACTTATGATTAATGATCTCCCAGGGGTACTCGGTAACTCACGATGTCTGTTGTATGCGGACGATCTGAAGCTTTTCATGGAGGTAAAATCAGATGCGGACTGCAGTGATTTACAGAGCGATGTTGATGCAGTTTGCCTTTGGGCTAGAAAGAATGGGTTGGAGTTTAATACTGCCAAATGCTCTGCAATGACGTTTACCCGACAGCGGCAGCCTATAGCTTACAACTATAAGCTGAACGATCAGTTCTTACCGCGGACAGATAGCGTGCGTGACTTGGGTGTCACGTTTGACCGACACCTGACGTTTCATGACCATGTAGTTGTACTGGCCAAAGAGTGCTTTAAGCGATTGGGTTTCATCTTAAGAAACTCCCGTGACTTTAAAAATCACAACATAATGCGGCTTATATTTGCTGCGCTGGTGCGATCAAAGCTGGAAAGCGCAATGTGTGTATGGAATCCCCAGGAGAGCAAATATATACTTTTACTTGAAAAGGTGCAAAAGGCTTTCCTTAGGGTTCTATACAAGCGAATCAACGGATACTATCCGTACATGTACCCTACTAAGTTTCTACTGGGCTGTCTCGGATACAACTCGTTGGAGGTCAGACGGGATAAGCACCAAATGATAATTATGTGCAAAATACTTCGCGGCAAAATAGATTCACCGGATCTACACACTGACTTGTCTCGCTTTTTTGTGCCCAACAACTACAACCGTAGTAGAAGTCATAAGTTGTTTGCAGTGCCCAAGTGTCGCACGGCGTCCCGCGCTCAGTCGCCCATACCGCGCAGCCTTACATCACTCAATGCTCTCCTTGCCCAAAATCCCGAATGTGACCTGTTTGCCGATTCTTGGGCGACAATTATGTCAGAGTGCTTGCGGTTTTGTGAAAGGGAATTATGAATTGAGTGTGAACATTGCCTTTTAAATTATTGTTTTTACGTTTGACATATCTGAATAATTGTTTTAATTATATTGTTCCCAATTATTTTACTGAAATTATGTATGGAAATTTAATATTAAGTAAGTAATTAATTTTTATCTTTTAATTAATGTAATTGGTGTTTTGTATAATACCGTTTTAATTGAAGTAAATAAATAAATAAAATAAATAAATAAAATAAATAAAATCTAATATTTATTTATGTTTATATTTATTTTAATTTTTAGTTATTTGCATTCACAATGCAATTTTTATTACAGAAAAATGGAAAATGAAGTATTTAGAAAAAATCGACCCGTCTCACAACTAGCTCCGATGGGACTCGAACCCACGACCTTTCGCTTTCCGGGCGACTGCTCTAACCACTGAGCTACGGAGTCGTTACGAGAAGCGTCGAATTTATCCAATACTTCTTACGCGCTGTATAGTCAGCGTTAATTTCATCAATGTGGAGATATTACTACCCTCACACGCGAAAGAAGTAGAGTAGTAATATCTCCACATTGATGAAATTAACGCTGACTATACAGCGCGTAAGAAGTATTGGATAAATTCGACGCTTCTCGTAACGACTCCGTAGCTCAGTGGTTAGAGCAGTCGCCCGGAAAGCGAAAGGTCGTGGGTTCGAGTCCCATCGGAGCTAGTTGTGAGACGGGTCGATTTTTTCTAAATACTTCATTTTCCATTTTTCATGTTTATATTTATTTGTGAAACATAAACGTGACAGCAAAACATATATTATTTGTTTTGCTGTAACGTTTATGTTTCACAAATAAACCTGGTTAAGGTGGTTCGTTGAGCTCAGTAGCGCCACCAATGGAAATAAATTAATTACAGTTTATTAAAAGCTTAGATCAAAAGTTTCGGTTATTTTGCGCAAATAAAAGAGTAATTTTTTATTATTTTTTCAGGACCTCAAATATGAGCATTAAGTTATGGATGTCGATATTGCTAAATGTGGCCACTTTTGGCACTATTCACATTCACGACTTATTGCGTAAGTTTGAGTTCTTAAAAGTATGTTTATAAAATTCATTTTACTCTTTTATTTGCGCAAAATAACCGACACTTTTGATCTAAGCCTTTAATAAAGTGTAATTGATTTATTTCCATTGGTGGCGCTAATGAGCTCAACGAACCACCTTAAGTACCTACTTGCATTTTGAAATGATTCAATACTAGTGGATCCTCTCGGTTTTACCCGCATGGTACCCGTTGTCGTGGGAATAGGTATCAGGATAAGATATAGCCTATGTCACTCGGGAACAATGTAGCTTTATAATGATCAAAGAATTTTCTAAATCGGTTCAGTAGTTTAGTGTCAATAATCGCCGGGCATGTATGAAAAGATTGATGGATGTGAATGAAGCGAAAGAAGTGTGCAAGGATCGTAGCAGGTGGCGATCCATAGTCTCTGCCTACCATGCAGTCGGAAATAGGCGTGAGTATGGGCGTTTGTGCACTACACTGAATTTTACCGATCCGGAAAAAGACTGAAAAACACGGATGCTTGTATTTTAATAATTAATTATTATAACTAATAGAATTTATTTGTTTCGTGTAGTTTAGGGTTCGAAACATTGAAACTACACGAAATAAATAAAATCTTACTTTTATAAATGATTAATTATTAAAATACAATAATCCGTTTTTTTCCGGATAGGTAAAATTCAGTGTAGTGCACAAACGCCCTATATGTATGTAGTTTCGGAGTATATTTATTTCAAACAAACAATCAAATCTATTCTCTTTATAATATTAGTACTTACCTATAGATTCAATTATGAAAACTGATTGATAATAATACTCAGTTGAGCAAAGCACAACTTTTAATCATCAACATCATCATCAGTCATTTAATGTCCACTGCACTGGCCCTGGCACTGACCTTCCTTATACCACCACGCGGGCTCAGTGGGGATGGGTATTAACGACTGCAAGTGCAGCCGGGAGCTACTATGTATTCTCTTAGTATCCTGTACACTGGCGTCATGTTTAGATTAAACCAATTGCATGGGCCCTGGTCCTTTGGGGAATAAAGTGCTGCCGACGTATGATCAAAGAATATATACACTTACGCGGTATGATTGAGTTTATTCCGGAAAACGTGGGAAAACGTCAGCAAGACAATATAACACTGCGGAATTAAAAACCTAATTATACTGTCACGTTTATGTTTTACCCATGGAACTGTAGGTAAAGCACATACAAGTTTCTTGGTTTTACCACAGCCATCTCTATCGTCTTATACAAGCCATGCGCATAAAGTTGGCACCGTAGGTTTAAGTGAACCAATTTGACACCGTTTGCACCGTTTGACAGGTAAACAGCGAGTAAACCTCGAGTACTGAATCCTATGGAGATGGCATATCTTCTATACATCTATACAAATAAATAAAATTGGAGTGTCTGTTTGTAACATTAAATAACCGCTTTTTACTACGTGCATATGATTAAATATACGGTACATATACCAAAATGGCATCTTTTACAATTTTTGTCTGTCTGTCTATTTTTTCCGGTTAATTTCTGAAACGGCTGGACCGATTAATACGACAATTAGAAGTAGTTTAAAATTGAATTCCGAGATTTTCTTACATTGTGACTTAGTTACACCTCACTTTTTCGTAGGTATGCCACCTCCATAGGATTTAGTACTCAGAGGAGTAAACCGGTTCACAGCAATGTTGCCGTTCCGTATCATAGCATGGCTTGTAGAAGACGATAGAGACGGCTGTGGTTTTACTAATTAGCTCTTGTTACTAGAAATATATAGATTGTGCTAGTATATTCAAATGTTTTGATATTAAATTACATATTATATGACCATGCTGATCTCAGTTGTTATGATATCTCAGTTCAACAAATACGCATAACTACATTTAATGAAATCGACCCGTCGCACAACAAGCTCCGATGGGACTCGAACCCACAACTTTTTCAGTATTTTACAAGCTTTTTATTGACTTGCCATGTTAGTTAGTTAGTGGGGGACAAATCTTGCAAGCTTAATTTGACCCACTTATTCCCAGTATCCGATGAAGCTGAAATTTTGTATACAGGTTTGGTTAAGATAACAATACAATATTAAAGTACAATCAGCAAAAAAGCTTGTTATAAAAATGAAATTTTTACTAAAACCTTATTTTTCTAATACTTCATTTTCAATAATGACAATTGTATTGTTAATTCAAAAAAGTGAAAATAATTTGAAATACGCATACCTTATAATCTCAGAGATCCTTTAAACTGCCGTCATGTTTAGACAAAATCAATTGGTTGGGCTCTCTTGTTCCCTCGGGAAAAGAACTGCTGATGCGTAGCTAAGCCTACGTGTTATCAAGTCATTTCGGCGGGCGGGAAAAACATCGGAAAAGTCAGCAATATAAACGATACAGCAGTGTAAGTGTAACTTAATAAAATATTTTATGCTGACAGTTTGTAATACGTTTAACTTATTCTTCGTAATCGCAATTGTGTTGGACTAGTTATACATGCATTCACTACTTAATTATGTAAATTAAATGACATGTTATTTTATTGTAAAGTCTTCACTTGTCCTAGGGGTTGCATTTCCCGGTACTGGGCAGAAAACGGAATTCCCGGTACTGCGCTAACTCTGGTACCGGGAAAACCGGGAAATTCGGTACTTTTCGGTACTGAGATTTTTTTAATGTATCGTAAGTAAAATAAAGTAAAAATAACGTTTGTACTATTAGTAATTCGTTATAATCAACAATTATTTTTCATCTGACTAATCTAAGGCTTAAATCTAAATAGAGCAGAAAACATAACTTGAAACGAGATCAATAAGTTCGATCGAATTACTTTTAATTGACATCCTAGTAACTAAACTATGATGAGGCTGGCTTAACCTTATAATGTTAAAAGTTCCTAAATAAATAAAGAAATAAAAAACAATATGAAACGAGTTATTAAAAGTTTTACTTTTTCATTCACAATGCAATTCTTATTATCGTGGTTTTTACATCGAAGCTGGTTGTGAGACGTGTCGACTTTTTCTAAATACTTAATTTAAAATTTTTCCATAATATGAAACGAGATCAAGTAATTTACAACTTGCACTCAGGCTTCTCTATGTCATCAAATCAAATTACTTATAAGCTATCATCATCGTCCACTGCTGGACATTGGCCTCTCCAAGAGTACGCCATCGAGCATCAGTGGCTGCTCTCACGCAGCTCTTACCAGCCACCCTGCAAAAATCGTCGCTCCACCTAGTTTGAGATACGCGGACTCCAATCTTAGAACTCGTTTAGCGGTTATCGGTTCTGCGGCTTATAAGGCCGGCCCACTGCCATCTCAGTTTGCTAATCCGGTGGGCTATGTCCATTACTTTGGTTCTCTGTCGGATTACCACGTTCCGGATTCGATCATTCAGAGAAACTCCGAGCACAGCCCTTTCTATAGCTCGCTGAACAACTTTGAATTTGTGAACCAAACCTGCCGTGAGTGTTCACGTTTCGGCTCCGTATGTCATAACAGGTAGGACGCACTGGTTGAAGACTTTCGTCATTAGACTCTGTGGAATGGAATGGCTCTTGGCGTAATTTTAAGTTATAACAAAAGTACCGAAAGTACCGAATTTCCCGGGAAATGAAGTCTCAGTACCGGTACTGCGTAAAAGACCAATTTCCCGGGAAATACCGGGAAAAATTGGTACCGGGAATTCCCGGGAGCATACCCTAGCAACATAAATATAAATAAATAATAAATAAAAAGGATTTATTTGTTCCAAATTACAAAATTGCTTAACTAGGTACTAAAGTATAATCTTATGCTAACTTGAAACAAAAAGGAATTGTAGCTCAGCATCTGACAGTTGAATTAACAGCTGTCGCTGATATTCTGCCACAACCTACTTTCCATTATATTACAACATTTATAACATAACATCAGCAAGTTTGGGACATAATGAACAATAACATAAAAGAAAATAATCCACTACAAATCATACACAATATTGGCCGCTTCGTATTGTTGTTCCAGTAACCATACTTTGCATTTGTGCCTAAAACTTAATGCAGACATTGCGACACCATCCCGTAAGGGAGGAGGTAAGTCGTTCCATACCTTTGAAGCGGCAAATGCAAAGCATCCTCTGGTAACGCTATTCTTATGTGACGGCAGAGACAGGAGGTCACCCAGGTACCTTAACTTTGAACAACGTTTCTTCCATTTCAATTTATTCGACAGATATGGTGGTATATCTGTTTTAAGCAAAGTGTGCAAAAAACAAGCGTATTTTAACTTTCTGACTCTGTCCATACAAAGAATCTTGTTACGGACCAAGTAAGGGGTAATATGATCTCTCCTCTTTATTGGGAAGCAAAATCGCATGCAAGCATTTTGCACCCTCTGAATTTGACGTTCAGTCTTCTTAAACAAACAAGGACCATACACAATATCAGAATAATGTAGATGTGACAAAACTAAGGAATTACACAATTGAACCTTGACACTAGTGCTTAAGAATCTGCGAAGCTTGTACAAAGTTTGTAGGACTCCAAAACACTGCCCGACCTTTCGCCTAACATGATTCTCAAACCTCAGATTTTCATCGATAAACAAGCCTAAATTACGAACACAATCTTCTCGAGGTATAGACACATCATTTATCTTTACGTCGACTTGTGCAGCCTTTATAGAAGCGACTTGCTTTCTAGTGCCCAACACAATCTGAACACTCTTCGCTGGATTAAGAACAAGCGAATTTTTACGTGACCACTCGGCGATTGCCTGTAAATCCCGGTTCAACTTAGAAACTGCTATTGATACATCAATTGCGGAGGGCTTGGTGTGGACATACAGTTGTGTGTCATCTGCATATAAATGATAGCCACAGTTAGCAATTACTTGGGTTATATTGGATGTGTATAACGCGAACAGTAAAGGACCCAGGATAGAACCCTGGATCACGCCCCTTGCGATAGATATCGGGGTCGAGACCTCCATAGTACCGTCATCTGTTAGCAATCGTACTGTGTTTAAACGATTCGAGAAGTACGAGTTAAACCAGTTGCAGGCAGCTTGACTAAACCCAAATAACTTAAGCTTAAGCAGCAGTAATTCTAAATTAACAGAATCAAACGCACGACTGAAGTCCAGCAAAACCAAAATGGTGCCAAAGCCACGATCAGACGCAGAAAGCACATCGTCTGTTATATTAAGTAAAGCCGTAGATGTACTATGCCTTGGGCGAAACCCCGATTGAAGGGTCGGTAATAGCTTCTCAGTCTCAACGAACTTATTAATCTGATCTAGAGCACACTTTTCAACTATTTTGGAAATAGCTGAAAGTACGCTGATAGGTCTTAGGTCATCCGCACTCTCGACCTTTGACTTTTTTGGAATGGGAGTGATTACTGCACACTTCCAGTCATCTGCAAATACACCATCTAGCAAGGACTTATTTACGATGGATAGTAACGCCGGCATACAGTAGGGCAGTGTTAACTGTATCATCAGCATTGATATACCGTCACTTCCCTGTGAGTTAGATGACATTTTTGCAACAGCACGTTCTATTTCTGCCTCGCTCACCGGCCTAAACTTAAAACAATTGTTTGTGCACTGCACTGGGCAAGACTTAAGCCTGTTTAACTCAGCACTGTCACTTGGTAACGCAGGTACACTTTCTGCAAAATGTTTGTTAAGTGCATTAACATCGTTAAGGTGCCCAGGGATTGCAGTACACTGATTTGGTTTTACAGTTCTATTCACATGTCGATACATTATACGGGAATTGTTCTTATTATTATTAACAAAGTAAGTAAAATATGCTCGTTTTTCCTGTGCCAAGGCAAAATTATAATAATTACGAATACTACGGCAGTATTGTTTGGCTGAATCTGATTTTAAATCTTTTGCCTTTCTACACGCACGGTCTCTTTCCTTTCTTAATTTTCTGAGCGTGTCAGTCATCCAGGGACTGGGAGGATGGTTGACTTTACATTTACGTTCGGGAGCAAAAGTATCGAAAAGATCTAAAATAAGCATTTTAAACATCAAAGCCATTTCATTAACGTCATTGTACATTGAAACCAATTCCCATGGCGTATATTTCGCAGCTTCATGAATTTCACTTTTGTTCTTATTAATAGGTCTGAAAGTAACGTGCCTTGGTATAAATTTCTCGGTTTTTATAGGGAATTCTGCTGAAACCAAACCATGATCACTCAAATCATCGTTATGTATAACTGTAATATTTGAAGGCTTTAACGAACTACGAGTTAATATTATATCGATAAGGGACCTGGTATTATCAGTTATTCGTGTTGGTTTGTTTACCACCTGGGTGAGCCCATATGCATCCGCAAGATCAGCAAGGCAAGCCGGTAATATGACTTTTTTATTAGAATCAAGGCAATTGATGTTTAAGTCACCAGTCACAAAAAGAAAATCACATTGAGGTGCAAACAAGGACAGCGAATTAGCCAAGCAATCAAGAGCAATTCCACGACTAATCGCTTCTGGGCGATAAGCTATACCTATTATGATTTTTTGGTTCCAAACTTTAACAGATAGCCACTGCTGCTCCAAGTCTCCCTCCGGATGATCTAAGACTTTGACATTAAATTGATTTTTAATGTAGGCACCGACACCGCCTCCTCTAGAACCTCGCGGAATATGTAAAAGTCTGTAACCCGGGATAGTTAGAGCTCTGGTGCAAGAATCATCATCGTTATACAATATTATATATTATATTATAGTAAAAGGTTTATGATAAACAGATATTAAATAAGATTTCAAATCATATAAATAATGAAACTCATCTAGTTTCAGATAACCCGTAATAAACAGACGGACCAAACAAACCCCCAATCACACAGTTTACCGGCCGCTCCAACACCCCGCTAACGATTACTAATAACCGCCCGTCACGCTAACCACGCGTTAGGTAAACTTCCAAATACCGTGATTATGAGAAGATGCCAGTATGAATGAATGAATGATGAATTGTTTACATTAGTGTGAACGGAAAATACTGTGTGATGTCTTGTAATTTTTCATTTTTTTTCACCATTTACTAATAATTTAATTAAATTTCCGACTCCTAGCTCAGGGTACCTACGCCTACCATCAATTTTAAGACAGCGATTCAAAAATAACGCGATGCAGAATAGGTTCCTAAAATGAATTGCTTTCTTTTGTACTATGACCTTCTAAAAACTGGATCTCAAATGAATTGCTAAATGTGAATGACCGAACGATTTGTGTCCTTATTTCTTCTACCCGTCTCTTTCACTCGAGTCTGTCATGCCCGGAGAGTGAAAGGGACGGGTATAACCTGCAGGTGTCATGTTAGCTTGGCCGAGTTATAAGTCAAATAAGAGTTGATGACAGCTGAGCGGCTGTGAAATGTCATTGAATGATCACTGAATCGCTGTCATTGATATTAAGCTGTCGTGGTACGAATAAGCGAAGCAGATCAGTTTAGGTCCTAAACAAAACCGCAATAAGAGTTGATGGTAGGCACCCAGGTGTGGTTACACTCCACAGACCATGGCCCACCTCACTGATTGCTCTGCATGCCCGGATACACATACCTGCACGCGAGAGGTCCTCATGTTGGCTACAGATAGCACCGTGAGAGTGGCACAGTTTTGGGCCAATAACATATAATTTGGTACTTGTCATTGACACGTTGAAGAAGATAGATCACCTGTATGTATTCCATCGTCATTCCAACCATTTGTCAAGAGATATGGTCGAAAATCATTATTTATGTTAGTTACTAAAACGTAGCTCAAACTATTTCATATTAAATCTATACTAATTCTACTTATAAAGAGGAAATATTTGATTGTTTGTTTGCATCGAAAAGGCTCCGAAACTACTTGATCGATTTAGAAAATTCTTTGTCCATTAGAAAGCTACATTCTTCCCGATTGACATAGGCTATATTTTATCCCGATATTCCCACTGGAATGAGTGTCACGGGGGTAAAACCGCGAGGATCCGCTAGTAATATGTAAAGAAGCGCGAAGCCAAACTCGTTTCCCAAGAAACATCACACACAGCATTGACTTCGATAATCGTATGACTAAATTTCCGATCTCCAGCTCAATAGGAAGTAATTGTTGAAGTGAAAATTTATTTAGTGGCGTTGTGCACTTTTTGTGATGGGTACAAAATGTTAAACTCGCGTCAGGACACGTGACCGTCAGATCGAAAATTCGTAATAGGGACACGTGAACAGGGTGCATACCATCAACTTTAAGACAGCGATTCAAAAATAGCGCGCTGCAGAATAGGTTCCTAAAATGAATTGCCTTCTTTCGTAAAACTGGATCGCAAATGAATTGCTAAATGTGAATGACCGAACGATTTGTGTCCTTATTTCTTCTACCCGTCTCTTTCAATCGATTCTGTCATGCCCGGAGAGTGAGAGGGACGGGTATAACCTGCAGTTGTCATGTTAGCTTGGCCGAGTTATAAGTCAAATAAGAATATGTGACAGCTTAGCGGCTGTGGAATTTAATTGAATGATCAGTGAATCGCTGTCATTGATATGAAGCTGTCGTGGTACGAATAAGCGAAGCAGATCAGTTTAGGTCCTAAACAAAACCGCAATACGAGTTGGCACCCAGAACTCTTACAATATCATTAGAATACGAAGGCAAATTTCGCCATCGTTTCCAAAGTTGTGATAGCTCAAGTTAGAAAACAAGCGGCATTGAAGCCAGAAGACCTCGGTTCAAATAGTGTCATACACATATTCAGTCAGTATTTTTTAATTTATTTGTCAAATTCCTTTTTTTTTGTGAAAAAGTCTAGGGAGCCCTTTTCACTTCTACCGGCACTCCCGGAGTGCAACACGTTGTTTTTTTTTAAAACAACTCAGTTATTTTAATAAACCTTTATTACAGCTGATGATAAGTGATCATTAGCTCCGGAATCCTCAACCACTGAGGAACTGGCTATCTACCTACCTCTTGCTACTAGAACACAACAATACTGTAACATTGTTGTTCTGGATGTAGACTGAAACAAGATGGTGGCTAGCTACTAGCGAGAACTGAGAACAAATCCTACCACCTACCAAGAAAGTTCCGCCGTTACCATAGCCGCTACCGTAGCTAGGAATAGCAGGCTCGCCGTGGAGTGGGGGTTGATTTTTTTGACGTAAAGCCATTTTGGGGGGGGGGGGGAGGGGTTGCCATAATCGTCACGCTTGGCCTGCCAAGTGTTGGCGATCGCAGTATGGCCTGCTGTTACATGGAGACGCTGCTGCCTATCTCCTGATGCAGTTTTCCCACTTTCGCCTCTTAAGACACCCACGAGAAGAGAGGGGGTAGTGCTATTCTTTTATTTAAAATTATGACCCCAAAATAATATAAATAAAAATTAAGTTCAAAAACTAAAACCCGGCTACTGAAAAATCACGCTCTAAAAAGTATGAAACAAGAAAATATTCTCATCTGAAATTGCCGTGGTCGTATGCCCCTTACTATAACAAAACAATAGTTTCATTCTAGGGGAAAGTGGCATACGACCACGGCAATTTCAGATGAGAATATTTTCTTGTTTCATACTTTTTAGAGCGTGATTTTTCAGTAGTCGGATTTTAGTTTTGAACTTAATTTTTATTATTTATGCATTTTTTATTATTGAAAATATTGAAAACTAGCGGTTCCTCCGCGTGTTTTGGGTTTCACCCGCGTGGTACCCATTTCCGTGGGAATATCAGAATAAAATATAGTCTATGTCACTCGAGAATAATGTAGCTTTCTAATAGTCAAAGAATTTTCTAAATCGGTCCAGTCGCTCCGAAACTCGGAGCCTATTCGGTGCAAACAAACAAACAATCAAATCTTTCCTCTTTATAATATTAGTATGTTAGATGATGTATTAGAAAAAGTCTCACCGTCTCACAACTAGCTCCGATGTCACTCGAACCTACGACTTTTCACTGTCGATGCGAATGCTTTAACCACTGAGATAACTTAGTCGACTCCGTAGCTCAGTTGTTAAAGCAAAGCAAAGTTCACCTAGCCAAAGAATAATAAGTTCTAAGTCCCAACTTCAATATAAAGATCTTGCGTGCGTCTCGCGTGTGCTCCTACTTCCTTAATGGCCACCTGAAGGATCAGCGGAAGAAGCGAATAAAAGCTTCCGGCAACAAATAACTTAGAGCTCCCTTTTAAACCACACAGTAATAAACATTTGGAAGCAAGCCACCATGAAGTGTAGTGCTAGTTTTGGAAGATATATCGAACGGGTTTCGGATTTCGAGGATAGGATAATATAATCCATACTAATATTAAAAATGTGAAAGTGTGTTTGTTTGTTTGTCCGTGTTTCACGTCTTAACGGAGCAACAGATTGACGTGATTTTTGGTATTGAGAAAGTTTAGTATGGGGGCTGGAGAGTGTCATTGGCTACTTTTTATCCCGGAAAGATATCACAATCCCGTGATTGTATGGTAATTTAACGTGCTAACAAAACTGGCATTAATTCCCTGGCCACTGCCAATGAGTATGTAATTTAATGACAGTCGTTTTAGCCGCTTTGGATTACTTTTAATAGATATGTGACCTTTGTGGCAGGCAGTGTTTAAAACTTTATTGGTGAATGAAAAATATTCTTTATTAGATGTAGATGATACGAAGTTCACCGGGTCCACTAGTAATTTGATAAATAATGAGTCTACTACGGCGGTGAATAGGCACCTTCTGGGTTAGCTCGCTCTATCGTGGATCCTGTCTAAGCCCATAGGCTTGATTGGGATCAAGAGCAAACCCATTAAAAGTAAAAAACAAAAACTACAAAAATGGAATGGAAATTTACTTATGGTTCATAGGGTGACTTCCATACTGATATTTAAACGTGATTAACGCTAAACGTATTTAAAACAAAGTTCTGTCTCTGTCATCTGTTTGAATTTGACAGAGACAGAAATACGTTTTAAACACGTTTAGCGTTAATCTTGTTTTAATGTCAGTGGTGAAATCGGGCCTAAGACTGTACTAACTATAACTATCACGGAACGGCACGTATTTCATCCGCTCTAAACTTAGAACAACATGTAAAAACGCTTTCAAACCGCGCTGGATCGTATATTCCTAAAACTACTCAAAGTTTCACCACTACGCTTATATTTACGTTTCGCTGAGTCAATAAACGTTTTTGTTTACTCCCGTACATGACACCCGCACACAGAGCGACCGGGTTGTTGGACCAACTTATAATACCGACCAACTTTTTAATAGTTGCGCAACTTCTACAAACTCTCAGCGTTTGAGCAAACGTTCCTGAAATTTAAATACAAAACGAACTTAACGGGAAAGTACAGCGAACGCATAGTGTAGATGTACCTTTATATTGTAAGTAGTTAATTTATAGTGGCATTAAGGTATTCGGAGTGTTTAAATATCTCTACCGCTAACGACTGGCGACATTGCGTGACCAACAAGCACTCGCTAAAGCATCGCTTTGTAGAAAAGTCACGTTACGTTTCTCTTGGCTCGTCTTGTCGGGAGTACTACCATGCCCCCAGATACGCAAGATGGGTTCATCTTGCGGAGATAAATAAAAGCAAATTGAGTAAATACCTTACATTTATTTTTATTTTATTAGGGAAACAAACAGCATTTTAATACATTGACAGTAAATAATATAAATAGAAAATAATCAATTAAGTTTCCGCGAAAAACCATTTTCTTTTTAAGACTTCAGAATAAGTGTCCGTCTTCTGAGCATATCTATTTTTATATATAAAATTCTTGCGTTACTGACTGACTGACAGACAACGCACAGCCGAAACTACTGCATATTATTATGTCCCTTGGGGGTAGCATAATAATATGGATAGGGGGCTAGGATTTAATATGCATAGGGGCACCAAAAGAGGATTTTTGAAAATTCCCCCTCTAAGGGGGTAAAAAAAGGGATGCACGTAGACGAAGTCCCGAACATAGCGCTAGTTCCAAATAGATTTTATTTTTAATTCGATAGCTCAGTGCAACGAAAACGTACGGTTTGATAATAAATACGTAGTTTTATTCAAAATTTATTGACACTGTGTTTCATTCTACTGTGCGTTAGAGTCGATAGGAAGTGCGGACAAAGTGCTCGGATGGAATGCCCGTGTCCAAGCGTTTTTGTCGGCGACAGTTCACTTAAACTCGAGTCGCGAGTCGCTAACGACTGGCTACAGGGCGCGACTAACAAGGACTAAAGTATCACTTTATAGAATAGTTGACCGTTGTTTATATTTTTAACTGGCAGTTGAACTAATATCAAAGCTGCCGCCTCCGTCCATAAAATTGTTGGTTTATCAAATTTAGGTACGATAACTTTTCATATTAGTGCATTCAAACAAACATTATTGAGCTTCATAATTGTAGTACTTAAATGAAAAACACACAAAAATGAAGGCAGGTTTTAAGCTTGCGTTCATTTTTGTTAATTATATAACCATAACCATTCTAACGATTATATGATTCTACCCAACGGTATAAGCATTTTTTGATAGACTAATCTTCTGATTATAAATAATAGCTTGAAATACTATGGTTATGGTAATCAAATAGTAAACTATACCATCCTTCAAAAGCTGTCAAAGTCATTTCAAATTAATTTCATTCATGTCTTGTCTTGATGCCAAATTAATATGTTGTCTAGCAAGTACTCTAATTAATGTAACTAACATTGTTTACTATTTTATAGAGCCATGTCCTTAGCTACAACTTCAGCTTTCTTCCTTCGACTCGCTTTGAAGTTTCCGCAAGAGACGTCCCGACAATGTTCTACAAAGTTTCAACAACTTACGAAAATTAAAGGTTTAAGGGGTACGACCTATTGAACTATTAAATCTTAATAACACGAGCGCTTGTTTTTCTCAGAGGTAATCTAAGTTATCTTATCATAAACAATTCGGGCATATAACAATAACAATAATAAATTTATAACTTTCACACAATTTATCAAGTACAGAGTTAACGCCCGAATACTCGAACGCTACTTAACTTTTGACGACCGATTTGGCGCAGGGGTAGGCTACCCACCTTTTGCGCCAGTGGTCTCGGGTTCGATTCCCGAACAAGACAAATATTTGTGTGCATGAACATGTCTATTTGTCTTGGTCTGGGTGTTTTCTATGTATATTAAGTATGTATTTACAAACAAAAAGTATTTAAGTATATATTTATCCGTTATCAAGTTTTCCATGATACAGTTTCGTAATGAAATTAAAATGGGCTTAGATAATTGGTGTGAATGTAAGAAGGTATTTATTTATTTATTTATTTATTATTATTTAACTTTGGGAGCGTCTCAAGCATGGCCCTGTCGCTTTAAATGTCAAACGAATGAAAGAGATGCCATGATGTTTGAGACGCTCCCAAACTTGATTTGCGTTCGAGAATTCGGGCGTAAGTGTCATTAGAATCACGGATATACTTATAAAACACCCTGATCAAGACAAAAACACGTCCATGCACACAAATATTTACCATAAGGTAATCGTAATTAATTGGGCTATTAACCATCGTATTATCGGAGGCCAAGATTCACTTTGACCGCTGCGCCATCCTAGTAAGTAGTAACTAAGTATAACCAGGCCTATTTCACTCCCCGTGTCGGCTCGAAAACGCGGCGGCAACGCCGGCGTTGTAATTCCATAGAAACTAGGTCCGCAAAAGAGCTAGAATATATGCGATAGAAAGAGATGCAACGACTGGCCGTTCGTAATTTGCGCCGTACAAGCTGAATTCTACTTTATTGCGTTACAGTTAGAGTTGCTATTTATTTAAATGACTTAGCGGAGTGAACTATCTGTTAATAGTAACTATTTAGTAATCTGTGGTATAACCAACGCACCTCTGAGCAAAAAGTAGAGCCTACCCTTAAAGATTACCTACTTTAATACTGCGATAACAGATTAAGGGTGTTGCACGTAAAATGAGCGCGGGATAAATGCGCAAATCGCTTGATCGTACGAAATAGTAACTGTTAGTGGGCATGGGTAGGGTAGGAGTAACGGCTTTATTGAAAACCTCGCTAATTACCCCTTAATTGTGGATGCCGTGACGGTTACGGCTCTGGGAACCGTCAATCCGGCAGTTTCGGCAGATTACAGTTTATCGTTTATGCCTTTGTGTGTTAGTATGTGACCTAATACGCTAGCTATGAGAATTATTCGAGACCTCCCAGTCAGTAATCGGTATTTCATAGTTATTTGAAGTACGAACGTTAAAAAGTGATATTCTTAAGCTGAAAACTATGCAAGCAGGACAGGAGAAATATCATTGTTTTTAGGAATGTGATAACATAAGTGTTCAGACTTTATTTATAAGTAGCTTAAGATGTCAATTTTTCTGATGTCATTATGTACTGTATTATTCTACACATTGAATCAGCCCAGAGAATATTATAAAGAAAGTTTGTTTGTTTGTTTGTTTTTCCGTCTTTACGTCAAAACGGAGCAACGTATTGACGTGATCTTTGTTGTGGGGGTAATTTGGGAGCTGGAAAGTGACAAAGGCTACTTTTCATCCCGGGAAAACATTACATTCCCGCGGGATAACATCGTGTAGTCCACGCGGGCGAAGCCGCGAGAGGAAGGTTAATATTCACATAATAAAGAACACATCAATATAATCAATATTATAAAAGATATATCTGTCTTTTCAAATATACCAGTGTAAATACCAGACGATTTTCAATGAACCAATCTTTTGTTGTATACCAAACATCATCACTATTATTGGAAAAACCAATTTCTGTTGTCATATTTATGTTCGCTAGTCTACAGTGTAATCAAAACAGTTGAGTTAATGCAATAAAGCGGCCGATAAAACGTAAGCCAATGGCTCGAGTCGCTGATAAAAAGCCGATAATCGGATGTCGAGCTGCAGTCGAGTGCATCGCAGCCATTTCGACTTCGCCAAAACGAACCAAACTGAATCAGTGTCCGTGGAATATGACGATCAGTTTATCCTATAAATTTATTATTGTTAAAGTCAATTCACTGAAATTATTTTACGCCATCGCACTATAAAAACAGTTTGTTTGTTTCTCACCTTTAATCGGGCGATAGTTTGATCGTTCTTGGATTCAGTATAGAGTTATATGGCAGTGCGCGCACTGACGATTAAACTATCGACCGATCAAAACTATAGAAAATGACTGGCCGATAGTACAACTATCGGACAACTATCATACAACTATCGGACAACTATCGGCCTGTGCATGAAGGACTATGTGAGCGCGTGCCCGGATTCAACTAAAATATCGACCGACTATCGGTCGACTAAAAATCACAAGTGCGCGCAGGCTCTCAAAACCAAACTATCGGCCGACAGTTTGATCACGATCGTCTTACCATTCTGACTAAATTATCGCCCGATTAAAAATCACAAGTGCGCGTTGGCTCTTATAGAATGTAATATACTTAAATTGAATTTTCGATCTGTATACCTACTTTTACCCTCGGGGTGTGTCAAATGGGGATGGAGCAGCAGTTAGCCGACCGCATCAGAAACACGACACTGCGCTCCAGAAGTCTTATTGTCGACGTCTCCCAAAAAGCAGCAATGCTGAAATATGACTGGGCCGGGTCTGCCGCATGTCGGGAGATCGCTGGGCAAAAATCGCCACACAATGGATCCCCACAGTTAAACAACCACGCGGTTGACCGAGATGGCGATGGCGGGACGATTTCGACTTGTATATGAGTGACTGGTATTAGGTACAACTGCATAAAACCGAATAAAGTGGAAAGAAGGTGGAGATGCCTTTGCCCTCCAGTGGAAAGATTCATACTGATATAGATACAGATACCTACTTTAGTTTTATTCTTTTATTCACTTTGTAATCCTACTAATATTATAAAAGTGAAAGTTTAGATGTTTGGATGTTTAGATGTTTGGATGTTTGTTACTCAATCACGCCAAAACGGCTGAACGGATTTGGCTGAAATTTGGGACACAGATACTTTGTAGCCTAGAGAGGTACATAGGCTACTTTTTATCCCGGAAAAATATCATATTCCCGCGGGATAACGTCGTGTAGTCCACGCGGGCGAAGCCGCGGGCGGAAAGCTAGTATCGTATAATAATAATATGCCTAGTAATGCCAATATGGTTGTTTTATTTTAATGAATTAATCATTCGCGCAAAGCTTTTAGTTTTAGTCATGTTGTAAAAAGCTTAAAATAAATAATAATGACAAGGTTACTTCGACTTTCGAACGACCGATATGTGACAGCTTATATGATAAAAAAAGAAAACTATATTTATTACAACAAGGCTTAAAACTACATTATATCTACGTAATTTAATTTTTAATCACAACGGGGTATTAGCATTACACTTGATGTTAAGTGGTGATAAGCCAACTATCCAGGAATCCAGGTAAATGCGTTGCTTCTGTTAAAGCTGATGAGTTTTTTTCGCCTGTTTTTCTTGACTGTTAAAAGATGTCCATAACAGATGGTAGGTAAAAAAATGTTGGACGATTCATAAGCATTATTTTTATTTAATCTATATGAATAAAAATTTATTGACTTTGACTTTGACCTCAATCACTGAGCAACTGGTTATTTTATATCTCCGACTGCCGGAACACAATAATGCTGAAAACGATAACTTTTTCAATAATGTTATGTTGTCAGACTAAGATAAGATTTAGTAGCTAGCCATGCGGACTTTAAACAACTGTTACCACCAATTAAAGCGAATACAATATGTACCCCACTGGGAATCGAACCCGGGACCTCTGGGTCTGTTAGCGGTGGAGTGTACCATAAATACTTATGCCATATATTCGGGGTGCCTACCATCAACACTTATTTCACACCAATGATTTTTGTTATCAGCATATCTAAAAAATTATGTTACTCGAGAAAAAAGAATATGTTTTTATTTTTTTCCTATCTTCAAAAATGAGATATTGAACGTTAAAGTACGGCCTCCGTGAAAAATTCGGGTGAGCCAATGGAATTAACGTATGACGTCACATCGTGATTGAGAGTTGTATTCCGTATGCGCTCTCACGGTTTCGCGATAAATTTATTTATTTTTCTTAAAGTCGATCAATGATCAATTTTGTATTGAGCCCATGTGAAAAAACACCTTCAAATACATAAGTTGTATTTTCGTGATTAATAAATTAAATCTACTTTCGTAATGGCTGGCGGGCGGTATTCTGGCAATATAAATAGCAACCGTCAAACTTCGATCAACAATAACACGAAGCCGTCAAATGGACAGTAGGTGACAGTTTTAGAGTGCGGCTGCGCGCGGTCGAAATCGAATACTAATCATTTACCATAACCTTAGAACAAAGAAAATGTACTGTAACTAGCGCCAAAAACGCACCAGTTGCGCCAAGATTGCGCACGGTCGGACTCTATATAGGTACAGTTGGACGGAAATCACCCGCAGCAGCCGCAATCGGAGATGTCACTGCGACATGACGTCATCGCAATAGCGCGCAAGGAAAGCAAATTTTCAAAAGCTGGTGAATCTTTACAACGCTGTAACTTTGGAAATCCTGGACAGATTTCGATGAAACAAAAACTGTTATTACTTGCACGAGTTCGCGCATTAAATGCAGTAATTTTTATAGTCATATTTTGATGTGTTGATGTGACTCATTGCGATCGTGACGAGATTGCCACGACAGCTTAATTGCGATCGAGATTCTATTGAGTGACATGACAAGCGATTCAGCGGCATGTCACAGCCGCTAAGCTGTCACGAACTCTTATTTGACTTATTCGGTAAAGCTAACATGACACCTGCTGGCTATACCCATCCCTCTCACTCTCCGGGCATGACAGAATCGAGTGAAAGAGACGGGTAGAAGAATTAAGTACACAAATCTTTCGTTCATTCACATTCATTTGCGATTCAGTTTTTAGAAGGTCATGGTACAAAATAAAGCAATTCATTTTAGGAACCTATTCTGGAACGCACCAGTTTTTGAATCACTTTCTTATAGTTGATGGTAGGCACCCAGGTTGCCTACCATCAACTCTTATTGCAGTTTTGTTTAGGACCTAAACTGATCTGCTTCGCTTATTCGTAACACGACAGCTTAATATTAATGACAGCGATTCAGTGATCATTCAATGACATTTCACAGCCGCTAAGCTGTCAAGAACTCTTATTTGACTTATAACTCGGCCAAGCTAACATGACACCTGCAGGTTATACCCGTACCTCTCACTCTCCGGGCATGACAGAATCGAGTGAAAGAGATGGGTAGAAGAAATAAAGACACAAATCGTTCGGTCATTCACATTTAGCAATTCATTTGCGATCCAGTTTTTAGAAGGTCATAGTACGAAAGTAAGCAATTCATTTTAGGAACCTATTCTGCATCGCGCTAGTTTTGAATCGCTGTCTTAAAGTTGATGGTACGCACCCAGGTCACGATTTACTATACTACTGTTACTCTAACGTTTATTGGTGAAACCAGGAAAACTTATGAATAACATTAACATCTTGTCTGACAATCAACATAAATCCGGAAAGTGTCCTACAGATTCGTTCAAACATCCCCCTTACCCAATAAAAGGGGAGGGGACTGGTGAACATCACGTGTGCATACATATCGTCTGCTTTAGATCCCGAGTGGCGCCACTATATTCAGTTAGTGGCCCGAGTGCGCAATGGCCCGATTAGGACAAAATGGGAATTGGAAAAAAATTGGAAAAGTTTGACTGTTCTAAAGTGACTGTTTTATTAGTAAAGTTATATGAAATGATTATACCTGTAATAAAGTGCTTTTTTTAATTAGAAGCAATTACAACTGTGGGGCAATTCAAACTACCTTGAATAACTTATTTTAATTTTTAGTTTTTTGCATTCACAATGCAATTTTTATTACTGAAAAATGGAAAATGAAGTATTTAGAAAAATCGACCCGTCCCATCGGAGCTAGTTGTGAGACGGGTCGATTTTTCTAAATACTTCATTTTCTACCTTGAATAACTTCGGTGATATCCGTTATTTAAAACAGTGACATCTATGTTCGAGGTATAGTAACTTGCTTTCGGCTTCCTGTATATAGATGTCACTGTTTCAAATAACGGATAACACCGAAGTTATTCAAGGTAGTTTGAATTGCCCCACAGTTGTAATTGCCCCGCCCCACCTAATATCTTCTTATTTAGTCTGGGCTTTAAGCCAACCACATGTGACTAGACGTGGTCTTTTCTTAAGGTTAGAAAGAAAAAGCATACTTGAATTCCTACCTTTTTACAGGACCGTCTTTAAATTGTTAAGTAAGACTGAGTGAAATTGTAAATAATTGTGTAGTTACATGTAACAAGACTCGTGTGTACCGTTCATACGAGGTCATTAAAGAAAAATAAAAAAAAACAAGATTCGGTTTAGAATCAGTAACGCTTGCCCTCTAGAGAAATTAGTGTTTGTCAGACTCTACTAAAATAATTCTTCTACACGTGTGAGAAATTGTGGACTTATTCAATAACTTTACTTCCTGGATTTCAATCCCACAAGATGCTAAATATAATCACACTTCCCGTTGCTTTAAGCGAAATGTATTCTCTCCGTCTTTCGTAATATGAAACCTTGTTTAAATTAACAGAAGTTTGTTCAACCATCAAGTTAATAACTAACTGACACAATTATCAATTAATTACTCCATTCAACTCAATGGCTTCCGAACTAAATCATGGCTATATTTAGAACTGGTTACGTGTTTTTGTGGGTTACATTGATTTAGAGATTTTTTTTATAGGACACCTTAATTACTCGGGATTTTTAAGTAATGTTTCGGTATAACTTTTAAGAAATTTATGTACTTAATTTATATTAGCCGTATAAATTACTAAACTGAACACTTGTCTTATGGATTTCAGATACACCTACTCACATTAAAGACACTGAACAAAATATAGAAGAAATGACCCTGATGGAAATCAAACCCCTAGCTCGGGCAGGGTCACAAGTCATTAGCCACTACGCCATTGAACCACCACAGTATATTACTAAGCCCTTTATTCGTTTAAATTACCTACGCCTCATTGGAGCGTTAGAGTTGCCAGTGTTAGCTTCACAGAGTGAGCAGCCGGCCTATTTCCTTACTATAAACCTGCGGAAAACTTAATAATGACCACCCCGTTTCTGGTGCATTCATATTCAAAACACTAATTTTATTCTGATTTTATTTATTCATTACTAGCCTTCCGCCCGCGGCTTCGCCCGCGTGTACTACACGACGTTATCCCGCGGGAAGGTGATATTTTTCAGGAATATAAAGTAGCCTATGTCCTTTCTCAGGCTCTAGACTATGTCTGTACCAAAATTTATTCAAATCGGTTCAGTAGTTTAGGTGTGATTGTGTAACACACAGACAGACAGAGACGCATTTATAATATAAGTAAGGAGTAAGGATTATTCAATAGATATTGCTCAATTAGGGGCTCAAAAAATCAACTAATTCAAGAACTGTATATTTTTTTAACCTTCCTCGGTTCTTCGGGTCATATTGACCCGAAACTGAAATTTAACTGTCAATAAAAGTCGTAATTATTAATATAATTTACTAAGACTTTATGACAATTATTAATTATACATTCACTATATATTATTATTGTAAAATTATGGTGAAGTCTCTTATCTTAAGAAAATTAAGATTTTTCCGTCTTAGGTTCCTCGGGTCAATAATACCCGAGAATGAAAATCATAATCATAATCATAATCATTTATTTTCAGGCTGCAATGGCCCATAGATATATATATATATATATATCTAGTGTGAATGCATAAAGGTATACCTTAAAATAAAATAAATATCAAAAATAACAACAAATCTGTTAGTATACAAAACTTAAGATTAGGTTAGTAAAAAAAACTTTAGGTGACTTTCGGCGTCGAATCGGTGGCTTCTGGCAAAGTCCCACGGAAGCGAATTTTACGCCTTTTATGTTGCCAAGAAAATGAGTAATATACAAATATAGTCGTTTATTGTAAGTATCCTTATTTTTATTTAATAAATGTGTTTTAGAAATAATAAGATTTTGTATTTAATTTAAAACAATTGCTTCGTATTTTTGAAATCGGGTCTTCATGACCCGAAGGCCTCACGTGTAAATAGTGTGTAAAGAACCGAGGAAGGTTAAGGGTAACTTTGACTTATAAATTATTCTGATTTCGTTGTAAAAGCAGTGTGGGAGCACTAATAAACAAAATGATTAGGAAATCTAGTTTGTTTGAAATCGTCAATTGGTTATTTGCCACGAAATTTCATAAATGCAAAGATTGGACAATACAGTAAAGTGTTTGGTACCTATATCAAGTATAAATCAAATGTTACAATGGAATAAGAGGTTCGGGTGAGAGGTTTGAACGCAAACATAGTCCTCAATTATTGTCTTACACAATTAGCCTCTAAGCAGTGATCATCGAAAATTCCAAAGCGCAGAATCTCGAATGCTATCCACCATGATATAGCAAAACAACGGACGGAATCCTTCCAGCTTCCACCTGGAGTGATTGTGACTTATGATCGGGGAATAGGGTGCACAATCGCGTGGCAGGAGGCGCTAAGTGCCGGTATTAGAAGATTAGAAGCCAACGCTGGTTGCGATGAGTTTACGCATTCATAAGGTGGGCTGTGGGCGTACGCATAAGCGGAGCGAGTAATTTGTGCGTGATAAGGTGATAAATTTCGATCATACAAACATAATATGACTTTTGAAGTAGTATTAAGTTTTATCGATTTGTATATAATCAGTAGCAGTTCCTTTTGATTTCAAAATAAAAATGAAGTCTTCTGTCAGTAAAACTTTATATCTAACAGTACTTACTTACTTTACCTCCATGTGGCATAGTCGTGGGATGCCCTGTATATCTCGATACCTGCATATGACGTTTTTCTTTTGAGTGGGCGATAGCGCTGGCGTGGCGGTGGCCGTGTCACAGTCGAGTTTAATAACATCTGGGCTTTTTCGACTTTGTCACATTAAGTTTTTTAACATCATCTTTGACCTTCTCTACAAATTGTCACAATAATCACTACGATAAAGTTCAAAAGTGCAGTCGGCTAATCCGCTCCTCTATCCATACTCAGGCCGCATCCTCGCTCATTCATAAAGGGCTGGAGTGGGAATCTGGGCTCAAACCGAGCCTGCGTACTCATCTGCGACTCGACGGGATTCCTGCTGTTCTGATTTAGCTCGTAGCTATGTGTATCGCTGAAGAATTTAAATTTTGATTACCTGCTTATAATACACTAGTTAATATTGAGCGATCATTTAATTCGTCGTACAAACTCTCAAACCTACAATTTTGATTATATTATTTCACAACACCCTGTACCTGCCACATCCTTCCTCTTATAACTGGGATACCCTAGCAACCCGCGTGGTACCCGCTTTATACAAAGGCAAATTGCCAGTCTTAGATTTGATTTTTACAATACAAATTTATAGATATTACAACATACTTGAAAGGGACGGGACTAAGCGAAAACATAAAATCCTGCTTTAAATAAATAAATAAATAAAATAAATAACTTCTTACATTCACACCAATTATCTAACCCCATTTTAATTTCATTAAGAAACTGTATCATGGAAAACTTGATAACGGATAAATATATACTTAAATACTTTTTGTTTGTAAATACATACTTAATATACATAGTAAACACCCAGACCAAGACAAATAGACATGTTCATGCACACAAATATTTGTCTTGTTCGGGAATCGAACCCGAGACCTCTGGCGCAGAAGGTGGGTAGCCTACCCCTGCGCCAAATCGGTCGTCAAAAAAAAAAAAAAAAAACTTTATCTATACTCTATACAAATAAATAAAATTGGAGTGTCTGTTTGTAATATTAAAATAACCGCTTTTTACTACATGCATATGTATACGACGTCCCAAAATTAACTCACATGGAGGGAAAGTACCTTAAATACTGAAGATATAAAATTTTACTGAAAGGAGACTTCATTTTTATTTTAAAAAGAAAACGAACTGCATTCACCAAATTTTGAATAATCACTGTACACATACAAAAATATCATTTTTTACAATTTTTGTCTGTCTGTCTGTCCATCTGTCTGTCTGTCTGTCTGTTTGTTCCGGCTAATCTCCGAAACGGCTGGACCTATTTTGACGGAACTTTCACTGGCAGGTAGCTGATATAATAAGGAGTAACTTAGGCTACTTTTTATCCCAATATTTCCACGGGAACGAGAACCACGCGGGTGAAACCGCGGGCAGCCGCATGTAATATTATAAATGTGAAAGTTTAGATGTTTGGATGTTGAGATGTTTGGATGTTTGTTTCTCAATCACGCCAAAACGGCTGAACGGATTTGGCTGAAATTTGGGACACAGATACTTTGTAGTCTGGAGAGGAATATAGTCTACTTTTTATCCCGGAAAAATATCACATTTCCGCGGGATAACGTCGTGTAGACCACGCGGGCGAAGCCGCGGGCGGAAAGCTAGTAATTACATACATTTGTCGATAAAAAAATCACAAGGTCTAATTTTCAGCTATCATTAATTTATTTTCATTATGACGCATGTTACTGGGCCAATATTTTAATACATTTATCTAGCGACCCTACTTTCTATTTATATACTAGTAGTATATAAAACACTATTAGCACATAGAGTTCTTGAAACCAAGAATGAATCAATCTTTCGTCCACTTCGCACTGCTCCCCGATAAATGGGAAATAAATTGCTGATCCAAAGGTACCATTTCTTATAGCAATCGCGCTAGCTAATTGCTCCGAGATTGCTCCGTAGAACTGCTGGAATGAGGCGTTATCGACCTGCTGAAATTAAAGCTATACCCGTGATGGATACTCCTAGGTTAAGAGAATTAAGTAAGATGGAAGCTGGATGAAGAAACGCTGGCATTCATCGTTAAAAGTGATGCCTTTCGGTTTTCTTTTTTTTTGTTTTGAAAATTCTTTCAATCATAAATATGCTTACAATGTTGAATTTAAATAACTTAAGTTCCAATGCAATTACTTACAACTACTTATCCAGTCTAAAACACTTTTTCATGCTTTACAAATAATGAATTTGACTCATCAAACCATATTATTATGTAAACAGACGAAAGAATAAGCATTTCCGTAGTTTAGTTGGTCAGAGCATTGGCCTGGATTCCCAGGAGAGCGGGTTTGAATCCAGCCCGAAAGCTATTTGCAGGACTGTTAGTTTCGACTGCGATAGAAAATCCCAATAAATAAATAATAATAAATAAATATATTATTCTTTTACAATCACACTAATTATCTAAGCCCGTACCTAGTAAATTTCTTAAGAAACTGTGTCTACGTGAACTTGATAACGGATAAATATATGCTTATATACTTTTTGTTTGTAAATACATACTTAATATACATAGAAAACACCCAGACCAAGACAAATAGACATGTTCATGCACACAAATATTTGTCTTGATCGGGAATCGAACCCGAGACCTCTGGCGCAGAAGGCAGGTAGTTTACCCCTGCGCCAAATCGGTCGCCAATAATTCCTATAAGTAGTTTAAAATATTTAGTTTTTGCAAGTTTTCATCGGTGACAAGAGCGTAGGTCCACCTTCTTAAAAAAAACAACAGGTTACACTCCGGGAGTGCCGGCAGAAGTGAAAAGGGGTGAAGAAGCCTTTTTCACAAAAAAAAAGGAATTTGACAAAAAAAAGAAAAAATACGGACTGGATTTGAACCGAGGTCTTCTGGCGTCAATGCCGCCCGTTTTCTAATAGCTCAGCTATCACCAACTTTGAAAACGGTGGCGAATGTTGCCTCCGTATTCTAATGACATTGTAACAGTTTTTCGATCAGGTCACGTGTCCGTCTTACGAATTTTCGATTTGACGGTCACGTGTTCTAACGCGAGTTTAACATTTGTTACCTTCAAGCAACGCGGGCCTTCCGGAACGGAAGACCCGCGTTGCTCGAAGTTTGTTACCCATCACAAAAAGTGCACAGCGCCGCTTAAGAAGTTTTTACTTCAAAAACAGTCTTTGAATCTTTCGTCAAACATTGGCTGCAAGCGTATGTGGGTCGCCCCTACGTGACGTCAGCGCGGCGCACCGGATCGACGTGTTCAGTATGCGGAAAGGGCGGCTGCGTGACTCGACCCAATGGAAACATCTTAAATGGTAATTGATCAAGTATACTAGAAAATGAAGATACTGAGAGATAATATTAGTACTGGAAAAATTAAAATTAAATATTGTTTTAATTTTATAGGATAGTTGTGGTTTCACTATGTAATTGACGCCCGAATTCTCGAACGCAAATCATCTTTGGGAGGGTCTCAAACATCATGGCATCTCTTTCATACGTTTGACATTTAAAGTGACAGGGCGATGTTTGAGACGCTCCCAAAGATAAGTAGCGTACGAGTATTCGGGCATGAGAAAGGCACGTATAAAAGAAACATGGATTCACTCAATTCAAAATAAGTATTCACCAATGACAAACCTGGGTGCACTTTCTTAGGAAAACAACCGTTCAATCTTTGGCAAACATTGGCAAACATTGCAAGCGCCTTTCGGGAGTCACGTGACGGTGCCGATGTGCCGATGACGTAACGAGCCGGATCGACGTGCTTGGTATGCGTGACGGGAGAGCGCGTGACAAGCCCCAATAGAAACATCTTAAGCAGTAGTTGACCAAGTATTAGATGAGCTAAAACTTTACTTCACTTTTATAATTTTATATATTTTTTTAAAGGAAATAAATATAAATAAATATTTTCTTACAATCACACCAATTGTCTAAGCCCATAGTAAATTTCATAAGAAACTGTGTCTAGCTGAACTTGATGACGGATAAATAAATACTTAAATACTTTTTTGTTTGTTTATTATGATATATGTAAGTTTATACATACTTAATATACATAGAATTTTTATGATGCTAGTTTAAACGAATCTTTGCAGTAACTGCCCAACAAGCAAAGTAATCCTATAAGGATTGATTATAAGTCTGCCTCTACTAATAACGTTCTTGTAAAGGATTTGTTGTAGACCCTTTTACTCATAATATCATTTGACAAGTCGTAATATACTCAAGGGCATTAGTTTTTATATATATATCTTATAGCTTGCTACAAGATTAAAGTTTAAAACATTTATAGGACACTTTTACTAGTAATAGCATTCCACAAGCATAGATATTCTTAAGAGCTTTTGCTTTTATATCTCAGTCTTGTAGTTAGCTGCAAGAGTATCTTATAGGACACTTTAAAGAATAAGTCTCGTATAATTGTTTTTGGTAAGACTATATAGTCCTGAATAATATTTTGATCTAATAGTAGCATGTTGTAAGTAGAACAAGATTTATAACACACTTCTCTGAGATTACTATAAGTTTGAACTGCTATTAGTTTTGTTTGAGACTTTTTTAAATCTTATTATACTCAATAAGAACGTTATGAGATCAAAAAAGCTAATGAACCACTAGATCAAGCACTTAACTAGTAAACATCTGCCATTTTGTAGATTTCTCCATCCTCTTGAAGAAATAAGTTTAAATATAAGTTATTGGAAACGATTCAAAAGGAGCAGTGGTTACAAAAGAAAAGTGACAAAAACGTATGATGAGTTAGTGAATAGGTGACCATTCGGAGAATAAATCCGACAAGATCAGAAAGTAAACAAAGCTCTTCCAGTGCGAATTCAGGTGAACTGACAGAGGGTTCTCCATATTAATCTATTAGCAATATTTTTTCTTCTTCATCTCACCACTCAGAAGATGAAGAAGTTCAACATTGGAAAGAAGAACACCATTTCAAATGAATGAATGAATTCTCTAATAAATGAGTCCTAAAAAAGTGAATAAAAACATTAGTGTAAATAGATTTCAGGGAACCCTAATTTGTTTCAAAATGGAGAAGAGTTATCTGGACCAAAACTACTACAAGCACTAATTTACCTATAATGGTTCTACAAAGTACTTAATGCAGTGCAATTTTAAAACATGGCGGATATATATAAGAATTTGATTAAATAAAAATTTTACAACATTGTACTATGTGCTTATTTTCGAGGGGCATTGGTGAAACTAACTAAATTACTGTACATATTTACAGTAAAAAATAATTCCCCATCCTCCCATTCACATAGGTACTTAATTACAAATACTTACTACAATGTATTGTTATTTCTATAATAAAAGCAAGTGTGTTTACGTATACAATTTAACTTTAATCACAAAATAACAAGGAACAATATTAACATATAAAATTTACTTCTAAATACATTAGCTAATTACACTATAAACTAGATTGCATTAGTAAGATACTTGTGTAATATAATAATAAAAGCGTTTGTGCTTGTAATTGTTTAGTCTTAGATTATAATAGAAGCAAGTGCTTTTCGCGAACGCTTACTCAAGTATGCTATAGGGCTTAGTGACATTCTTTAAGCTGGTTATAAGATAATTACAGAAATAATAGCTCCTGTAACTGCGCCCAAATCCAGGTTTGTAGCATACTACAAGTTTCTTATAAGAGAGGTTAGAAGTAGTCTTGAAGATAGCTATAAGAACTGATTTTGCTAGTTGGGTGTGTACAAAATGCTTTTATTATTCGCAGATTTCAGACACTAAATCTACTGAGTGGCACCAGCCTCGATGAGTTACTTATAATAGTTATACCTTATAGTCTTAGAGTTAATAACAGCAATTAAACACTACATAATTTCAAGATGAAGTGCGCTATATTTTGAGATATTCTACGTGTTTATCTATCAAACTATTTGTCTCTCATCGAATCGATCATATTTTAAGGTAAATAAGTGATTAGTCGCAGGCGTCAGGCGTCGGCGCTTCGCTCTCGTCTGTCAAAGCCCGGGCAGAAGATGATTTATGCCCTCGGTGCCCCTGTAGTGGCTCTAACCCTGATTTGTATATGTGATCGTCTAGTTATAATGTTTTTCTATGTATTTGGTGGTCTTGGTGAAAGTCGATGTTACTGGCATCTAAGTGATCTGCGAATCGTGTTTATGTTTGTACTATTTAGTAGCTGCGTGTGAATAGAACGGAAGCTCATCGAGATAAATCCATCATTCCGCAGGCCTATGGTTTTAAATAACATTGCGAAGCTTGTTAATATTAAAATGCAAATTGTTTTAATCTGATCGCGACCTTCGCCTCTCTTCTACTCTAATTCCTAAGCTATAACCAATAGATGTCTGCTCACGTAGTGGATTACACTCTGGTCGTTTAGTAGCGCCTACAAAACCTTCTAGGAAAAACCCTTCTGAGGTTTATTATTTGGGGAACGTCAGCCATCTTTGTTACGCTGCGAAGCGTATGTCAGACATCTCCAGGATGTGGACATTTATTTACTTTATTTTATAAGGTGTTCGCTAGACACCTTTCCCCATAATACCATGGTATACTTTATTTATTCATATTTGTATTAATTGAGAAAGTTCGATTTGGCCAAATCGGGCGATGGCTGAACGCTATGGAAGTGCAAGTGTGACGACGACCCAGAAATGCTGCTACCCGTTCACTGAAACCCACACGCAGATAGCCTTTAGGCTCAATAAGGCTGAGCTCGCGAGTGCCGGCCAGAGCATCCCGTTCAGTAGTCTAAGAGAATAATCTCTTATAGTCAAGGGCCCTCATTCGATTAAAGTCAGTGGGTGGAATGACTAGCTCGCAGCCTCAAGCGGTCAAACACCCCAGGATTTAAACACCCTGTGCAAGTCCTATTTCATCACAGATCACCTAGTATACCTATCTCTATTTCCTATCCTAAATACAAGTCTATAAGTGCACCTAACAGCGTCTATGTCCTGTGTAGAGGCAAAATGAACTTACACATTATACCTATTCAACACTAATACATTATACTTCCTTCTGCTCTGCTCCTGTTGTCTCTCTCGTCCAAATTCAGCAGCTAGACCCCTTTACTAACACGTTTAAATAAACTACCTATACACAGGTAACCTCAACGGTTTGAATGTAGTCTCTCCCTTAAAGTCTTTAATCACTCCCTACTATCCCATGTTTATTTATTTAGGTATATGTATAGAAATCTACCTAGACCTAGACTGAAATCTAACGAATTTAGCTCATAGAAATCGTGATTCAACTGAAAGGTGTACATGTGAGAACGCAAGGTGTTAAGCGAAGTCAAACAAACTAGCTCAATGGTTCTCCTAAGTATTTCTTAGTATTTAACACGGATTTGACTATGCCTCACACTGTGCTTCCTCTTAGGAATCTTATATCTAAGCAGTAAAACATATAATTATGGAAAAAAAATATTATTTATTTAACTTAAATGTGTTTTGTTTATCTTCGAAATAGCAAAAAGAAACTGGTTTGATTATTTAAGCTGTCACCTATAGGTTGCTATATAATGACAGCTAGATTTTCAGCTCCTATCTTAAGACCATACTACATAGAGAGAAAGCGAAAATCCAAAGAAAAAACTCTCTAAGGTCATCTAGATTCACACTTAAATTTAATTAAACACACACTAAAGTTTCAATAGTTATTTTACAACTTAAGTCTAAAGTGAGATACGAACACATTTATAGAACAAACCTGTTCCATTGATTGAAAAATGGAAAGGAAAACTATTTCACATATTAGTCTAATTTAGACTTGATTATTAACATTCATGGTAGATATTAGTGTTTCGTATTCCACCAGGCTACATAAAGTTACAGTCTCTAGAGCTTTAATTAATACTTTCACGTTAACCATCCCTATCTCTGAGATTAACTATGCATCGAGAAAAGACGCAATCCAATTCAGCCTCGATTGAGGTCTAACCCGGCTCTTTGCATTTCTATCTCATTCGATAGACCATCTTGCAAATACCTCCGTCTATTTAATATTCGACGATTGCAATAACTGAATATCTTATATCCACAACACCCTAACACAACTATTGCGCATATTAAAGCCAACACAAAAATGAGATGTTCTATCGGGTTCCATTCGGTTATTAAAGCGAAACCCCCAGAATGGTGTTGTTCTTCGTATTGATACATTTCTACGTTGTATGTGATATACCGCTCGTTATTCTAGAGATTGTACCTTTATTGACACACGGAATAAGCCACAATGTACACAATTACATACCTCTCTCGACGTTGTTTAAATTCACTTTGTAAAATAGTTACACTTGTTTTAATATTCAAATCTACAATTTACTTAATAAAGTTAGTATTTAATTAATAGTTAACTCTTTAATCTTTATTTCTCACACAGTTAGTTACAATGGAGTCACGAAACTCCCAATCTATCACTGTCCTAAAATATCCAATAGCGTCTCCCCAATGCCAGTTGCATCCCCGTTTTCTATCTTCCATCTCTACTGAAGTTATCTCCTCCCGCTCTACGCCCATCTCGATCCCTCATTGGTCAGCTTGATGCTTGCAATCTCCATGGTGACGCCTACGCACAACTTCTCACGATCCGCCCTAACAATTCAGAGAACTCAAGTCTTTTCCTTCCTTCGTCTACTTCACCCATCTGCAACACATTTAATATCTACCAAACTCTTAGAAATCTGTGCATTTAAACTAAAATTGTCCATCATTCACCAGTTTGAATAGTTTGTCTGACAGTTGAGCGTAATTTACGGCCTACCCAAGACTTCATTTGTCTTAGTCCCCGCCGTGCGCTAATAAAACTTGTCGCTCTTAATCTATTAGAAGAAATATTCGAAACATTTTTTTGAATTTTTTTTTTTTTTTATTCCTAGTTTTGTTTTACGAGCCCGGCCCGCACATCTGCTAATAATACGAATGCCATCACACCCCGATGCAAATCAATTAAACGCGTGTTTTACAGAAGACTTACTAGCACAGGGACTGTTTAAACGCTGTTTTCATCCATCTAGCCGATGCACATAATCCGAATTTTGTCACGAGCTTGGATGTCATCCGTGAAGATGAAAAACAATCGTTTGTTTAAAAAAAGGCAAAATTACATTTATCTAGCCAGTGCTTGAGAGAATTAAATAAAATCCCCAGCTACACGTGCACTAGCTACCCTTACAGAGTGTGAAAATAAACGAAGCGCGTATTAAGAGCAAATCTGCCCAAGTCATTCCAAGAAAACAATTTTTTTTTGACAAATGTTAGTTCATGAAAACGTGGCTACTTAATTTACACTATTGAACTATTGAATACACTATTGAATAAAAATACTTACTTATATGTAAACTCAAAAACACTACCTACCCAGAAGTATCATGAACATGCTTAAACTAAACTAAAACAAAATACACCTTCATAATACTTTATACGAGAATGTTTCAAAGGCTTAACTTCGGAGCTATACCTACGTGAATATACATACATTAAGTTCATCCCGACTTTGTTCGCAAAATTCAAAACGAATACTTGAGCGGCCAAACTTTTGTTAACTTGACAAAATCCGAGCTTTATGGACATTCGTTCGTCTGATGCGATGACTCGGCAAAAGGGGCCGATTCACATTAATCAAATAAAAATGTAAAGTTTAATTTTAATATAAAATTTCAATGGACAGGTCTCCCGCCTTAGGGTTTGCCAACCGATGGCGTAGCTTCTATGAAGTTCACAAATATTGTAAATAACAATCTAAATTGAATAAACAAGTGTAACTTGACTTGACATCACTGAACATCAGGTGTGATGAAGGCAGTGCTACCCCGTTGTGGATATTAAAAAGTAGTGATTTCTGCCTCGTGTAATGAGTCTAGTCTCTCCGTAGTTGAGTCGGGACAGAATGAGCGACTCACAAGCCTTTTCACTTAAAAAACTATCTAATATTGTGTAGGATTTTTAATCGGTACAAGCATTTTGTGTTAGGGCTAATGTTAACTTTTTAGATTGCCAATATGGCCGGCTGGCCAATAAAAATGCAGTAAATGTATATTTCAAAAACCAGAAAAAAACCTATAAAGAAAATAACAAATTAATACCTATACTTAAGAAAATCCAGAAATGTACCAGAAATGTTCACTTATTGTCTCATATAAGATTAAACTTACCTGTACAAGGATAAATACAGGTTCTTTATTAATAAAAACTACACATTATGGTGCTACATAGTAATATAAAAATAATTTTCAAATAGGTGTGATCCACGCTTCTATCAACAATAGTACCACAAAGTAACTACGCGGGCGGTCGCCCTAGCAGAGAGTCCGCTTAGAACAAAGTGCCATTTTCGTCACGCACACATAGACGTCACATATACAGGCAAAATGGGGCAGTTTGGGACAGTACTCAGTCGCGAGTATCGCAAAGAGGTCAGTGATCGCAAGTTCCAAAGAGCATTTAATTGATCACTTCACGTCCGCGCCGATACGTGTCACTGTGACACTTATATACCTATTTTACCAATAATTAACAAAATTAATAACCAATATTATTACAGTTGCAGTGTATTTGGTTGTCTAAATACGACTAAAAACTGTGGATACACGTTCTTTAAATTTCCAAACGATATTGAAAGGTAAGTTATGTCAAACTGTTTTCTCTTGTTGGTAGGTGAGTATACCTAGGTACTTTTGGGACTAGCCGCTTTGATAACGACGATGAACCATATACATTCATCTTATAGTTAGCTGGTTGTGGTAAAACGCCAGTTTTTGGGTTCTATGGTTTAGTTAAGTAGGTACCTAGATATATTCTTTGTTGGCGCTCGACCGCCGCCAGCCGCCGGCCGGTCACAATCACAACTCGTAGCGGGTCACGCATTAGGTAATCTAATGAGACCGATAGTTGTGGAGATCCTTGGGGGAGGCCTATTCCCAGCAGTGGGTGTCGTTCGGCTGACATGATGATGACGTTGGTCCTTATTTAGATGTTATAGTATTCTCAAAACTTCTTGGCGGTTCAGCGAACACAGCCACAAGTCATGTTGACGAATTTTCAAGTAAAAGTTGTCGTTGCATTTTCTTTTATTTTAGCAGTGTTAAGAGATCCTACTTACATTTTAGAGACTTCAGTCATTAAACCCCAAATAACATTTTACTTGCAGTATTTTTTTTTCATCTAAGCGCACGGCAGTGTGCCAGCCAAGTTCAGGAAAGGACGCCAATCATTAAATCCCAAATAACATTTCACTTGCAGTAAAGTTTTCTTTATCTAGGCGCACGGCAGTGTGCCAACCAAGTTCAGGAGAGAACGCCAATCATTAAATCCCAAATAATATTTTACTTGCAGTAAAGTTTTCTTTATCTAGGCGCACGGCAGTGTGCCTGCCAAGTTTGGGAGAGAACGCCAGTCATTATACTTACCCCAAATGACATTTTACTTGCAGTAAAGTTTTTTTTGACGCACGGCAGTGTGCCAGCCAAGTTCAGGAGAAAACGAACCACGCACGATTATGCGTATACCTATTTATTTTAACGTCTTAATCGTAGGAGTGCCATAGGCTATTTTCGTTGCAAAAATAACTAGTTCATTTTAAAAATCAAATGATGTATTTTCAGACGAACTTTATGGTTAAGTTTAATTGATCGAGAAGATGTACGCAACAAATGGTCAACATATCTTCGAGTTTGTGAAGCCCATTTCGAAACCAATTCTATAATCAAGACATCGAACCGAACTGTCTAGAAAAAGGCACTAATCCCAAACTTTTGCTACCTGTCAAAAAAAATTAAAATAAATAATCGCAAGCAACTGTGGACACTAATGAACCTTGTACACAATATGAAAAAGTTAAATGTGACTCAAATTCACAAATAGCAACTCACGTTTCTGCAAATTCTCCCAGAAAAAGAAAACTGAAAAACGATATTCTTGAGTGCAAGAAAAGACTATAAAGAACAGCTGCGCTAGAAACAAATATGAACCTGTTTTCATCTCGCTGTTCTCCCGCTGTAGGGTTTGCGAACCGATAGCGTAGCTTCTATGACGTTCACAAGTATTGTAAAAACCAATCTAAATTGAATAAACAAATTTGACTTTATAACTATAACTACTTATATTTTTTATTTACCTATACACGATAAAAACACATCAAAATAGTTACCACTATTGCTTGATACAGTTCTTGCGTTATAAAGGTTTTTCAACTTTTGAAGATGACATATGATGTTATAAATTCAACGTTTAAGAAAATATTAATTATTTGAAGTTCTTGAACGAAAAAATTTATGGAACTTGTAACCCATTTAGATTTCAACTATTTTTCGCTGAACTTGGCACCTTTTTTACCTTTATGTTTTCGTCCAACTTACTTAGTGCCTTTTTCACGTTTATGTTTTTAGTGGGATAACCATCACACCATATTTATATCTTGTTCATAGAGTACATTATAACATATAGGAATGGAATACATTACAACATAATAGGTACGGTATAGGTACAATTAGGATCTTGTCTTCGTCGTGTGTGGCGTCGGGACTTTAAATGGATATTAGATGCTCTGTTTACCATCTAAGCAGCATCTAAGGCATGTAAACAGGTTTAAGATGTATGTATAAACGAATTTATTTATGTATGATTGTTAACTTAGGGCGACTTTCATCACTGATATTTAAACGTGATTCACGCTAAACGTGTTTAATACATAGTTCTGTCTCTGTCATCTGTTTCAATGTGACAGGGACAGAAATACGTTTTAAACACGTTTAGCGTTAATCGCGTTTAAATATCATTGGTGAAATCGGGCCTTATACTACCTACTCCTTTTTAAATTCAGAATCAATACAGAAGCAACCCTAGTGAGTCAGACAAGGATAGGTATAGATTTTCAAAAATGGTGGGAGCGGTCCTTCTGTAAACTCTTTATTTTGTGATAGTACTAAGGTGAAGGCTCACGAACTAAATGAAAATTTTACATGGCACAGACTGACTTTTTTTTAAACGGAGAAAAAAGGTTACGAATGTTACAATCTTACATTATAAATGACAGGAACCGTTCCAAGTTTGAAATACCTTAGTATTATTGACACTGGCAAAATAATTTACTTATAATTATTATTATACTCTCAAGTGGGAGTATACGCTCGGCCATATCTGTCACTCCAACTATGTATCGAGAACTAGGTGTTATTGTTGATCGAAGTTGATTGACACAAAACGTTGTCTATGACAACGACATGATATTCAAAGAATTCTTTTTCAGAACAGAACGCATAAAAATTTGACAAATTCACTGGCCTCTAAAAATTCAAAAATGCATAAATTATTTCAATTTTCAATGTCGATTAATTTTTCAAGCGTATGACTATGAAGTGGCGCATAATGAATCTATAATTAATTTTATTATGTACAAAACTAAAAAGTCTTTAGTATGAGTGTGTGAATCGACCTTTACCCAAGTCGCTTGTCATTGAGTTTCTGTGATAATTATTACAAACCATCGCTGTTGGTTTAGGACAGGCTGTTTGTCCGTCGTTGTGTACAACCAGCTGCTGATATTTATATAGTGAGCTTTCAGTTTAGCTAGCAGACTTGAAGGGCAAAATCTTGTTTACTGAATTTTAAATAATTTATTTCAGGCATATTTTACCGATTAATTAATAAATCAATATTAAATTCTACACAATATAATCACAATTATTCAATCAATTAAATAAAATTATTAGTCAGGGATTTATTTTGCAGTTCGTCCATTTTTAAGCTAGGTCTTAGAAGACTTGTTGAAATTTTCTTATGGGTTTTATTTTTATTTGCTGTTTGTCAGTATCAAGAAATTATTATGGTCAGGATAATGGAAAGAATAACAATAAACCAGGTGACTAAAAATTACTAGGTTGGGGTCGTAAAAATAATTGGTGAGCAGCGAAAAAAATAGGTTTAGGTTAGGTTAGAGCGACTGTCGCTCACCTAGTAATTTTGGTACCCCGAAATGTTTTTTAGTCGCCAGGTTAACAACGACTCTAATTACGCCCCACGACACAACTCTATTTTTTTTTGAGGAAATGAATTGTTTTTTGCTTGACTGTAGTCAGATAAAAAAAAAGAAGTCATGGTACTGCTGTCCAGTATAATAAATATTTAATTGATGTTCTTTCAACGACCAATAAAGGCTCTACTCTGGTTTTCGTACAAAATAAGGCGATTACGATAACCATTACGATCAAGATAGTTTTTAATGCTAAGTCTACTGTAACCCAAAAATGTAATTTAAATACAGGGTGTTAGGGGGATATTGATTTTACATACCACTGTAAAATCAATATCCAAATAAAGGTTAGCTTGTGGCTAGCATTGGTAAATTCAGGAGTTACAATATGTCCCCAAGTTACATCCCGGGCGGGCCGGCAGGGAATTGCTCGATAAACCGTCGAAGATCTGGAAGTTTCCAGCATTAATCCTTCCGACTGGGGGCGAAAATAAGGTCTCCAACAGATACTAATCCAGGAATTTCACCCGTATTTTTTTAACGATAGAGCTGAGTTTGCTGTGGAGGTTTAAAGGTGAATCTTAAATCATTGGGAAGTTTGGTACACATTGAAAGTGTTTGGTGATTTCTTATTGTTGTCACTAAGTATTGAATTAAATGCGAATTCAAAATCAAGTATATTTGTTAAGAAACAAACATCAACATTATTATTATAAATAAGAGCAACGGGACTCATCGCGACAATTATTATTTAGTACATATTGTGTACTTACAGCATGACGTTTCGGCTGTGTTGCTACAGTCAAGCTGTAAGTAGAAACCTACTGTACCGTGTGTTTTGTCTTTTGACAATTTGTTGCTAACTATGTCACTGTCATCGTTGTCTGTCATTCTTGTGTCATTATAGGTAGGACATCCGGTGCCCCTCTGGTCGATGCTATTTAAATTTTCGCGTCATCAAGACATATAGTGCAGCAAGCTTTTCTGTTCTGGTGATTATCTTTGGAACTAAAACAGTTTTCATACGACAGTCCACTTTGACAGCTAATTTGGTATTGCAAGTGGCTCCTCTGTCACGGCTGTCACCGGAACAGGAAAGCTTGTGGCACTGTAAATATATTTTTAAATAACGATGACAGTGACATTTGTAGCAACAAATTGTCAAAAGACAAAACATACGCTACACTCTAATATAAGTATAAGTATATCCAGCAATACCAAAAAGACAAGTCCACTTTGATATCTTTTTATCAAACGCAATATTTCAACATGCAATCCAACAAAAAAATGTATTTTTAATTTCCCTTACCCAAATAAAGGGATAAATAAAAGAGCAAGCGTTTTATTATTGGAATCCCTTGCCGGGGCCAGTTTGTGCCGATAAATTGCGCCGGTGTGCGGTCACCCTAATTACTCAAACCGGCCGGGGCACTCTTTGTTGGTTCTCGTAAAAAAATATATTACTGTGCACCCCCATACATATTATGATGAACTTTACTATAAGCCGTGTCGATTGTGAAGGGTTCTTTACATATCGGCTTATGGGGAAAATTGAATTGTTATTTATGTTATATATTTGCGTTATCTTTGTGGGGGGAGAGTGTGTGTAAACACTGCTAATGCGATTAATTTGCTTCTTGTGATAAGACACACTCAGTAGCTGTAATGTGTTACTGGTAATTATTGTGCGTGGGTAGATGTTATACATATTATACTAGCTTCGGCCTGCGAATTTGTAAACCACTGCTCTCATGAAAGATCTAGCTAACACCATCTTTTTTGTGTGGTGGTAGGACTTGTTCTTAGTCCACCTGGCTAGCTTCCACCATCTATCTAAGTCTGTCGCCATAACTATGATGTTTTCATCATATTTTTTTTCCGGCAGTTACAGATAAGGTAGCCAGTTCCTCAGTCATTGAAGATTCGGGGAGTAGTGCCTTTCCACCTTCAGCCTTATCACCACTTAACATCCCGACGAGATGGAGGCTAAGTGCTACCTCTAGTTGTGGATAATGGTTTTCCATGATCGCCACGCTTGGCAGGCAGGTTGGCGATCGCAGTATGGCTTTCTGTTTGAGAAAGACCATCTCCTGTTGTCAGGTTTTCTCTGTGTCGTCACTTACGACTTAAACCCCCATAATACCCTAAAACCTGTACATAATAATATGATATGTACAACCTCATCATGACGCCCACTGCTGGGTATAGGACTACCTGAGGATCTCCACAACGATCGGTCCTGCGCTGCCCGCATCTAGCGGCTTTCCGCGACCTTGACCAGATCGTCGGTCCACCTTGTAGGAGGCCTGCCCACGGAACGACCGACGTCTGGTTCGCGGTCGCCTTACCTATTCGAGAACCTTATTCCGCCCCAGCGACCATTGGTTCTCCGCGCTATGTATCCCGCCGCCTACTGCCACTTCAGCTGAGCAATCCTTCGAGCGATGTCGTTTGTTTTAGTTCTCCTGCGAAATACCAAGCATCACCCTCTCAATTGCTCGCTGGGTGACCTTTTTAGTCTTCTTATGAGACCCATAGTAAAAGACCACGTCTCGCTTCCATTTACGTCACAACTGGCAACACACACTGGTCAAAGACCTTAGTCTTGAGACATTGAGGAATTATGAACATTGAGAAAATGTGTACAACATACTTCATAAAATTCATCTGTTAAAATAAAAGCCTGTTTCACATCTCGGAGTGTTCCCAAACGCGTGTCGCGAGTTAATACCATCCATTGCGAGTTGAAAAATAGCCATTTACGAGTGCCGCGGTGCCTTTATAGGGCAAGTTCGCATCATTCGAAGAGTGCGTAACCGCGATTTACGGCACCGTGTGTCCCCGCCTTACCGCGACTCAGACTCCGTATCCGTAAATAACTCCTTAATGCTTCCCGTTCCGTTTATGGCCTGTATGAAAAATGACTTCGGCAACTATTTGCAGCAAAACTTTTACATGGTCGTAAAAGTTTAAACTTTTATTGTAGGTAAACCTCGTACTCAACTTTTGGAACAATCGTTAGCTGCTCAAAGTATTTGAACTTTATCTTAGTTAGATCCTATTAAAAAGCTGTGTGCGAAGAATGTTTGTGAGACAAAATGCTATTCTGAGCCTGCCTAAACTCATTTTCAGTCATTTGGTTAACAAAGTTGCGCGAATTTAAGCTATTTCAGTCTATTAAAGTGGTACGCGTAATGTAGAGAAATTAGCAAAACTTGCGATCGTACGTGCAATGTAACGACGCGTCAAGCATTCGCATGGAAATTGGATCTAGCATTGCGAGCGCTGTACGTTGAGGAGGTTGCAGCGCGGGCGTTCGGCCGGGAGACGCCGGGAGACGCCGGGAGCGCTGCAACCGTGCTGCCGCCGCGCCGCCCCGGCAGTCGCGCGGCGCCCGCCGCCTAACGAGCACGCCGCCCTAGCCTTCCCCCAGCCCGCGCCGGACAGTGTGTGACGTGAACACAGGTGTGACGTGAAGTGCCCAGTGCAGTGATCAAATATGCTAGTGTCCTCCAGTGAATAATATAACGGGGCCACCTCCGACAGCCGGCACCGCTCGAGGTGGGTCATCCAGTATTTAAGCACGCATAATGAAGTCGTAGCTTAATGAGTTATTAAGACGAGCGCGGGTTATGTTTAATTTGATAAGTTCGCCGCGTAGGCTCGCCGCCAGCCGGCTTACGCGCCGTCTCGTCTGCTGGATTAACGGAGCTCTCTCCCGACGACCATTTCCGACCCGAATCGTGTACTTGGGACTCGGTTCCCCACGATTTAGTGCTCCACGCATGAATATGTAACGCTGTCTACACCTCCACTACGCCAACTTTGTTTAGTTCGTCCGAACGGGGGTTTACTGAGCAAACTTTTAAAAGCTTCTGTTACAAAAACGAATCCGATAACGCTACTTAATAGGGACACTAATTACTCATGAATTAATGGACTAAGATTATCGCGAGCATCGAAGCGAACTATAACAAGACGTCAGTTAATGGACGGTTGCGGGTAGACAATAATTAATATCAATTAACGTCGCATCTGGAGCTGCTGGGATTAATTATGAGTATGCTCGTTAAGTGACACACGACGACAAAACAGATTTCGCTTGCAAACATAGCTGTGATTAATCGAGTGGTGGAGAAAATATTGCTAACATCCTCCTTCGTTATTTATCGAATATTTATCGTAAATAGAAAATTTGTTGCACCTAATAAAATAGGATCGCCAAGTAGTGTAAAGCTCAAAATGGTTGAAGAATTTATTCTCGAATAAATTAAGCATATTTAAACATTTTTAACTAAATACTTTTTATCTTCTAACAATGGTTTATTATCAATAATCAGATTGAAAATGAATTAATAATTTTCCTTTTCAGAGAAACGTTTTCTTTTAACGACATAAGTAATCCTGTAAGTGATAAAACTGGCTCCGTCTAAACAAGCTTACTCCTTCAAATTGTGACATATTCGTCATCGATGAGCACGTACTATAAAAGCAGGTAGCTCTGGAGCATGTGAACAGGTGGCAGATAAAATTTCACCGTTCGTTACACATCCTGATGAAAAGGTGCGTCGGCAAAAATATACGACCACTTATAGAAATGAGTTCTTATGAATAAATTGAACTCGTAACAATATTGCTTTGTCAGCCAACAATAACCTGTCAAAACATGAACGACGAGGCTCAGGGGATTTCAATAAGGAAAATGCTGAATTATTTTCAAATATTGGTTTTCGATTTTCATAATTTCGGTCGTCTTAACTTTTACATTTATGAAGGATAATAATTTATAATCAAATCGTGAAGTTCTTGGGAAAGCGTTTAAATGAAGGCTAGGAAATTATGTATAAGATAGAAAAGAGTAATTAGTGGAAAAAGGTATTGTTGAGGAATAACTGAAACATTTACCATCTAGGTTAATCGAGTGAGGTTGTTCGGAGTTGATATAATATGGGTGTTTCTGCCAAAGTTGCTCCATTGCCAGTCACAGTAGGGTAGTGGGTCATCGCAGTCACACTTAAAAGATGTTGCTGTCTGTTACACTAATCTGTTAATTTAGGCACCTATCAGACGAAAAAGGGTAAAACAATTCGGACTTAAGGCTGACTGAGTACTCCATGGTGCATGCTACTGCTCCAAAATAACGGGGCCTCAACATAAATTTAATCATTTTTGAGAAAAAGCCCTTCTTTCATAATAATTTTTAAAGTGAAAGTGGCCATGAAACTTTAAAATCTAATATTACAATTCTAGGCTAAAACACCCATGGCTCTTGAAGATCTTTTGATAACTATCTCTTCATATCATAATATTTAAAACTCTCACAGTTAAACATTGTGAACGGAAAATAGACTTCAAAATTATTATGGTCGATTCTATGCTTTTACGCGCTAACAACAGATCCTATTTTTATTGATAGGTAGTGTATTTAAATATCCGGTTAAACATTTACAATATTGGTTTGATGGAAAAATGCTCCACCCAGTTAAAATATGTGCAACACTAAAAAGTTGATATAACAACTTGTAGGAAACCAATAAATCCATCCATATGTACACAATTTATTTTTGTACTCATAATTTCTGTTTCAAGAAACAATATCACCATACGATCCTTTCCCATAAAAGGTTTAATACCAAAAATCCTACGTATCCCAGTAAACTTTTTTAACATCGTAAAAGAGATAGTGAAAACCAAAGTTATTCCCGTTGTCACAAAGTCGGAAACAGGGCCGAAACATATAGCCTTCTTGCAAGTTGTAACTGTAGAGTTACGCAAACTTTGCTGCAAATAAGCGACAACAAGTTACTTACATCCGCTTTTATTATCTCGAGCGATGAATTATTTCCTGGCTATTGAATCATTTTGACTGGCATTATCTTTAAAGATACCTATATACAGTACAAGTAGCAGTCTGGTTTAGCCATTCAAAATCCCTATCTTCTCTTAACAACGGACGACAACCTGTCTTCTTCAGACAGGTTGTCCGGAAACAAAGGTTTAAGGCACCTAGTTTAATTTTTTATAACAGCGCATATTCATAACTGTAATGGGAATGATTTAGGTACCTAACGATGTAGAATCGAAAAATAAGTATAAGTCGTACTTTGTGCTACCTATTAAACATTTTCAATTGACTTTGGAACGTACTCTAAGTTTGTATCTGCCTTACGTGTGGTGGCGAGGCTTAAGGTAGAGTAAGCCCGAAGCTTTAAATGTCGCTTAGCATTCGTACCTTGACTCGGTAAGCTGAAGTTTCGCGATAATTATATTGGAAGACATTATGACAACTCGATTATTTGAATGTTGATAGAATATAAGTGATATTTCTTTGATTCAGCTATTTAGAGTTACCTGTTAATATGGGAGTGCCAAAACTGCTTACTTACTAATCTAGCTTTGGTCTCTTGAACCCACTTATTACATTTGAATACTGCTTTTTTCATATTTTCGTGATAGGCAGTTCTTTAAGGATAATAATTATTATTTAAGGGGTGATGAAGGCTAAGTGCTACACCATTGTGATTAAAAAAAAATTTATACGATTTTACTGATGGCAGCTTCCTAATCCATGTTTTACAAAGATAAAAGATTGTTTTTTTTTTATTATTTTTTAAGAGTAATCTTTTGGCAGGCTGTGGCAAGACTTGGCAAGCTTTGGGTAGCGCTGAAGCAGAGGTTTCGAAGTAGAGTAGAGATGAGTAAAGCTCGTTGTAGCGAATAAGTGAATGTTTATTTACAAAAAGAATTTATTATATTTACAAAAATGGGTGTTCTAATAGCTACTTGATAAAGTACATAATTATGTCTTCTTTGTGTTCGTTATTCTGTGCCTGCGGCTACAAACTCAAAAAGTACTGGACTGATCTTAAAATCCTTTCATCATTAGAAATCTACTTTCTTCTTGAGTGACATATGCTTTATGTTATCCTGATATTCCCACGGGAACGGATACCACGCGGGTAAAACTGCGGCGAGCCACTATAAACGAATAAATCAGAAACTATTATGATAGCCATTGCAATTAACGGTTATTATAGATAGGTAACTATTTAGTAGCATAATGTAGATTTGGATTATTATGTTAAAGCATTTAGTATGTACTAGTATACCTACATAATGGTACTGAAATCCGTTGTTTCCAATGATAACCTTGTCAAAAGCGCTAGTACATTTCATTTTAGTCTGTGAAACAGAGTTAATGTTGCGATGTGAGTTTATTTCACCAATACTCTGTATTTTGGACGCGATAATAAATTTCGACCAATGATTACCAATCGGACGAGACCCACGGGCGCGGCTCGCGGGGCTATGACAATAATGGAAATTAAAAAGTCGAATATTATGTATATACTGTTTACACTTTACTGTGATAACAAAGCGTCCTTAACTTCGTCCATACTTTGTCCTGTGTTCTGTTTTTCAAAAGTGGTTCAATAGTTTAGGTGTGATTTAATAAACGGCCGTAGGTTATATCGTGTTCTAAGTTATATTGCGATTTTCTCAATCATTTTCAAAACACATCAAAATTGGTTCATTGTTAACTGTTAAAGTTTATTAAACAAAATAATTCCTCGGTGTGTTTAAAGTTTTTATTATAGAAAACTTTAAAGGGACTAATAAACTTTTATTATAATTTAACACTGTAGAAAATAGTGGTTAGAGCAGTGGTTAGAGCAGTCGCCCGGATAGCGAAAGGTCGTGGGTTCGAGTCCCATCGAAGCTGGTTGTGAGACGGGTCGATTTTTTCTAAATACTTCATTTTCCATTTTCAACCATAAAAATTGCATTGTGAATGCATAAAAGTAAAAATTTAAATAACTTTAGAAAATAGTTAAGTTATTGGATTTGGACTTAACAAGCTGTGATTAAAGATAGCGAATACTGTCACTTGAGAATTAAGTTAGCTCTTTTAAGTTTATGAAATAGAGAGAATATTGCGAAGTCAATTTATTACACCAAAGCTCTATATTAGACGAGATAATAACTTCCGACCAATACAATGATTATTATCAATCGGTCGGGCGGGCGGACGGGCGCGGCTCAAAGCCTTCAGCGGGAGTGACAACAATGGAATTTAAAAAGTCGAAAATAAATGCTTTATGTTACAATTTATTATGATTACTTATATTACATATTTTTTACTGAAATTTTCAATGAAAGAATGAGAGCTGTGACCCAAAGTCGAGTTCCTATTCCCGTGGGAATATCGGGATAAAAAGTATCCTATGTTTTAATCCAGGCTAGCTATACTATCTGTTCTATGTGGCAAATCCTTTATGTAGTTTTTGCGTGAAAGAGTAACAAACATCCATACATCCATACTCACAAACTTTCCCATTTATAATATTAGTAGTACGGGTCACCATTCAACGTATATTTTGCAAGCTATTAGACCTAGAAAATTGGATGAGGGCTCAAACTGTCAGGAATTTTGTACACTTTAAAAAGTAATAGTTAGTGACCTTTCTCGTCAAAGCCTTCCTATGTCTTGATTTTTGAAAAACTAAAAAAAGTGAAAAAAATTGGCGAATTTTCAGCAATAACTTAGCGCGCGTACATTTATGACTATATTTATGTATCAAACAACATACCAAAAGAGCAAGTTTACCACAACCATTGTAATTTCAGCATTTTTATTTATACGATATGACCAGCCTATACCAGCTACGTATTAGCTAGCTTTTAATTTAACTCCGTTGCTCCATTCTTGTACAGATAAATTGTAACGAGACGTGACTTGTTATTTTATTGCTCACTCAAGCATTTGCCTATTTAAGTACAATCGACCTCAAATAAAACTTTATAGCTGCGCAGCAAAACCGCCCTAATAACATACACAGTGAGGTCATGTCAACATATTATTAAATTTGACGTCGAATCTATCACAACTAGTTCTAAATTTCAGCATCAGTTAAGCGGCAATAAAGTACTTTATGTGCTATAAAACAGCCAGCGACTCAGCACTTATGCCCCTACAGATTGAAGCCGGGCCATAACGCTGAAAATTTTAAAACATCCCCCCACTTTTATGCTCTCCTGGTACAAATTTAATTATTTTGCAAACTCGGCCCTCTTGTGAGGGTCGTAAAGTAGACTTTTAAATGGTTTTCACCGCCCTTCTCGGGACCTTGGCAGGAATCAGCGGCTTATAGTCCTTGGGATTTTGTTTATTTTCATTTTAATGTCCTACTCCAATCAATTAGTGGACTACGCCTCTATTTCAGTGAGTTGCTACTGAATTTACAAAACAAAGAGCAATTTTGCAAGCAAAGTATGTACACTACATACATTTTAACATGGAAAACGTTACCCTAACTAGTATATTTTTTATTTGACTTACAAAACTGGGTACATTCAAAAAAGCTTCATAAAGCTATGAATTAATTTATCCAACTAGATGTAAACACAGCATGCATAATGAAATGACAAACGGACAGTAGACTATCTTTATCTATACTTCTATACTAAAGAGGAAAGATTTTATTGAAAAATGGAAAATGAAGTATTTAGAAAAAATCGACCCGTCCTACAATCAGCTCCGATGGGACTCGAACCCACGACCTTTCGCTTTCCGGGCGACTGCTCAAACCACTGAGCTACGGAGTCGGCAACGACTCCGTAGCTCAGTGGTTTTGGTAGTGGTGGTGGTATTTTCTAAATACTTCATGTTCCATTTTTCAGCAATAAAAATTGCATTGTGAATGCAAAAAACTAAAAATTAAAATAACAAAGATTTGATTGTTTGTTTGTTTGCATCGAATAGGCTCCGAAACTACTGGACCGATATAGAAAATTCTTTGACCATTAGAAAGCTACATTGTTTCCGAGTGACATAAGCTATATTTTATTCCGATATTCCCATGGGAACGGGTACCACGCGGGTAAAACCGCGAGGATATGCTAGTGTTAGATAATTACAAAACTCTTAACCAAGAAAAAAACGAAAGAAAATACATTTAGAATTAATACTTTCCATTTATCATTTTCTAAGGATGCCACCACCGTCAGAGGGGATATAGCATTTGCTAAGAGAGAGAGAATTTCTAAGAAAAGTAGGTACAAATAAATTTGCAAAAACATTTTAGTTTTATTATTGAACTAGCTGACCCGGCAAACGTTGTTTTGCCATATACATTTTATACACCAAAAGTTGCCTAGACCAGACAACAGATAGCGCTAGTTACACACTACCAATAAAGGGGCCCAAGATTGGTCTCTATTTCCTACATATAAAAAAATACTCTGTGAAGTAGAGTGAGTGTCAGATAACTCTGCGCGCATGTGCGACTGGGGCATTTTTGGTGCTAGTTACAGTTCATTTTTTATTCTAAGCTTATGGAAAAGATTAGTATTCGATTTTGACCGCGCAGACGTCAGTGATAACATACTCTTTGGAAACGGTAATGGAAGAAATGACAGTTTTGTATCGAAGGTACGACATTTAAACGATTTTTCATAGAAAATTACAATTTTTACTAAATTTTCCGGAATAATAAGTAGCCTATGTTATTCTCCAGCTCCCAAACTACCCCCTTACCAAATATCACGTCGATCCATTGCTCCGTTTTGACGTGAAAGAAGGACAAACAAACAAACAAATAAACAAACAAACAAACACACTTTCACATTTATAATATTAGTATGGATAAAGTGCTTAATATAAAGCCAATGAACTTCCTTTACATAAAGAGTAAATGTCACTAGTTATACAGAACCTCAAATGATTATTGTACAATGGATTTCAACGCATTTTGTTTGCTGAAAATTGAATTTAAGTAGATTGAAAATGTTGAAAATGAAGTATTAGAAAAATCGAACCGTCTAATATTCATAGAGCATTCGCCCGGACAGCCGAACGATGCCCACAGCTGGGCATAGGCCTTTTATATAGTGGTAAAATAGCTAATACGCTTACACGGGACTGATTTTTTAATTTCGCCACTCGCGTCGAGCGCTTGCTTAGTAGGTACTCATTTTCATGTCATAAGGTATATGAGTAAAATATGTCAAATACGACACGAGTGGCGAAATCCAAAAAAATAAAACCGCCTTCAGAAAAACCACATCAAAAAAGTAAGAAATAATTCCTCACCAAATAAATAACGTAAGTACTTTGAAGTCGGGCGTGAAACATGTACAATTATTTGTTGTTTTTGTTAAAACCCGCCCGACTTCAAAGTACTTACGTTATTTATTTGGTGAGGAATTATTTCTTACTTTTTTGATGTGGTTTTTCTGAAGGCGGTTTTATTTTTTTATAAAAATAATTTTTATTTCACTCTTTTTAGTGTATCGTGCAGGCAATTTACGTGTTTTCTGGTAAATAGGTATGTGATCAAACTGAAAACCTCCTTTTTCGAAGTCGGTTAAAATACCTTGAAGTATCCCCTTTTTAACAAAACAAAAATCATCTAAATCGGTTAATAAACAAAGGAGTTATGCCTAAAGATACGTATTAAATTCACATAAAGTGGTAACGAAAACGACAGTATTTTCAAGATTTCTTGAAAACTACTGAACCGATTTCAAAATTTCAGAAAATGGGACCAACTTGGAAACCAACCTGATGTAATGACGTTTGAACCATTTCAATCGGTTCAGCCGTCTTCGAGTAATCGGTGGACATACACAAAAAAAAAAAACACATACAGACGAATAGATAACCTCCTCCTTTTTAATTTAGAAGTCGGTTAAAAAAAGACCCCAGGCACAGCCATCTCTATCGTCTTCTACAAGCCATGCGCATAAAGTTGGCAACGTAGTTTTAAGTGAACCGATTTGACACCTTTTGCACCATTTGACAGGTAAACAGCGAGTAAACCTCGAGTAGAATCCTATGGAGATGGCATATCTTCTATACATCTATACAAATAAATAAAATTGGAGTGTCTGTTTGTAACATTAAATAACCGCTTTTTACTACGTGCATATGATTAAATATACGGTACATATACCAAAATGACATGTTTTACAATTTTTGTCTGTCTGTCTGTTTGTTCCGGTTAATCTCTGAAACGGCTGGACCGATTTTGACGGACCGATTAATACGACAATTAGAAGTAGTTTAAAACTGAATTCCAAGATTTTCTTACATTGTGACTTAGTTACACCTCACTTTTTTGTAGGTATGCCACCTCCATAGGATTTAGTACTCAGAGGAGTAAACCGGTTCACAGCAATGTTGCCGTTCCGTATCATAGCATGGCTTGTAGAAGACGATAGAGACGGCTGTGCCCCAGGTCCTTTACAACGAGCTGTAAAACCCTGTCAAAGTAAGTTAAAAAGAATAGGTTATACGCAGTATTTATCCCTCTATTTATATAGAACTCCTCTTTTCCGATTGAGCAGTATATCCTTAAGGGCATTAAGTCTGCCTTAGTATATTATGCAATAATTAATAAATAAATAAATAACACCGTCCAGTGCCTCTACCATAAAAACTATCGTTATGACTTCAAAAGCTGTCAAAGTGGCGGCTGTCAAACATGGTATTGAATTGCAGTTTCTCATACGACCGAAAGAGAAGGAAGAAAATAATAGGATCACGACAACGGTTACCATAACGATAGTTTATCGTGCTAGGGCTACTCTGTAATCAACATTACTGAAATAATATTGTAATGACAACTGATAGTAACTAAAAATTCTTATTGCAAGTTATTTTAATTTTTAGTTTTTTGCATTTACAATGCAATTTTTATTATAGAAAAATGGAAAATGAAGTATTTAGAAAAAATCGACCCGTCTCACAACCAGCACCGATGGGACTCGAACCCACGACCTTTCGCTTTCCGGGCGACTGCTCTAACCACTGAGCTACGGAGTCGTTACGAGAAGCGTCGAATTTATCCAATACTTCTTACTCGCTGTATAGTCAGCGTTAATTGCATCAATGTGGAGATATTACTACCCTCACCCCTAGTGGGTTCGAGTCCCATTGGAGCTGGTTGTGAGACGGGTCGATTTTTTCTAAATACTTCATTTTCCATTTTTCTAAAAATTCTTGTTTATTAAAGGATAGTATTTAACTGCTGACTTATCTAACCAAACCTACAAAAATACTGAAATGCATACATACATTTCAGTACAGTAAAACGGGGGGGAATAGGTCTGCTGGGGTGAATAGACGCAAAATTAAAACGGGTTTTTCATAGTATTTCCATAGACATTAAATTTGTTAAAAAAAATTACCAAGTTTTGTTTGTTTTAAACGGCAAGATTTAGACTTTCTGACGAATTGTTAATATTAAATTGTATTAAAAAACGCGTTTTAGTTTTAGTTTTTGCAGTTCTATTCACCAATTTTTACTAGTTAAGGTGTGCAACTCAGTAGTTTTTATGGTGCAATTTAATATTTTCCTTTATTAAAAAACTTCAGAATCTATTTAATCTTCGTCTATCGATTTGAAACTTTCATTTAAATTTTAAAATCAATCTGTCTTGTTTTTTTAATAACAAGAGTACTGATGAAAAATAAAATACCAGCCTCAGGGTATTCAGATTAATTTTAGAAGTTATTATCTCATAATGTTTGTACAGGCTTGCTCAAATTATGTACAAGAGATGTGTAGTTGCTTTAATTATTTTAATACAACTTTTTTTAGCTCATATTGTTATTACATTCGAATTATGATCACCATGCCCTTCACATACCTGAAAATATATAGATACACTTTATACCCTATATAATTTTAAGGAAATTAAAAACAAAAAAAACCTGTATCTAATGATCATTATGACAACCTGCTTGCGTCGGACGGACCGGAAATGATTGTTTACATACATTTAATTAATATGTGGTGTTTTTATTTTTGAAATGCATAAAAATGTATATCTAGGGTAGACACATTACTCGCCAACTCGTCAAGGCTCGTTGTTTGGCTCCTACTTGTATTTTAATACCCCTTATTATGTGACAGTCACATAAACTACAAATTAATAACTGGGATTTCGACAGTAACTTAGTTTTCGTGAAATTCGGTAATATGGCGCTACTAAGTCTTTCACGACTACATCCTAAGTTAAATATTACATTATCAGAATTGTTTAAGTTGTTAATTCAGGAAAACGTTAAAGACAGAGAACGTTACAACATGTGTGTTTGAATTAAATATAACTATTTTTTTATATTTTACTAGGTAAAGAAAACCTGAATAAGACAAGACATAAAAGTAGAAACCTCTGCTTGCAAATAATATTTGACCTCGTTCCTGCAGTAAAAACAAAGTTACATTCACACCTACATTTCTCCGCATCAAATATTCAAGATATACAAGCTGAAAAGGATACAGCCTCTCGCTCACACGAGAAGCCTGAACAGAGAAGCAAGATAAGCTTGATAAGACGGCTATAAAACCGGTTTATATGGACAATAAAAGCTGAGAAACAGTACCGTTGTCCGGGTCAGTTAGTTGCGCACAAACACACACAAAGGAACAGCTTATAAATTAGACTTTTATTGGGAAACGAGGGATATTAAAAATGACACTTTAACGGAGAATAAAAATGAGATATTTTTCCGAGAATTCCTTGGAGATGTTTTCAGAAATGGCGGATAATTAAGAAACCTTTTTATCAACATTGAGGTTGTATCTTAGGTATCTTATAATCACTTATATTAAAGATATTTGAGTTACTTGATATAATTTTTACGATGAAGTGTCGGGTTGTCTTTAAGTTCTAAATTAGGTGTTAAGGGGGGTTAGGCGGTCAGCGAAAAATCACTATGGAATCAACGAGCTCGAAACTAAAAATTGTAAGCGAAAGTCACACTTTTTTATAAAAAGTTAATAAAAATGTTTAGTTTTTCAAAAATCTAAAACAGTCACGAAATAGAAAAGGTAAATACCTTTGTGTTTGGGTTTTTTTTAGGAATTATTATTGTAAAACACGGTCGTAATTTGCATTTATATGAAACTAGCCTTCCGCCCGCGGCTTCGCCCGCGTGTACTATACGTCGTTATCCCGCGGGAAGGTGATATTTTTCAGGAATAAAAAGTAGCCTATGTCCTTTCTCAGGCTCTAGACTATCTCTGTACCAAAATTCATTCAAATCGGTTGTGTAACACACAGACAGACAGAGACGCATTTATAATATAAAGTAAGGATTTTAGAGGTAACTTCAGGATTTTTTTCCATCGAGCAAAATTTTTCGATACAGTCCTCCCATCACATATACGTTCTACAATACATATTCGAAATTTCAATGCGAAAAATCTTAAATGTTTCAAATGACAGCTAATAGAAAATAAGCAATTTTGGCGTTTTCACTTACTAAGAGCCCTTAATATTTTTCGAATACATACCCGTGTAGTCCCGAGTTCAGTAATTATAGGGCTACCCCAATGTCGTCCTCTGGGTGTCGTAAGCCAGCGCGTACATAGGATTTTTTTTTGCCAATAATTGCCTGGCAGCTGTTTATGTGATTCATAAGTACATATTTATTATGTTTATGTGAATAAATATTTTTTATCAATGGGTTGATCTGGAGTCATTAACGGCTTGAAATTAATTATCTATCCACAGGTAGGGATAGGCATGATCCAGATTAGTTGCTAGGCAACACCTAGCAACACCCTGGCAACTGTTGTTTATTCTATGTCAATATCAAGCGTTGCATGGCTACTAATCTGGATCATGTCTATCCCTATCTGTGGATTGATTACGAATTCTAGCCGTAAGTGGAGCAATGTTGCTCTATATTTCGTGGTATTGTGTTTTTGCGATTGCCCTTAATTGCTTGATGTGGTTGTGACGTCATATTTGTCAGGGATTGACAGGAATTGGGCAGTTTTAGCTCGTGTAAGCACGCCTTAAGCGCCGATTAAAGAAGTTAGAGTTCCTTTAGAGCGCGAGATAAGAATAGTCTGGAACACCCGTATGGCGGCGGGAGTTAGAACCGCCAACAATGAAAGAAAGAAAGAAAGAAAAACATTTATAAGGCACACACATAAACAAAGATAAAAAATATATAATAAGAACAAACAATAGCATGGAGGGTTGGTGTCAGGCAGGCGACCGGCCATAAAAAAACTGCCAAACCCAACTAATGTAATGTCGAGGATAGAAGTCCTTCCTATGATGAAACGCGTTGTGAGATTTACCGACAACTGAACTAATCATTTATTTATTTTATAACGAAAACAAGTTACATTAATGCTCCATAGATGGCGCTACTAGTAACGAAATTACTAATGGAATTCACAAAAAATGCTATTGTAGATATTATTATTCTATTCAACACTTCCACTAACTGTACTGCCCTAACTATAATCGGGATAAGGTGAGAAAGATGATCATTTTTCAAATACTTACTTAATGGTCTTTTCATTTAGTACGTCTAGTATCCCCACAATTTGTACGTGTACACAATACACTAAAAAAGAAAATGAGAAGAGCGTAAGAAAACATAATTAGGTATGTGACATATTTAATAAAAATAATTAATAACTTGTGATTGTGACAATATTACCCTGAAATTAATATGGCAATCGCTTGGAAAAATATGCAAACCTCATGAAAACACATTCCCGTCTTTATCTCTTTACATTTAGCAATCACCTTAAAACAGGTATACAGGAAAAAACTGTCCTCACACCGAATATAAATTTTCCTGCACTTCAAAGGATAAAATAACCGGCTTATTTGTCAAAGGCGATTCGCTTACAAATGTTTACGATACGTTATTTGAAGTAAACACGGGCTTACAGAGTTGGTGTGGCGCGGCCATTAGTGGGAGTAAATATTGTCGTTTGTGTATTTGAACTGATACGGGATGTGAAGAAGGTGTATCAACGACACGTATCATGATCAACCTTCTAACAAATACATACTTTCTTGGTTACTTTATATGGCAGCAGTCCCTGACTTCGTAGCGTTCGTAGCTACAAAATTAACTATTTAACTTTTTGAAATTATTGACTTCTATACTTTAATAGTATATTATGATACAAGTGAGCTTAGGTTGCTCATTATACACGAGGCTGTGGGTTGCAGCCCGAGCCGCAGGCGAGGGCGTAAATCAGCCGAGTGTCTAGTGAGTAAGTTGCTCACGAGTTTCATACGCACTTTTTCAACACACTTGCGAGGAAAAACAAACTTTTATTGCATACTTACATATTGTATTAACCTAATATTAACTAAGGGAAAAAGCGCGCAAGTTTTTTTTTTGCACGCGCCAAATGTGAGGTGATTGATTACATACAGCCATACTTCAAAATAATTAAGTATAATAATAGTGATAAAATGCAAATGTTTTATAAGAAATTATTGTGAATTATAAATAATTTGATAATAATATACTTAATTATGTTTTTTGTCTTAATTAGAGACACATTTATTTATTCTAAAAACGTAAATGGATTTTCAGCCGTATAAAACCTCTTTGTTGTTACAAAAAAAGAACTGTATCTATTACCCGCTGAAATTAAAAATGCTCTGTTGACTCGCATATAACTTGCAGTTAGGTACTAACTTAACTTTGTAGGGATACTATATTACCCGGTTAAATTGAAAAGTCTCTGTTTACTCGCATATAATGTGCAGTTAGATACTTACTTAACTTTGTAGTGATAATTTTATTACGCAACTAGTACTGTAATATTATTATGCACGCGTGGGTTATAGTTCGGTTTATGGCCATAAGATCGATATAATAAGGCTCACTTTATGAGCAAGTGTGTTGAAAATTAAGTATCACGTTAAGTCTCATGTTGACCTCGGCATTGATTTTCTGTGCTGAATTTTTAGTTTCAATAATTGTTTTGCGTAAAAATGAATTACAGAAATAAGCCTCACTATTTAAAGAATTGAGATTTGTATACGGGTCGATTGCTTTTGGTACTGTATAACAGTACCGTAAAAAAAATACTCAGTAGGTCTATTCTCTAAAATTCGATCGCTAATTTTCATCTCGCGTTTGCAATTCGCTGTTCAGTTTCACTTCACTTAATTTGATAAATATTCGTGACGGTGCGGACAATTATTACAGAATGTCACTTTTTACGTAACTTTCCGACACCCGCCACGCTCTCGGGTTAATTGCTTAGTCGAATTACCAACTTTGGACTGTCAATCAACAAAATCTGTTTTTTACGCTTAAACTATAATTGCTGATGTAATTATTGCTACTCTGTTTCGTGTGCCTAAATAAACAAACAAAAATGTAAAAAAAAGCCGATTTCGGTTGTAAATTCGAGAGATATACTTAGCTAAATTGCAAAACAATTCTCCAGTTATCACGAATAACCCAGTCCGCATTAGCAGTGTAAATAAACTCGTGTGCACTGCTACACTGCTCGCGTTTAATATGCAGTGTAAACATTATTTGCTTGAAGCGTCGATGGACACGCGACATGGCGTGAGTCGTTTCTGTTGGTTGACCGCTAGATGCCGCGTTTGTTTGGAAATAAACAATTATTTGGAACTAGGTTTTTGTTGACTAGTGGTCAACATAAGCCTTAAAGATTTCTCATCGTTAGAAAAGTTGGTTTAGTTTCGTTGAAGCAAGTTGCGAATTGGTGATAATTACAAACGCCATTTATTATAGATTAAAATACCTATTTATTATAATTTCATTTCATTTTCTGTGAGCGTTACAAATTTTGAATTCATTAAAAAGGTCAAAAAAAGTAACATTTCATTATGGAAACTATGATGTATCAGGTCAAGCATAAAAAAGTAGTCACTCTGTCCAAAGAAAACTTGGTCTGAATGTGCGAAAACGAGCTTTCTCTTCAATTCTCCGCTCTGTTCTTCGTTCATGTACAAGGACTATACCCGCTAACAAACTGCAGTCCCGTATAGACCAACTTCACTCTCTTACATACTACTTATATTACTTCTTTTTATAATAAGGCAAATAACTCAACCACTGAGGAACTGGCTATCTTACCTCTAACTGCCGGAACACAATAATACTGAAAACATCATTGTTATGACGTTAGACTTAAATAAGATGGTGGTAGCTAGCCAGGCAGACTAAAAACAAGTCCTACTACCAACCAAACCGAATACGATAATGTACCCCTACTGGGAATCGAACCCGGGACCTCTGGGTCTGTAACCGGTGGTGTGGTCTGTAACCACTCTGTGGTCTACAGAGGCGGTTAAATTTATTATACTAATACATCTTCAAAAGTATGTAAAGTGTTGGCAAACACCAATTCTCACCACTTAATTAAGAAGACAGAAGAACCCGTGTCGTTTGTAATTAAATTAGTCATATCATATATTATCTGTGGTCATATTTAATATCGAAATCAGTGTTTAAATATCGGCGCTTTGTTTAAAAACCCTTCGGCGGCGGCGGCGCGGTCCGATTGAGCGGGGACAATGCCCGATGGATGTTTGAGACGAACAAAGCCACCCATTGCGTAATATCTCGTCGGACCTAATTTACAGAATCGTTGTTCAAAGCTTTTACGCAGCACTGGAAACAAAGAGATAATTTGCTCAGGTAATGTTGGAGGGTTAAAAATTTATTGGAGTTAAGTTAGGTGAATTTGTGATTATAACTTTGTGTTTAAATAAGTTATGAGGTAATCTCATATTTTATAGAGGCTACGAGAGGCACACAATTTATTTGATTAATAACAAAAACTCTGTTCTGACACATAGGATCATCGATATAATGCCGGCTTAAGTGAAAAGGGCTCCCTAGACTTTTTCACAGACTAAAATGGAATTTAAAAAAAAAAATACGGACTGGATTTAAACCAAGGTCTTCTAGCTTCAATGCCGCCCGTTATCTAACCTGAGCTATTACAGCTGTGAAAACGGTGGCGAAAGCCTTTGTATTCTAATGACATTGTAACAGTTTTTCGATCACGTCACGTGTCCGTCTTACGAATTTTCGATCGGTCACGTCACGTGTCTCTGACGCGAGTTTAACATTTTTTACCCATCACAAAAGTGCACAACGAAACTAAAGAAGTTTTCACTAAAAAAAACGACAACTTACTTTTCCATACAAAATTGCTCATTTTTTTTTTTTTTATCCACAACGGGGTAGCACTTAGCCTTCATCACACCTGATGTTAAGTGGTGATAAGGCTGAAGGTGGAAGCGCACTACTCCCGGAATCCTCAATCACTGAGGAGCTGGCTATCTTATCTCTAACTGCCGGAACACAATAATGCTGAAAACATCATTGTTATGGCGTCAGACTTAGATAAGATGGTGGTAGCTAGCCAGGCGGACTAAGAGCAAGTCCTACCACCAACCAAACCGAATACAATATGTACCCCCACTGGGAATCGAACCCGGGACCTCTTGGTCTGAAATCGGTGGTGTGAACCACTAGACCACAGAGGCGGTTGAAATTAGTTGAGTTATTATTTCATGATCATTTAAATAGCACTGTTAGTTTATTTCTACAACAATTTCTTAGTCAAATGTTTTGGGTAAATGTGTGCTTTTCCGATAAGCATCTGAAATAAGTTTGGAAATCTCTCCACATCTCTAACAAAAAAAAATAAGTTTTAGTTGAATTTCATAATAAAAAGCGTGAACAATGTTTCAATGTTTTTCCTCTGTGGGGAAACGGAGTGATTTTAAAGTTATGCTTATCGGAATAACCAACGTTTTTCCATCACATTTGACACAGAAATTGTTGTAGAAACATACTGACCGTTTTATTTAAACGACCACCCCTTTTTTACAAATGAGTGTATAGTCAATAGATCAAATATTAGGTAATGTATATTTCTACTTAAACACTTAAATAAATATTTGTATTGACATGAATGTGGTGAAAATGATATAATTATGTTTGATTTTTTCCACTGATGTAGTTACAAGAAGGTATGAACGTCAAAAAAATCTGCGCCATCTGTTCGCAAAATTCTGCGGTAACTTTGTGACGAGAACTATATTTGTAAAATATATTATTAAAGTAATTACTTCGGGTTCGATTCCCGAACAAGACAAATATTTGTGTGCATGTCCATGTCCATTTGTTTTGGTCAGATTGTTGTCTATGTATAGGAAAAATGTGATAGTAAAAAAAAAAAAATGGTTTCCTCACATTGATGAAGCAACGCTGGCCTACAGCGTAACAAGTGATGGCAAAATTCGACGAGTCGTGTAGGCCTTTCGGTAGCTTAGTTGGTCAGAGCATCGGGCCGGATTCCCGGAGGCGCGGGTTCGAATCCCGCCTGAAAGCTACTTATAGGGCTCGTGGTTTTTTTTTTTTTTTTTTTACTATCACATTTTTCCTATACTTACTTACAAAAATTGCATTGAGAATGCATAAAAATAATTTAAAATCTTGTTGTCTATGTATAAGTATGTATTTGCAAAGTATTAAGGAACCTATATATTAATCCGTTATCAAGTTTTCCATAACACAGTTTCTCAATGAAACTTACTTGGTCTGTGATAATTGGTGTGTTTGTAAAAAGTTATTTTTTATTATTATTTTTTAATTACACCTTTCAATTTCTTACAATCACACCAGTATTCAAGAAACTTGTGTTATGGAAACAATATAGGTAATGGATAAATATGTGTAAATGCATACTTAATATATAAATAAATATAGATAACATCTAAACCAAGACAAATAGGCATGTTCATGCACTTACATATTTGTCTTGTTCGGGAATCGAACCCGAGACCTCTGGCGCAAAAGGCAGGTATGCTACCCCTGCGCCAAATCGGTCGTCAAAATTATTAGTAAAAGTTCTCCTAATATATAACACACAGTCACTTTTAATGTCAAAAGGGTTGCAAATAGCACGTTACTGAAGAACATAATTACATACACTCGTAACCACTTGTCCACCCATGCAAGGATCCAATTTAAGGTCAAAAATTTAAGGGGTCCGACACATTTGTTAATTAAGTGAAAATTGTTCGTCATCTCATTAAAGAGTCGCATTAGGCCGGGTGGGCCGAGCTGGCCTAATCCAGAACTGGGCCTTCGTTTCAATTATCTGGAAACCAACCTTTTTTGTTTGTTCAGTTTCGGCGAACCAGAAGGAACCTTTGGAGAGGACCCTTTTAAAATACCTACAACTCATAACGGGTGTCTAGATTCATTTAAGACTAAATATTGTATGATTTAACTTAATTATTGTAGAACTATCGTTACAACATGATGATATCCCAAGTAAAGAGTCATTTCCTTTCCCATACTTAATATTTACATATAAACTTATATAATATTCTCTCCTTCGCTATCAATAAATAAATATATTCTTTCGGTAATGTATATGTACATCGATATCAAATATTCTTTCCTGTATTTGCACCCACTCACCACTGTCCTATACCTTACTTATCTTTCGCCCAAGGTTGCCTGGAAGAAATTGCTATTTAGCAATAAGGCCGCCTTGTTGTATGCTTTCTCTGCTTTTGTAATGTTTCTTTGTAATTTGTTTTATCTATTGTGTGCAATAAAGTGTTTTATTATTATTCCCTTTATTACATTTTAAATACTTACAAAATTATATTTCTAAACATTAAATTTTTACAATGTATAACACTAAAAAATATAACATTTAAAAATACAAAAATGCAGTTCCCCAACGGCAGCAAGATCAAGGTCCCGGCTACCGATGGTTAAGGATCCAGAGACAGGAACCTTCTCACTATACGGGCCGTGTCCAGAAGTACTGCCTTCTGCATCTGACTCCCGATCCATCCACCTAACGCGAGCCTCTTAAGGTGTTTATCGAGGCTCTTGGCTATCAGCCCATGGGCAGATATGACTATCGGAACAACAATTGCTGAATCAATGTCCCACATCAGGGGGGTGTCACTCCGCAGTTTAGGTACGTTCGGCCGGCGCGCCTGCCGGGCAGGCGTATGACAGAAGGATGCCGCTCGGCTCGTACGCTCCACGTTCGCGCGTAAAACGATCGATCATTTCTGTGATTTTTGTGCACCGAACAATGACTACTAAACGTTCTTATAATCCGTATATAAGATACTGTTGTGTTTACGAGTGTCTAAATAAAAGAAAGAACAAAAGAAACAACAAAATCGAACTCGCAAGTCGCTCGCAACCCTAACCAGCGAGCGAGCTGTTTGAGACATTCATAGAAATAGAAACGCTCGCGCGTAGCTATTGGGTACAGTTTTGCTTGCATGCGCGAACTCTAGGTTATTATAACAATAGGCAAGCGATGACAAAGCAACCGGAATTGGACTTTATTTCCACGCAGAAAGATTTATTTTTATTTGAATGAGCTTGCAGAGTGAGTCTTCTGTGCCTTAGCACTATTATTTATTCTGTGCCCACATGTCGACAATCTCGTGAGCTAAATCAAGATATTTGTTTTCTTTATCTTTTTCAGCTTTCACAAGGTTGTCGTCATGAGGAACAGTGACATCAACAATTATTGCGCGGCGTTCGTGTCGATCTATCAATACAATATCAGGCTTATTAGCTACAATAGTCCTGTCTGTAATGATAGATCGATCCCAATACAATGTGGCATGGCTATTTTCAAGGACCTGTTCTGGTGCATACCTGTAGTACGGCACCTCGGATGCCACAAGACTATGTTTCAGAGCAAGTTGTTGGTGTATTATCCTGGCCACTTGGTTATGTCTATGCAAATACTCGCCGTTTGCGAGACGAGAACAACCGGAGATTATATGCCTAAGGGATTCACCCGGACGATGGCACGCTCGGCAAATATCCACTGTGCCATCCCTTAGGATATACTTTCGGTAGTTATTCGTCATCACAACCTCATCCATAATTGCACAGACAAAACCTTCGGTTTCACCAAAAAGATCACCGAAACGGAGCCAGGATACTGAGGCTAATAAATCTACGTCGGGCCCATGGAGAGCCCGGTAGAATCTGCCGTGTAACTCCTTGCTTTGCCACACAGCGCTGCGGTCGGACGTACTAAGTACTACAGGTTTGCGCCAGTTTTCTTTTGCTAAAAATAGAGGAGTCAGTCCATTGTCAACAGCAACTACATCTCTATGAGACCCCCATATCGACTTGGAGAAAATACTCCCTAAGATTGCATATCTCGCGGTTATGCAATGTCTTAGCATTTAAGAAGCCACGACCACCGCACTTCCGCGGGATATACAATCTCATGGTCGATGAACGTGGGTGATGCATGCGATGTGCTGTTAGCAATGTACGAACTTTTCTATCCAGGGCATCCAGTTCAGTTTGAGTCCATTTAAGTATGCCAAAGGAATACATCAGTACCGGCATGACCCATCCATTGTATGCGCGAACCTTGTTTCCGCCAGACAAAAGACTTTTAAGGACTTTTGAGAGGCGCCCCAAGAAACGCTCACGCAACGACTGTTTCATGTCAGCATCGTTGATGCCTAATGCCTGTGACATACCTAAATATTTATAGGTTTCGTTAACGGAGAGAGATCTAAGATTAATAGAATCCGAGAGTTGTATACCCGTGGATTCCATTATCTGACCACGCTTTACATGCATGACTGCACACTTGTCCACACCAAATTCCATTTTAATGGCATTACTGAAAGCTTCAGTAACCTTCAGTAACGCTGTTAAATGAGAACTGCTATGGGCAAATAGTTTCAGGTCATCCATGTATAGCAGGTGTGATATTACTTGACCATTTCTCCGTAAACGGTAGCCTAATCCTGAACTCTCGAGAAGTGTACTCAGAGGGTTCAAGGCCAGACAGAACCACAATGGACTCAGACCGTCACCCTGGAAGATACCTCGCTCTATTTTTATAGGGTCGCCCTGACCTAGAACCCGTCGAGATCCTGGATAGAAAAGGACCGTTCTCCATTTTCGCATGCACGATATCAAGAAAGTGCGTAGAGTTGTATTTATTTTATACAACTCCAGCACCCTCATGAGCCACGAATGCGGCACGGAATCATAGGCCTTCTTATAATCTATCCAGGAAGTCGACAGGTTCTTTCGGTTTCGACGAACCTGTTGGTTAATAGCCATGTCAATGAGGAGTAGCTCCTTAGTACCACGGGCCCCATTCCTACATCCATTTTGAGAGGCGAACATAATAGAATTTTGATCAATGTGTTTATTAATTTTCGACCTCAAAATGGACGTAAGAATTTTATAAATTGTTGGTAGACAGGTGATAGGTCTATAGTTTTTGGGGTCCGCAGTACTACCAGATTTATGGAGCAGATGGGTTATGCCTGTTGTCATGAATTCTGGAAGCGATCGAGATAATAAAGCATTTTGAAATTGAGATGCTAAGCAAACGTGCGAGCTAGGTAACCATTTATACCAGAAATTGTGCAGTCCGTCCGGGCCTGGAGATTTCCAGTTGGGTAAGGAACGAACTGCACAAACTACGTCTTGGTAGTCAATGGTTACTTCATTCATATCAGGTATAAGCTCACACGAACGCTCAACATCCCCCATCCACGCGCCTTCAGAGTGAGTGACAGGCACGGACCAGATGTTGTGCCAAAAAGAAATCATGGCATCATCATCCGGCCGATGCATATCAGTATCACTCTGATCCGATTGCTCCCAGGATGCATAAACACGTCGTTGATCTCTCTCGAACATGCGGTTCTGAGTAAAGCGATCGACTCGCACCCTATACCTCCGAATACGATTAGCCCATGCACAAATTTTCTGCTTCAGGAAGTCGATGCGCTCTGTGACACATGAAATATAATTTTGAGTACTAATACCAGTCCCCAAGAATGCACGTTTCACAAAGCGCATGACCCTAGGGCGCATGTTGCCTTCCCTAAAGCAGCTGAGCTTACCGATGAGTACCCTAGCCTCACTGATACGACGTTCAATCCTACACTGCCAGGCTGGTACAGCCAGACGCGGGCATGTTGCTGTGTCAGTATTTGGAAATTTGACATGAGCAACACGACAAGCCGTAATAGCCGCACAATACAAGATCGAATGAGTATCAGCCAGGTCTTCACTACTATCAAAGTAATTTGATAGTAGTGAATCTAAAGCACACATCAGCGCCCTATTTTTTTTGTGCATGGGAAAACGCGGAAGCCGAGGTCTAAGGTGAACAGGAGTCGATCGAAATTCCCGAACTACATCTTCAAGAGTACTCCTCAATATATCATTGTATTGGGGACTTACAGTAGTAACCATATCATCTCCACCATCACTATCAGCAACGCCAGCTTGCAATGTGTCCGCGGCAGAAGCTTGAGTTGCCGCCTGCGATGCAGTAGTAATGATACGGTTACGTTGCACCTCTGTTCGGAGCCGATCAAGTACAGAGTCATCCAACAAGTGACCCCGTTGAATGGCTCGCACCTGATCCGACAGTCGTTGAGCCGAAACGTTGATAGATGGTTCAAGAGCCTGAAACAGAGAAAGCATCCGAACACGATACGCAGTAAGATTAGTTCCTGCTTCTGTTGCCTCAAAATATGCGCGCATGACATTTTCATTGATGGAAATTGTCCATCGCATGCGCTGCACTCCACCGGGAGCGGGGGCCCTGACCGGAGCCGTTTGCCCCAGAAGCCCCAAACTCTTCGGTGGCCGGCCCCTCCTCCGGCGTACAGGTGGTGGCGACGTCGGCGGAGAGAAGTACTCGTCACTATCGCTCGACGCAACTGCAGATGTCAGCTGAACACACGGCACTAAGGCAGTTGCCGACAACTGCGAGGCGGAGCGAGGTGACGAGCCCGGAGGTGGTAGACGTGCTGCTCGGCTTCTCGTCAACATCTATTTGTTCATTATACCTATTCCATTCCCATTTAATGTGGTTTATATTGGTGATGACATTTTCAACTGTCATACGGGATCATTTTTAAATAGATTGTAAAATATGTATCTTCTTTGTTGTTGTTCTATGTATATTGTTGCAGGCTATTAGATAAGTATTAAATATTATTATGGTATTACAATGGCCTCTGAATTAAATATTTCTTAATAAAATCAATAAAATGATGGAAAATAATGACTAGTCACGTTGACGACTTTTTTTTTTTTTTTTTTTATTTTTTTTTTTATTATTATTATTATTATATCCCGCGGGAATGTGATATTTTTTCGGTATAAGAAGCCTTTGTCACTCTCCAGCTTCTAAACTATCCCCACGCCAAAAATCACGTCGATCCGTTTTAACTTGAAATACGGACAAACAAACAAACACACTTTTACATATATTATTAGGTACTATGGATTTACTACGAGAACTATGTGCTAAATAGAGATACATTTTAGCTGTCCTTCAGAATAGTTGGTCGATGTTTTGTATTTAAATTACATTTTAAACACGAACAGATAAAACAAAACTGAGTAACATAAGTTACTTATAACGCTTACATAGAATTTATTAATAAAGTTTAATTACTTACCTGTTTTTTTTTAAATTACTTACTTCAAAAACAAGCTATTGTTCGTGTCTAGGTAAGCGTGGATAATTTTCCAGATCATATATTGAACAATATTTTATCCCCCATTTTACCACCCCTTAGCATATATATTTACGCGAAAAGTTATCCTACATCCTTTCACTTGGTCTAATCTTTCACTATATAAAAAGTTATCGTAAGCTGACTAGTATTTTCGGAGATTAGGAAGTCCAAACAAAAACTTTTCAGATTATTATATTAGTTTATGTGAATGAGTCTGAAACTCACATCAATCACTCGGTCCGAAACTAAGTTGAGCTCGTACAACAGTGACTTATAATGATTTAATCACATTACACTCATGATTCAGGAACAAATGATTTTTATGCTCATCTGCTCATCACACAATTAAATTTAATTCTTGCCGGTTCTTCTTAAAGGTCTCCCGCCGTATATAGGGTTTGCGAATCGACGGCCTAGCTTCTATGGCTGTCATAAGTATTGTATCATCACAATCTAAATCGTATAAATAAATTTGACTTTAAATTTTTAAAATTGCTCTTCTGAGTAGAAAATAAGACTCTCATAGGTGCCGTAGACAGGATCATTGGGAGATAGGATCTCAATTGAAATAACTGTAAACTTTTTTGTTTTTACAGGTAACGCTAAGGGTAAAATAATGCACTTTTTTGCATACCGCCTCGCGTCAGAAGCCAAAAAAGGTAGCCAGTCTTGGAATAATTTAGATACAAAACAATTACGATACCAATAAATCTGTTTTTGCGGACGTGCTGTGCTCATAATTTACATTCCACCGTTAACCAAACCGGTGAACATCGATAAACGTCACCGTTTACAATCGTAATTGTAGTTTCCGAAGCCAAATCGAGTCGCAGTCATAAATTATCGAGTGTATTAAGTCTGAACGGCCATAACTCAAGCGAACAGTCGGCCGGTTATGATTCAACAAACAGACTGCTGCCAGTTAAACGAAGGGATTAGTTCTCCCGAAGTTAATAACTTTGCAATCTCCCCGAAATTGTGATCGGGAGTTTGAAGAAAGCTTTAAGGGCCACTTTACGGAAGTTGCTAAGCCCGATGGCGTGTATCGATTGCGCCGCCCAATTGTGTGCTTACACGATTCTATTTACATAAATTTATGGCCAGTATGTTTGCGCGAGAAATTGAATTTCGTGTTAATACTTAGTTCAAAGAAAAACTTTAATACTTATTTTGCTTGTGGTGAACATTTTTTGCGGAAAAGTTTGTACCATTGTGAATAAAGCAATATACTTTAGCTTAATTCCGCAAAAATCTGATTTCGCACGATTAACATCTGCTGAGAAAGCCCTGGGCTGGGGCGAAACACGTGTAAAGTAGTCTAATCGGTGAAGGTGCAAGGTCTGTCGCTGTTTTGCTATCTGCAGATGCAGGTATTGCGCACTGATAGTTTCGTGGTAGCATTTGATTGCTTGCGGGCGGGCAGTGCATCTTGCATGTTGTGTGTTTGCGGAAGTACCTAAGCTTAATATATTTCTTTTTACAAGCTTTTTATTAACTTGCCATGTTAGTTAGTTAGTATGTTAGTTAGTTAGTGGGGTACAAATCTTGCAAGCTTAATTTGACCCACTTCCCAGTGTCCGATGAAGCTGAAATTTTGTATACAGGTTTGGTTTAGATGACAATACAATATTTAAGTACAGTCAGCAAAAAAGCTTGTCAAGAAAATTAAAATTTACAAAAAACTTATTTCACAGTGAGTAGGGACTTCCGCCAAGTGATGCCTGACTCAATCAAATACCTTTTATGATAATTTTTATTCGAGAAACCATTAGCCAAGTTCTTTCGTTTTGTTAACTTGTGAATATCCCACTCGCCTTAATGAATACTAAAACAGTATTAAGTGAAATACAGCGATGATTATCCACTTATTGCGCGTTTAATACTTGCGGAGCGTACGGCTGATTTACGAGGGATATTAAAAGTCTGCTGTCCTTTGTGTCGGGTCTTCGGGAGCGTTGCCTTTTCGCAATCATTTTAATCTTTGTCGTAAGTAACGAGGAGCTTGTCCTTTGTACTGTACAGTTAACTTATTGGCATAATGTTTATCGGGCCAGCAAGTAAGATTACTCGGTGAGATATTTTATTTAACACACATTACAACACGATAGTGTAGTCAGCGTTTACAAATACCTACTTAATTTATTACCATTCAATTCATTAAATTATATTTTAATTCTAGTTTGTAAAATTATATTCAATAACATTCAGGTATTTTTTTTGTACCTATTTACATTAAATTTTGATTAATTTCATCAGTTCTTAAAAATTAAAAACTCATTACGATTCATTATAATAATCAATTTTATAAATTACCTATATTATTTATTGATTTAAAATATATAACATAAAAACCATACTTTATACAATTTTGTTGAATATATCTAGTTGATGTTAGGGCCGATTATGGTAACGCTGCTATACTTTAGCAATAGCACGTAAAAGACTGCATGCTAATAAATTGACCTTCGTATTTTATGCGTAGTCATATTGTTGGGACAAAAGCTTTCGATATCGAAATTGTTAAAATGTTCTTTTACCGAGAAAAAGCTCGTATTTGGAACTTAAACGTTCATTTAAGTAGTCCGGAAGTATTAAATACCATAATACCTACGTTCCACAAACATTGGTAGCACAAATAGCTTATTTTTCAATAAGGAAGACGTATATAAGATTGTAGATCGAATTTGCCTACGACTTCGTTGTTATTTTTCACTTGAGTTTCACTTGTTTGTTTGGTTAGGGCTTCTTGTAGGCCTACCAGAGGTTACCTGTAAGTATATAAATATTCTTTGCCTGTGCTGGATTGCCTGCGCAGGTCGACCGAACGTCGGTGGCGTGCATGGGGACATTCCGGTATACCGGTGCGGTCTTTTGCGTTTGTGATGGCATCCATTGAAAACGATGACGCGCTGGCAGTTCTTAGAAGAAAATATTAAAAACAACTAACTTGACAAGCGCAGACGACCGGAGTACATGCACACACACGATACGGTGTCACGAGAAAAAAATTATACTGAATATCATTTGCATCACGACAGTATCGCGTTTGCATCGCGACTGAAGCGCGACAGTATCACGTTTGCATCGTGACTGAATCGTGGTTATTTGGGCGAGGGTTCACAGCTAGCGACCGCATCGCGACAGCATCGCGACAGCATCGCTACAAAAAGTCGCCGTGGGCGAGGCAATAGCTGTCAATGTCAAAAGCTACATAAAAGACATTCATATTGACTGTCAATAACATGTGGCCCTCTCAACTTCCAAAACCTTCAAATAATAATATTTTCCAAGAAACGAAAATCTATTTTAATTTAGGAAGATTTTTAAATTGATCAAAAGATCTTCTAACTACTTAGTTATCTCCCCCAATCTGAAGTTAATTAAATAAACTCATCAATGACCTTTAATCGTGTATTAATTATCGGGCAGCACGTGGCTCGCTTTTTAATTGAAATCGCTCGAACTTTTAATGAAGGCGAATAAAAAAGGCGCGAAATAAAAGCATCGCCCGTTCTCGCCTTAATTAAAACCGGAACTTTTTGGATACTTTCTTGTTTCTTTGTTTGCGAATAATGTGGCGGAGTTCATCGATAGATTGTTATCTTATCGAATAAGAATGAACTGTGCAAACAAACACAACACCGAGTAAACAAAGGTAACTTTATCTATAAATTAGCGCGTATCGGCCGACTTATGATGTCTTTAACGACGATACTTTTCCCGATCGATCATCTGGGGTGTCGAGAGATAAATAACTATTAGGAAGCTATTTTTATCTTTCGTTAATTTCTCTTTATAGAAAGGAGAAAGAATATTAATAAATCTATCGATGTCTTAACAACACTAGTCGGAACAGTGCCTTTAAATCAGGTATTACAAAGATAAGGGTTAACGCAGGTTATCAAATATGCCGATAAAAACATCGTTTTTTTCAGTTATCGTGTGTGCGGGGTTAAGAAGCTACGAGATAAATTTTTAATGGGGTTTTTGTGTGCTTTCACGTTGCTATGGACATTCAACCCTGCTGCACAGAGATAAGGTTCAGTGAAAAAAACAATTTGTTCTCGTAATAATCTGCTACAGGCTTCGGATTATTGAATTTTGATACTGCTTTTATGAAGAAAAGCTTTTTTGATGTTCTTGCGATCGGTTTTTGTGGATACACTTTTCCGGCCTAATTTACTACAGTACATAAATAAGATACCTACTGAAGTAGGTGTTAAATTTAAAGCAGATATATTTATTAATAACAATAAATAATACGCCAGTGAAACTAGTTTACAAGCTTTTTATTAACTTGCCATGGTAATTAGTTAGTTAGTGGGGGGTAGGGGTAGTACAAATCTTGCAAGCTTAATTTGACCCACTTCCCAGTGTCCGATAAAGCTGAAATTTTGTATACAAGTTTGGTTTAGATAACAATACAGTATTTAAGTACAGTCAACAAAAAAGCTTGTCATGAAAATTAAAATTTTACTAAAACTTATTATGAAACTGCACACACCAAATCATGGTTAATTAGACGAGTAATTACTTGAGAAATAGTAAAATAACTTGAAAAAATTACAAAATAGAACTGTATTCAGAAAATAATTTCAAGCACCGTTAAATAGATTTATATAGCCAAAAGTATTTACACTCAGTCAATTTAGTTCCAAACTAACACACACGCGAGCGATTAGTCGCGTGCCGACGCGCGGTAAAGCGTATGTTTGCGTCGTTAATTTATAAATTGGTGACTAACTTAAAGTACTATTAAGTCTCCTGAAGGTAATGGGCCGGCCTTTTGTTTTAAACTAGCTCTCTGCTCGCGGCTTTGCCCACCTGAGTTAGACGACGATTTCTCGTGTAAAGAAATATTTTCCCGGGGTAAAAAGTGGGATAAAGTCACTCTCCAGGTCTCAAACTACATATTTCCATACCAATAATCACGACCATCCGTTGCTCCGTTTTGACATGAAAGACGGACAAACAAAAAATCACACTTTCACATTTATAATATGGATAGCATAGCATGGATTTCTGTCTAGTTTTACATTTTTATTAACCTAAAATTAATTCACATTATCATTATTACCCAAACTCAAAACAGCCAACAAAGACTCTAATTTAAAAGTAATCGATCATTCATTAAACAAAAATTTGTCATTTCGGTGTACCGTAAAACAAGTCAGCTTTTACGAGCGCAGACTTTAGTGGCCATTAGCTCGTCTCGGCAAGGTTAATGCTTAAATTAATACCAGAGACGAGACAAAGCCACTGTCTCTGCCCTGAAAACTCCTGAAAAGTTTGTAATAAAAACAGCCTGACTCGACACAACCCCTACAAGCGCTCGGATGACCTAGAATCTTGAAATTTGTTGCAAAAGGTAGACTGAATTTTAAGAGATTGGTTTGAAAGTTTTTTAAGCCGATTTAGGTTCAAGCAATCAGGCTACAAAACATTTAGTACACTTTCATAATTCAGTGTAGAAAATAACTATTCACTATAAGATTTTAAACTTACATGGTCATTATCACTATAGTAACTAAAGAACTACGTAACGTTGACAAGAATATTTCAAATGATTCATTAAAACAACGACATTTTACAAAAAATACGTATTGACATTTCAATACTATTACTGAAATAGAATATTCAATCTTATTGCATTGCGAATGCCTAACAATCCAACAAAATGGGTAGGAAATTAAATTCTTTGACTGTAGGTACATGAGTCTTGTATGTACGGAATAAAGTTATCGCCTATTTAGAGCTCACCTGGTTTCTCCTACACGGTCTCGTGTAATACGGCTTGCAGGGTTGAGATGTGAGCAATCTATACCCCTGTGCCCATTAAATAAATATCCATGGGCAGGCCCACAGAACATCTACAAGAGAAAAAAATCTTTCCGTGTTCTGTGGGCAGGCCATATGGGCTTTGCAGTAATTTATAAATTATTTATCTAGAGACTCCTAACGTGAAAATGATTAAGATATAATATACTAGCTTTCACATGACTTTAGCCCGCGGGAACGGGATATTTTTCCGGGATAAAAAGTAGCCTATATTTCTCTCCAGGCTACAAAAGAATCAAATCCGTTCAGCCGTTTTGGCGTGATTGAGCAACCAACATCCAAACATCTAAACTTTCACATAACGATATAATATTAGTAGGAACAAGGATAGGCTAGAATTAGCAGATAGAACTAAAATGCAACGAATAACACAAAGCTTAAGAAATTAGCTGTTATCCGCTAAACAAAAGGTCCCATTTGACCTCAAAAAGGTAGGTGGCTTTGGAAATGTTATTTATTCCTTTCCGGTTGACAAATGATTTTCGATTGGTAATCCAGCGTCACAAAACGTAATAAATAGCGCTTGACCCTCTGATGCTGTTGATTATGATAATTGTAGTAATGTATGAGCATTAATTAAACAAATTATTTGCTCAAGGGATGTTCACGAAAAGACTCTATAAAGACATTGAGTCCAAACATTCAGTTTTTAGCCCTGTAAAGTCTTATAATTTCTGTTATAGAAACCAAAATCCCACAGGGTTACAGATTTTCTTGTTAGGAAAACTACACTACCACGGTAAATTTAAACATAACTAAATAATTCATGCAGCTACATTCTGGCGTACGAAGCTTTCAAGAAACAGCATGTATCCCAAAGCTTGCTCAACCCCCTTTACGCGCCCCTAGCGTCGGCCGCTATAAACAAAATTGGGGAATATGTAATTTTTTTGCATGAGAAGGGAGTGCGCTGCGCCTTTTTGTTAATCTTCTGACCTTTTTTCAATTTGGTCGCACTTTACGACGCGCGTTACAGGGTTAACTGAGGAGTACTTATGTTTCGTATGAGAAATTATGTGAAATGAGTTTTGTTTCCGTATAAGAATTTCTGCTTATAAGAGCGCAGATTTAACGAATTTGTTTCACACCGACACGCGTATAAAACACGAAGATATCGTTATAATAAATGAGATAGAATTTATTCAAATAGTATGACTTTTCGATCATCTTAAATTTTTGCGTGACCATAATGTTCATTGAAAGAAAATAAACTTTGTGGATTTTAAGGAGTAATTGTTAGTTTGTTGCCTAAAAATTGAAATTGTAGATTTTTAAACAGGTAATGTTAAACTTGGACTCAAAAGATTAGCTTTATCAAACGTGTTATATTAAAGTCCTTAACAAAACTAACTGAAGAAAAATTAATAGGTACGCCTGATGTGCTTTTCAAATCTTAATTAATTATTCAGTGATTAATTACGATCTGTAATTACTCACTTAACGTCGTCGTAGTAATAAGCGTATGTATTGAACTTCGATATTTTTGGACTTTTTGATAATTAGTGTTCTGATCTTTTCATTTACTTTGGCAAGTCATTATCGATCGTTTGGGGAGGCCTATGCCCAGCAGTGGGCGTCGTTCGGCTGACATGACGATGATGAAGTCATTATCAAAGTTTATTTAAATGAACTTAAAAAGTAAAGTGTTTTATTACACATTGCAAAAAAAAATGGCAATAGGTACGATTCTATTGTACTATAATATACCGGTGTCATTTGTACCGGTATCAAAACAATGTCACCCAGATAATGTAATAATTGATCCATCGTCACACAGCAACCCTCTGCCTCGCTCTGCTTGGTACAAATACGTTGTTTACATCGCTTTATTTCTTACAGTGTCACAATCTTTTCTGTTCCGGTGGCCAACATGTGAAACTAACGTGTTTGTTTTTAAATGTCACTTGCTGTCAAGTTAATGTCCAACCATAGCGCTGCCGGCGACTGAAGGTCTTAGAAGTCAGAGCCGGTTAAATTGCTACAAAAAATAAATAAAAACGTTCATATAGCGCCGCTGTCTCCGGAACAGAAAAGATTGTGGCACTGTAAAAGCACAGATGTAGTTACGACAGTGCTGCGCAAAGTAACCGCGGGACGAATGGTGCGCTCGCGAGCGTTCGTGATGACGAACGGCGAACGTTTTTAGAGAGAGTATGATAAGTTTGAAAGTTTATAAATATTATTTTGTTTATTAATTATATAAAAATCTTCAAACTCATCTATCTGCAACTTGTTTAGAATAAAGAACAATTTTCTTCAAAATAAGTTAATTGAAAAGGAAATTGTTTACATTATTTAACGTAATTTACTTGAACAACAACACATTTTGAAAGTTAATTAAATTTTTCTTAGAAATATACAATTGAACATATTTAAAATTTCAAACGACGGATTTACCTATGCGAGTAAACTTGAAATTTATTTTCATTTAAATAACTTTAGTTATGCATTATCACAGAACTGTTCATAGTGGAGTTAGGTTTTGAGCTGTACTAAAGGACCGCAGGCAATGTTTGACGCTTTCTGAGGAAAGAGCTCGGAGCGAGCGAAGCGTCAACAGTGTTAGTCAAACGAGCTGTGCGCCCCTGGGGGCAGGACTGGGGTTGGAAGCTTGTTTTTAAGCAAGGCTTGAAGTCATCTCAGCAAAAATCTTGTTGAAATTTATTTACAACTTACTGTAGCTCTCAGAGCTGAAGCAGTAAGGTTTATAATATTAGAGCCAACGCGCACTTGTGATTTTTTGTGGGGCGATAGTTTGATCGTTCTTGTATTCAGTATAGAGTTATTGACAGTGCGCAGTGCGCACTGACGATTAAAAATCGACTGATCAAACTATAGGCCGATAGTTGTACGATCAAACTATCGCACAGCACAACTATCGGCCGGTCGGTAATGTGCATGAAGGACTTTGGAAGCGCGCACTGCATTCAACTAAACTATCGCCCAACTATCGGCCGACTGTTTAAAAAGTATCGGTCGACTAAAAATCACAAGTGCGCGTTGGCTCTTAGCCTCGCTCGCCGATTATTTTACGATGTGACGTTGCAACGCAACTATGTGTTTCGGCTTTTGACTATGTTATATCATAAAAATTACATGTTTACCCGAAATCTAATACTATATGACACGCTAAAACTGTTTAGTAGCTTTACGCGAAAATCGAATTTAAGTAGACATCTTTGGGATTTCAGTTCGCTTATAAAGCCAACAATTACATTTTATTTTGGTGCCTACATACCTACTGCCTTTGATGTATAAATGTATTTTTGTAAAAATCCACAGTTCTGTAATTTTTCCATCTTCTGGTATTCAATTAAATGGGTAAAACTTTTTACTAACCATAAAACGTTTTACCGTTCGTAACTAATACCTAAGTTTTTTGTTCATACCCAACGTTTCAATTACACTCAATATGTTTCCCCAAAGTTGAGTGTTAAAAAAGCCCCAACCGAAAGCACAAGGAATTAGTCAAACGAATGGCCTCGTTAGCTGGCGAGAGGCCGCAACTCTTAATGTTCGCACATATGTCGCGGGAATCGGTACAAAAGCTTGTATACTTATAGCGCCCCCATTTGACAACCTCGGGGGTTTGGGGAGCGCTGGTTTGTTGGAAGCTTTATTGACAGGACATGACCAATAATGTTTTCCCATGCGCGAGTGATTTGTGAGCCTTACGGTACGAGTAGATTTGGTAGCGTACTTTGTGATAACTGGATTTTAGGTTATCTAGAAATGCCATTTATACCCTTTGAAATTTGAACATTCTCTTTACCCTAATTGTACGTGTAAATGTACTAAGAAACTTAAATTTTTTAAGAAGCTTTTTGTTCATACCCAATGTCTTACTTACACCCAATATGTTTCCCCAAAGTTGAGTGTTAAAAAAGCCCCAACCGAAAGCACAAGGAATTAGTCAAACCAATGGCCTCGTTAGCTGGCGAGAGGCCGCAACTCTTAATGTTCACACATACGTCGCGGGAATCGGTACAAAAGCTTGTATACTTATAGCGCCCCCATTTGACAACCCCGGGGGTCGGGAGCGCTGGTTTGTTTGGGACTGGAGGCTTTATTGACAGAACATGACCAATAATGTTTTACTATGCTCAAGTGATTTGTGAGCCTGGAGGCTACTAATGTAGACTGCATTTTGGTAGTGTGTGTTGTGAATTCTAGCTGGAAGTACGGTAAAGCTGATTTATCCAATTCTGAGTCTATTTAGTCAATGTTAGGCAAAATTGCAGGCTATTTATTCTTTTATTCAAACAACTTGTTTTGTAGTGATAATTTATGATGTTTTATTTATTTATGACAACCGATTTGGCGCAGGGGTAGGCTACCCGCCTTCTGCGCCAGTGGTCTCGGGTTCGATTCCCGAACAAGACAAATATTTGTGTGCATGAACATGTCTATTTGTATTGGTTAAGTACCTGAGTATTTACAAACAAAAAGTATTTAACTATATATTTATCCGTTATCAAGTTTTCCAAGATACAGTTTCTTAATGAAATTAAAATGGGCTTAGATAATTGGTGTGAATGTAAGAAGTTATTTATTTATTTATTTATTTTATTTATTTATTACTTTCGACTGCACATTCGAAAAAAGGCTATGAATATACCTACATTAAAAAGGACCAGTGTTTAAAAGTGCCCAATTACCAACGTTTAGTGGGCTTATAGCTAATAAAATTATAACATCTTTATTAATAAAAATGAAACGATAAATGCGTTCATAACAAGCATACCTACATAAGCTGAGTAAAACACAAACCGAGAAACATGTCAAACACAAAAGGGCACCTAAACCATATTTTGCCAGAAGTTATCGTACTTTTCAAACTAACCTCATTCTGTGAAGAAGCATCTCATTACAGACAAAAACTACACGCGACATTGTACAACAAACACACTAGCCCGGCCTCCATTAGGCGGCGAGTTCAAAGGCAAATGTCAAAGAAAGGAGAATTTATGTGAAATGGCCTCTTTGATCGCGCCCGCGGACGCAGGGACGTCACGGGAACGCGACTAATAACGAAGTTATTATTCAGTTTATTCACGCACAGGAATGTCGATTTGTCTGTCTTTGGAGCTTTAAGTCTAGTTCTCGTCCAGACTTTTGTTATTCCATTTTGGTTTTTAAAATACCCGCAAATTTTACTGCGTGGACTTATTGCAGAAAGCAAAGCATTCTGTAAGAAGTATCCAAATTGTTTTACAAATTATATTCAAATTATATTACCACAGCCATCTCTATCGTCTTCTACAAGCCATGCGCATAAAGTTGGCAACGTAGTTTTAAGTGAACCGATTTGACATCGTTTGCACCGTTTGACAGGTAAACAGCGAGTAAACCTCGAGTACTGAATCCTATGGAGATGGCATATATTCTATACATCTACCTATACAAATAAATAAAATTGGAGTGTCTGTTTGTAACATTAAATAACCGCTTTTTACTACGTGCATATGATTAAATATATGGTAGATATACTAAAATGACATGTTTTACAATTTTTGTCTGTCTGTCTGTTTGTTCCGGCTAATCTCTGAAACGGCTGGACCGATTGATACCACAATTAGAAGAAGTTTAAAATTGAATTCCAAGATTTTCTTACATTGTGACTTAGTTACACCTCACTTTTTCGTAGGTATGCCACCTCCATAGGATTTAGTACTCAGAGGAGTAAATCGGTTCACAGCAATGTTGCCGTTCCGTATCATAGCATGGCTTGTAGAAGACGATAGAGACGGCTGTGATATTACACATCCAAACATCTAAACTTCCATATTAATTATAATATTAGTAGGATGTAGAGTTTCCGTGAACGGACTTTCATTAAATGTTCCACCACCAAATGGTTCTCAAAAGCTAAGTGTTCCAGGAAAATAGTTTTTACAATAATCGTCTAAGATTAATGTTGATTATCAGGTGCCTGTCAGAGTCAGTCCTGCTCAGCCTGATGATGGATGGCGGTTGCTTGTAAGTTGGAGGGCTCTCCTCAGGGTTGGAGCAGAGGGCATCTGTCATGCTGGGGGTGACACTCCTCAGCTGAAGAGGGGCAGTGGCTAAAGGATATTGTTGGGAAAGAATAGAAACATGTTCATTCTGTGCTAGTGTTATGGACAATAGATTAATTACAAAAGCGTCAGTAAAGACGTAAATAAGACCGTAATTTTTATGCTGCTTGGCTTTTGGGGTTGGATTATTGCATACTGATCGAGATAACATTTTTAATGGTGCTTATCAGTATTTAATGTAACGTATAATAAGTATACATATTTAAATTAGTTATGCCAAAATAATAATAATAAAATTACTTACTATCACACCAAATATCTAGCTGTTATGGAGTTTTCATTAAGAAACTGTGTCATGGAAACTAGATAGCGTATAAATATATCTTACCTGGTATACTTTTGTAAATACATACTTAATATTAACACCAACTACTTAATATTAAGACCAAGACAAATAGACATGTTCATGCACACAAATGTTTGTCTTGTTCGGGAATCGAATCCAAAACCACTGGCGCAGAAGGCAGATATCCTACCCCTGCGCCAAATCGGTCGTCAAAATAACAATCAGCATTCCTTGAGATTCTAACTAAAATTAATTTGTTGATGAAAATACGACTGTTCTTGCTTAAATAACGGAAAAGTTCGCTAAAAAGAAATGATCAGAAATGAAATACGAATCGTAGGCTCTTGGGACTCGAGCAAGTTAATTAAAATTTCTCAGCGAAATGGAAAAACGTGAGCAACTAGTAAGGAAACTTGTTCATTTAGCTTCAGAGGAAAGAATCACTTAACACTTTCACGTACAGAATGCTCATTAAAGTTCTGAATAAATTAGTTAAATTGCATAGTGGATAAAAGATACATTATTTTGCTCAGATTTCAAAAGTACAATCTCATTCTTGTATTATATTTTTATCATAATTAAAAACAGCCTACTTTGAATAAAATATGCAATATACTTATGTATGCAATATCTGAAAATAAATGAATGAAGCAAAGACATCACACAACAGCATATTTTGACGTCAGTATCCTTATTGCATTAAGCTTGGTAACTCTTATAACGCCCAGTTCTGTTTGCGTTTTTAGTTTTCAAATTAAACTATTTATTTACTACTTTACGACGTTATCCCGCGGGAACGTGCTATTTCTTTGGGATAAGAAGTAGCCTATGTCACTCTTCAGCTCTCAAACTATCGCCATACCAAAAACAACGTTGATCCGTGGCTCCGTTTCATCGTGAAAGACGGATAAACAAACAAACACAGTCATATTCACAGTTATAATATTAGTATGAGACTGTTTTTAACAAGGATTAAAAATGATGATAAAACAAATATACATGTCGGAGATATTTCAATGGAAAGACTAGTCGCGACATCTATCGATGCAATTATGAGTTATCGGAGCTATTCCGTGGGTAATACAAGCAGCGCCACCTTTCGGTGGTTTGGTAAGGTGTTGAAGTTGCCAGTTTGAATAATCAAATAAGATTAGTAACGCCATCTGTTGTGGCTGTTAGCAAGCTTTCCCTGAGTCAGTAGTTCGAGTGAGTAGTCTGTGGTAGCGTGTCTATGCGACCTGTCAATATCGGTTGACGTCTGTCAGTGAGACAGTGAGTGTTAATCAGTAATCTGCTGGTGAAAAGCTATCATTCTATTCATAGAGTAACTTGTATATATAGGAAAATTCTATTCTTGGAGCTCGACCGCGCCGGACGTGCGCACTGATTCTGTGGACTGTAGGGAAAGGGAATGAAAGGATTGCTGGATTTGAGCGGGTATAATGCAATAATATAGTAAATTAAAAAACCACAGGCACAATAAGAAAAACAAAGCTAAACTCGACCACTCCACGAGATAACAACGACGTTGCTCAGCAACAAAGCATAGACTATGGCCAACCAGCCTGTCGCCCACATACTCCCCCCCGTAAGGCGAAGTCTTACAGCAGCAGAGTGTGGCAACAGGTTGGTTGGGCCTCAACAACTTCTGTGTTCAATTTAAAAAAAAAACTTAACTAATTGTAAAACAATAACTAAACAAGAAAAATCTAAATCAGGGAGGATTCGTAGTCGGGGTACCCGTATCACCACAAATCCTCACCAATTTCCGTACAGGACGACGTAAAGTCCCGGAAGCAGTGGCGACATCCGCTACCCGCACGATGCCATCTCTTCCGGGAAATACGGCCGCTATCCTCCCTTTAGGCCATATACCGCGAGGTGAGTTGCAGTCCGCAATCACCACTATGTCTCCTATCTTTAGGTTCTCTTCATGGCGGTTTGGGTGACGTCGTGGAGCTAGGGTTGGCAAGTACTCCCGGACCCATCTATTCCAGAAGTGGTCGGCCAACCTCATTGCTTTCCTCCAGGCCGACCTCCCTGCAAACTCGTAATCGGTCAGGGGCTCTCGAGTGTTCGGCAGGCCTGATGATGTCCCAAGAAGGAAGTGGTTGGGTGTCAAGGCAGGCTCATCTTCCGGGGCGACTGAAACGTGAGTTAAGGGCCTCGAATTTACGATATTTTCCACCTCCGCCAACAAAGTCAATAATGTCTCTTCCTTGGGTGTACGCTCCATTAAAATCACAGCCAACGATCTCTTGACAGTACCGACGAGGCGCTCCCATACGCCAGCCATAGATGGTGCGGCTGGTGGGAGAAAATGCCACTCTATTAATCTTTCAGCGGCGTAATCTGAAACGGTAGACGACGACCCAAGACGACTTATTTCACGGCTGGCCCCTATAAATGCGGTCCCATTGTCTGAATAGATCTTTTGTGGGCAGCCTCTCCGGGCCATAAAACGTCGTAAGGCCATAATCGCGGAGTCTGAGGTAAGATTGTGAACCACTTCAAGGTGTATTGCCCTAGAGACCAGACACGTGAAAAGGGCTACGTAACGTTTCTCGTGCCGGCGGCCTATCGTAACGTTAATCGGTCCAAAGTAGTCCAGTCCAGTAAATGAGAATGGGCGCTGATGATGTTCCAGTCGGAAGTCGGGTAGATCGCCTGTCGGTGGGAGAACAGGGTTGGCTTTCTTTAGTCGGCATTTCAGACACGAAGCAGCGATGGAGCGTATAGTTGGCCTCAGGCGGACGATGTGATATCTTTGTCTCACCTCGTTCACTACGGTTTCGTTATGACCGTGTCCCGCCCACTCATGGAAGTAACCAATCAATAATCTTACTATAGAGCATCGCCCGTCTAACACTATCGGCGATCGCATAGACTCGGGAACCCCTTGACATGTTTTTATTCGACTATCCAATACTAGTAGTCCTTGATCGTTCACAACCACCTTCATTTTTCTCAAGCGCGAGTTTGCCGGAAATGGCCGTTTGTTCTTAGCGGCCTCGATCTCAGCAGGGAAGGAGTTGGCCTGGCTTGCCTTCAACAGCTGTTCTTCGGCCTTCTTCATATCACGGGCGAGTAGCGGATGTGGCCTCTGCCGCGTCTGAAATTGACGAGATTCTTTGAGTACTCTCAAAAATTGGTGAACTCTTGCGGTAGTTCGTAAGAGACGAACCCATGAGCTGAACCGGCATACATCCGGAACTAAAATACAATTACACGAAGTTAACGTTTCATTACATTTCAGTTTCGGTACGCATGCCCCTTCAGTCTCACAGCTTTCCTCGATAGGCCACTCAGACTCTAGCAGTAACAAAAAGGATGGGCCGCTTAACCACCTACCCATGCCCTTCACTGACATGCGAGTGGCGTCGTCTGCAACGTTTAGAGCCGTAGGCACCCAACGCGACTCACCCTGAGACGTGAGTTCGGCAATTTCACCGAGACGATTTCCAACGAAGGTCTTAAAGTCTCGCGGGTCGCGCCTAGTCCAAGAGATCACAATGCGAGAATCTGACCAAAGCACCCTCCTGGTTGGCTTTTGCCTAATTTCGCTGCAGACAGTAGCGGCGAGTCGAGCTCCTAACAAGGCTGCCTGCAGCTCCAGCCTCGGTATTGTCACAGGTTTTAATGGCGCGACGCGAGTTTTACTTATGACAAAGGATGTGCTTAAATTCTCCTCACTATCAAAAAACCTCCAGTAAATACAGCACGAATAGGCCTCACTACTGGCATCGACAAAAATATGCAATTCGCGATGCAATGGGCCTGAAGAATCTACCAGGAAACATCGCGGAATAGAAAGAGAGTGAATCAGTGCGATCTGTTCGTACCACTCGCGCCACAGTATACACTCTTCCTCTGGCAAATGATCATCCCAACCAGAGACCAAGCGCCATGTTCTTTGAAAAAGTATTTTGCCCTTAGTGATAATAGGAGCTAAAAAGCCTAAGGGATCGTATATCCTCATCAGATCTCGCAGAACTTGGCGTTTAGTAAATGATTTTAATGATGGAGGAGACAAATCTACATTAAAAGAAAACGTGTCATTGTGTGGGTTCCAAACGAGGCCTAAGACCCGAACTGTCGCGCTACCAAGATCTAAGTCAACTTTTGAAAACCCCTGTTTGATTAGGTCAGGAGGAATATGGGAAAGAGCTTCAGGTTTGTTTGAAACCCATTCTCTCATTTGGAAGCCACACAGTGAATGTACGTAGAAAACATCAGCTGCAAGCCTAGCTGCGCATTCTACAGAGTCAGCGCTTCCCAAATAATCATCCATGTAATGATCTTCAATAATGGCCCGGGCAGCCTCAGGATAGTCACCGCTAAACTCTTCAGCGTTTTTATTTTTGACATAAATTGCCGTGAAAGGAGAGGACGTGGCTCCAAAGATGAGTGAGGACATCCTGAACTCCGTTACTCGCGTCCCTGGCCCGTCAGAAAACCAAAGGTACCGTTGACAGTCGCGATCGGCTTCCCTTATCTTTATCTGGGGAAACATTTCACGTATGTCACCAGCGATTGCCACCTGCCCTTCCCGAAAGCGAAGAAGTATTCCTATCAAAGACTGCAAAAGATCGGGACCAGGAAGAAGTAACGAGTTCAAGCTGACCCCACAGGATTGCGCAGCAGCATCATGTACTATCCTGAGTTTGCCCGGCTTATGCGGATGAGTGACGCCAAAGTGTGGCAGATACCAGCGTCGTGACTCACTGGTTGATTTAATACCCGCACACGGCTCCGCATAATCTTTCTCTACATAAGCCTCAATATTCAACTTATAGTGATCCATATAAGATTTATCTTTTATGAATCTCTTCTCTAGACTCTTAAGGCGAGTTATGGCGTGGTTAAAGCTGTTTGGAACGAATGGTTCGTTTTCCCGCCACGGTAAACCTACCTCGAACCTACCATTGGGAAGACGCGTAATGGTCTCATCTAAAATGGTCAGCGCGCGCTTTTCTGCCGCACTGTATGGCTCTGTGGGTTTGATGCCTAAATTTTCCAAAGAGTAATGTTCCTTTATCAACAAATCAAGGTCTTCATCTTTGGATGACACTGTACAGTGGTTAACTGAGACCAAAGGATTCGAAAATTTGTTTAATGAACCGTAAAGTGCCCATCCGAGGGCTGTTTGCACCGCAGCCGGCTCTGCGCGCCTGCCAAGCCTATTTTCTTTAGCGATAAGCAAATTCCAGTCACAAATACCAATAACGACCTTAGGAGATCCATTAACGTATGTGAGCTGATCGATGATATCATTCAAGTGCTGAAAGCCTTTGATGTCTCCCGCGTCAATCGACTGCGGTGATAGGGACAAGTTTGAAATGGCACGCGCATTAGCGATCTCAAAAACCTCTGAACAGTTTCGTCCGCTAATAGCAAAATTGACTATTTTTGACCTAACTCCACTCCGGTTACCAGTAATATTCTCTATACTAACTCGGTCTTCGTGGCCAGACAAACCTAATTCATCGGCAAGAGCGAAGTCAATCATGGACACCGTGGCCCCGTCATCCAAGAGAGCGAAAGTTTCGCGATTTGCTTTCGGCCCCGAGACTACGACTGGCACGATTTTCAAAAAAATTCGACCTCTTTCTTGCATAGAAATTAAATTATTTTTTAACGTTTCAACCTCTTTTGAATTTGGCTTTTCTATTTCTAAATGACTTTGATTTGATGACACGTCCGACACTGACACTGACTTTGGTTTGTTTACATTAGCATTTGACGTTTGTGAAATTTGTTCGGTCAACAAAGTTGGGTCGTGTAAAAGTGAGTGATGGTGACTACCGCAACTCCCGCATCTAGATCGACATAAACGCCAATCGTGCCTACTGCGTTTTAAGCACTTAACGCAGATCTTTGCATCCCGCACCCAAGATAGGCGTTCTCCTACTTGCAAGTCAGCAAACTTGGAGCATGATCGCACACTGTGATCGAGCTCCCCGCAAAAGGAGCAAGGACTCACAACCACGGAGGGGATTGGGTCGCATTTCGCCGCGTTACAAACAGCCTTTTTAGTTTGTGCCGGCCGCGTCGAAGTGGCAAATGTCGGCCGATTCGCGGGTGAAATAAATGGAATACGGAATGGTACAACCGGGCGGACTGCAGACAGTAAGGTCCGCTCCCCGGCCGGCGGCGCCGCAGCACCGGTGGACTCATCACACGGGGCGTAGCGCACCCTTTTGCTTGCTTCGCACTCCAGGAACTCTGCCATCAGTTCAAGCCTAGGGCGCCCGTCGTGATGAACATGGGCGTAATCTAGCCACTTTTCCTGTAACAATGGTGTTAATTTAGAATGTATACAGCAAAATAAATCTGGCGAAAACAAAAAGTCTTTTTTATTTAATATAGTCATTACGGCGATAGCGCTCTTTATCTTAGTTGATAGCATTATGATTTCTTTGGCGCTTTTTCCTAGTCGTGGCATTCCTCGAATGGAACGGATGTCATTCATGATGATCTGCTCGGGCTGAGCATAGTACTGCTCGAGCGTACGGACGACATCCTCAGGATCACTACTGACTAAGATAATTGAACCTACTAATTCTCGAGCTTCCCCCTGGAGGGCAGTCTGCAATCTCGAAACATTCTCGACGGCTGTATAAGACTCCTTAGTATGCTCAAAGGATTTTTTAAATAAAAGCCACTCCCTGAAGTCACCTTTAAAAATGGGTAGGGGGACGGAAAGCCCCTGCTTCCGAGTCGCTAGTGATATTAACTGTGACACATCCAGTGTGACAGTTTGCGAATGTGGCGTATTATTCGGGGCTGCCGCGGCTGCGGGCGGAGCGATCGTGGATGGCTCTGCATGCGCCGTCGTCGAGATATATGGTGGGTTGGTTACCTTGTTTGAACATGGGCCTTTTAGGCACTCTTGCTGCTTTACCCATGCAGTGGTGTAGGCGGAGGAGGAGTGGCGCAGAGAACGATGTGATGTCCGTCCCTCTGACCCAGAATGAGCTAGCTCCGCCTCGTACTCGGCGCGAGCCGCCTCTTCCTCTGCCTCGGCGACTTTGCAGGCTGCGTCTTCCCGCAACTTGGCAATGTCAGCGAGTCTCCGCCGGTACTCCGCTTCCGCAGATTTCCGACGGGCTAGTGTTGAGGACCTGGAAATCACAGAGTTGTTGTCCCCTTCCCCCCGGCGAACGGTATTGGAGAAAGTCTCCTCCGGGACAATGGGGTCTGCCGGTAAGTTCTCTTCGAGAACAATGTTGGAAATGCTTTGACGTTCCTCCGGCACTCGAACGTCTGAAATTTCAGGTGCTCTGCCTGTGGTTTTTGACCGCGATCGGGTTTGCATAGTGAAAAAAATTTGGAAAAAAGGAGTAAAAACTTTATTTAAGACGGGATGAAGGACCAGTATGTGGACTGTAGGGAAAGGGAATGAAAGGATTGCTGGATTTGAGCGGGTATAATGCAATAATATAGTAAATTAAAAAACCACAGGCACAAAGAAAAACAAAGCTAAACTCGACAACTTCACGAGATAACAACCACGTTGCTCAGCAACAAAGCATAGACTATGGCCAACCAGCCTGTCGCCCACAGATTCATTTAACCACGTACAAAATGGCGGACGGAGATGAGATTTTACAACGAAATCCATTTCTATCTGCGACATACATATTAATTGGTTGAATCAGGCGTCACTCGTCGGAAGTCCCTAACTATTGTGTAAAAATTGCACATGAACACCACGAAACTATCAGTGCACAATACTTGCAGCTGCAGATAGCAAGATAGTGACACACCTTGCACCTTCATGCACCAGTTAGACTACTCTACACGTGTTTTGCCCCAACCCGGGACATCCTCAGGAGTAGTTAGTCCGTGCGAAACCCAGAACCGATTCTGAGCTCTTGTCGTGGTGCATCTTGTATGTTGTTTTTAGGGTTCCGAACCAAAATGGTAAAAAGGAACACTTATGGTGAGACTTTGTCTGTCTGTCACAAATGGACATCTCGAGAACTACTAATGCCATCAACTTTAAATTTGGAATAGTTTTATATGACGTTTGCCCAACTATTTTGCAAATAGGAGAGAAATTAAAATATTTATGTTTTTCTTGAAACAGGGACTGAAAGGGGGTCTTAAAAATTCGAAGTGAGGCTTCTATGGCATATGGGGTATCATATGAAAGGGTGCTGATAACACATTCTCAAAATTTTTTTTTTTCCTAAGCCGCATAGTTTTCGACTTGTGGTGAAAAAAGTAAAAAAAAATACCCTTATCTCCGAAGTTTGCAAAAAAACAAATCAGAAATTATTTTATGTGATAGAAGTTTATGTAAAGATTACAGGAAAAATAAAACGATGTCTCTAAATAGTAAACTTTTTTAGAAATCATCAACAAAAATTATATTAGTTCCACTATCGGTCAAGAGCTGGCGTTGACCTAAATCTGGAATATTCTACACCGCAAATGCTCTGACAAATCTAGCCTTGCAGATGAAAACATTTTCAAGTTTTATTTATTTATATTTATGATTGTACGGAACCCTCGGTGCGCGAGTCCGACTCGCTCTTGGCTGTTTTTTTTCCTAAGTAAGCTACAAAAAATATATTTATTTTTTCTCAACAAATATGCATATTTTCCTTATTCAAAATCCTGCTGATTCCACACCCGTGTTTGCGGTGATATCCGTTCCCGGCTGCGGCCGCTAAACGACGGTCGGTAACGTATGCCGCTGTAACTGCCGCCATATCTCAGCGCGATGTAGTGCGAGGGAGCCATCAAATATAATGAATAACCTTGGTAGCTGTTGGATTACTCCGCTGGTCACAGCCCTCCTTTATCACGGGCGTTATAAACTGACATTTATTACGGTTGTCACAAGGAAACCAGTTGCGTACATTTTTTTTGAGGAACGGGAAATACTGAAAGGCAAACACATTTAATAGACTTATGTTTATTATTCTTAATTCCTTAGTTTTAACCTGCTCCGACCCTCTGGATTTATTTCTAGTTAGTTTTTATGTAAACCTCTTTTCTTCACCTTATCATAGTCTTTAAGACTGATTTTTGCAGCAAATGGTGGCCTAATGTCCTTCCCGTAGTTCAATTATGTCTATGCCTAAAACGAAAATTGAGGAAAATTCGTTCAAAAAAGTTACGGTGATAAAAAGAGCTATTTTTGCATTTATAAATTATAAATTTAGATTATTATGTATATTTTTTTAGTAGTAGTAGTGTTTCAGTTGATTATTATATTGATTAATTTCAAAATCTGAGGTTCATATAAAAGCACGGTGATGTATTTTAAATTGAATCACGTGCAATCATTGTTACAACATTTGTATATTTCATAGCAGAAACCACCAGCAATTTTTTTATAAATCCGCTTTGAATTTGTATCTGCTCCCATTTTATTCTGACCGCAAAGCCTCACCCACACGTCCCAAAGTCAACAGACACAACCCCGAAATAATATTTATCTATTTCCCAGCAAACGCAGAAAAGATCAGATCCAATTCAGGTTATGAATAACATTCAATACACTTATCTGGCTGACCAGTTACAAATGGCGGCTTAGGCGGGCGGCCAGGAATTGCTTTTTCACTTGTCACCAACCCCTGATTATGACCCGGGGTGAGGGGATGTAGGGGGATGAGTCGCTTTAGGGGAGAAATTACAAATTTATTATTGCATTACAAATAATTTCTCCGTCGCTGATGGGAATGCGAAATTGGCGTTTCGAGACGACAGATCGATATTTCCGAAGCGGATACCAAAAAAGGTTTCGTTCTAATTTTTGTGTAATTCAATGCTTTTGGGATATTGAAAAGCCGATACTTTCACCGTTTACTAAGAGTTTTGTTACACTTTATTAGTAACTTTGTATTTTGGTGAAATGTTGTTTGAGGCTTAAGTTTTAAAACTTACATTTTCTGCGTTTAAAGAAATTTTGAGTTAAGACACATGAGTACGTGGCCAGTTCATATCATTCAATTGGCATTCCATCCCGTGCGTTCTGTTGAAATGGGTCCTGAACTAATAAACCAGGCACTAGAATGCACCGGTGTACCAGTTGAGTACATTCCAGTAATAGGATTTAAGATTATCATTATTCCGGTGTTGCACATTCAGCACGGGATTCCGATCGGACCAATTTTGAATTGTGCAACTAAAACTAACGTTTCGTTGATGGTAATAGATTAGATTTCACTTGTACTGTACGTTAATATTGTTCAAACATAATGTGGTAGCTTGTCCTATATCTTTTAGATATTCTTTTGGTATTATAAATTAAAGCTTGAAGCTATCTTTAAACAATAAATTAAATTAAATTACAAAAAATACTCATTTCTTTGCATAGGAAGCAAAAATTGGTATGATCGGGGTTTAGCTATCTTATCCAGTTGGAATCTTTAACTGATTTATGGGTCAGGCCGTAGATTTTGCCACATTCGAGGGTACAAAAGTCTCCGCCTCATATAATTTTAAATATAGTACTCTTAGAAATGTCTCAATCTTATCATCGTGTTTCCTAAGAAATAGCAAACCAAGGCAGATATAGATATTTGGATAAGTTTATATATTTGGAAAACTATTTGACATTTCCCTCCCAAAAGTGACGGATTTTTTATAAAAACCGCGAATCCGCATTGGTAGGTGTACAGCTTAAACATCGATAAAATTATCATTTTTTAACTTATTGATGAGCTGTTTGATTTGACGTTATAAAACAATAATAAGGTTGCCATTCCTTTAATATCTTTGCGTCTTTCCTAAGAAAAAAGATAAGTTTTCGGCAATAAGATTTTTTTTTTGAAAAACCATTTCTTTGCGCTACTTATATTGCGTAACCATTTTCACCCATTTTATGGTTTTAAAACATTTATTAAGATTTTGTTTGAGTGCTGGCATCACCAAAGTATCGTATTCTATGGTCAATGCAGCGTTGACGACCATATTTTTTGACATTTCGGTGTCAACTCCGATCAAAGTGAAAAGTGTCGCCTACTTTGCAGAGTGCATTTTTTGAGATTTCAAGGTAAGTTTTTGATTAAAACTTATAATTTTTGGTGCGCATGGTTTAATTAGATGTGTGTGATCTGTATATGTTAAACTAGCCTTGTAAAATAGTATATTTTAAGAGTTATAATCGATTTCATTTGCGCCTCGGTTCCGCAAAACTGTCTTTATGTCACTTTGCGATACCGGTTGCGTAGAAATTGCGCCACTTATTTTACGCTATTGAATAATAGTGCATGCACACAAGGTTTTCAAGTTTTTTATTATTTTGAAATTACTTTTAGCTGTAATTCCGCTAAAAACATGACTAGCATTATTATTAATTGAATTGTTAGCTTTTATTAATATTCTATAAGTACAGGGTGTTCGGCAGAACGTTAAACATACGAAAATAGGGGTAGGTGCGGTGGTCTGCTACCTAATCAGCCTCAAAGATTTTACCTAGGTCCAAAGTTTTTTTTTATTTTGTATTTTATAAGTTTTGGAATTTCGTCACTTTCATACTAACTTTTAAACCCATGTAACTTTTTTTTTATTTTTTTATTTTTGGCATCCTAATGGTTGGCAGGTCCTTTTAAAAGTGATACTTCAAGCAGGTTGTTGCTAGAGTTAAAGTAATGGACTCTCAAACATTGAAAAGAGTTGAAATAAATTTTAAAGTTGTATTATATTTATATAATTAATAATGAATAATACCAAATACCTCCATCTAACAAATTAAATGTATTTTTTTTGTAAATTGAACAAATCATACATAGGTACTTACTAGTTTTTGTCATCCTGTTTAACTTTTCATTGTGCGCAATATATAAAAAGAATTACTCATAGGTACATTATTGTTAATTATTAATTAAACATACTTACATACCAACATCGTGTTTCTTTTTCTAGTTTGATGCAATATCTCTTGTTAGTACATGTTTGTTAAATAAAATCACATTAATGTACGTGCTCCTTAATAATTTTGCGCTACCATTTTGCACCACTTTGTGCAACCGACTCGTAGAAAATTTTGCGTCACCATTGCGCTATTTGTGGCAAAATCTACGGCCTGACCCTTATAAGTTTTTGTAGTTTATAAAAAAACTTACATTTCACTTTATTCATTTCTATGTAATAAGTACGTTGAAATTTGCTTCTTATGCAAAAACTGAATTGAAATTCAATTGACAAGAAATCCACAAGAAAAATGATTTAAAGTAAAGTAATAGCCTCGTTGCCATGTCAACCGTCTGAGAAAGCCGCGTAGGAACATAGTAGGTACATCTCAATGGACAGTAATCTGATAAGAATCAGTTGAAAAGGTAAAGTATTAAATGGACCCAATATAATTTTATCTTCAGTCCCTTTTATGAAAATAGGTAAAAACCGAAACATATCATTCTTTATTCGGTATTCTATCCAATAAAATTTACCGGACGCCCAATTTATGGGCGCAATATAAAAAAGCTTAGCTTCAGATAGCCGGGACAGCTCCATAAAGTTGTCCCGGTACAGGCGACATTAATATTTCATGAGTTGTTGGTACAGTGGAAATCAAAAGTTCATTTATTCAGCTTAAACTAAGTTACATGTTGGTAAGAAGGCGACGTAATCTGTTGGAGAACGGCGGCGGACTTGTAATGAGAAGCGCGGAGCATCGACGGTTCATCATTAAGTTTAGGAGTTGTTTACTTTATTTTCTTTACTCAAAAGCGAAGGTGACATAATTGAATCGAAATCCTGTACAAACTTCGTGTATTGCATAGTAAGTACTTAGGTTCATGATGATAGAGGTTATTCAAAATAACATGTCATAAACAAGAGAGTTATAAGGCTAGAAAGTTTGCGGCACTCACCATTCGCGTGATTATGGTTTTACTCGACACATGCATATTATGTTCTGACAAAACAGCATGTATTTGAATGCGTAAAATTATAATATATGTAACCCCAACTTATAATATAAATGCGGAAGTAACTCTGTCTGTCTGTCTGCTACGCTTTCACGCCTAAAGAAACTACTTAACCGATTTTGTTGAAATTTGGTACAGAGGTAGATTTGACCTATGGAAAGGACAAAGGCTAACTTTTATCCCGGAAAAGCATGCACTCTATAGTCCACGCGGGCGAAGCCGCAGGCGTCAGGCGGCATTAGGGCATAATGCCCGAATACTCGAACGCTACTTATCTTTGGGAGCGTCTCAAACATCGCCCTGTCACTTTAAATGTCAAACGTATGAAAGAGATGCCATGATGTTTGAGACGCTCCCAAAGATGATTTGCGTTCGAGAATTCGGGCGTAACTAACAGGGCAATTTAATAAAAAGCTTGTAAAATTGTTGCTAACTAACTAATTTAAACCTTTAATGGATCTAACTGAAAACAAGAACATAGGTAATTAAACTTAAATCTAATGACTATAATATTTGGGAATATCAGTCTATTCTTTATATTTTTTATGATAAATAATATTCCTTAACATTAAACGTTAAGTGTTTTGTTTTGTCATTTTTTGCCGTCGCTACCAGGAAGGCCTCGAACTGAAGCAGCTAATGGCCTTACTCCAGCCCAAGAGGCGCCATTGTGATCACACAATGCGGATCAGTGTCACTTCATTCTTTACAAGACCACTTATATGGAACTTTGTTAGACACCACTCGATACCTCGGGACCCCGGGGACCTGGGAATAGTTCGATACGAGGAAGCTTATGATTCCGTTGTTTATTACGTGGTGTCACAGAGGGAGTTGGGGGAACTTATTTGAAGTTTGGAAACAACTGTCTATTGAGGCTGAGGCTAAATAAAATGTTTGTGGAAAAACAGTGGTGACAAAATTGCCCCGCGTTTCTATTGATAATTCTGTAGAGTGCTTGTCAGATAACTCTGCGCGCGACTGGGCCTTTTTTGGCGCTAGTTACAGTAGATTTTTTTGTTCTATATTTATGGAAAAGATTCTTCCGAATCAGAAGGTTTATAAACAAGGGAAAATGTCATTGTTCGCAGAACGTCCACATGTTAAAACGTCTGTTAGGTGACAATGTCTAGAATGGCAAAACGACTTGCTATAGACATTAGTATTCGATTTTGAGCCTCTAGAGCCACTCTAGCCCTAAATCGAGGAACTGTCGTCATGGTAACCGTTATCGTGAACTTATTATTTTGTATAAAAACCAGAGCAGCGCCTCTTTCGATCGTTTAAGGAACTGAAATTCATGTTTGACAGCAGCACTTTGATAGCTTTTAAAGGACGTTATAGTTATTCGATAGTTTCCTTAGCGATTGCTTTTCATCAAACTAGTAAGTTTGAGTATTGTTTATGTAGTAAAATTATGAAATGAAACTTAGAACTTATAAATAGTTTGAGATTTTAAATTATTTTTATGCATTCACAATGCAATTCTGTAAGCATAGGAAAAATGTGATAGTAAAAGCCGCCTGAAAGCTACTTGCAGGACTTGTTCTTACTATGACATTTTTCCTATACTTATAAATAGTTTTTTCGAAGTTTTGCAAGCATTTATAAACAACTGGGATATGTTAGGTTACGATTTATGGGCAGGCTGCTAGCTTATTTCGAGGGCACATTTTAAGCACCCGAACTTGACCATTTTTTTGCATACAGGCAAACTGCGAACGATCCCGAAAAAAAAAACGAAAACGCGACGAATAGTAACAAAATCGTTTCCACAAGTATTCCGAATGCCTCCACTCATGCATTTTACTTCACTAGTCGCAGCAAGCAAGTCAATTAGCGTTCCTTTACGGAACAGTTTTGTACAGTTATGGTTCCTGCGAACCGACTGCGAAAACGTTTGTCTATCAACGTGTCAACCTTTACCGTTTAGCGCAAATGATACAGTAAAGATCACGATGTAGTTTTGACTAACCCCTGGAAAAGGAACGATTGAGTAAATAAAACGAAAACACTACGAACATTGACAAATCTTTTCCCTAGCCTATTCGTCGCTTCACTTGTAGCGAACGAGTCAATTAACACCAGTTTGTGGAACTGTTTCGCCAACATCCCCTGTTGAGCGCGTGCGAACTGACTTCAAATACGTTTGTGTGTCAGCTATCGGCGCGGCGCTTGCGTTAACGATATATTGAAGTTCTGAGTTCTGAAAAAATAAGTTTCTTATTTCTCCTTCTTTATACCTATACAGGGTGTTAGGGGCACCCTTGCACAAACTTTAACCATGGCTTCAGGCTTTCATGCTGAACAACGCACAGCAAGATTTTTTGTCGAAAATGCAAAAAATATTTCGACTCGCCATACAAAATGTCCCGATAAGTTGCTAAATTTGTATGAAAAGGCCAAGCTGTATGTGGAGCAAAATTGAAAGTTTGCTCAGCGTTTATTTATAAAGGGGTATAATAAACCACCATTGCCTAATAACTGTAATTGTTTTATGTTTTCTAAAAAGGTTAGAGTCTTTATTAATTTTCGTAAATATTCTGACTCTCTTTAATTTTAAGTTGACTATTCAGATCTGTCATCAATACCTACGTTAGCATATAATTATCTTAGACCATTTGGCAGAGGCATCCCAGGGTAGATAACCTTGCATTAACAAATAATATCTCAAGTTGAATTGAATCAAAAAGTTCACAATTATCGATACCTGGTTTCTCAATTACGAAGCTTTCAGCCATCCAAAAATATCTGTATCATTAAAATATTTGACGTATTCCCATTCACCGCGAGCACTGAGTTACTTATTGGATCGACATTCACATTTATCCAGTTCAAAGGAACGAGCCCGCACCGCCCAAGGATATTGAAAACGATAATCCGTAGTAGGGATGTGTACGCACAAATGTATTTGGGCCGCCCGCCCGCCGTCGCCGCGTTCCATTTTACTCTTAAAAGACATTTGATTCTCTCCTGGGAAAGAGAAAATGTCCTCGCTGTGTTTCTTGCCGTTTCTTGCCGTTTTTCGTATTAAAATGTTTCTTTCTCCGACAAATATTGGATCCTTTGTACGCACGTTGACGCAGCAAGTACTCTGGAGTATAAATCAATTTACGGCCGATATAGCTGGGAATCTTCCCGATATATTTAGTTGACAGATGCTTTCGCTCCGTAATGAATGTTGACGTACCTGATTGATTGAAGTTCCTGGCTGCTGGTATATTGAAAATATGCTCACGTCGATGTGAAGTTGTGGAGTGCCTATTTGTTTTATTTGCTGTCGGTTTTTATTGAGTTGATGCTGAGAGATTGGTGTTGGCACAGGTAAATGACTTGTTTTAATGGAATCCAGTCCTATTTTTACAAGCTTTTTATTAACTTGCCATGTTAGTTAGTTAGTTAGTATGTAAGTTAGTTGGGGGAAAAAAATTGCAAGCTTAATTTGACCCACTTTCCAGTGTCCGATGGAGCTGAAATTTTGTATACAGGTTTGTTATAGATGACAATACAATATCAAAGTATAGTCAGCATAAAAGCTTGTCATAAAAATGAAACTTTTACTATAACTTATTTAAACTGTAGATACTTACATTGATATTTACCAACTTTCGGTTGTCAGCGTTTTCGACGACGTGAACTAAGGGTTGACTTTGTTTTCGTGCGTGAAGCAGTTGGTATATTTTTTTTAAAATGGGTTTGCTCTTAATAAATATATAAAAAAGCTTTATTGCACACAACAAAAGAAATACAAACTCATATAGACACAAATGACAAATAAAATACAAACAATAGACGGCCTTATTGCCTTATGGCAATCTCTTCCAGGCAACTTTGGGTGAACGAAGAAATAAATAGTTAGGAGAGTAGAGGAATGGGTGCATAAACAAGATAGGATAAAGTTTGTACTAAAAAATAGACTTTCTTATAATCACACCAATTATCTAGTTCTTAAGTAGTTATCATTAAGAAACTGTGTTATGGAAACTAGATAATGGATAAAAAATAGGTACCTACTTATATACTTTTTTTGTAAATACATAAATGGATAACAAGAAGGATAATAATACCTACATAAAAAATACATAGATAAGATTAGGAAATGACTTATAATTTGCCTCCCGGTCTATAACTTAAAAGAGAGAGATTTGATTTGTCATAACGCCGCGGCGCCTGCCGCTATTGCGCGTGAAGCGCCGCCTCTTCTTAAACGAGCCTTTAGTCCTAAGAAATAAAAATTATTTTTATAAAAAAATAAAACCGCCTTCTAAAAAACCACATCAAAAAAGTAAGAAATAATTCCTCACCAAATAAATAACGTAAGTACTTTGAAGTCGGGCGTGAAACATGTACAATTTTTTGATGTTTTTGTTAAAACCCGCCCGACTTCAAAGTACTTACGTTATTTATTTGGTGAGGAATTATTTATTACTTTTTTGATGTGGATTTTTAGAAGGCGGTTTTATTTTTTATAAAAATAATTTTTATTTCACTCTTTTTAGTGCATCGTGCAGGCAATTTACGTGTTTTCTGGTAAATAGGTATGTGATCAAACTCAAAACCTCCTTTTTCGAAGTCGGTTAAAATACCTTGAGGTATCCCCTTTTTAACAAAACAAGAATCATCTAAATCGGTTTATAAACAAAGGAGTTATGCCTAAAGATACGTATTAAATTCACATAAAGTGGTAACGAAAACAACAGCATTTTCAAGATTTCCTGAAAACTACTGAACCGATTTCAAAATTTCAAAAAATGGGACCAACTTGGAAACCAACCTGATGTAATAACGTTTGAACCATTTCAATCGGTTCAGCCGTCTTCGAGTAATCGGTGGACATACATAAAAAAAAAAAAAAAAAAAACATACATACAGACGAATAGAGAACCTCCTCCTTTTTGATTTAGAAGTCGGTTAAAAAACATCTAATCTGTCGAAAAACTTATTTGCTAACCCTGCAAAGTTATAACTCCGTCGTTACATTCCCAATAATCACAGCTAAACATTTTATTATTCGCAACATGTTTGGGTGAGCGCGCAGTCTATCGGCGGCTCTGATATATCGCGCCAAGTCCTTTGTTCGGACAAACATCTGTTTGGTGGATGCCCACGACATGTATCACACTGATACAATGTAACCTCTCGCCTGGAAAGAGGCTAGGTTTTTTTGTGCTACTATTGTATCTTATTTACGAGGAACGGACCTACACGGAATGGATAGGTGTGTTTCTTTATACCTAAATTAAAATTTATATCTTGCGTATTTTCCAAAGCATTTTAGTGCGTTTTCGATAAATGTGACGCAGATTTTAACAGCTTTAAAAATCTTATTATTTGATAATGTTACTATTAGAAATAAAAAAAAGAACAGTTTGGCTACTGAACAGTTTTACACTGATAAAAATATTTCCTTTAAAAGCATTTGGACACATTAAACACCAGTAAATTCAAAAATACTTCCAATTCCGAGCTTGGATTTCTTTTATTAAATTCTTGTTTTGTTTAAGTATTGTTTATCGTATTTTACCACTATCGCATCGCGCAAGTAAGTATTAATGTTTGTTCAGAAACAAAGCAATCGTTTTCGCGGCCGTCCGGCTCGATGAGCGCGTATAATCGTCAAATTGTCTGCCGTCCGAGTGATGTATTGCGGCCGCTGATAGACGCAATGTTTGCGGCTGAAAAACTGCCGCTTGCCTCTGCTATTTGCCGCTTAATAAACTGCCGCTTGTTGACAGCTGAAGAAGTGCAGCACGCATTACTCACGCTATTGGGAGACGTGTTGCTCTTTTAGATTTGTGAGTTAAAAACTTTATAGACAAATTTGATAGTAACGTAAGGTTGAAGTTCCAATTTAAGGTACCTTAATTGAAATTCCTTTTTCTGAGAAATCTTCAGTTGCCAACACAAATAGATGGTTATTTGTAAAAATAAATATGAGACAACAATTATAATAAAACTAAAAAACCACATCAAAAAAGTAAGAAATAATTCCTCACCAAATAAATAACGGTACTTTGAAGTCGGGCGTGAAACATGTACAATGTTTTGTTGTTTTTGTTTAAACCCGCCCGACTTCAAAGTACTTACGTTATTTATTTGGTGAGGAATTATTTCTTACTTTTTTGATGTGGTTTTTTAGAAGGCGGTTTTATTTTTTTATAAAAATAATTTTTATTTCACTCTTTTTAGTGCATCGTGCAGGCAATTTACGTGTTTTCTGGTAAATAGGTATGTGATCAAACTCAAAACCTCCTTTTTCGAAGTCGGTTAAAATACCTTGAGGTATCCCCTTTCCAACAAAACAAGAATCATCTAAATCGGTTTATAAACAAAGAAGTCATGCCTAAAGATACGTATTAAATTCACATAAAGTGGTAACGAAAACGACAGTATTTTCAAGATTTCCTGAAAACTACTGAACCGATTTCAAAATTTCAAATGGGACCAACTTGGAAACCAACCTGATGTAATAACGTTTGTATCATTTCAATCGGTTCAGCCGTCTTCGAGTAATCGGTGGACATACACAAAAAAAAAAAAAAAAAAAAACATACTTACAGACGAATAGAGAACCTCCTCCTTTTTGATTGAGAAGTCGGTTAATTAAACACAGGAGCAATGACACCGATATAATTGACCTTTTAACACAAAACGTGAGATATGAATATCAACCCCTCGCTATTGCCCAACTCTTGTAAGTTATACAAAATTAATTTTAACTTACTTTAACTTTACGACAGAAGTGGAGCAGTCATCGCCCACGAGTCCCTCAAACAACGCGATCAGCACTTAATCCCGTTCAAATTTTGAAACGCAAACCATTTCGGCAACATCAAACAAAAAAGTTAACCCTAGTGCGTTAACGACGCCGCCTCGAAAGAGTTCCGAAAATGAAATATTGGCGGACTTCGTGATTGATGGCTGAGGAGAAAAACTCGCGACTTGCGGCCGTGTGTACCTAGGGACTGCAAACTCGTAACGCGAATTACTTTAGTTTTAGTTTGATGTAATTTGTTTGGAAAAACACGGGATGTGTACTCTACGTAAGTAGAAACAAAAGTTGTGTCAAATATACACAGAAGTTGGAAAGTTATTTGACATTGAATCTCCAGGATTTTTCCTAAAAGAAGCATTTAAGGTCTCTGTCTTCTAAATATATTATAATTTAAATTCCGTTATATATCCAGCAGTGGGCGTCGTTCGGCTGACATGATGATGTAGATGATACCTTATATTATAAATGCGAAAGTTTGTTTGTTTGTAAGTGGGTTTGTCCGTCTTTCACGTAAAAACTGAGCAATGGATCGATGTGATTTTTCGTACGTGGGTAGTTTGGGGAGCTGAAGAGTGACAAAGACTTTTTATCCCGAAAAAATATCACATTCCCGCTGGATATCGTCATGTAGTCCGCAAGGGGCGGGCAAGTAATGCATATAATTTGTGTTCAATCTAAGTTTTTTCTTGAAAACACTTTTCAAGCAGTATTAAGTCAACAAGTTTCGCTTTTGATTTAGCGAACTAATGACCATTGCACCATTCATATTTACAGCCAACGAGTAAAAGATTCCAGCTTTCATTAAACTAACTTAACTTATTCGTAGTTACGAACACGAATTTATTTTTGAGAAAACCCATTCCGAAGTTTTATTGAAAAGGTTAGCAGAATTTATCAATTAATTATAAAACATTTTGTTCCAAAACCCATTTAACTAAGCAAATAGACATCCGTTATTAATAAAAAGAGACTTTTTCCATTGAATCATGCAAAAAAGTGTCGCTTTCAATATCCAATATCAGAAAGCCTTCTCAAGAAAATATTTTCTTTATTCAAAGACATTTTATAAAAAAAGGTGTCGGAATTTACGGGTTCCTTTGATATATCGACGTTTGATGTTTGTCAATCCGATTCACAAAGACAGGTAATTTCTGAACATCTCAAATTGTATTATTAAGACTTTTGAGTGAAACAGATTTCGGGTAATTATTTCGGAGATTTGTCGAGTGTTTCACTAATTTAGGTTTTATAGGCTTTTAGCCAACTGTTACTTAATTAGAAGAAGACCTTTAATGGGAAGGTTGAACTGTTTAAGATTCCAATTAATGCTTTGAATTCTTTATGAATATTTTTAGAATAGTTAAGTTTCTTGGGTACTTAAAATATTTAGGAATACCTAAAAGCAGTATGTTAGTTTGATTTTACTTTACCAACATCGAAAGGACCCTTAAACATATGTGTTAACATTCCACAATGTCTTCATAGAGATAGTTAGTTGATGACTTGACTTATGATTTGTGAAACACAAAACATTTTCTTAAGCATATCTTAGTTTGGTGCACGAACTGTTCATTGAAATAAAACCCAATTTTTACGGTTTTAATCACGTTTTAGTAGTTTTTTTCCGGCGTTTTGGGACCTTCCTCTGGCCGTGTAAGAAAACTGGAAAGGTGCCGAAACGTCGGAACAAACTAAAAGTCTAAGAATACAACTAAAAATCACCAAGACGTAACTAAATCCGTGGAAAGTGGTTTTATTTCAACAAAACATTTTCCTTCGAGTGCGGAATCCTAGAACGAACTCGTCAGAGCAAATTTAATGTTGTGGCAACATTACAACATATTGCCACCCTCGCCTCATCGTCGCTTTCGTTAAAATGCACAGCAGGAAATGGCAACTATTACACAAAATGCGAGCGGCATCATAATCACCCCGCGCCCGCCACCGCTTCAGCGCCGCGATGTAAAAATGAAGAATTAGATGCCATTTTTACGAGGGAGCTTTTTACGGGCGACCGATTCCGCTGACGCGCCTCCAATACTTCACGATCGGCCTCCCCCCAGCTTATTACGGCCGGCCAGTTTATAGCTCGTTACATGTCAAAAGTTTCTTCCATTTTATTTATTTTGAGTCCTTTTGAGATCATGATTTATTACGAAAATGTGAAAGAGATTCTTTCTGGCTTTTGTTGCCAGCCCGTTTGTGTACGTTTCGATTTATTTTATTACAGGTAACAGCTATTGTTGTCGAAATATTTGGAGTTTATGTTGAATCGTATTTCTTGGGAGCTAGCGAAGATTATTTAGATGCGGAAAAAATAGTAGACAGAATGTTACTTGATTCGCAAGTAAGATAAAACTACAAGCCTTTTTGCTGACTGTACTTTAATATTGTATTGTCATCCAAACCAAACCAGCAAAATTTCAGCTAAATAGGACATACTGCAAAATGGGTAAAAAGGTTGCCAAATTTGACACGAATAGACATAGGTATGGTCAGGGAAGAATTCGATGAAGCATCTCTTACTTCTTTTCGTGTGATTGGTGTTCTTTTCACACACAGACCCTTTTACTATTTGGTTATGTATCAAAACCAGTGTAGTACAATGCATAAACAATTAGCGATAGGAACTACTGAATGGTGAGACGCCAGCCACATGAAAAGATGTAAGAAGCGGTTTACTGAATTTGTCCCTGAGTGTAAGGTAAGTACATATTCGTACATACTATGAAGAAAACGCAGACTCCAGATAACACTCATATAATTATTGATCCAACTTACAGGTACAGGCATAGTACAGGTATAACAATATAGATACAGTCGACGTCTTAGTAAACTTATCCCCTCGAGGCTAGTTTGAAGAATGACCTCTCTTTGCTCGTTAATCGGGCTCAAGTCTAGCTACCCCCTCCAATTTTACCACAGATTGGCCTATTAAATTTAACAAAATGGCGGCAAGAGACGGCATTACCAGTGTTGCTATTCAAAAATAAGAAAAACCTTCTAAAATCATGACATTCGGCCATCTGATAACGTGCTGTCTCCCGACGCACATATAAAAATTATTTAGAATCAATTAATTAGGTAAGTATACAGCTAATATACTGATACACAACTATTCTCAATAGTAAAGTCTTACAACTATGTACCTATTTAAGTTAATCTTATAGTGATAAAAACCTTAAGTTAAAACTTAAAACATAATTGAAACAAATACATTATTATACACAATGCTCAACAATAAACTTTTAAGGAAGCCGATGACTTGTTTAGAATATAGATATTATCGTGAAAATATTGTTTTAGTAAATCCATAATCAAATAAAATAAATTATCAATAACAAACTAATCTAAAACTATTTGAATCAATGTATAAATTAACATAATCATGACATTCGTTAACAAGCGACTATTATTACTTAGAAAACTTATTTTGAAACTATACTTGTTATATAATCATGTGTAAGTAAGTATATGATGATTAAAGTAAAGTCTGGTTATAATCTATAAGCATTAGTTATGGGTCATAAAAGAAAAATGGATTAGCTTGGTACTAGTTTACATCAATGCATTGTCAGGAGCTACATTCAAGAATATTAGATGGTGTCAGAAGCAAAATCCCTAAGAATGTTACATTAGGAATAGGTAGGTACAGAATTTAACTTTAACCTGATAACTAGACACCCTTATCACTTCACTCAAATAGTGGAAAAAGCAACTACGAGTCATGAAAGGATTAAAGACCTAATATTAGATGAATTTAACTATCGCTAAGTTTGACCTAGTTTAGTCCTTACAAAAACAACTGTAGGCCTCTGCACAGTTACCAATTTTTACCCAGATATGAGTAACAAACCAAGTTATAGATACGTATTTACCATAGTGCACAATTTGTATTAAATCAAGATATGAATTAGGACAACTAAAGGAATTATTTAAAGGCATGTTCGTAATAGGCATTATTACCGATTAATTTAAATATTCTTACAAGGAAGTTACACTAATAATGAAGATGCCGCAGGTACAATTTGAACCGTCACAGCAACAATTTGCTTTTTCAACTTGTCAACCAGTTGTCCAAGGTTTCCAGAGCATTCTTCTCCAGCACCAAATCTTAAATGCATCTATTCTCTGCCTCTGTTAGAATAGTACAATACATGGTTCCACTCCGTACATGAAAATCAAAAGATCATATTATTATCATTTCTAATGAATAAGTTAATGATTTTAAACAAGTTCTCAATTTAATATCAAAACTTAAAAATGTCTACAAGGTATCCTCATACGAGCATGACCCGCATTCTTATCAACAAATATTCATATTACTATGAATAATATTAGTGTAAATAGATTTAATAATTATAATTGGGATATGAAGAAGTATATTACCATGGATAGAAATAGGACAAATAAAATCATGAACAGCTTTTCGCCCAAATGAATTAACTACACGATGATTTCCCGTGGGAATAAAATATCCTCCCGGGGTCAAAAGAAGCCGATATGCTATTCCACAGACAAAAGATTTCAAAGATCCGTCCAGCCGATAGCCGTGATTGGGGAACAAACATACAAGCTTTTGCAATCATAATATTAGTAAAATGAGATAAGATACATGACATGATAATATATACTTCAATACTTCAACTTCAATCAGCGATCCACTCGTCTCAATATCCGACTTACAACCACAGCCCACGATGATCATCATCACAACAACGATCACCCTGTGATCTGCACCTTCAGTATCATATTATCTCCTCTCATTACCACAGCTGCTCCTCCAGTTTGTATGCTGTGTTGATTCGTACGTTCAAGGGTAGCGGGATCCTCATTATTATATTAACTCGATGCTAGCTCACGATAAGTACCTACTGGATGCTACAATTGGCATCTGAAAGCAGTAAACTCACAACACACATAGTAACCAAATCAATTTTATTAATCATTCAAAAGAAATAGATGTATCTGATAATGAATCAATAGAAATAAATGTAAGTATATGAATTCTCATATTCTTTTATAAACATTAGTAGGTAAGGTACTTAGTACCTTCAACCATAGTAGAAACAAATGTTCAACTGACCAGATCTAAAAAAATATGGAAATGATTACTACAGAATATGTGAAGGAACTTCAAAGGTCCGTGAGAATGGTAAACTGCTAAGAATTTTAGTATCACGAGCCTACCAAATGAGACGGTAAATTTGACAGATCTACTTGATTTTTGGTTTATTAAAGATAGTAATGCTAATTAAAATAACAATAAATTAGATTCACATAATTTGAAATCATATTTTGTCAATACGTACACTAGGACGGTAGTATTAAAATCCTCAAAAACGAATTTTAAATCATACCGCCAATAACAACAAAAACACGGCAAAACTAACTTGGTATGCTACAGCAGTGGTTACTTGTGGCTTTATTTGTTAGAACAAGTTTAAAACATGAATTAAAATGTTTGCATGAAGCTGTATAGAACATTTTAATAAATTGAGAGGTGTGTTTGAGCAATAATCGTTTTACTTTATTTTGCTTAATTAGGAAAACATCAGTTACAACTTGACAGCGTAATAAACACGATCTACTTAAATGCACTATGGACTGTTTACATGTTTTTGCATTAGAAACATCATTTCATCACTATGTTAATAAAAACAACTTGAATAGATATCAGTGAATGCTTCTTGCAGTGCTGTCTAAGCAACTAAGTATCTCTGCTTTTGACTTGCATCTAAATCATTAAGAGAGATCTAGAACACTACGCAGTACGCACAAATAGCAAAATAGCTTCTAGTGGCTGTAAAATTTTCCATCTGTCTAAACCAAAACTGAGTTGCCCGGAAGAAACCGCAGTAAGACGATAAGGCCACCATTTGGTTTACAATTTGTTATCTTTGTATTATTATTATTGTTTCGTGTGTGATTTTTCCGTTCGTAATATTGTGTACAAATAAAGAATTAATCTATGTATCTATCAAACTAGGTACTTAGATAAAGAATCTTCGACGTTCCCGGAAAAATGTAAAGAATGATGATTTCTAATCAGTCTTATGGCTTTATTGTCTAATTATGTAGAAGACTCAGAAAAGTATGTTCCTGATAAACTTTCTCTAGCACTCATCCACAATTTAGTTTGAATTTAAATTAAATTTGAGATTTAAGTTTGCCACTAAACTCAAATTTAAAAAGTCAAGCATAGTGAATTCTTTTAAATTAAGCTACATATAACAAAAATAATAGACGAAATGTCCACTTGAACAAAGCTACAAAAAATAAAATAAGTAATAGGAAATAGTAAATTTTGGATATCTTTGCATAACTATCCCACTAAGCAAGCAGAAATCGCAGCAATATTGCTGATCGTCACAAACGGGAGCATGTAATTTACAAATTTAAACTTGCAAAGTCCCTGTAATGTGTGAGCAATATTGATGCAAAGCCCTAACGGCCACCCATTATATATACCCGGTAACTTACCCAGCCCTAATCTATAAAACTTTCAATAAGTTTCAAACGCAATGTCACGGTAATATTACAGCTGAAACTTTCAATAAGTATCTAGGTAAAGTTTCGAAAACTTTTGATCGTTACATTGTCACAACTTAATATTTATAATTTTTAAGTAAGTTAGGCCATTAACGTTGCATTGATGTTGCAAATGTTACTTACATGGATGTTTCAAATCTAATATTGCGTTAATATTTCGTAAATTACTTTCAAGTAACTTTCAAATAGCAAGTTGCATTAATGTTGCAAATGTAACTTACATGGACGCTGCAAAGTTAATATTACTATAATATTTCGTAAATAACTTTCAATTAACTTACAAATAGTAAGTTACATTAATGTTGCAAATGTAAATAACATGGACGTTGCAAATTTAATACTGCGTTAACATTTCGTAAATAACTTTCAAGTAACTTGCACATAGTAAGTTGCATTAATGTTGCAAATGTAAGTTTCCAGTAACATGCGTATAGTAAGTTGTTGCAAAGTTGTACTTAAAAGCTGTGTGTAAGTTAATGTAGATATATTGCATCAAAGTTTAACGTGTAAGGTTCCAGTAACTTGAATTTTTGTTGTTGCAGCAATGTTCCAAATAAAAGTTTCATGAATTTTTCTTAGCATGCTACCATTAATGTTACGATTTTAACATGCCATGAATTGCAGTTTGCTGCAGCAGAAAGGATACAAGGATACATACAACACACTCGAAGATCTATTGCAAAAATCCAGAAACTAACTGAAATTTGAGAATTATTTTATCTTTTCATAATATTAATTATATATTTTTGAAAGATAAAATAACGCTCTAGTTTCAAGTAGTTCCTGGATTTTTGCAATTGACCTTCGTGTGTTGTATATGTATGGGTATCCTTGTATCCTGTCTGCTGCAACAAACTGCAATTTATGGATGTTATAATCGTAACATTAATGATAGCTTGCTAAGGAAACTTCAATGGAACTTATTATTAACATTCATACTAGGATATAAAAATAAACATAAAAACTAATAGTACCTAAATACAAAAATTCAAATTATTTAGTAATGTTAGGAAAAAAATAATAATAGGTAATCAGTGCCTTTAACATTTATTAAAAAAAAATATATACAAGTAGAACCTACCTACTACAGCTGTTTATGGTTTTTGGTAATAATTTAATAATTGGCATAAGAATTGCGTAGTCTACCTCTCACTGTGTGTGCGTCAGGATGGCTGGTGTAGGTCCACAAATGGTCCAGTTGTATACACGAGAGGAATGTACGAGCAATGTACCGAATGTACCTCAAATTTGGAGCAATTTCAGAGCCAAAGTTCTTTAAGAAACAAAGTGAGTAGCTAACCTGATATCAGGCTGGTAGGTGCATTTTAAATCTGAACCAATCAGTTTAGTAACTTCTGCAAGTGGATTATGCTACCAAAGCAACATTTTGGTTCATATCGGAGTAACATTTCATCTGATAGGACTGACACGAAATGTATTCGCTATGGAAACTATGTCATTTCTTTCGTATAACTTTAAAAGGTATTTATTTTTTGTAATATGTATTAATAATTAATAGGTAGTAGGCATTTGTAGAATTCAATGCATGCAGTACAGATGTACAGCGGTGTAGCACCAGTGTTCATGTAAATAACAACACACAAAATGCAGATACCTACATTTATGTATTATTGTTATTAAGTACCTAATTCGTACTATACTTTTTCAGCGAAGGGGAAGAATTTGTGTCAGCTGCATCATCAAAATGGCTTCTTGAAGACACAAAATGTTTTAGTTACAGTCCGTTCGGTTAGATAGTGTCGGTACACCCGCACGGCATTGTGGCTCTTGCTATAAAATGCAGATTTAAAACAATATACTCAAGTTGACGAGTATATTGTTCTCGTCGAATCCAGCTCGGATGGGCAGCGTTTGGGAAGCTCCGGCATATATTTGCGTCCAAAATTCCTCAATGTCTCAAGACTAAGGTCTTTGACCAGTGTGTGTTGCCAGTTATGACTTATGGAAGCGAGACGTGGTCTTTTACTATGGGTCTCATAAGAAGGCTCAAGGTTACCCAGAGAGCAATGGAGAGAGCGATGCTTGGTGTTTCCCTGCTCGATCGAATCAGAAATGATGAGATCCGCAGGAGAACTAAAACGACCGACATCGCTCGAAGGATTGCTCAGTTGAAGTGGCAGTGGGCGGGACACATAGCGCGGAGAACCGATGGCCGTTGGGGCGGAAAGGTTCTCGAATGGCGACCGCGAACCGGACGACGTTCCGTGGGCAGGCCCCCTACAAGGTGGACCGACGATCTGGTCAAGGTCGCGGGAAGCCGCTGGATGCGGGCAGCGCAGGACCGATCGTTGTGGAGATCCTTGGGGGAGGCCTATGCCCAGCAGTGGGCGTCGTACGGCTGAAATGATGATGATGATGATGACTCAAGTTGGGTACCAAAGTAAATTTTAATGAAAATTTGGATATTTTTATATAAAAGGAAGTTAAATAAGTGATTTACAAATAATATTAATTCTTATTAATTTTTTAAGTACCTATATGATTATTATAATTAATCATCATCGCTTGAATTGTCACAAGTCACAACCGTCGTTACCACCTGTATTTATAATAAACATAGAATATTTATGAAAATATAATTTAATAAATGCCGAATCCCAAAATCCAATTCCATTTGCAGGTGTACGCCGCACGCGGCTTCTTTTGTTTATGCGGCGGCATCCTTTGACAAGAAGCGGCACGTGCCACGGCGGCGCGATAAAAGGGCGACACTATCTAAGCGAATGGACTTTACAGTACTTTGGTCGTACATTTCTTTGGTAGCATAATCCACTTGCAAAAGTTACTAATTAAAGTAAGTTATTAACTAATTGGTTCAGATTTAGAATGCACCTGCCAGCCTGATATCAGTCTAGTTATTCACTTTGTTTCATAAATAACTTTAGCTCTGAAAAGGTACTTTGCTCCAAATTTGAGGTACATTCGGTACATTGCTCTCGTGTATACAACTGGACCATTTGTGGATCTACACCAGCCATCCTGACGCACAGCTCACTGTTAGGCAGGTAAATAGGCACTAAAGCCCACAGAAATATCATTAGCCAGTCTATATAGAAAATGTGAAAAAAGTCTATCCAATGTGTTTAGGGTGTAGTACTTAATCTATAAGGGGATTGTTCTAGAAATTTAGGTGAAATCTTTTGTTACACGGCTTTAGAAAATTCAAACTTTTTTGTAAGTTTTGAGGATGTTTTTTGCAAAATCAAACAACAAAAAAAAAACAATAATATTTAAAATAGTTCTTCCTCAATAATTAAATAAAACCTTGACGAAACACACATATCACCTGTACTGTGACAAAACATAATTTTAGAAAAAAAAGTTCTAATGTCTCAAGAGTTTATAATTAAACTGAAGTCTGTTCTAGACGTGTAGAACAACCCCCTTTCTTACTTCCTATACCTCCGCTGAAATAAATTGTACAGTCAGCGTCATATAATAGGTAGCAGTCAAGATCACCAAATACTTGGAAACATTTTTGGAAATGATAATATGGCGAGCTTATCTAACGACGATGTAGTGCAACATTCTCCATCAATAAACAATTAAAAAAAAACACCTAGTGACACAGAAAGTGTTCAAAGCGATTCTGCAAAAGGCGGTTCGAGTATTTCTGGAAACAGCTCTATCAGTATTATTTTTTAACTCTATTGTATTTTACTTCTAGATTATTTACTTACAGTCAATTTATGTGCTTAAGTAGATAGGTACTAAATGTTTTTATTTCTTATTATTGCAGATGAACTTGTATCAGAGATGAAACAGATAAAACATTTTGTAATGTATACTATGCGCAAAGTTGAATCATTAGAAATAACTCTGGCCAAGTACAAAACAGTTCCGTCACTTGAGCCACAAAAAACCATGGAAGTATTACATAAAAAACTCTTACCAAAATTGCCATTGCCTAACTTTTCTTTCATTTCTAGCTACTCACCTCTTCGAATTTTGGATTTCGACATTCACCATAGTATTTGGCGTTTTGCGTGCTCCGGTATATTTGAACACGTTGGATGTCCTGAAAAATTTGATCACTTTGGCTAAGTCGTTGTTGATGACCATTTTGGATGTTTCCAAGTATTTGGTGATCTTGACTGCTACCCACTATAATATGATACATAGTTATTAACCTAAGATAAGACGAGACACAGGTATAGTGTTATTTTATGTGACACAAAATAGTAGTATACGTGGGGTCGCAGTATAAACACTAATCAGCGACTAATTTTCGCGCTTCAGTCTCGTACCGGCGTGCTGGAACCACCCCATAACGTGACGCTCGAAGCTATCGTCGGTAATATTAGGGAATGTCTCCCTTACGGCAACTGTTAGAAAAGAGAATAATAATTTTAATTGAGCAACAATAGCAGTTAAATCAAAACCATATCATTAATTTTTAAATTTATATACATAGAAACAAACACTCTTCCTTCTCCCTCCTATACAAACAGGTTAACGAGAGAGAAGAGCCTCGGACGACAACCACTGGCACTGGTTCTCGATCAACCACTCGCCCGGTGTAACTAATATTAGTATATTAACTAAATGTAATAAATACTTACGTTTTATTGTGGTCATCAAATTCATTGATGACAGTTTGTAATTGTTCTTTTTTCCAGTCCACGAACAGTATTGCCCTAGGTAATTAGAAAATATTTTTTCTAAGCATCGAGTGACACAGTCACGTTCTTTTGCTCCTCCAGTGTGTCTCAGCATGTCAAACTAAAATTAAAAAACAATATTTAATCAATTATTATTATATGACACAAATATTATTATCAGTGGTATTAAAAAAAACCGGTCAAGTGTGAGTTGTACTCACGCGCCGAGGGTTCCGTACCTACACATACATTTGGCAGTGGTATTGTTAGTACTAACTTGATCCCTATCCCTAACCTCGAATTTTGTCTACTATTTTATGTCACATTCCTATGTCTCTTTTGTGTATTAGTAGGTAGACTATACTATAAATAACGTACCAATTCTCTCCGAATGCTCTCATTTTCGAGATTGTCCTCTAGGGTACGAAGCTGCGCAATTTCCATTAATGGCAATTTGGGTAAGAGAGTTTTTTGTGGCTCAAGTGATGGAACTGTTTTGTACTTGGCCAGAGTTATTTCTAATGATTCAACTTTGCGCATAGTATACATTACAAAATGTTTTATCTGTTTCATCTCTGATACAAGTTCATCTGCAATAATAAGAAATAAAAAAAATTAGTACCTATCTATTTAAGCACATAAATGACTGTAAGTAAATAATCTAGAAGTAAAATACAATAAGAGTTAAAAAATAATACCGATAGAGCTGTTTCCAGAAATACTCGAACCGCCTTTTGCAGAATTGCTTTGAACACTTTCTGTGTCACTAGGTGTTTTTTTTAAATTGTTTATTGATGGAGAATGTTGCAGTACATCGTCGTTAGATAAGCTCGCCATATTATCATTTCCAAAAATGTTTGAACCGCTTGCTTCAGAAATGACAATGCAATCTTCTCCTGTTTTTGCATTTTCTTCAATTTCCAAGACAACTGCTGGAGGAGACTCCAGTACAATTTTCGCGTTGATTATGTCTTTTACAGTGGGAAAATCTGTTTCTGCAAAAACATCAATAATAACCATTATAAGCAGGAATACATATAAATTATACTAATCAGACAGACGGGCGAGTGATCCTATAATGTTTCTATTTTTCCTTTTGAGGTACAGAACCCTAAAAACATGTAGGTACAGTACAGTATGATGTAATTTATATAAGAACATATAAATATTTACAGGAGGTTAAACGGAGGTTTTCATCATCAGACTTTGAAAAAATAAAAAAATACACAACAGCCTAGGTAAATGAGAGAAATTTTTGAACCGTTGGTTTTCAATTCATATAACTGTCTCAACTTGCAAATGACAAATTGTCTTGTGCGAAATGAGATGTGATAGATAATTTGCATGTGAACCAAATAAAAATTGGCAAAATATGAAATCTTTGCACTCCGCACTACAGCCTAATCTAAATGTGTGACATACCTACCGTCAACTGCAGGTGGTGGAGAAATGGAGTCGTCGCGATATTTATAATTTTTCTTTATTTTTCTTTTTTCTTTTCCTCTGACTTCAGATTCTCTGACTTCTGCCTCGCTGCAAGTAGTACTGTTTTGTTTGTCTTTTTCCACATTAATAGCTTCTATTAACGTTGCTGTAAAAACATTCAACTTTATTAATATTTACCTATCATTAACAGTTATTGTTATCATAGTTAGATAGAGAGTATCTGCCTATTCCTCAGGAAATGCATGAATCATACTTACCATAATATCCCACTACTCTAACATCATTGTAACATATCCAGTCATTTTCCGGTCGCATTGAAAGTTTAATGGCTTTTCTTTCCATATTTTTTGTAGGTGGCCACATCAATTTTTTGTCTTCAAGAAGCCATTTTGATGGTGCAGCCGACACAAATTCTTCCCCTTCAGTGGTAAAAATTACCACCATATAATTGCGCTGAAAAAGTAAAGTGCAAATTAGGTAGGCATATAATAATAATAATACTTTTAAGTATCTGTATTTTGAATGTATTTTATTTACTTACATGAACACACTGGTGCTACACCGCTGTAGGTACCTGTACTACTGCATGCATTGAATTCTACACACACATATTACAAAAAGAAAACAACCTGCTAAAGTTATACAAAAGAAATGACATAGTTTCCATAGTGAATACACTTTGTAACCACTTCATTAACAGGAACAATCTCATATAAATTAGACAAATTATTTACAATACCACCATAAAATAATTTCGAATTACATGGTTCAACAAATGAGTTTTCATACAATAAATACTTTTGGCAAACTAAAAATACCGTATATGAAACTTGACATTGAATAATTTTCAAGATTTTAATGACAACATCACCTTTTATAATGCAATGGTTGTTTTTGATATGTTCCTAATTTAAAATGTGAGAATGAAACCCATTTGTAAGCCTTAACTAAACTGCCATTCAGAAGTGGTTCTTTGTATGTGGTAATATAGTTTAATACAATATTAGTATTTGGGTGGCTCAAAGCGGAGTAACGTTTCATCTGATAGGACCTACTTTCATTTTCTCTATTTATGAGCTGTTGTAATGGATTTTTACATGATTTAATTTTTTTTTTAATTTCATACATATAATTTTCATATTTAAATGCTGAAAAGTTTTCCAATGACCCAAAATTTAAGACATCATCAGCCAAATGTATTAGATTATGAACATTATGTGAGACATACTCTTCGCCATAGAGTCTAGAATAATTTCTTACAAAATATACAAGTAACTCCTTAGCATAATTGTTATAAATTAAACAAAAAACACCACTGCACAGAATCCTAATTGCACAACTCAAACTCAAGAAATGCATATATTGAGAAGGCTTAAGCCTATCTTTTAACAAAATGGGACCAGTATATAATAAAAATTGCCTATACTCTGTTGCTTTCCATCTGTCTAAGTCATGCAGAGGTCTTGGCAACCTTGCAAAATCATGGTAACTTATATGATTTCTCACATTGAGAATAGTTTCATTAAGAATATTCAAGTCTTCTGCCCTCATCCTGATTACCATGTTACCTCGAAGCCAAAACTGAAGTAATCTTTTCATAACACCTAAACACACTAGATGCATGTAATCAAGAGGAACGTTTTTAATCAAATCTATGTCTAATGTTAGTAATGGGGTCCTGCCTGTATGGTAGTCATCACCATACCGTCCTGATCGAAAATCATTGTCAGTTCTCAATGATGAATTTAAGTCAGTATAGCAAACTCTGTTATTTACATGTGTTCCTTCAATAACACATTTTGTGCAACCAAAATATCCATTATGTCCTTTTACACATAACACAAACGATTTGGCTGGTGCATCACAAATTATCTTTGATAGGGAAATTTCTTTCTTTTGATGTTTGTAAAAGAAGCCATTTTCTTTTAAGTCTACATATTCTTTTATAAATAGTATCTCATTACAAAATTTTGGTTTTTTTGAACCGTGCCAAACACCAATAATAAATGGATCCCCACCTAAACAAAGACTCCCTAATATAGGCCAGAGTTGGCTTCCTGAACTTTTTGTTAGTGGTAAACCATCAATGTTGATATCAAATAAAATAACTTGCGCATGTTGCAGCTCATCATCTATATGATTTTCCAAAGCATACATCAAACCAAGTGATAATCCAAAATGATAATAGTGACCTGAACCTGTGCTGACAATATTATTTATTGTATCAGTTTTTAACAGAGTTCTACAATCAGAAGGCAAATTAGTTAATTCTTTTATATTCTTCACTTGTTTTAATATATTTAAAAGGTTGTTGAAGACATTTTGTGTTACATGACCCTCTACAGCCCAATGTTTTAAATTGTGTGCTAAATCAGATGTTAATGGTTGGTTAGACAAGGGCTTAATAACAGGTGCAATTTGTTCATGATTAGGCAATACAACTGACAAAGAGGGTTCAACATATACAAGAGTATCGACAGACTGAGTTGGCATAGCCGCTGTACAGGTATTAACTAAAGAGTTATTATTATTAGTAACAGACTCGTCAACCGATATTGCACCTTCTATAGACATAGGTGAACATTCAGATTGAGGGACATTTTTCAATTCTTGACGTATAATACTTCTGTAGTATTTCGGAGTGAGCTTTTCCAATTCTTTACGTCTGATTCCGGTCTGCAACAGTTTATATTTAACTAAACTCGATTTAGCATAACTTATTTACAAATAATATGAGTGACTGAAATACCCAACAGAAATCAATAACACCATCTTTTGCCAAAGACTGATGATCATGTACCTATGGAGCATCTTATTATATTGTAGGTATGCATGCACTCTTTACTAAAAATTACTTAAATTATACAATATGGTGCACAAAGTAATATCAGTAGTAGTAGTAGTAATACATTTCAGTAGGTATCTAGTCTATCTAGGTAAGGGTAGTATATAGTATTATATTATCTGTGGTAGTATTCCACTTATCAAAGATCTTTGTCCAATATACTTGATCAAAGAAATTTGACATCGAACAGTATGAAATTGGATGTCAAAAGTTGTCCAATTTCTTTGATCAAATGTATATTGGACAAAGATCTTTGATAAGTGGAATACCACCATAACCTATTGAAATGTAGGTAGGTAACATTTATACATTTATATTGTAAACCTAGAAATACCCTAATAGAGAGAATAATTTTCAGGATTTAAGGAATGCAAGAGTAAAAACCTTTGAATTACAAGTTTCTGCTTCGCACTGTAATTAAGAATTTTGCTAAGTCCATGAATAAATAAGTACCTAGCTATATAATATACCTAATAGTTACTTAACATAAATGGTACGTACCTATTAGGTATATTTATTATATGCCCCCCCCCCCCCCCCGAAAATGGCGTAGGCCTATGCCCAGCAGTGAGCGTCGTACGGCTGAAATGATGATGTTGATACATGTTAGGTTTCGGTTTGTAACTTGGTAATTTTTACAAAAAAGAAAAATTGAATGAAGCTAGCACTGACTGACTGCTGGACACACAACAATCAGCCGCGTAGGTACAAACGAGCAACCTTACTACTTAGATAGGTACCTATGCTCATGCTCAAAGGCACTACCCTACCTACCTCACACAGTATAGTATAGGTACATTGCCTCGTCTAGTTGCAGAACGAACACCCAGTACAGTAACTATTTAGTAATCTGAGGCCCGGCAGCAGGCGTACCAAATCGTATCGCGTCGCGTCGCGGCCTGTGGTCGCGGCCTGTGGTCGCGGCCTGTGGTCGCGGCATGATGCTCAATCAAAGCTGCTTGTCCGGCCGGTCAATATTCACTTGTACTGGACATAGATTTGGAGGTTACAAGAAATCATTTCATGCGAAATTCAATCAACATAATTAAAGTTCTACTTACCTACTTATACTAGGTACATAATTTTACTCCAATTTAGTACTTACCTCCATATTAACCAACAATAGCTTTAAAATCACAAAAAAGCGTTCTTGATTGCTTGCGTTGTGTTGTGCTGGTTGTGACACAAATTTTATAGACTGGTTGTGACTTGTGTCCAAAAAGAGAAAATCACAAAGAAATTATGTGGCACACTATATAATTTGTGCAACCAACAGAGAAATAACCAGCAAGCCTGAGCTGAGCAAGCCAAGCAGTCACCATGTTAATTATACGGTACGGTCACGGTACGGTTTACTAGTCTATATAATTTGTGGTACGGTTAGCAATAGGGATGTGAAAAAATAATCGATTATTAAAAGAACTAAAGATGGGCGATTGTGAATGATACAGTTCGAACCATTCGATTGTTGAAGTCATTCGAATTATTCGAATAACCTTACAAATCATTCGAATTTGAATAAAGCGAGAAGCAAATAAGAATGTATAGCGTCGTCTCATTCCTTTCGATTCGAATTTCGTTACTGCTGTTTGTTTTTGCTATGTAATGTTTGCCCTATGTCCTATGCCTGGTACCAAATAAAACATTTTGTATTTGTATTTGTTGTATTTGTATTTGTATTTGTATTAGTTTATATATTCGAATATCCGTAACCTCATCAAAGTAAAGTCTATGTAGTGAGCAATTTTTATTATTGAAAATGAAGTAAGTATTAGAAAAAATCGACCCGTCTCACATCTAGCTCCGATGGAACTTGAACCCACGCACGACCTTTCTCCACTGTCCGGCTGAATGATCTAACCACTAAGCTATGGAGTCGTTAGGAGAAGCGTCGAAACGCTGGCTAGACCGAACCAGACCATTCGATAGTTCCTTCGAATATCAATTAAAAGTAGACTTTATTCACAAGAAACAAAGACCAATTTTGTATGGCAAAATGAATGAATGAACTAGCGGTTTTATTCGAATTTGCGAACTAGCGATCGATTGTTTTGGTATTCGATTGTTAATATAAGTAGTATCAAACCATTCGAATTTTTGAATCAGTAAAAATCACCCATCTTTGAAAAGAACGATTTTTTTATATGGAAGTCACATCCCTAGTTAGCAATAAATAAAATGGCGTCCACGGGCACGCAGCAGTGCTGCCAACTTAGCGCTTTTCGCGCCAGATCTAGCGCTTTTTTTGTATCGAAGCGCGTTTTAGCGCCTAACGCTAAATCTAGCGCTATTTTAGATTATATGAAGCTATATTACTTACCGTGCAAAACATAAATAAATAATAAATAAAATGATTACTACCTACTTCTCTAACATTGAAAAACTAAAAAAAGAGAAAGATTTTACTCACATTATAGAGATCTATGAGAACGATTATGTCTCGGGGATTCCCCGCGTATTATTTTGCTTTTCTCCTCTGCCTCCGTAACGAACTTCACTACGATCGTTCGTAACATTCTCTTTATCGTTGACCTACGGTTCACACAGTTGCAGCCTCATTGTAAGGCGAACATTTAGACGGTCGAGCAACCATCAGTCAATCGGTATCTCTGAGTACTGAATCCTACTCAGAGATCGGTATAGAGGAACTTCGGGCAGCGTTATGAATGGTTCATTTTGATTGGCTTAAAGAATCGTGACTGAGAGCAAACTGACAGCAAAACCTATCGTCTAATGGGCGCCTAACGAGCAAATAGTGAAACCATTTGTAGTTAGCGCGAAATCTAGCGCTTTTTACTAAAACGCCATTTTACGCGCTTTCTAGCGCTTTTTTATGGCTCTGACAGCGCGTTTTTGCTAAGACTAGTTGGCACATGAAGTTTGACTTAATACTCTGAGGTAACTGGAGCTCTCACCCTGAATAAAAAAGTGTCGCCAGCAAATTTGACATTTATGTATGTAGTGGCTGTCAGCTGTCTCATATGACCATACGTATTTTTTTAAAGTGTAGGTGAGACGGAAGACAGCCACTGGTATTCAAAAAATTGTTAGTACTGCACTCTCCAGTTACCTCAGTATTTAGTCTAAGTACCTCAGTATTTAGTCTAAGCTTTTTGAGTTGGCAGCACTGGCACGCAGGCAGGGCTCACAACCAAGCGAACTCTGTCCGTCTATGTAGAGCAAGGAATTTATAAGTACTACGTACAACAGGAAGGTGCACTCCGTATTTTTGTGTATTTAAAAATACACTTTAACATTAAGAGATAAGGTTTATATTTCAATACAAAATGTAAACGGTCCAGCTGAGACCGCAAGAACGAGGTGAGGGTGTCCCTTTCTCTGAAATTGCCAGCACTCTTAAATAACAGGTTTAGTAGATTTATGGTTCACAACTTTCGTTATACAAATTAAATTTCGTAAAATTTCCGCTTCGTATTACTTTTAGTCAATAGAAAACATCGCATATTAATTTAGGTATTACCGTATTAAGCATAAAAATGTATCAGGTCGTTTAAGTTTTTTATGGCTTATCCTAGAAAAGAATTTGAATGATAGATTTCAGAATGTTAAAGTAGCAACATTACAAGCCGAATGACGTTTTCTGACGTTTACCGTCTTCGTTGTGTCAAGTTCGCAATTCGCTCGTCGCCGCCCGCCGCCCGTCGCGCATGTTCGTGGCCGCCGTTATGGGATGGAGTGAGATAAACTGACCTCGTTCTTACTATCTCATTAGGACCGTTTTTTAGCAGCAGTGCACCTTCCTGTTGTATTATAAATTCCTTGATGTAGAGTCAAGGAATTTATAAGTATTGTACTAGAGTATAATAAGTTTATGGTGCGAAACCGCTCTCTACTCTCATGAATATATTAGTTTTAACCGACTTTAAGAAAGGAGAAGGTTCTTTTCGGTTGTATTTTTTTGTGTGTTTGTTACCTCATAATTTATACCTATCTCCATCATTTATCAACCGATTTGGAAAATCCTTTTTGATTAAATTTTGTTAATTTAATTAAATGACGCCTACCATTTTTTCATAGCAATACGAGTAGGTAAGTACCTATAGGTTGTTTCGCTATACATACGTATAGTAATTAAAGAGAGAGGACAAAAAACTAAACCTACTTGGTAGCACATGAATATATAAAAAAAGACTGCGGGACTAAGAAAAAAATAGTACAACAAAAATTAAATCCTACTCATAAACTATTGCTATGAAAAAATGGTAGGCGTCAAAAGTTTTCATGAAATTACCGCAATTAGGTAGGTACTCGCCGTACTCGTCGCATTATATTTTCTGATTATTATAGTTATTAATTTATTTTTGGGACGTAGGTTGGTACATTGAAGGCACATCTCTATGGTACTTACCTAAATAAAAGGTAGTTAACCATAATAATTATGATATTTATCACTATCATCACTGAAAATATATAAGTAGGTACTGTGCTATTAGTATACACCCGTCATTCTGACCGTAATGCGTCATTCAGGTCCGCGGCTCACTTAATTTATTACCTACTAGCGGATCCTCGCGTGTTTACCCGCGTGGTACCCGTTCCGGTGGGAATATCTGGATAAAATAATAGCCTATGTCACTCGGAAAGAATGTAGCTTTCTAGTGGTCAAAGAATTTTCTAAATCGGCCCAGTAGTTTCAGAGCCTATTCGATGCAAACAAACAAAACAAATATTTCCTCTTTATAATATTAATATAGAGTATATATATTAAAATGTTCTTGTACCAAGGTTACATTGAATTCAGGACAGACATTCCATTAAAAAAATTTAGAAGTACAAACAGGTGCTAGAATAGCTACCTAGGTACCAACCTAACTTGGGATACATCCACTCAATGTTATCAAAAAACTTTTCCCAGTAATTACAAATATTTGATTCCAGCAATATTTCTAAGCTAACCTTACAGAACGATAACTTTGTACGTTGTCAATTTATGAAAAAAGTAATAATACAAAAGACATTTTGATGCAATTTCACAAATTAACATTTCAGTAGCTTTCACCAGCAAGGTTGCGGCAAATATTAAATAATGATGTTAATTTAGTAATGTTGCGGCAACGTATATTTAGGAACGTTACAATTAAATTATTGTAGCAACGTTATAATTTGAAGTTTTACAAACTAGAGTGACGTAGGTTGTTGCAAAATGAAAATTAAAACTTTCAATTGTAATATAATAGTTACATTATAAGCATAAATTCCAATAAGTTTCGAAAATAAGGTCTTAGCTAGTATTTGGAAATTACCATAATATTATCGGTACATTTATTTTGTAACTTCCAAATGCGTGATAAACAAACTTACTGAAACTTCTTGTAAGTTTCATGTTTAGTGACATTGCTTCCATCCCGAACTAAGTAACTCAAGCACTTGTGTTATGGCATTTGGGAACAACGACGGGGATTACCACATACAATCGGGCAGAATGTTGAAAAGTCTGCTTTAAACATTCACCCGACAGGGAATCGAACCCGGTAGGTACCTCAGAGACAGCGGCACCCCGAAAACCTATGCGTACGTACACCGTATCTACAACACTGCTATGGAGGTTGTTAAGCTTATACCAGAAACTAATATTGTTTCCATAGTTAAAAGGTCTATAACAATCCAAGTGACACAGATCACAGTTTATAAAATTACTAGCTGACCCGGCAAACGTTGTTTTGCCATATAAATTTTATTGGACACGAACTTCGTATCAACTGCCTGACACAATGTCACTTATTAAAATAAAAAGAAATCCTAAGCGGCAAAAATGTCAGTGATTACATACTCTTTGACATACCTTCTCTTTGGAACATGTAGAATTTTTTCGCCTTTGGAAGCTGCTAAGAAATGACTGTTGTGGGTTTTCTATACAAAATTACCATTTTTATTTTATAATTTTCCTGGATAAAAAGTAGCCTATGTTATTCTCCAGCTCTCAAATTATCTCCTTACCAAAAATCTCGTCGATCCGTTGCTCCGTTTTGACGTGAAAGACGGACAAACAAACAAACAAACAAACAAATAAACAAACAAACAAACACACTTTCACATTTATAATATTAGTATGGATTACCCAATCGCAATCTTGGAATACTAAATTCGCGACTTTAATAGTGTGCTCTTATTCAAAAGTGAATCGTCATCATGTCCAATCTTATCAAGATCAGAAATACATCCAGTTCTGCGTAAAGGTCACCTGGGCATAGACCTAGGCATAGAAAAACAAACCTAGCTCATGGATATTGACCACTCATGAGAATCAAGATATGGTATGGATTTCGTATAAATGGAAACTAAGGTAATTATAAAAATCTTAACTAGGTAAGACAATAACCCCTACTCAAATTGTGGAGCATGTGGATACTTATTATGCAAGGAAAAAGAAATGATTCAAACATAATTTAGTATATAAATATCCTTATAAGTAAGTAGGTACTATGTTGCGATAATTAGAGCGCATATTGACAATAATACTTTAGAGGTATCTACTGCTACAGCTGTGGTACCTACTAGATACTCAATGTCAAGCACGTAGGCAACTGTAGATTTAAAAGGCTTTTCATTCTTTCCTAAGGGTATTTTGATAACATCTAAATGATTCTATGAAAAGATAAGTTTTTATAGTTTTGTTTTGTTTTAGGTAGACCTTTACAAACTTTATTTAAGGGGGTGTTACAATCAATTTAGTCGGTTATGCGAGATGAAAATTAAATCTTAAATAGCTTTATTCGATATGCAAATAAATAAACATGAAACATTTTAATCAAAACAACTTCAATACTTTCCCATAAACAAAATGCTCTGCATCATCTCAAATCCTCTTTGACCAGATTCAGCTATGAAGAAAGGGTATTCCTCCTTCGCTCAAGACTCCCCTGGGTCGGCCACGTCACCCTGGAGGCCTACCAAGCGGCGCACCAGGTGGCGCGGGCCGTATTCGTCCTCAGATGCTATTTACCTTGGAATATATACATTATTCATCGGCAAAAGATCGTTCCGTGTCATTCTATAATAAAATCATTAGGTTATCAACACAATATACCCTTCAGGAAAATTCATGATTTATACTGTTCACTAGCTACAGTAGCTACCTACATCCTTTATTATTTACAAAAACCATTTCTTTTATTAAGAGCTACTTATCTAGTGCAAAAATGTAAAATGAGTATTGTAAAAACAAGAATAAAACGTTTGAAATTATCATTGTTCTGTTGTAGTTTCATTTAAATCTAATAATCTTAAAAGTGGCCATACGGTTGTAAACCAGTATGAAATATAAGTAGGTACTCATTTAACTAGCCTGTGAGAAACGTACTCACTTAACTTTTAAACATATTCAGACGAATGTATGCCACCAACATACATCGTTCGTACTCTAAAATGAACATTTAAACATATTCAGACGAATGTATGCCACCAACATACATCGTTCGTACTCTAAAATCCGGCGAGTGTATGCCACAAACATATACCGCCCCCTTAATTCCGACGAGTGCATGCCACAAACATACATCGTCCCCTAATATCCGACGAGTGTATGCAACATACATACATCGCCCTCTAATATCCGACGAGTGTATGCAACATACATACATCGCCCCCTAATATCAAATTCAATTTAATGCATTTCGACAAACAAATTCAATGTATCTCTTGTAACCAGTGAGCATGCATAGCTTGCTCACTCAACCCAGTGAACACCTTATATTTGTTCGCTCATCATTAAAAATTAAAAATATTCACATTAGAGATATCCAAATTCACATAAAGACTTTCATATTTAAATATTTAAAGATACCATATTAAAATGTTCGTATTTAAACTCATATTCATAGTTCAAGCAATTTATATTGCTATTCACGGTGTTCATATTAATTGAATCCACAAAATTTGTACCTATTAATTAATATATCAATAAATAGAAAGCCAGAATTCAATTGTAAGTAAGTAATACGTACCTATTAAACCAATCTTACCAGGTAACGTAGGTAACCAGTAAGCATACATGGCTCACTCAACCCAGAGAACAACACGTTCGCTCAATACATTAAAAACAAAGGGAAATTGGTAATAATTAGTTTTAATAATATTAAGATAAATGAAATGTAAGCAACCAATCATAAATTATTCTTACTCTTTACTACTTCTTACTAGCTTCATAACTTATAGTTTTCTTTTATTCACTGTTGGTATTAGATACCACGTTAAAACATGGATTGTATGCAAGATTTAGTAGCCATAAGTGATTTTACTCTGTGCAACAGTAAAGGCTATCAAAACTAGCTCCAATTAGTGCTAGCACTAATTACTTAAAACATTAGATGTAGGTACACAGCCAAAACTGCCAGTCCTAGCTCCATGTGAAAGATTATAAACAACATAAACAGCAAGTACTCTAATAATATAATAATGCCAATCATCTCCATTAATTCTGTACAATCCACATTTAATACATCATGTAAATTAAACAACAACAATCAAGATATTATGCCAGATTCATGGTACCTACGCTATGATCGTGCCATACGAAAATATCTACTACATACCTTCGTTTAAAATTATGTAAGTATAATCGGAGGGTAGCCCCGACCGTACACGAACACAATTAATCAATTCAAATAAAAGTGTGATCTAGTTTATGTCCGTTCCGTCGGAGAGTAGCCCCGACCATGTACGGAACACAATCCGCCACACAAATATTCCAATTTTAACGCTTTAGATTTAACTAACACGATCGGAGAGTAGCCCCGAACACGAATTAGTAAAATCTTAGTACTAAGCTACGCATATAGACTTTTTAAATTATGTTAGTATAGACGGAGGGTAGCCCCGACCGTATACGAACACAATCAATTAAAACACAAATGCGATTTAGTTTATGTCCGTTCCGTCGGAGAGTAGCCCCGACCATGTACAAAACACAATCCACCGCAAAGGTATTTAAAATGTCATTTAGATAAAAAAAAATACGCATTAACATGGAATCTGGAATATTTATCCTTTCTCTGCGTGAAGAGAATAAAATAACTCGTTTGGCATTACTATAGCACAGAATAAGCAAATTATTCTTATTATCAGGTTTAGAAATAAACTTGCGTGGGTACTTTACCGCTTCTGAAATATGAAGAAAACGCAGACTCCAGATAACACTCATATAATTATTGATCCAACTTACAGGTACAGGCATAGTACAGGTATAACAATATAGATACAGTCGACGTCTTAGTAAACTTATCCCCTCGAGGCTAGTTTGAAGAATGACCTCTCTTTGCTCGTTAATCGGGCTCAAGTCTAGCTACCCCCTCCAATTTTACCACAGATTGGCCTATTAAATTTAACAAAATGGCGGCAAGAGACGGCATTACCAGTGTTGCTATTCAAAAATAAGAAAAACCTTCTAAAATCATGACAATACTATCATACTAGGTACACTCAAGTTAAGGCTAGGATTTCCTGAAAGGGGTATTTTAAATTATGGATTCCTCGCTACTCACAAGTAAGTACTTACTTAAAATTTGGAAAAAATATAATATGTTATTTTACATTTATTTATCTAGTGCTTCTAGCCGTTTTTTTCGATTAGTGATATTTAAGTGTATCAATTATGCTCCCAAACATCTGTCTAATCGTAATCCAAATATCCTATTACTTGCAGTATCCTTGGTTTTAGTTAATGAAAAATATATGAAAATAATTGTCTTTGAATAGCCGAGGGATTTCAGCCGTCATAAGCTTACAATTTTTATTTTTTATTTAATTTAAGTGATTTTCGATTCGCGGGGCGTTCGCGAGTTCACAGTTGGCAGGCTACCGCTGCGTCCGCGCGAAGTGTATCGCGCGCGGCCGAGCAAGCGTTAGTCGTGGGTCACACTGGAGCGACCGCGTGGCGCGGAGGCGACCTGCGGATCCGCAGGACGCGCGAACACGTACTATTCCCTCCGCCGCCGGTCGCGCCAACCGCCGGACGCGCCAGTGTGGCCCCTCCCGTCCGTCTCAATATATTTGTTTTTCCCGCTCAACGCGGACGCAAGACGCGCCGCTCCAGTGTGGCCCACGACTTAGCGTGCCTATTTCGGTCGGGAATCCTAGCTTTAAATAAAAGCTTGTCAAGCTTTCTAGAATGAGAAATGGGCGCAGCTCAGTCCCGGCGCCGGTCCCCGCCGCCGCGACGCCAGTTTCCTTTACCGACTGGACCACCCGCACTTATTGCGCTCGAGTAACAACAACTTTAACGGAATTTACTCTGACTTAATTACGGTTGCATTAACCGACTTCAAAGAGGCTCTCGCTAGTTCCCTTGCTCGCTTTATACCGCTCCGCTTTATAAATTTTATAAACTTCTCGTATTGCGATTCAACGGTTTGTTTATTTCTCATACTTACTTATTTATTTTAGTCTCAATACTTTGAGTAAGTTTAGTTTGTAGAACGGGCTTATTTTCTAGAGCTACAATTCCAATAAATACAATAAATAATACTAGGAAACATATGATCTTAGAGCCGTAGCCTGCCGTCGTATCGAAACACCCACGCATCGACGGCACGTTTTTAAGGAGCGCGCACATTATGCCGGGGCGCAGCGGAGCGGGCCGCAGCGCATCGCATTGACGGATTTGAGTATAGCACATAGTGACGGGCCGGGCCGCAGCGCATTGACGGATTTTGAGTACAACCAAATTCAATCATCCAATTTCTTCTACTACTGCCGGTTATACCCGTCCCTCTCACTCTCCGGGCATGACAGAATCGAGTGAAAGAGACGGGTATAATTTGTAGGTGTCATGTTATCTGACCGAGTAGTACGAGAAAAATCCGCTTGCTATAGCACACTGTGTCGGGGCGCAGCGGGGCGGGGCGGGCCGCATCGCATCGCACGCACGCAACAAAATCCGCGGCGGATTATGCGGCCCGCTGCGCCCCGGCATAGTGTGCGATAGTTCATATAAAATACATACGAGCGATTTGGACGGATTTTTGCGCTGCGCCCCGGCCCGCTGCGCCCCGACATAATGTGCGCGAACCTTTGTCGATAAACACGCACGTCGACACGGCGCACTTTATTACGGCGCATGCGAGCCAGGCTTCACTAGACTACAGAGGATACATGTGTTCAAACAATTTCGTTATTTAAGCTGAGCGGAACGGAGATGTATAATAACGAAATTCTATTGGTTGCTTAAGGATATTACTGACGTCAAAAAATAATCGTCGATGGACGCGGCTCACGCAAGCGAGGGGGTGCTGGGAGCGGTGAGACTCCGGCACTCCGGTAGCACTCTCGTAGACATCGCCTCTCCGCTCCGCATTGGTAGAACCCCAGCCTGAGTATCAAAACGCATCCACCGACGGCATGCTCAAATAACGCGTTGTGCGTAGGCACTTATATTAAACCACTAGCGGCCGCCCGCGGTTTTACCCGCATGGTTGCCGTTCCCGTAGGAATATCGGAATAAAAAGTATTTTATGTTTTAATCCAAGCTATCTACTATCTGTGTGCCAAATTTCAACCAAATCCGTTTTGTAGTTTTTGCGTGAAAGTGTAACAAACATCCATACACTAACCATACACACTGCTTTCTTGAGTATCGTAATACTCAGCACATTTCTCCTACATGTTTGTAATTCTTGGGTCCCTGCTTTGGTACTCAATTATAAATGAATAGGTAATGTAGCAAGAGCTGAATTCTTATATCACCAAAAACTCAATTTACAAGATGTCACCTACGTAAAAGTTTGAAGTAAACGAGTTACACACGGTGAAATTAACATACGTATTTACGTTTCTATCGGGCGCTCTCTTCGCTTGAACACGGTAAAATCCCGAAACATAATTATGAGTTGCTCAAAACACTGAAATGTTTCAATTAACGCCGCTCTACAGAGCTCGGCCGAACAAAATAAGCAAATTATTTTGGTACAGCCAACTTTACAATTAGCATTCACTTTAGAAGGGACAGCTAGTTTACTGGAGCAAGTTACTCAAGATTTTGTTTATAAATGTTTCAGGGGTCTTACTGCGAACTTTCAAACAATGTTATAGTAATATTGTAAGCGAGATGGCGGTTTAGCTTCGTCTTGCAATCATCATTACTATAAACAATGTTATATGACATAAATAGCGGCCGCCCGCTGCTTCTACTGCGTGGTTCTCGTTCCCTTGGGAATATCGGAATAAAAAGTATCATATTATATGTGTTATACCAGCCTATAAATCTCAATCCAGATCCGTTCAGTAGTTTTTGTGTGAAAGAGTAACAAACATCTATACATCCAGACATCCATACATCCATTCTCACAAACTTTCGACAAACTATCGTATTCACGTTTATAATATTATAGTATCGATTGAAGATATATTTGCTTTTTATAAGAACCCAAATCAATCACAAGACCAAATTATTAATGGAAATAAAAGGATATTTTTTTGAAACATCCATAGGTATTATATATCATCATAACATTCCAATTCTCCGCGTAACTAAGCTTATCCACATCTATGCTAAATATCTAACTGATCCTCTGAATCTGCAGCTTTGGCGTAAAAATGTGAAAGAACACGGATATTTCAATCGTGATCGTAAAAGTTAAGTTTTATAATAGGTCTTTACATATGAAATTGCCGTTTTTTTCTTTTGTACATATAACTTAACGACTTTTATAATATTAGAAATATATAATTTCTTTAATATTGCGTTACATTAAGACCGTATCGAGCAACTTTTGATAATTTAATAACCACGATATTTGATTATTTACATAGAAAAAACTTATTCCGAAAGTTACGACTATTTTTGTTTCCAGAATTTCGTACTTTATTAGTTGTAACTTAGTGAAAAAAATTTTTTTTTCTTTATCGAATGTGTCATTTAGTAGTTAAAATATCCATAAATACGTGTGTAAAATTTTGTAAATTTACATAATATTAGTCGTTAAATAATAACAAAAACGTTAGTATGGAAAAAAAATAATTACAGAAATCTCCATACAAAACGGCAATTTCATAGGTAAAGACCTATTATTTATACCTGTACGATTGTAATATCATTGTAAAATTATTCATTCTTATTTTGTGTAACTTTATCTTAAGTAAAAGTAAAAGTTTTTTATTTATATAAAATGTATTACTACACCTAGATTTATGTAACTTCATCCATTAACTGTCAATACAGAAAAGTATTCATCCGAACTAAGCGCAATCCCCACCGCTAGCTGGCAAACGAGCTAACGAGCGTAACGGGCGATATGACGTTTCACCTCTTTTCATACTGCAAGACACAGACAGAGAGGCGAGCGACGTCAATTGCGGTATAAACCGAAATATGAAAAGTGAAATGTTACATCGCTCGGCTTGTTAGGTTGCTCGCCAGCGGCAGAGTAGCTTGGGCTTACCTGCAGGCCTTCTCTAAAGGGCATGTTCAGACGCCACGCGCTGAGCACCCCCGTCTAACCCGCCTTGAAATTCATTGTATATATTTTAAGTCTTATGACACATCAATAGATCTCAAATTGCATTTATCGAAGTCCACCCGCACACGCCACGCGCCCACCTCGCGTCCGCCCTGCAAGCACACGCCTTATGCCCGCGCTACCACAGAATAAATAATAGTGCGCGCTACATCTATGTCTACTGAACGAAGTAGTCCAGTCACTAGTATACACTTAGAGGGTGCGTGTCGTCTGAACGCAGCCGTATTATAAACGGGCGCGAGGCGTGCGCTGGTGAAAGGCGAGCTTACCCCGAGTGTAAGTTTTTATGTCAAGCAAACGCAAACTATTTCGATCCCGTATTTATGTCAATTTGTATGAAAACTATATAACCGCGCTACTCGCCGCTAGAGGCGCTAATACAGTTTTCATACAAATTGACATAAATACGGAATCGAAATAGTTTGCGTTTTTTGACATAAAAACTTACACTACGGGCACAGAACGCGTGTGCGGGTCCAGTGCGTGTTCGATGCGTGTCGTCTAAACACGCCCTTAAGGCGCCGATTCCCCAAAATATGGTATTTTAAATTATGGATTACTCGCAAATCACAAGTAATTAAAATTTGGAAAAAATATATGTTATTTTACAGTTATTTATCTAGTGCGTTTTTTTTCGATTGGTGATATTTGACTGTGTCAAATAAAATCCCAAACATCAATCAATCAATCAATCAATCAATGCTTTATTTGCACACGAAAGAAATACAGAAAGAAACAATCACAAAACAGAAGAGTATACAAAAGGCGGCCTTATTGCTAAACAGCAATTTCTTCCAGGCAACCTTGGGTGAAAGAATAAATAATTACTTATATAAGGACAGAGGGGAGTGGGGAGTGAGGAGTAAACATCCGTCTAATAATAATTCAAATATCATATTACTTGCAGTATACTTGGTTTTAATTAATGAAAAACATATGAAAATAATTGTCTTTGAATAGCCGAGGGATTCCGGCTGTCATAAACTATATTTTTTTTTTATTTCATTTTTAATTGAATTTTAAGTGATTTTCGATTCGCGGGGCGCTCGCGAGTTCACAGTTCACTGTCGGCTGCCGCTGGGCCCGCTCGAAGTGTATCGAACGCGGCCGAGCAAGCGTTAGCATGCCTATTTCGGTCGGGAATCCTCGCCTGAAGGATGACTCACGCTAGACCGTGCCGGGTGCGAGCCGAGCCGAGCCCGAGCCGAGCGACGACCTTAAATATTAATTATACGTTGCTCGGACGACACTCGGATGCCGCTCGGTATAGGGTTATGTGTCCATTCAAAATATCACGGACGACGCTCTGATCGGACTCGGCACGGTGTCAGTCATTCTTTATTCAACGAAAAACCAAACTTCGTTATACCTTTCCCTCTCACTCTCCAGGCATGACAGAATCCAGTGAAAGCGGCGGGGCTGACGAACTTTCGTTTTTCGTTTAATTAGAGTAGGGCGTAACTATTTGGTAATCTGTGGTAGAGCTTCTGAATTACGTAACTTACCAACTAGTAGTAGTTTGAGTTAGTTAGTAATTCATACGGATGGAGTGAGTTACGAATTCTAGGGCTCCCTACTCGCGGTGTAGCTCAACCGCAGGTTTAGGTTTTGCTCCCTGCCCTAAATATGGAATGGAAAGGTATTTTCGTAAAAATGGTTTTGCCCTAGAGTGGTCTAGAGTTTTTTTTTTATCGACAACGCGGTAGCACTTAGCCTTCATCACATCTGATGTTAAGTGGTGATAAGGCTAAAGGTGGAAGCGCTCTACTCCCGGAATCCTCAACCACTGAGGAGCTGGCTATCTTATCTTTAACTGCCGGAACACAATAATGCTGAAAACATTATTGTTATGGCGTCAGACTTAGATAAGATGGTGGTAGCTAGCCAGGCGGAGTTTGCACGCGTGAAAGTACTTCCTAATATTGCATTGGCGCCATTATTTTATTTATAGCCTTAGCAATAGAACAGTGATAGTAGTTGTAAACCAAGAAAAAATCACTTACAAGATCTTAATGAGAAGGTATAAGGAATGAAAAAAGGACTAACGGAAATAAAGAATTTTTACAGCTACAGCCCACAAACCTCACGAAAATTAATCTGAATTACACAAAAGCAAATATTAAGAATTGTTAAGTATAACAAAAGAAAATATTGTGTTAAAATTCCTATTCCGTTTGATAAGATTTAGAAATAACCGTTTCATAAGATTTTAGAAATCAAAGGATGATGGGCAAATTTGTATGGAACCCGTCCCCCCCTCCAACATACATTTTATGTGTGTCAACAATTTCATACGTATCTATAAAAAAATTAATAGCCATATTCAATGTTAAAATCAATGGGGTTTAGTCAAACCGAGAACCTCCTTTTTTTAAGTCGGTTAAAATACCAAAACCTTCTTCTAAATGTTACAAAATACTTTCCTGAAAACTGCATCAAAATCTATGTTTAACCAACCAAGATCAAACTGAGAAGCTGCTTTTTTTGACGTCGCTAAAAAATGGTAAAAATCTAAGATTTTTTTATTAACGTAGGTGTTACTATTGTAGTAAATAACAATATTAAAATAATATTTTCCCAGAATTCCCACACATTTGAGGGATGTCGCCATAATAAAAAGTTGACACTATATTAATATCTTTCACCTGAGATACATTTCAAATCTGTTGGTTTGGGGGGACGTTTTGTCCCATCGTCCTTTGATATTGACACAATAACTCTTGCACAATAAAGAAGGCCAAAGAGAATTAAAACAACCACACGCGGATGTACGGAGATCTTCGAGGGTTTTTAATTAGGTGGGTTAAGATCGAAGACGGAGATACATAACGGTTACTAGAAGAAAGCGGTTGCTAGCTTTTAATAAGAAATCTGATTTACTAGCAGCAAAAAGCAAGCAACAATACTCTTTCTATGATGTATGAGCATTTTTCCATTAAGTCTATCTATCATCCTCATCATCAGCCATTTAATGTCCCCACTGCTGGGGCACTGGCCTTCTTTATGGATGGATAAGAAGAATTGGCCATGATATGACCCACCACGCAGGCCCAGCGCCCCGTTCGTGGTAATCTTATGACGAATTGGTCAAATATACGTGCAGTTGACGTTCACGCGACGTGCAATACCGTTTTTGATAACGCGCGGCGTTGACAGTGACAACGTTTTCTGTTCCGGTGATAATCTTTGGAACTAAAACAGTTTTCATACGACAGTCTATTTAGACAGCTAATTTCGTATTGCAAGTGGTTCCTCTGTCACGGATGTCACCGGAACAGACAGGATTGTGGGACTATAGGGTGACGTGACGTGTGCGTCGTTATGTCATTACGGCAATACGAAGTCAAACGTCATGACGCAAACGTGGTCAAGACGCGCTACATAGAATTACCGCGATCGGGGCGCAATGCGGAACGACTGCAACTGCAGTCGGGACCAACGGCTTAACATGCCTTCCGAAGCACGGAGGAGCTTGAGACACAAAAGTGTTTTGGTCACCCGTCCTGTGACCGACCATTGCGAAAGTTGCTTAACCTCAACGATCGCAGGCCGAGCGCGCTAACCACTCCGCCACGGGCTCCTCAAGTCTATCTAAAGGCTTAATCAGACAAGGGACTTTTGTCTCCGTGGGACAAAAAGTCCCTGTACGTCCAAAATATGTCCTCCGAATACTTGTCGCGGACTCAACGCATACGGTGTGCTGTCATTTGTTGCACGGAACCGTACTTCACTATCGAGCGCTCAATGCAGACTAAAGTTCGTTGTGTGCGTTGTTGCGCCTAGTTACGTTAGTTCTATTTCTTCGGGGACTACCGCGAACTTTTATCCAGTCCAGTCTCTCGGTGTCCGCGGTACTTTCGGAGACTTTTTGTCCGCGGTACTTTTAGTTCCTTGTGTGCATTATTCGATACAATTTATAAGAGATCTATACCTATCGATGGACAAAAAACTACTCAACGGACAGTCCCTCGTTTGATCAGGCCTTAAAGGAGAATAATACAGACAGTATCGATAAAATACCCGCACACTCGTAACTCGAGACGTTTACCCGGGCTCAAAGCGTCGACTGTCGCAAATATTTGATGAAGTAATCCCCGGAATTACGCGAAGTAATGCCCCACTCCCGGATCCAAACGTATTGTTGCTGGAACTAAATAATAATTGCTAATCAAACCTTAGCCACTGAGCTGGCTGTTCGAGAAACAAATATTTTGATGTTATTTAAATCATGGCCGTTTCGCTACGGCTACGGCTGTTTTGTTAAGATTTGCTTTGAATTAAGTCAATTATGTCAAACGTTAAATAATTTGCGCTTCTGGAATAACAAACGCTTTAGTGATTATTATGTTTTAAGACTCAGAAGGTTGAGTTTAAGTTAGTAAATTCGCATACTATCGCGTTTGAGAGAAATTTTGACAGATAGATTGATAGATTGTGTGAAGAAATAAGATCTAGCGACTGTGGCTTGATGTGTGCTTATGAATAAAAGCTTACTTACTTACTTGTGATTCTACAAGAAACCAGATTTCAGTATTACAAGTAAAAAATAAATATCTTACTAAAAAGGTTGTGCCCTGAAAATACTCAGATGATAGGTATACTGCCCCGGTTGTCAAAAGCGTTTATGTTTGAGAAAAAGAAGCAGGTTGAGCTTTTTTATTCAAATTATACCAAGTTAGAGTTTAATGCAGCAAGAAAAAAACTTATAACTGATTTCGTATCGTAGTGAACTCGTTAAAACCCTCCTCTATTCTCTGTATATTTTCTCTCAAATTTTATGCTACACAAACTAATTTTGTATCAACATAGATTATACTTAAGTCATTGAATTTAAAATAAATTATAAAGGTTTTCCTGAGCTAGATAACTGAAAGTAAGCTTACAACAACAGGCAATTGACATAATTCCTCCAAAATGTAAATGAGTTATGATCGTCAGACAAAATTGCAACTTAAAAGAATCGGCGATTGAATCGCGCACGCTCGGATTATTAGAGGGTCATCCATCAAAGTAAGCCTCGTTAACTCGATACCGCGGAGTTTTAATCTTGCCTTGCCCACTTTTTCTGTTTCTGATTCGTGCGAATGATAAATGTGACGATTTGCGTAGTCCAAGCTCTGTTTGCGGTGCCAGTATTTTTATTCGACGTTCGTTCTCGTTGATTTATTCGACGCGAAACACGAATTGATCGCGGCAGCTTATGGGTACGCCATAAATCCATTAATCCTTTGAGGTTTACCATCCAAGTTTGGTAGATTACATTTTTCGTGGATGTCGGCGAAGCTGAAAATGGATAATGTATTAGGGGCGATTCATCATTCGCCGCGAATTAATTAACTGGCTGTTGTTTCAAGCTTTTTAGTAAGTGATTGTTTTTTCGGTTGGGTGGGCTTATCTTGGCGGTCTGGCGGTCCGGTGGTCGAGATGAAACCCGCAGATAGTGGACCTTCATAACTTGGCAGAACTCATTTTATCCCTTTTACATTACGTATTCCACATTCGCAGTAATCTTTATTTAAATTAGACTGACTAAAATTACAAATAGGATGCACATATCAGAATACTAAAAAGTTATTTGAAATCGTATTTGTTTACGAGTAAAAAGTTATTGCACACTTTTAATAAAACATGATTTTATTAAAACGTTTATTAATTTGACGTCTATTCATAAACTTTCTTTAAACAAATATTTTGTTAAATTAACTAAAATTCTTATAAGATGTTATTCCAAACTGAGAGTTAATATAATGTAAAAACTAGAAGGAAAGTAAAATTTCAAAACATTGTTTGCAAAATATGAGTAAATCACTAGTTACACAACTATTCACAATGAATAAAAATATCCAATTTTCTTTCAAATTTAATAGGTACCGTGCGTAATGTGCTCGTTCAGTATGAACTGTAATGGCCACGAGTTTCCATTAATTTTTATATCAAATCTCCCATTGTTGAAGCGAACTTTCTGTCAGTTGCGCGGAACAAATTAAGCGTTCCGTCCCGTATTAAAGGTCTCGAATTTGGGAAATTAACTAAAATAAATGGTCCATATTAAATTTTAACTAAAATTCTGGGTATTGTGTCGCCGCCAGCGGATGACGGGCCGGTGGTTTGTTCCCACCGGCTGCACAAAGGGGGTCAAAAATCACGCCGCCTTTGATGTCGCCGCCACTGACGCCACGCCTCCTCCTTTCACGCTAGGGCTGCCAGCGGTTTCATATTTTACTTCTAGCATGGTTTTAACAAATACAGTGCAAAAGTCTTTATAACTTTTGGGAGTTGATGCGTAGACAAACATGTAGCCAGTTATACAGAAACACGAGATGAATTCTGATATTGATTGTCTATAGCTAACGCAAAGTTTTTATTGAGATACTTTTACTTTACAAAAGAAGCTGATTAGATTAGGTACTCCTAAACTGTTACATATATGAAACACCAATAATTTATGCCATTAAATCTACTAATTTCCTGATTTCTATTACTTTTTTGTTTTTGACATTTATTTGTAATGCTCTGATTATTATTATTTTTCTTGACATTTATTTCTCACTAGCCTTCCGCCCGCGGCTTCGCCCGCGTGTACTACACGACGTAATCCCGCGGGAAGGAGATATTTTTCAGGAATAAAAAGTAGCCTATGTCCTTTCTCAGGCTCTAGACTATCTCTGTACCAAAATTCATTCAAATCGGTTCCGTAGTTTAGGCGTGATTGTGTAACACACAGACAGACAGAGACGCATTTATAATATAATTATAAAAATTATAAATATAAATTATAAATTATAAATTATAATTATAATATAAGTAAGGAAGTAAGGATTATAATTTTAAGCCTGAATGTTGTCCACACACATACACTGATTTTCAGGTTTATTTTACAATAATAATTTTGTTTACCTACGTCTCAAGGGTGATCGCTGAAAATCAGTGTTTTTGCTGCAAATCAATTTGCTGCTGCAATTATTATGTTTCGTGTAATATGTAGTTTCCCGTTCTATTTATTGTTAAGTTTTCTGTGTCTCCCTTGCCTTGCCTTTTTTTGGTTTTATGTTTACCAATGTCATTGTTTGAAATTGTATGCGTGTATCACACGCAAATACATGATGTATCTATCTATCTATCTAAATCCTATTAAATTATAAAAGCTGGTTGTGCTAATGTTACCAACAAAAAGTTTATTTTCTTTGAGATTGTATATTATTTTTATGCATTCACAATGCAATTTTGTAAGTATAGGAAAAATGTGATAGTAAAAAACCACGAGCCCTATAAGTAGCTTTCCCCGCCTGAAAGCCCCCCTTTTGATTTTCTTTGCTGGTGACTCCAACACGATACATTTTTCTACTCAACTCAACCTTTTCCAGCAACCAAATGAAAGAGGTTTATAGCTTTGTCACTAATTTTTCTCACCCGGTACCCAATTTACCCGAGTTCCGGATCGAAAACGAAACCGAATTAATTTCTATTCATAGGACCGGTCCACTTTCAATGTTGACTTTTTATTTCATTCTTCCCTTTTTAATTGAATCGACTTACCGTCGCGGAACTTTGTGGAATTGCCTCGCTCGGATGGCGTTCGAAATAATAAAAAAAACATGAAAAATGTTGGCAACTTTCTTGAGTGGTTCATGCTCCAATTTGTTATTTACGATTTAAAACATTAATTTATATCCAATACAAGAATAGCGGTATTTTTCCCGTTTGTGGTGAACAGTTGGTAAAAATTGTGCATTTTTATAGTTTTCTACCAAAAAATCGTAATTTTATTGTTGACCAGTGGCGCCTACCGTTCCCGTAGGAATAGCGGGATAAAAATGTAGTCTATGATACTCGGGAATATAGTAGCTTTCTACTGCTGAAGGTTTTTTTATATCGGTTCAGTAGGTTTCGTGGTTATCCATTACAAACAAACAAATAAAAAGATTTAATCTATCCTCTTTATAATATTAGTTTGGATAGTATAGACTAAAAGTGACCTGTTCCGATTTTACACGGGTGCAAGAAAGCACGCATACACGGGCAATTTTTTGGGCAATAATTTCCTGACAACTCTAAAGGCTGAATTGCACGAAGCAAGATATTGCATACAATTTGCTGTACATTTCTTTGTTAGTTTGAACACTGTTTGTGACTTTACAAGTATTGTAAATAACAATCTAAATTGAATAAACAAATTTGAATCTTGAATCTTGAATCTTGAATCTTACACTCAAATAGCAATGTACTGCAAATTGTATGCAATAACTTGGCTCGTGTAATTCAGCCTTAATGGATCAATCTGAAACAATTCAGTGAAGCGATGTTGTTTCATATTTCGGTATTTTGTGGCCGTATCTTAGCAACAAGTTGCTACATTTGACATTTTGCCATCGCCTTTAATTGCTTGATGTAGTCGTGACTTGACGTCATATTTAGCGGGGATTGACAGAAATTGCGCATTTTAGTTGCCCGTGTAAGTGCTCCATTAGGCATTCGAACTTTCTTCTTAAATCATTCTGTCTATTCGTGAAAACTGCATTAATTTAAGTTGAGTTAGTTTAAAAGATAAATAAAATAAATAAGTAAATAACTTCTTACATTCACACGGTCACACCGATTATCTAAGCCCATTTTAATTTCATTAAGAAACTGTAACATGGAAAACTTGATAACGGATAAATACTTAAATACTTTTTGTTTGTAAATACATACTAAATGTACATAGTAAACACTCAGACCAATACAAATAGCATTCATGCACACAAATATTTGTCTTGTTCAGGAACCGAACCCGAGACTACTGGCGCAGAAGGTGGGTAGCCTACCCCTGCGCCAAATCGGTCGTCAAAAGATACTTTGTTTTATACTATGCAGAGATGAAACTAACAATACTTATCAAGCTAACTTCGCAACAATGAAACGCCCACCCGCCTGGGTGCCTACCATCAACTCTTATTGCGGTTTTGTTTAGGACCTAAACTGATCTGCTTCGCTTATTCGTGCCACGACAGCTTAATTTCAATGACAGCGATTCAGTGATCATTCAATGACATTTCACAGCCGCTAAGCTGTCATGTAGTCTTATTTGACTTATAACTCGGCCAATCTAACATGACACCTGCAGGTTATACTCGTCCGTCTCACACTCCGGGCATGACAGAATCGAGTGAAAGAGACGAGTAGAAGAAATAAAGACACAAATCGTTCGGTCATTCACATTCAGCAATTCATTTGCGATCCAGTTTTTAGAAGGTCATAGTACGAAAGAAAGCAATTCATTTTAGGAACCTATTCTGCATCGGGGTTTTTTTAAATCGCTTTTTTAAAGTTGATGGTAGGCACCCTGTTATGTACTTAGGTACAAATCAATGATACACCCTGCACCATCATTGACAACTCCTCCGTTTAGTTTACATAAATCGCACTTGTTAGACTTACAAAAAGTAACAAGAACTAAGTAAATTTAAAGGGCAAAAATATCACATTCAAATTATACGAAGAAATCGATACTTCTAATAAAGTTTCGGTCTTAAATGCGATCCCTGCGGAAGCTCTATAAACACACTGAAACTGAACAAAAAGCTGGTAGTCGGAAAATTAATCAGACTTTAGCTAATGGTCTGCCCAAGAACTGGCTGGAGATGGATTTTATTCATTTACATAACTTAAAGCCGTGAGCCTACCAAATACTAATAAATTATTTGAAGAGGCCATTGTTTGGTTCGGCTAACCATCCTGCGATATAGACTGAAATCTAATTTTGGTTATAGCGATACGCTCCTTTAGTTTCTCCTTCATACTTAGCTATGCATTGCCCGTCAGGGCCCATAATTGATCCCATAATTTAGCATACCGCCTCGCCGATTCAATATACATTATGTAGCATGATAAAGTATTCTGTATAGATTTTGGCCATTACGTATTTAGTAGGAGCGAAATTTGCAATATCAGAATTGAAGTTCTGACACAGTTAAGAGGACTGTGTACCCAGCGGTCTACATACTAACGGCGATAACGTTTTCCCACCTCATAACCTTAACGTACAGCAATGAATTTTCGGTAGGTATGTTGTTGAAATGCAGAAGATTTTTTTTTCATTTATTTTTACTAAAATACAAACAAAAGTACATTTCTGAAATCACTCGCCAAACTTTAATGTTTGATGGCGAGATGCGCTCATTTTTTTAAAACTATATTATATTACCCTCCCCCACAGTTCTTGAACAAGTAATTTGTAATAATAAAAGTTTAAATAATTATTTTTATCTACTCTAATCTATCTAGAAATAAGCCCTTCAATCTTATTTTTAACACACTTCTACTTAAATAATGGTACAGTCTCAGTAAATCTATCTTATTAAATAATTTAGGCACTACAAATTTGGACAATCCAAGTAGCAAACTAGGGCGGTACTTTTTGTTTTTTTCAATATTTATCATAGATTTTGAAATATTTGCACTTCAGTGATTTCATACAAAACAAAAAAGTGACAATATTTTCAAATCTACAATGAATATTAAAAAAAAAACAAAACGAACCGCCCTAGTTCTTATGCATTTCAACAACATACCGAAAATTTATTGCTGTACTAGCTTTCCGCCCGCGGCTTCGCCCGCGTGGACTTCACGACATTATCCCGCGGGAATGTGACATTTTTTCGGGATAAAAAGTAGCCTATGTTCCTCTCCAGGCTACAAAGTATCTGTGTCCCAAATTTCAGCCAAATCCGTTCAGCCGTTTTGGCGTGATTGAGTAACAAACATCCAAACATCTAAACATCCAAACATCTAAACTTTCACATTTATAATATTAGTAGGACTAGTAGGATGCTAAGGTTTAGACAGGGTGGAAAACGTTATTTTCCTCTTAACAAATATGAATAAATAAGTGCTCAACATTTTGCTCTCAGGAACTTTTATTGGATATGTAGCCGTGAAAGAATTCGAAGCAACTGAATAACTTACAAACGGTAAAGTCAATGCTGACAATAAAACACTGACGCCCGAATTCTTGAACGCAAATCATCTTTGGGAGCGTCTCAAACATCATGGCATCTCTTTCATACATTTGACATTTAAAGTGACAGTGCGATGTTTGAGACGCTCCCAAAGATAAGTAGCGTACGAGTATTCGGGCATGAGACAGATATTGGCAACTGGGTGCCTACCATCAACTTTAAGACAGCGATTCAAAAATAGCGCGATGCAGAATAGGTTCCTAAATTGAATTGCTTTCTTTCGTACTATGGTACCTTCTAAAAACTGGATCTCAAATGAATTGCTAAATGTGAATGACCGAACGATTTGTGTCCTTTTTCTCCTACGTGTCTCTTTCACTCGATTGCCCAGAGAGTGAGATGGACGGGTATAACCTGCAAGTGTCATGTTAAAATGACCGGGTTATAAGTCAAATAAGAGTTCCTTACAGCTTAGCGGCTGTGAAATGTCATTGAATGATCACTGAATCGCCGTCATTGATATTAAGCTGTCGTGGTACGAATAAGCGAAGCAGATCAGTTTAGGTCCTAAACAAAACCGCAATAAGAGTTGATGGTAAGCACCCTGGACCAAAAACATAGCCGTCACTATATACCGTTGTTTTTTTATAGCTTTTTCTGTTTTATTGAAGGCGGTTGGGGCGAGTGAGGAAATAATAGTAGTATCCAATAATAAATGGCAATTTGTAAAGAAAAAAACAAAGAGAACAAGAAACGTTTCGTGCCGTCGCCGAACGATTTCCGCTTTGGTTTTAACGAGATGACTCGTTCATAAGCGTTAGCGGGTGTACAGTCATGAGCAGTAATATGTAAATAACATAGGATCTTGCTATATTACAATATTGGATGTTTTTTGTGGCACAGATAGTTCTGTTTCGGAATGCTATAATGTGACAAAGCTCTATGTTATTTTCATAAATGCTGCTCGTACCTCTACACTATCTGCATTAAATAGGTTCATCATCATCATCATATTAGCCGAACGAGGCCCACTACTGGGCAAAGGCTAATAGATAATAAATAGATTTATGCAGACTCATTAAATTGTTATTATTATTTTATTTATTTATTTTTAACATCAAATTATTTAATTTTTGTATGTTGCTGGTGCACTACCACTCGCTATTTGTTAATTTTCCTATTCCTCAAAGGTTGTATGGAAGAGATCGCTCTTAGCGATAAGACCGCCTTTGTTGTGTGGGACAACTGTATTTTTTTCTGTTTTTTATGTACCTGTATCTTTGCGTGAGCAATAAAGTGTTTATCTATCTATCTATTTATCTAAATAATAATTTGATATTTAATAATTGTACCTCGTATTGCAAGGAATAATACCTAGTTACTTTTACAGCTTGAACAACAACTAGAATATTTGAAATGTATTTATTACGAAAGTGTATTTATATATTACTGTCTTGTTTCAGGTATGTTGCAGTTGAAACAGTTTCTACTGAAATACAATTCAATTTATATTGTGAGTTGCAATATTTCAAGAGCAGGTTGGAGCATGTATCGTGCACGACGTCAATAGAATTACTATCGAAGATACAGATAAATTGGCTTGTATTGTAGAGTTTAAGAACTTTATAGCTTAGTTTTTAGAACATTAATGGAATTGCCCCTACCTACAGCGTTTTTAAACACTAACTTTATTTGGTATTTTAGAGGGATGAGAAGGTAGTAGGTATCTAAAAACCTGATTATTCAATTAATGACGACCATTTCGTTAAAGCCACAAACAAGGCAGAGTCTTCAACTGTGGCTGACAAAAAATGCTTTATAATATAAAATATAAGCTTTATATTAAAACTAATAACGACTAGACATAGCTTTTATCATTTTTTTAGCTTTAAATCTAATTTATAATTACCCACTGCACTCATCTCTATCTCTGGTCGCTACTGCTAGATAATCCAAACAATATGGTACGCGTGTCGGTTCAAGTCAACTGTGCTCGACCGGTGGATCTATGTATGTGCTGAATGAGGATAACTCATAACTGATCATGATACCCGTACTAATGACTGACTACTACTCTAATGACTGTGGTTGCTGTCGTAGGATACGCCAGACCAGGGCTGTCCATCCTTAAGCCCGCGGGCCGCATCCTATGCCTCTGAACCTCTGTTGTAGTTGTTGTTGTATAGGTGCCTTGCAGGAAACGTTTTCGGCGGCTAAAAACCGATGCGAGAGCGACAAATTCTCCCGTAGGACAGGCAGTGGATATTTTCAGCTGATAGCGAACTAGCGAGTGGCGACGGCAAGTCAGAAAACCGTCCATCGCTAGCCACGCACGACCACACTGCCAGTGCCTGACAGAAAAGAAAATCGCAAAAAAAGGTGACCACGTTAAGTTTACTGAATTATTGTTGGCAAAGTAAGCGGTACGCTCCTGCTCCGCTCATTCCTTCAAAAAGTAAAATCTACCGGCCATCCCGCATTTTTTTTTCATGAGAACGTAAAATATTAGTATTTGCGGCCCTCCAGTTTTTGTGTTAATTTTAATCGGCCCGCGAAGGTCTGTGGTTTGAACAGCCCTGCTCCAGACAATACGATACACGCGTTGGTCAGAAGCATCCGTGCATGCGACCGGCCGGACTTTGTCTTACCTAAGTAACTGCCTCTCTGGTCTAGTGGGACTCACCACCGGTATCAGACTCAGAGGTTCCGATTTCGATTCCCAGTGGAATCCAGTACATGTTGTATTCGGTTTGGTTGGTAGAACTTATTCTAACGCCACCTGGCTAGCAACCACCATCCTACCTATATTATAAATGTGAAAGTTTAGATGTTTGGATGTTTGTTGCTCAATCACGCCATCACGGCTGAACGGATTTGGCTGAAATTTAGGACACAGATATTTTTTAGCCTGGAGAGGAGCAAAGGCTACTTTTTATCCCGGAAAAATTTCTCATTCCCGGGGGTTAACATCGTGTAGTCCACGCAGGCGAAGCCGCGGGCGGAAAGCTAGTCTTATCTATGTGTGACGCTATAACAACGATGTTTTCAGTCCTTATTGGTTGAGGGTTCCGAGAGTAGTGCGCTTCCTTCAGCCTTATCCTCACACAACATCACAACAGGCCCCTATTTCACCATGTCGACAATTGTCAGAGACATATTATGTCGAGTGACAATTGTCAAGCGACAGGTGACATGTGACAATTTTGAAAATTATTTTCTATGGAAATGCTTATAATAAAACGTGACAGGTATTTTGTTACAATTGTTAATGACAATTATATTGTGAAACAAGAATTATTTTTCATAGTCGACATATTTTTTAGATTTGTCAGTAAATCTTGACATGAGATAGAAGCTGTGTCATGCTTGCGTTACAATTGTAATGTTTTGTGGTTAGCATACGCGTATTTTCAAAATGGCTCTCCGTGAAAGTAGTGGTGACGATAGTGATTTACTCGACATATGTCTCTGACAATTGTCGACTTGGTGAAATAGGGCCCTGGTGTGATGAAGGCTAAGTGCTACCCAGTTGTGGATAAAAAAAACAAACGCCGATCTCCGCAACCCGCAGCTCTCATGACTGTGGTCGCTAGTTCGGGATAGTCCAAACAATACGATACACGTGTCGGTCAGAGGCATCCGTGCGCGCGACCGGCCCGCCTTTGTGCCGCCCGAGGATAAACGGATGGACAACTGAACATGATTAAATTCTTACCGCCCATTTGTCTTCAATCGGAGTGTGCTATGAGTCTTTTGATATCGAATGCTGAGGTTTCAGAAACAAACATGATGTCAAAATTTCTAAGAAAATAAAAAGAGATCCTTGTTCTGTGTAAAAAGTCATCTCAAATCACAGTTGTAGGTCACCTATGTCATTCAATTTACCAGCCACGTCCACGTATATGAAATCCCTTCCAGTATTCAGAATCCCAGTAGGTACTTCTGTGCTTTTAAGCGAGAGACAGTTCAATTATATCTTGTGGAACTTTGTTAAAGAAGGCTATGCCTTTCCCCACAAACGAGCCTCTACTTTATTCAAATCTGAATCTTGGAACGGCAATCGTGTCCTTATTTCTAGTATTATAATTATGAACAATTTTCTATCAGTAGACTTGATCAATTGACACTTTCTTTGACATATAAGTCAACAAATCTAAAAAAACTTTTATTCAATCCAATATTCCTAACCAGTTGCATCTTTACTCAGCTAAGAATGAAACAAAAATATTGGTCTAATTCTTTTGCAATATAAAGACATGTAACCTTATTTTTCAGCAAATCACAAGCATCAACAATATGTTGGGCAAACCCGGCAGCTTAAAGCCACTCAAATTACGATTAATTGGATTGTAGGATCTCGTTACGATCCTGCAATCCAATCAATCGTAATTTGCAATGCACAAGAAAGCGATTGCAGTTCTAACGGTCCAATCGCAAGTCACCGCGTAATGGCGGCTCGTTAGCGCGTTAGGCTGCGTCACGCTGAGGACTACGCTGAATTAATACGCGTTCCATCAGATACCGCTCATCATATGTTTTAGACAGTTCTATCTAGTTAGGGAGGAGTCTAGCTTTATGTAACCAAAGACCTTAATTAAATGAGATAGTGCTTAGTGACGTGTGGTTACATTTCTTGTTTGATCCCTTTGAAGATTTGTTTTCACGACAAACTAATGGTCTAGTATTTTGTCATCATTATTATCTGCTCTAGGACACCCATTGCTGGGCATAGGCCTGCCCCATGTGTCCACATCGATCGGTCCTGCGCTGCCCACATCCAGCGGGTATCCTTATATATAATCTTTTGTGAGACCAAAATTCAACACTAACCTAACTGGTAATTCGACGGATTAGCACGTTCTAACTAACTCTTCGGCTATGTTCTACAGCTGTATTGATAGGTAATAGTACTATTTTTAATCAATTAGTCAGCAAGGTCGACCAGTCAGCCTGTACCCAATCAAGGCACATTGAGACGGCGCTGGGTCGCACCCACCGGTCACCCGACGGAGGACTAATTACTCCTTTCAGAGCAGCACAAAGGACGAGACGGTTTGTGTCACGTGAGATGGGACCACAGCCTGGACGGGATAACAGAATTGAATTTGATCTCAAAACTGTCGAGATTCCTGTATTTTGATGCAAAATTCTTGTTAAAATTGCTGCATATAGTCATCTAGCGATTTATCAACCATGTCTAGCAGGTGACGATAGGCAGACGATGATGTTTTCATTTAAAAGCTGGAACTTAAGTCCTCAATTTCAATAAACTGCTTGATATAGATTTAACGGAGCGTGCAGCTCTGAATTTAGTGTTATTCTAAGTTTTTTGCAGACAATATATCTTATTTCCAAAAGTAAAAGTCTATTCCGTAAATAACTATCTCCCAAAAGTAGCGACAAAAAAGCTCAAGTACATAAAAAAATATCCTACAGAGAAAACTTTTTGTCGCGTTCATAAGCCCTTCCTCGACACAGGAATATGTTACCGCACTTCCATAACGCGGGTCTTCATAAACTGCGTTCAATTCCCAATTTACTGACAAAAGTGCCCGTCCCCTATATCCCGTAGATTTCCCGGCGTTCGTGTCAAATTGAAAGCCTCCGGACCACAGAGGGCACCTGCCCTAACTTTCTCCCAACTTATTTAGATGCGAAAATCCTCTATTCTTTCAAAGAACCGGGTAAAATTTGACGAGGTAGGTAATATTAGTGTGGGCTTTGAACTTATGCTAATAGTTTGCAACTAAGTCGCTGTGTCCGGCCCTCGTAATGTACTTCGTGTTGTCTTTATTGAAACAAGGGCTTGTCCCAATCAGAACGGGGTAATTCCTCTATTCAAATGGATTAGTGTCGTGCATAATTTATGTTTTGCTAAGATACAACTACCTATTGTAAGGGTATTTCGGAAATCATTAACCAATTTAACCATATTTACATAAGATACTTCTTGTTTAATTCAAGGTAAAACGTTATGAATAAAAAAATGAAACAAAAGATACTTTTAACTTGGAACTATGAGAAAATAATCATTTTGTTTTTCTCTCTAACTTGTTTGTTTCAGTTTCTAACGGTTTATTCATAACTATAAAAAAATGCTAAGCGCGTAATGGAATAAACAGCGGAGCCATGGCGGCAATAAAAAACACACACAACAATTCCCCGATCGACTGGCAGCTTCAGCCGGCGAATCAAATATTCCAGAACATACTGACTGTAGGGTAAGGAAATAGAACAGAGGCAAATCTAAACAGAGGAGCCCGTGGCTCAATGGTTAGCGCACACAGCCTACGATCGTTGATGCTAAGCAACTTTCGCAACTATTTTTTAAACGGATAAGCTGCCCATAATTTGATGTTCGAGCTCCTCTGTGCCTTGGAAGGCACGTTAGGCCGTTCGTCCCAGTTGCATTTTTGCAGTCGTTAAAACCTTCTAATTCACAACTGGGACCTCTTATCTGAGGAGCAGTCGAAAAAAAAACCTACTAATCCGCAATGTGACCGCATGGTTTATTCTTCTTACATGTTAAACAATAACATCTATGACAAACAGCTGATAATTATAAAGACAGTGACACACCTTGCGCCTTTAGCGACTTTTCTATGTGACATACAAGGCGAGCACGCACGGTCAGTCTTTTGTTTTTATACAATGTAGTAGGTATTTTGCTTCAACAAAATGTTTTTCTTGTGTGTACGTTATGCGTCGCGAAATGAAAGGTTTAGCTACCTATCTTGAAATTGGAATAATGTATGGTGACGTTGACTGATATTTTTACATTTTTTTTTGTCTCTGACCGCTTCTAGTCCTTGTGCTAAAGTCGATATCAGAGCTCCAAAGCGCGCACCTTCTCCACGCAACACGCCGCAATAAATCATCCACAATATGTTCCGGGATAAAAATATTATTCTTCCCCCGCTGGCTGTGTGGATGTGGCTTAGCGGGCCGCAGATAGTTTTTATGCCAAACAGCGCGTCACGCTTGAAGCCCACCTGATGGAGGCACAGCTTATAATACAAATACATAACAATTTACGTGTGTATCACCATCTATATAATGTACCATGTAAACAAGATTTTGCAAATAAGATTAAATTAAATTGAATGGAATATACTCGCATATTATGTCACTTCAGAAGTTTGTAGCTTTCTTGTGAAAGAAATTTCAAAATTGGTTTTACAAAATTTTGGTTGGTTGTAGGACTTGTTGTTAACCAGGCGGACTAGTTAGCTACCACCATCTTATCTAAGTCTGAAGCCATAACAATGATGTTTTCGGCATTACTGTGTTTCGGCAGTTAGAGATTGATTAAGACAATCAGTTCCTGATTGATTGAGGATTCCGGGAGTAGTGCGCTTCCACCTTTAACCTTATCAACACTTAACATAGGTCGGTTGAAGGCTAAGTATTATCACGTTGTAATAAACAAAGGTTACCTCTTTATATTATTTCTGCAGATTTATTGCTTTGTCTGACTATATATTTACAACGTTTTTGCATATTTATTACAAACCCCAAAACAAACAAAAAAACAACTGATTCGGACATTTATGTATCAAACGCCAGAGTTCTTTTTGAAGATTGAACCCTGAAATCAGGAAAACTGTCAAACAAAATGATGTTTGTTCTACAAAAAGTTTATGTTAATTCTAATTTATAGCTTTGTATAACATAGTGACACTAGAGACCCTCTTGAAACTCCAGTAACTGTGATTATGATTTCACCGTTTCAACATTCACTTTACATTTAAGCTTGGAATTATATAGCTTACGAAAGTCACATTTAATTTAAGAAAGTTGTAAGGCCTCGCAATTAAACAAATAGCAACGAAATACTTTATCGTATATAATATATAATATGAGTGATTATCGTCGTGTTTCATGTGTTTACCTTGATGTGCTTTATAGAATAGTATAGAATAGAATCTTTATTTGCATGTCGTTAAATAGATTTTTTAAATATTCTGGTAAATAATAAATGTGACGCCCTGCAAAGGCATATTAATAGAAAGTTAATAAGTTGGAACAGAGAGTTCCAGTTACATAATACAATTAACAAATTTTATTTTAAAAATATAAATTAACATTCTTAACATAAGTTATTTTAATTTTTAGTTTTTTGCATTCACAGTGCAATTTTTATAATAGACCGTCTCACAACTAGCTCTAAATACTTTTTCTAAATACTTCCTTTTCCATTTTTCTATTATAAAAATTGCATTGTGAATGCAAAAAACTAAAAATTAAAATAACTTGCAATAGTAATTTCATCTTTTAGCGATTGCCAAATACCTGGAAAGGTATTTCTTTCGCGTGTGAGGGTAGTAATATCTCCACATTGATGAAATTAACGCTGACTATACAGCGAGTAAGAAGTATTGGATAAATTCGACGCTTCTCGTAACGACTCCGTAGCTCAGTGGTTAGAGCAGTCGCCCGGAAAGCGAAAGGTCGTGGGTTCGAGTCCCATCGGAGCTAGTTGTGAGACGGGTCGATTTTTCTCAATACTTCATTTTCCATTTTTATATACTTAACATAAATCTTACAAGTCATAAAATACAGACGAGTTTATTAAGTTCTATATATAGGATAAAGGAAGCCCAATGCAGCAGGAAAATTGAGTAGGTCTTTAGTACCTACGTAAATGTACTCAACCAATTATATATTATTTAAATAAAAATAATAATCGCGAGGACGTCTCAATTTAACAAACAGAATTCAGTCGTTACTCTGATATTTGAATTTATGCGAGTCGAAAGCGACTGTCTTGGAAATTTCTCGCTCCAACGGACAATGTGTTCTAATATTTCTCTTTTTGATTTCATTCAATAGTCTGAATTCACTGTCTGAGTACTGTAAAAATAAATTGCCTAAAGTTTTATTCAATTTTCTTACACATTCATAAAAGAAAAATATATAAAAGCTTAGAATTGAAAATATCGCAGTTACTCCCGTTAACAACATCAAAGGAAGATGAACATTTTGATAAAGACAGTCTTTATAGTTGCTTGTAAGAGTAGATGGTAAAAAAAAAGGTAATAAAAAAGTCTATTAATTCATAGAAGCTCTAGGTTACTTAGTTTTGCTTTGCAATGTAAACCAAAAGAAACACATTTGTGAAGCTAATTTAGTACGAAACGACGAAACAAAATTATTCATCTCATACATGATATAGGAGAAAATGAATAATTTTGTTTTTTCTTCACGTAAATTGCAATAGCCAAGGTTCATTCAATTTAAATTACTTCAACAAAATCCAGCGTCCTTTGACGTACAGCCGACTGAAATAATCACGCTTAACATTATGAATTAATTTAACAGCCTTTTGTTAAATTATTTCAGTTAATTACACATTGATTCTTATTAAAGCTTGAATTGTGTGAATTTCATAAATTCTAAACTTCGTTACATTATTTGCATACTAAGGTATTTCATGATGATTGAAATGAAGATATTTAATGATGAACTTAAAACATAATGTAATATTTAAGAATACCAAATGTGAAAAAAAATTTGAATCTATTTTATAATAATTGAATTATGCTACGAGATTAATAACCTTAGATTATTTTCGCCGGAGAGTTAATGCGACGGGACCCCGTGTCGTCGTCGGAACTAGCACGGCACGGCTAGTGGTACACTAGCCGGAGCGTCGGAAGTCACCGCACAGTATTTAGTAGTGGATGTTGTAGAGAATAAAAGATCAGGAATGCGACGAGATTAATATCATTAGATTATTTTCGCTGGAGAGTTAATGCGACGGGACCCCGTGTCGTCGTCGGCACTAGCACGGCACGGCTAGCGGTACACTAGCCGGAGCATCGGAAGTCACCGCACAGTATTTAGTAGTGGATGTTGTAGAGAATAAAATATCAGGAATGCGACGAGATTAATATCATTAGATTATTTTCGCCGGAGAGTTAATGCGACGGGACCCCGTGTCGTCGTCGGCACTAGCACGGCACGGCTAGTGGTACACTAGCCGGAGCGTCGGAAGTCACCCACAGTTATTAAATTAAATAGTTTAAAAATTAAATAAATCATGGTTATGATTATAAATGTTCTAACAATAAGTCGTAGGGCAAGTCGGAACCATCCTTCGTAGGCTCTGAGCGTCAAAGGACGCAGCCGGCCGTGAAGTGAGCGCATTGTCAAACCCGCGATAAAGTCTCACTAGGTGACGTTACCTTAGTACTATAATTATCTATATATTCTGTGGTGAAGTAACCAAATGAGGGATTTTCTGACAGATGATTAAAAAAGAAAAAAGTTAGTTCCAAAAAACTCAACAGATGGCGTTCATCAGACATGGGTTTGCTTTTTTTAAATTGCTGGCAAGGGCCCTGTTTAACCATTTTTACAAGTCTACAATGGGCGATTTTCTGAAAGCTCAGTCACTAGATGGCGCTGTCCCACCTATGCAGTTAGAAGGATTTTGATCTGGATAAATAAACACATATCTGCCGATTTGACCTTGATCGAAACCTAGTATGAGCTCATGGCAGCTGTTACTAGGTTTTGACCTGGTTTTTGTGGTCCAAAATTTGAATCTGGTTGAAAAAAAAAACACTTGAAACAAAGTGGTTTTTTTTAATAAAACGTAATATAAGTCTTAGAGACGTAAAACCTTTTAAGAACGAAGGGTACTATACCACTCCATAACTTAAATATAAATTAATGGTCAGCTATTTAATAGTTCGGAACGGCTAACACAAAACATGTTTTTTTTGCTCTCCTGTAAAATTTGGTCAAAAACACTTACTATGTTTTGAAATGGGGCAGCCGACTATATGCGTTGAGTCGTCTGATTAGGCCTTAAATATACATCACTTTTCGAATATGAGAGATGAAAAATATTTATCAGCCAATGCATTTATATGTCATTAGGTATTCCAATGACACTCTTTTTTGTTACCGTAAAAAACACTTGTTATTTACTTCGTGAAACAGAATTTACAAGTCCAGGTTACATTTCGAAGCTTGTGAACTTGTAAACTTGTATCTTTCGAGAAATAGGCCCATCTCTGTGTGGTAATAAACAATAGAGGTGAGTGGATTCATGTCAGGTCAGCGCCATCTATCGAGCTAATAAATAAACTTTTTTTTTTTAATTTGCTGGCAGAAAATCTTTCATTGGGAGGAACCTGCAACCCCAGTCATGTTTATCTGTCTGTTAATTTTGGTTTTGGTCGATCCCCGGTCGGGTAAATGTTGAAAACGAACTCTTCAATATTTCCTCGGGTCTGGGATGTGGTAATACCCGTCGTTGTTTCCAATTTCCATAATACTAGTGCTTAAGCTACTATACCTTGGTATTGGAACAATGTATGTGATGGTGTCCAATATTTATTTATTTATTTATTGAGTGAATTTTATGCATTCAAAATGCAATTCTGTAAGTAAAAATAATGTAAGATGTAATTATTATCTTACTATCCATATTCCTGTCTATATCACTCCGCGATGAAGTATGAATTTTCATGATAAGTATGATAGGGTATAAACTGACAGATCCATCTGAATAAAGTTTTGGGTTCAGATGATAGTTAATCAAGCATTAAGAATTTCAAATTCTACTTTTTTAAGGATGAAAATATTGAAAACCTTTGTTGTTAGATAAAGATAATTTAAGTGACGTTCTATATTTACTCTACCGTTTATTGTATATCGATATGAAAGTACAAACATTTCTTTTAAAGAAATGCGAATGACGTTGATTCCTTTCATGCATGTACAGAAAACACACTATAGAAACAAAAGTGTAATTTAAATTTACCCCTCTAGGGAGTGAATTCACTGGATTGACGGTAAACACCGTCAAGCAGAGCGACACACGCCGAAATCCTCGCAGAGGCAGAATCGCGCGAATCAGCGCGTGTGATTGCGCGCCTGCATTATTCAGCGCGCGACCACTAAATAATTCCCACCCACGCATTATTTACACGACATCTCACTCGATTCCCTTCGCTCCCGGATTCGGGACACGGGGAAATAAAATCAAGGTTGTTTTAGGACGGTGCTTTTTGTGGAACTCTGCGGTTTCGCCAGTCATTTCGCTGTCAATATACGATTTCACACTGACATGGTTTTATATTTGATCCCCCTCGCATTGTGTTTTTCCTTTCTTTTATATCCATTGGCACATCATCTGCAAATGTATGATTATTCCATTTACGAGCCTTTTTGAATTTGAGGCTTTTATGAAAGTAAGACTTCTTGTTTATAGTTTTGATTTTCTATGACAAACATCATTATTGTACTTAGATTAATAAAATAGATTAACAATAATACAGGACTGCAGGCACTAAGTACAATGGAAGCTTGGGTGCCGCAAACGGAGAGAGAGACTTACCTATGTATCTACATTTTGACATCAACACAATCAGAATTTGCTCCAATATTCTTGTAACGTCAGAATTACGTAGTCATAGCTTCTTCGTCACTCCACCTCACTGAAACTTCGAACTCTACTCTACTCACAAGAACTCTCTCCAAGCTTGCGATAACTGCACTGCAAATCTCGCTCGGAGGTTTTGTGTATACTCGTGTTTGTGTAAGAACCTAATCTGCAATGTCTGAAGCTATTTGTAAGTTCACATGAGTATTTGAAGTCTCACTTACTACAAGTACAGTTGCAGGGAAAGTGATGAGTATTTAATGGAAGGATAATTATGTAAATTGGAAGAGTTAACAATAGAACACATTTTTTTTTTGCTCAGACATCATCTTTTACAAGGCAAGTATTAAAATCGCACATTAATACATGATGAGAGTATGACGGAATATAATTTTCTAGTAGCTGCTCGAAAGACTGAAAATAGTCAATACTACTTACTACTGCGAACTTCTTCTGATGTGTCTGGCACCTCACCATTCACTTGCTGACCCTATTCGTTGAATACGCATTTTTATATTACAATACAAATGCATAAGCAATAACGGATAGGGTACAAACCCTATCCGTACAGACGTGTAGAGTGAGACAGCAGCCACATGAAGAGAAAAACTAAATAGTAAAGTGCGAGGTTCTCGACTGTACATAGTAATATCAGCTCGTAACACTTGTAACCGCTGCCTTACAGCCATTCCAGCATTAAGTGGCGGCCCGGAGCCCCAGGCCTGCAACATTCATGAGCCGCGAGTGTTCGCCGCCATTTTAGTTTTTTATTCTATTACCATATTCATGGGCTCGTTTACGACTGTTAATTGCGTCTCCGCAGTGCTTTGCCAAGGTTGATTGTGCTTTTTCACTGTGTAACCAGATTCAGGTCAATATTATACAGCTTTGTATTATTATTGCTGATTACTTTTATGTTAACTTACTTACGTTATTAGAAAGATTGTGTTACTGAGTTAAATCTATTCAAGCAATTTTAAATAACTGAAAGTTTTTAACTTTCCTAGAAATTTTTCGAACAATTTATCTCATCATTTTTGTAATTAGCCACGCATTCAACAGGAGAAGAAATATGTAACGCAAAAACGTAAACTAAAACGAAAGTGTTTTTGAAAATAAAATATTCAGGTCCAAAAAGATACAGATTTTTTTTTATTCATATCGATTTCGAAGTGTCCTGTCAAACCTGTGTCTGAGTTTCTGGGATCACGTTTTTCCCAAAATATCTCAAGTCCCTATAGGTGTTTAACCCATTAGTCCCACTTACATCTGATCGACCAGCCGCCGTAGTTCGGATGCGACCGAATCGCAATGTTTCCGATTTGGGCCCGCGTGTTTCCAATTAGCCGCGGCCTGTCACAAAGCCTCCGATTGCTTCCGCGATAGCCCCCTGTAACTGCTCGATCGAAAGATATTACGGTTTCAATTACACAGGAAATGGGGTTGTTTTCATTTAGAGAACTAGGAACTACCGCGTTCTGTACGAACTACCTAATTCAACGAATTCCTTGACTATATACCTGTGGGGTTTCTCTTATTTTATCAACGTATAGACAATATTCGGCTTTCACAACAGGACCTATTTCGCAAAGTGCTTCAAAAATTAATTGTAAGTGCGTACATTTACCAAAGCAAATTAGAAACTAGTTAAGTATCTGAATAATGTACAGAGTTGAATCGTACCTAGTTGAAAAATACAATAAAATGTTATGTTGATAATTTTAGAAAGTTTTTTTTACGCTTAACTCAATAACGTAATAATCTCATTCAAGCTTCAAAGCGGCAGCTTGTTGAAGCAACATCAATAACACTGCAAACCCTAATTCATCAAAAATTTCCTAGTCACTAGATTAAAATCGGAGTGCACGCGACATCTGAGGACGTCACCGGATTTGATGGCGACACTGCCTTGATGACGTCACCGCTTTAGATGACGGCAATCCGGGCGGATAATGCGCCACTTACCGTAATGCCTCAAAGCGGACTTTTACAAAAATGGCGACTGCACGCTTTGCCGCGCTCCAGGCGAATTATTAGATCCATCGCCAATTAGAACGCTTGGATTGGAAGGAGCTTATTAGGTATGGCTTTATGACTGGCTTTTTACTCAGTTGCACAGATGATAGCCCAATAACTTTCATGATTACAGTAAGTACGAAAACCTAAGAAGAGATTTTTTTGTCAGAATGTGAATAGGGTAAACCCATTACATAATTATTACCTATATTATTAGAGCGCATTCCAAGTAAATATAGAACCCAATGAGCTGTCGACGCAAAACAATACAAAAAAATATTATGTTTTAATCATTTTTGCTTTAGCAATATATGTTTTGAATATATTATAATAGAACTTCTATAAAGCTTTCTATATCTTTGGTGCAACAAGAATTTACTTACTTATTACAACTTATTTTAAAAATGCAAAACTAAGATTTTAAATTATTTTTATGCATTCACAATGCAATTTTTGTAAGTATAGGAAAAATGTGATAGTAAAAAACCACGAGCCCCATAAGTAGCTGAAAGCTACTTATGGGGCCTTATCCCGCCTGAAAGCTACTTATGGGGCTCGTGGTTTTTTACTATCACATTTTTCCTATACAATGCAAAACTAGCTCATGTGGGTTCCTCAAGGCATTATCATATCATATGTCATGCTCACTAAAACATTTCTACGGTGGTGGCGTGTGTGGCGGGTCGTTACGTTCCCTAAAATATGGTTGAGCGAAGCGATGGCTGGTTCATGCGTCATGCTCGTGAACGGGTGCTGCCAGTGGGAATGGGTCTGCTCTTATCTGTTTGCCTTAAAATGTGTTTTCTTTTGTTTTTATTAGTTTTATTAAGAATTACATTTGAAACATGTATGGCGCAACTTGCAGTATATAGTAGAATTGTCTTTTGTTTTAAACTAATATTAAAGCTTTAAGTAGAGTTCCTAAGTAACTGAAAATTGTTCACCGCTATGATCATTAGTTCGCCTATACTTAACTGTATTTATCATAACCCATTGTGTAATTGTGATGGAAACTGACCTTAGTCATACCATGTTAAGGTCATTTTTCAATTTGACGACTCTGTATGAAATAAGACAGGGAGAAAAAAACAACCCTTGGAGTTTCTTGCCGGTTCTTCTCCAAGGCCTCCCGCTGTAGGGTTTGCGAACCGATGGCGTAGCTTCTATGACGTTCACAAGTATTGTAAATAACAATCTAAATTGAATAAACAAATTTGAATCTTGAATCTTGAATCTTGAATCTTGAATTATCTTAGGTCTCCTATTCTTTAATCAGTATTGGAATCCTCTCCAGTGCAACTGCAAGATTAGATGACATGGCTAGTGGGTCGTAGAGAAGCTTAGTAACGTGGAAGCAGTTGACCCGTTTTACGGCGCTGCATGCGGCGTGTGCGACGCGATAATCGCTGCTCGAGTAAACCTCGCCTCTCGTCTCGTGCGAACATTCTCGCAGCAAATCGACTCATTTGCTTCGGTGCAGTCTATTTCTTAACTACGGAGTAAACTGGGTAAAGATATTTTGCAGCTTGAAGTTTATTTTTACGGGAGTTGGGAAAGTTTCGAGTTATCTTAAAGTTTGTGCTGCAAGATGTTTCTTTCTTTTACATATTTTTGCTTCGGAGTTCCATAACTACTAGCCCTTCAAATTAAAAATTAATGTTGATCAGTATTTTATCGTTAAAACGTTATAAATTGATTAAAACTTAAATAACGGTGCTAGATTTTGATGACTGCGTAGTAAGCAAATACCTTTCAATTTGGACATAAAAGTACATATATATCTTTAGAGTAAAAACCTAAACCGCATCGGTGTGACAAACGACCACTATTAACCATCAAATTTGTCCGCCATCCTAACCCAAAAGTATTCCGAGGCGAAACATCTGTCTCATCTGTCTGAGTTTAATAACAGGAAAATCCATTTTGAGGCCTAGGTGCAAAATAAATTTGCCTAATTTCGTTGGCAAGTTGGAAGTTTCGCATAAATTACGTCAAAAGTATGTGGAGAGGAGCGACGGCACCGCGCGGGAATGTGGCTCGGATGTGGGGCCGCCTTTGAGCCGGAGACACTCAAAAATTACCGGTTCACGAATAACTTTTAGAAACTTTGAAGTTTTCTGTCTTTGTTTACTCGTAGTCTTCGTTGAACGAATCTAGTTAGTCCTGTACTAAAAAATTTAATTGAATTAATTTTTGTATGCTTGAAGTCTGAACTCATTTCACGAGATGGCAGGAAAATAAAAAAAAACATTAGAATTTCTACTTTTGCTATTTTTATTATGCATAATGGCAGTCGTTAGAAAGAAATTAAACTAAATTGAAGAAAATGCAACTGCAAAGCGCAGCACTTTCTTGCAAAATTATATTTTGCAAGCGCTGTTTGTTTAGAAATTCATGTTTTCGTAGGTAATTTTGTTTTTAATCACCCAAATATTACTTTAGTTAAATAATTATATTTTACTTTTGGAACAGCATTTGCTTTTATTGTCACTTATAAAACTGCAATCTGAAATTGCAGTTGCAAAATAATTAAGTTATTTCTGAAGTCACTATAATACCTAAATGTTTTAATTGCACGTTTTTGCGTGACAATTGAATAATTGGTAACTTTTGTTGTATTTAATGGAGGCAATAAAAAAATCGAATGATTGTGGTTCGCTTGCGGTGACTGCACAAATTGCACAATAGAGTCGAACGTGATCGAAACCCAATGATGCGATAATATTATGCCTGGTTTAAACACAATTACCAGAGATTACTGAAATATTAATGAGAAAACGATATGTTTTTCATTGTAATAATTTTTCAAAATCAACTAACTATTTATTATTTAATCTGTGCGGGACAGATTATTATGATTTATTGTGTTTAGAAATAAGATGTTGTGCGGGACAGATTATTACGATTTATTATGTTTAGAAATAAGATGTATATAAAATTCCTTGAGTTGACCGTTGTACAATAAAATGATATTTTTGTGTGTATTTTACTCCCTCTGCTAGGTTGAGATAAATTAGATAAGTTTTTTGTGTTGTATATAGATCGTTTATAATATTGAAATAATTTGTAAAATGCAAAGGGCTCTCGATACGGTATTGCCTCGACGTACCTAAGGTCCGATTCGCTATCTCGCTCACTCGCGGGATATGCTCTTCTAGCACAACCGCGCCTCTAGCGGCACATCTCGGAACTCCCTTACACGCAGACTGCCACAGTTCCGAGAACTAATTTAGCGTCGCGCGTGTAAGTAAATTCCTTGAATTCTTTTGTGAGAAAATACGCGGAAACAATTAGAGTCGTTATAAATATCGCGTGCCCTCGCATTAAGATTCATTCGCATCCAGATATTGTAAGAAGAACAATAAAGTCACTCTGCCCGAACGAGCATCAACAACCAGTGGTTTTCTTCACCGTCCGGAACCTCTCCGTCTCCGCACAGTTTATGTACACCGGGGCTGCTACCGCTCATAAACGGCCGGTCCCGTACATAATCAAAATGATCATATCGTTCTGTTATAATGATTTATCAATTCCACAAGTTTAATAATATCTTCGTAGTATGTATACAACAAAGTCACTTTCCTTCTGTCTGTACGCTAAGATCTTCCAAATTACGCTACGGATTCTAATGCCGATCCAAGTGCAATGTTTAATATGTGTCTACATTGCATGCATGCAAAGCCAGGGCGTGTCACTAGTATATTAATAAGTATTAAGTAAAAATTTCATTTTCATAACAAGCTTTTTTGCTGACTGTACTTAAATATTGTATTGTCATCCAAACCAAACGTGTATGCAAAGTTTCAGCTCAATCGGACACTGTGAAGTGGGTCAAATTTAGCTTGCAAGATTTGTCCCCCACTAACTAACAAACTAACTAACATGGCAAGTTAAATAAAAGCTTGTAATATGTTAGTAAGATATGCGTCACAAAAATTTATAAGATCCCTTCACATACTTTAAAATCTTTGTTCGCATGCTCCATTTCTATCCTTCATATTTCCTTCTGGATGTAGCTCAGCGTCCTGTGTTCCCCAGTGTGTCGCAACATGGCAAACTGTCGCTAATTTGTCGCTCCGGTGTCGGCGAGTTTGCTCAGGCCCCATTAGCGACGGAGCAACCCCCGGGCCCGGGCAGGACGGAACTAAGCATTTTTCAACTTTATTGTGTCCTGATATACTCGACACAGGTTTAGGATTAAAAAGACTTGGGAGTTTTTTAGGTCAGTAATTTGGTGTTTAATTACTAAAAGCAACTCTTTAAAGTTTTTAACTTTAATATAAATATAACCATGACCAGGCTAAAGATTTTAGTTTAAAAAATGAAAAATGAAGTATTTAAAAAAAATCGACCGGTCTCACAACCAGCTGTCTGCTCCGATAGGACTGCATTTTAGGGAGTGGATTTTAGTTTGTTTAAACGGCTTATTTTTTGTAATTATATATCGGATAGCTATAGTAATTTAAAGAGATTGGAACGTAGAAAAAGATACAGAGAATACGTTATGATAGTGAATCTGTAGTGAATAAAATGATGAATCAAAATGGCGGGTCACAGCTAGGTTAATAATACATAACGAAATTAAACTAAATCGTAATGTTAAATGTAAATTTGAAATTTAAAAATATCCAAATTTTGTTATTTTAGAGATAAGCATCTAAACTTTGCTTTTTGTGTTTCAAATAAAGCTCAGTGGCAATACTTCAGTTGTTTACTTGTTTAGAGCGGCGGTTGCTCAATTTTTACCGCCGCTGTAAAACCCGGCCTCCACAAACTCCGATACAAAGCGATTTAACGATAAATTTGCTCGCTTCACTTGGGGCCAAATTATGGAAATAAGTTCGAATACCGCGATTGTTTCTCGCTAATGGAAATATTAATGAGGGGGGTTGACCCCGGCAGGAAGGGAGGGGTTACAGTGCGTGATGAAGCGAGTGCGATAAAGGATGCGACTGAACAACTTCGTAAACGATTTTTAACGACTAAACAACAGCAGTATAAACAAAGAATATGAATGATGGGAGCTATATCTTTGCAGCGTCTATACAGGGACTTTTATTTGTCTATACGTTGCATAAATGTACCCGTTGGTCGATTCTTTAAGGTCCTATTACTCTCGTGAACAATTAAATCAGCGAACTACTGGATTTTTTTCATACAAACATGCTCACTTAACCGTCTCATAGATAGGAAACTATTTGCATCTGTGCAATGATTTTTACGTTAATGAAGAGTCAAAATGCCCAATTGTCGCATCACACTTTCAAAAATCTTCAAACTGTCTTCAATTTTGCGAAAAAGAAAAAAGAATAAACCAAACTCATCGCTCCTTAAAACGTTATATAAGTTTGACTTATTGTGTTTCTTTTTTGTGAAAATTCAGCGCTTTTTGTAATATTTTAAGACTTTTCCACGAGTGTATTAACTCGCTCAAAAATTCGGTGTTTACTTTGCCTTCTTTGTTCTGAATTGATTGTTTTCCTTCGCACAACGAGGTAGCACTTAGCCTTCATCACACCTGCACTTATGTGAAGATAAGGCTGAAGGTGAAACGCACTACTCCCGGAGTCTGCAACTACTAAAGAACTGGCTATCTTACCTCTAACTCTGGAACACAACAACGCTGAAAACATCGTTTCTTTGGCGTCACAATTTGATAAGATGGTGGTAACTAGCCAGGCGATCTTAGAATATGTCCTACCTCCAACGAAACTAAATACAGAATCGAACCTGGGACCTCTGGCCTGAATACCGGTGGTGTGTACCACGAGACTACAGAGGTGGTTAAATCTAAGGGTTCGTGTTCTTAATGAATGTAAGCCTAACATTGTAAGGTGACGGAATGCATTAATTCTAGAAAAGTATCCAAAAAAGAACATAATTAATTATTGAATTATTTTTACTTTTTTGCATTCACAATGCAATTTTTTTGTTGAAAATATTGAAAATTAAGTATTAGAAAAAATTGACCCGTCTCACAACAAGCTAGCTAGCTAGCACATCGGAGCTCGTTGTGAGCCTAGCCTCGGAGGAGTTTATAGTCTACAAAGTCTACAAGGTGAGTGGCCCGCTCCGCGCCCTTACCCCGCTTGTCACCATGCTCATGGCCTAACACAGAGTTGCTAATGAGCCCTCGTGTGCCGGATGAAATCGTCCTACTTCCCAACTCAACGTGACGCTACAAACTCTAGCCATTTCTTGATTAAATAGGTGTACTATATTTTTTTTAATACGAGTCAAAATTGTCTTAGTTCTCTTTTTTCTAAATTTATTAATAATCATGTTTCCACCTAAAATATATATTGCATATTCAACAAAATTGATTTGCAATATAAGCACGAAAACCATTAGGTACTTACTGCAAAAAGTTCAACGAGAACAAAAAAATTAAATACTAACACAATATCCTTATATTTGTTTATTCTTCAAAAAGTATTTAGATACTACAGTGTTAAATATAGACCAGTACATTACTCTATCAATAGTCCCAATGAAAATAAAAATCACATTCCATTTTTATAAAATTTACTCGTGACATAAACAAACTTTAAATAAAAACCATAAAAGCAGCCCACCGTAGTAAGTGCCTCGTAGCCTCGTAGCCATACATTGCGCGACAGATGTCTACGAGTGCTACGCGCTACGCCGATACAATAACTTTCGCACTATTAACGGTATACGTTCCGATCCGCCCTATTGCCTCATAAAGGCTTCGTTACGTTTTTCACAGTAGTTTTCCGTGAGAATTTATGTTATTGTATAAACAGTATATATTTTTAATCCCCAGTGAGTTTATAGAATACACGAATGTGTAGGATACTCTCGCAGTTGAAACACTAAAACAGTTTTGTAGGTTTTATTGTAACGTGCCTACATAAAATCGCTTCAGTGAGGTGTTACCAATACATCGGCTACAAATATGTTTACACAAAAATGTTACTATTTTTTCTGCTTCTGATTAATAATTGTACTGTTTGACACTAGCTGCGCCGCGGGGTTTTAACCACGTAGTACTAGTAATACTCTCCGTGGGAATATTAATATAAAATATACTCGGAACTGCTACGTACATAATATTTATCTCAGGACTAATGTACCCATCTTCTGGTGAAAGAAGTTTCAAAATCGGTGCAGTATTTTCAGTGATCACTTCTGCTAAACAAACACACATACTTTACATCTAATTATTAGAGTAGATACGTGTAGAGTACAGGATGCCTACCATCAACTTTAAGACAGCGATTCAAAAATAGCGCGATGCAGAATAGGTTCCTAAAATGAATTGCTTTCTTTCGTACTCTGACCTTCTAAAAACTGGATCGCAAATGAATTGCTAAATGTTAATGACCGAACGATTTGTGTCCTTTTTCTTCTATCCGTCTCTTTCACTCGATTCTGTCATGCCCGGAGAGTGAGAGGGACGGGTATAACCTGCAGGTGACATGTTAAATCGACCGGGTTATAAGTCAAATAAGAGTTCCTGACAGCTTAGCGGCTGTGAAATGTCATTGATCGATCACTGAATCGCTGTCATTGATATTAAACTGTCGTGGTACGAATAAGCGAAGCAGATCAGTTTAGGTTCCTAAACAAAACCGCAATAAGAGTTGATGGTAAGCACCCAGTACAATTTTCAACTTCTTCTTAGCGTGTCGATGGACTTTGGGCTGTGTTTGCTATCGTGGGGAAAGGATTTGCCAGTTAGGGTTTAGCTAAACAGTTACCAGGGTGCGCCCGATCGATGTACAAAGTGTGTGGTACATCTACGTAGAGGCTCCTTACATGCACCCCCTTTTCCGATTTTCAACTGAGAAGCAACCGCCTCTTTGTTCTGTGAGCAGCATTGTTGCCTCTGAGCGTTACCGATGTACAAAGTGTGTGAGTAGATCTACGTAGAGGCTCCTACATGCATCCCCTTTTCCAATTTTCAACTGAGAAGCAGCCGCTTCTTTGTTCCGTGAGCAGCATCGTTGCCTCTGAGCGTTGCCGATGTACAAAGTGTGTGGTACATCTACGTAGAGGCTCCTTTCATGCACCAATTTTCAACTGAGAAGCAACCGCTTCTTTGTTCCGTGAGCAGCATCGTTACCTCTGAACGTTGCTGCTGCCACAGTTGCCCATTGAAGTCTGACCGGCCGAATAGGGCCGGAGAACAATGAAAAATCTAATGTGTCTCATTTCTGGAGCGTTGAAGGATAATAAATGAACCAAATCCTCCATCTTCCTACTGATCCAGCTTCAAACAAACGACGCAAATAATCCGGAACCAAATTAGGCACTCCCTTTGATATCCTCCGGTATGTTTTCAGCAATTAGCAGTCGACTTTATTTCAGCCTGAAAATACTTGGTTCTCGGAAATAAGTGACGTTATTTCATTATTACAGCAACAGTAATTGGATGCCTACACCATTCCTTTAATGAAAAGGTTGGAAAAAATGTTTCAGTCGAAGAAATAGAGTGGAAATAATTCGATCATGGCCCAAAAAGTTTTAATACATTTGATATACTTATTCTAAAAATATTGTTATAGTATTTTTTTATTGTTTTACTTTTTGCATTCACAATGCAATTTGTAGTAGTACCTATTTCAATAGTACCTATTTTTTATTCATATTATACCTAACTGTTACCATTGGAGATGTCAGGTAATAAAGAGGAGTGAAGAAGAAGAACCTAGTGCAGCGATTCAAAACAGGATTAATTGGTCAGGAAGATTATGATTGACGTTGGTGATGAAAGCAACTTTTACAAGATGGATATTTACTAGAAAATAAAATCTAGTCTCACAAGTGACTCTCAGACAGGTTATATTTTAAGGCTGACACACACCAAAAAGTATCGCAGACGTGCTGTCTGCGACACCGTCTCGATGTTATGCTACGCGTACAAGTACAAATATTACTAATCATAACGCACGCAGACGCAATGCAGCACATCTGCGATACTTTTTGGTGCCTTTATCTTCAAACAGTAAAGTAAAAAGCGAACTATTTATAAACTGTTACCTTCGCCATAACTTTGTACACGTGTAATTCGGTTAAGTCATGCTCTTTCTTTAAGGATCACTAATTTGATTGACATACAAAAACGGTCGAATTTTTTCACTACTACGGCCCTTTAAAATGGTTTTAAAGGTTCCAGAACCAAATTTTTATTCCTACCCACCCACGACCAAATAAGCTGCCTATCAAAATCAGACCTTCCACAAATTACGTACAAATATTATACGAAATAATAACAAAAGTAAAGCTCGCCTCAAGGTTAATTCGTGTATTTACGTTACGTCAAAAGCACTATGACATTAGCGACTGTTACTCTCACATGACACAAACTAATATATTCGCGAGCGGCGGCGGCAGCGGGTTAATCGGCGCGCGTTTGTCGGCGTTTGTTTGTAGTCATTTGATGTCATAGCGGGGGGCGGGGTGAGGGTGACACTGTGAGAACAGTGACGCATTGTGCCGGGGGCTGAGTGTAACCATTGAGTAAATAGTAAATCAGTTTATGGGAATTGGGAATGTAAATGCAAGCTTGTAAGTATAAATTATTAGAAGATTAGTGTTGCCTGAGAAGTGTAACGTATTTTCTGTGTTTGTTTGTTTGCTTTCCCAATATGATGTAATTCCACCAATGTTAAATGCTGCCAAGGTAAGACCATATAGCTGGCACTGTCAAAAAGTTATCAGATCTTATGCAGGAGCCGAGTTTTTAACTCTGCACGACCTAAGTCTATAAGCCCTTACTTCACAATATCTACTCATAAGCCAAAATATGTGGCTCGTCCTCGTAGTATTGACATCGAAACCCAAAAATTGTGTTCATCTGCTTATGAAAAATACAACGAAACACTTCGAGAAAAGTAGGTAGTGCCCTTTCGCTTCGCTTGGCTCGTCTTGGTAGGGGACTCCCGTTCCCCAAGATTTAATTATCATCATAATCATCAACCCGTTTTCATCCACTGCTGGACATAGGCCTCTCCTAATTTACGCCACTGAGCTTGGTCTTTAGCTCTTCGCAGCCCTACCTGCCATCTTTCGCCGGTCTTCGCTCCACCTGGTAGCAGGGCGACCTACGCTACGTTTGCCTAAACGCGGTCTGCACTCCAGAACTCGTTTGCCCCAACGGCCGTCGGTTCTTCGAGCAATGTTGTCAGCCCACTGCCACTTTAGCTTGCTGATTCTTTGAGCTATGTCGGTGACTTTGGTTCTCTGTTGGATAACTTCGTATCTTATTCTATCCTTCACAGAAACGCCGAGAACAGCCCTACAATTTTACAGTCATTGCACTGTTGAAATAATATAATACTCGTATTACTCATTTTACAAAGTTGCGTTTAAAATCTAATGCAAAGCTTGATGTGCCACTAATAGTAAATAAAAAAAACGTAAAGCAGTTGTAATATTGAAATTAGAAAAATTCATGCCCTAATTTCACAAAATGTTTAACAAGTACAGCCATTGAAATGTACAATAACAAACCTGATTGTCCAGTTATGACAATTATGAAGTAGTTTCCGTAATGCAAACTAAAATCTGTTTTCTATTTGTTTTCAATCAAAACTCAATCCTCTCATGAATTACAAGTTCACAATTACTCAGAGCTCCGAGGGTAAACGTTCAATTAACATCTGTTTGGAGGGAGGGGGGATGTACAGTTGTACACCCGGTATCTGTGCGGTACATGTACGTACAGTTACTTGGGACCCTTGAAGGATCCGATAAGCTGATTTGGTGGGTGTACAAAGGTTATTGATTGACAATGTAATTGTATGTAATCTACACATGAATAAAGGAATTATTACTACACTAACTACTAGCGAACCGCTCCGGCTTTCCATGGATGCAATGAAATACACAATCAATCAGATAATTGATGAAAAACGCATTAAAATCCGTTGCGTAGAATGATAGATCCAAGCGTACAGACGGCGAAAAGCGCCTTCATTTAATATTATGTAGAAATGGTATATTTTTTATAATTGCCGTAAAGTTACGCATAGTTCAAGCGTTGCAAAATAGTTGAGAATGAAATTGAAAATGAAAAGAAATAGGTTGATACAGCACCTATGAACGTCAAAAAAGCTACGCCATTGTTTCGCAAATCCTACATCATCACAGTCACAAAAATCAAATCACCAGCCGAACGCAACTGTTGGTCTGCTCAGATAAAGTTACGCCCTATCGCTTGTACTCAAAATGTTATAGTATAAAATATGCGTAAAACAATAATAAAAAGTGTAGGTCAGAAGCGTATCAAGAAATAAAGTATGTATCTCTTAATGTTTAAAAAAATCAAGGATGGGGTTAAGGCGCTACTCGGAAAAAGTATGGACTTTTTGATATAAAACTATAGAACAGTTAGAGATGTTACAAATCTGGTTATAAGATATATATTTCTTCATTCCTTTATCTAGATTCGAATAGTTTCAGAAACACTATTTTATGATTTTGCATCGACACTTTTTATTTTCGAAAAAACCTCTAAAAAATACGAAAATTCAATATTATTTTTAAATGGGGTCACAAATACTATTGGAAATTGGTTTAATTAGTGGACACCAATAATATTTAGGATGGTGTAAAAGCATTTTTTAAAAAATCGCTATAGTTTCTTAATACGAAGTGATTTTGTGTTTTTTTTGCCTAATCTGCAAAATCGGCCTCGCTCCCGCGCGCGTTGTTTTCCCATTTCTTTCTCGCTTCAGCACAGTTTTTCGAGTATCGCCTTAAACTTGAAGTTAACAGCATAACATAGTCCAATAATGGCACTAGATCAGCAACATTAGTCGGACACCAGTTCCTTCCAGCATAAACATGTAAATACGGTGATATGAATAATTGCGGCGTGACGTCTGCCAGCCGGGCGACGGCAACCGGGCGGCGGCGACCGGATCCGGCCGGAATCATCATATTTTATTTTTATTGATTCCGGTTACGGCTTCCCTCCGATTAGATTTTCGGTGCCGCCATCTTATTTCAGGGATCACGCTCCAAATTAGTGATGTCAGGGGTTTTTTGACGGTTTGTCGATAATGTAAGCCGGCAATGATTATGCAACAATATATTTTTGTTGAAGTCAACAGAAATAGATATTATCCTAGCTGCGATGTTCGATGATGGTATTGCGAACATTAAATTTTTGTAAATATTGGTCATTGCAGTTTTGAAGTAAGTACTTATAAGAAAAAAAATGTTTCGTCAAGTAAGCAATTAAAAAGAATGTTAATTTGTTAATGGACAGCCCTTTAGATATTATTACCATTATAAAACGATCGAAGTACCTAGTTTATGTTATAGATGCTAAACTACATGCACAGAATATTTATTAGTACCTTACGGTACAGAAATTTCACTCCCGAGTTTAGGTAAGATAAACGCAAGCGTCCGGTCACCGGACTAGTCTCAATAGGCTGGCACTCGCAGACGGCAGAGAGTTATTGTACTATGAACGCTATACGCAATGCAAGAGGTTGAAATTAGGTTGTTTTCCAGAATAGTAAGAAAATATCTCGGGGATTTTGCACCGCTTGTATGGAAGTGAGACAGACCTGCCACATGGCACTTTTCAGCAATTTAATATTTCACTTTCAAATAGCTTAGTTCGACCTTCACCATTCTCAATGACAGATCTCCCGCCGCAGATTTACGACGGATAGCAACTTAACGTTTTGCGTTACGTTTTACGACACATGCTGTTCCCTCGATAAGCCCCAAGTCAGCGGTTACCCGGGACCACTGCACCGCACTCAATAACTTATTAATGTATCAGTAGGTTGGGTATCATAGTATCTCAACTTTGACCTCTTGACCTGGTGTCATAATCCTACTTAATATTATAAATGTGAAAGTTTAGATGTTTGAATGTTTGTTACTCAATCACGCTAAAACGGCTCAACGGATTTGGCTGAAATTTGGGACACAGGTTATTACTTTATATAACTTAAATATCACATTCCCGCGGAATAACGTCGTGTAGTCCACGCGAGCGAAGCCGCGGGCGGAAAGCTAGTCCTACTTATTATCCTACTAAAACATTATAAATGTGAAAGTTTAGATGTTTGGTCGTTTGGATGTTTGTTACTCAATCACGCCAAAACGGCTGAACGGATTTGGCTGAAATTTGAGACATAGATACTTTGTAGCCTGGAGAGGAACATAGGCTACTTTTTATCCCGGAAATATATCACTTTCCCGTGGAATAACGTCGTGTAGTCCACGCGGGCAAAGCCGCGGGCGGAAAGCTAGTGTATTATAATGGTTGTGAAAAACGAAATATATGTAGCTTACTTCCGCAAAAAACACAATATGCACCGCCCGCCCGCCCGCAAAAAATTGCACATGCACACCACGAAAACACCAGTGCACAATACCTGCATCTAGCAAGACAGCAATACACCTTGCACCGTCACCGATTAGACTACTCTACACGTGTTTCGCCCCAACCCGGGGCATCCTCAGGAGATAGTTCGTGCTAGTTCGTGCGAAGAACCAACACCAAAAAAAACGTTTTTCACAATGGTTAGGGACTTCCGCCAAGTGACGCCTGATTCAATCAAAAAAAATTTATTATAATGGTGTTTTCGTGTTGACAGAATTCACACTCCTGATAGAATCAGATGAGAAACAATGGTGTAGTGATACGGTGGTCACAGCATCTCATTTATATCCTACTAGCGGACCCGGCAAACGTTGTTATGCCATATAAATTTTATTGGACATGAACTTCGTATCACCAAAATCTGCCTGCCATAAATGTCACTTATTAAAAATAGGTAATCCAAAGAGACAAAAACGTCACTGATTACATACTCTTTGACATACCTACTCTTTGGAAGCAGCTATGTAGGAAATGACAGTTGTGTAAAGTACGACAATTTAACGATTTTATTTACAAAATTTCCATATTTATTTTAAAATTTTCCTGAATAAAAAGTAGCCTATGTTACTCTCCAGCTCTGAAATTATTACCATACCGAAAATCTCGTCGATCCGCTGCTCCGTTTTGACGTGAAAGACGGACAAACAAACAAACAAACAAATAAATAAACAAACACACTTTCACATTTATAATATTTGTTCAGTACACCCCTGCTTAGACCCGCGGAATGGCATAGCGCAGTGGAAGCTGGTATTACTAGTATAGACTCCGGACAAAACTTGGTTTCAGCCGGGATGTAACTGAACAATTGGACTGCGATACACAGCGACTTAATTTAAATTAAGGTGAATTTAACATACGGTTCTGTGGTGTCGAAGGTCTCCAGGGCAGAAGTGGTGTAAGGGGGCCCCCTATGATGTGCTCCGTGTTCTTCTGCAGACCTTACCAATTCGTCACCTTACTCACAAAACAAACACAACACAACGGTCCCAAGACACTGGGCGACAATACACAACGACACACGCGGGGGTTGTTTATTAAGATATATTGTCCCGACAACAACGCGTGTGGTGGAAAATTATCCTTCAAAGCATCGCGACCGGCCACTCATCAGGATGGCGTCAAAATCTTGGTCGTACAAAACGGGATCGACAGGATAATTCAGGATTCAATTCAAACTCGATATGCCAGGCATATTCAACGCGAGCGGTTTTTAACAATTCAGCAAAATTACTCCGACATGTTTTTCTACAAGAATTCCAATCAAGAGCGCTGTCAACTTCAAGTGACAGCTAAATGTCAATTTGACGTGACATTAGAGATGCGTTCAGGAATGTCGATCTTTTCCGAAAATCCCCCTGCCCCGGACCGTTAAGAACGGTACGTCAATCTACGGGTAATCGGGAGAGCCCACTAACTGCTCTCTTCAAAACCGAATCTCGAACCAAAACCTCAGCAAAACGAGGAACTCCGTCAGTTCCGGGGTAGAGTTTAACAATGCGCCCCCTTCGCCAACATAGGGGCGGCAGGTTAGCATCCTTAATCAACACGAGGTCGCCAGTCTGGGGTGGGGTGGTTTTATCTGTCCACTTCACGCGCTGTTGTAGGATATGCAAATACTCCATCGACCAACGTGCCCAGAAGTTTTGGGACATCTGTTTCAAGAGTTGGTATCGCGACAAACGATGGGATCCTACATCCTGAATCGGATATTCAGGCAAAGCCAAAAGGGGCTGTCCGATCAAGAAATGACCTGGGGTCAACGCTTCCAGGTCATTCGGGTCCGAAGACAACGGGCACAAGGGTCGCGAGTTGAGGACGGCCTCAATTTTACAAAATACCGTATCAAGTTCCTCAAACGTGAGAATAGTTTCTCCAATCACGCGACGCAAGTGTGTCTTGGCGGCCTTTACACAAGCTTCAAAAATTCCTCCCCAGGTCGGACAAGCTGGAGGGCTAAACTTCCAGATTATCCCACGCCGGGAGAGGGTGGTTCCAATGTCTATTTTATTATCAACAAAAAACTTAACTACTTCCTTAAGATAATTACACGTTCCCTTATAATTAGTACCACAATCGGAACGTATCAATGTTGGCAGTCCTCTACGGGAAACAAATCTGCTCAAGGCGGCGACAAAGGCTTCGGTAGACAATTCCGAGACAATTTCCAAATGGACAGCCTTGGTGGACAAACACACAAACACGCACAAGTACGCCTTATAGGTTTTAGCATTACGCAGTCTCGACGCCTTTACAGTAAAGGGACCGGCGAAGTCGGTGGCGACTCCGGCAAAAGCTCTACATTCCGTGACGCGATCAGCAGGCAAATCACCCATCTGGGGCTGCATGGTCGCGGCCTTCAATCGATAACAAGGCAGGCAACGGAAAACCACAGTGCGAATGGCTCGACGAGCAGACAAAATCCAAAATTCACGCTGCAAAATGGCCAACAAAGCATTACAGCCAGCATGTTGTGCATTCACATGGCGATCTGTTATTATCAGTTGAGTCAAATGTCCGGCTTTAGGTAACAAAAGGGGGTGACGAGCTCCATACGGCAGGTTCGCATTTCGAAGTCTTCCGCCGACTCGCAAAAGCCCACTCTCGTCCAGGAAGGGATTCAATCGCGATACCGCGCCCTTCAACTTGCGACGGCCTAAACGCAAAATTTCAATCTCGGACTCAAAACTATCAGCTTGTACTCTCCGGACCCAAAACAAGAGCGCGTCCCTACGCTCGTCCGGAGTGAGAACCGACGAATCACGCCTCGCGCGTGGGTTTCTGCAATTGTACACAAAACGTCTGATCCAAGAGGTAACACCAAGCAGCTTCTGTAAGGAGCTGTACCGATCCAACAACAAATCCTTTTCCCCGGCGGGGTTAGTCTCCAGGACGCATGCCCGCATATCAGGAACGGCTACGTTCGACAACGCTGGAGAGGGCGGCCACTCCGACTCAGGCCGCATCAACCACTGTGGGCCCCACCAGAGGGGGTGGTTAATTAGGGTTGGGGCTACACAACCCCGAGACGCACAATCCGCGGGATTCATGGTTCCCGGCACGTGTCTCCAAATCAACTCGATGTCGGAATTACAAATCTGCGACACTCGATTGGCCACAAACACGTCCAAGGTGTGCGCCGGAGCCTTCAACCAACAAAGGACGACCTGACTGTCCGTCCAAGCATAAACCTCTTGTATCTTAATAGATCGACCTAATGTGAGCCATACATGGTTCAACAAACGCATTAGGAGGGCAGCTCCACACAATTCCAACCTCGGGATCGTATGACGAGTCCGAAGGGGAGCGACTTTGCTTTTCGCTATCACCAGATGCACAGCAACAACTCCGTCAACAGTAACGGTGCGGAGGTACACGGCCGCAGCAAATCCACGTTCGGAGGCATCGGAAAAGCCGTGAAGAGTAACTTTACAATTTTCAGAAGGGAGGAATAGCCTCGGCAAATGCACTTCATTAATCTCGGGGAGGGATGAAACGAAGCTCGACCAATCTCGGAGTAACTCGTCCGAGAGGGGTTCATCCCACGACACACCCGAAGCCCATAACCGTTGCAAGAAACACTTGGCTATAAACAGCACGGGGCAAATCCACCCATTGGGGTCAAAGGTACGTGCGACAGTAGACAATACTAAACGCTTGGTCCAGACTTTCGGTGGTCGTAAATCCACACAATAAGTGAACGTGTCAGAGACTGGTTTGTACTGTACGCCAAGGACGGTCACCACATGGGGATTATCAACATTTTCGAATAGGTGGGGGTCCTGCTGGTGCTCTTCGGGCAAACCTACCAGTACATCAGGCGAGTTGGATATCCATTTCCTCAACTCGTAACCTCCCGACTTCAAAAGGGCGGTGAGTTCGTCTCTCAGGACAATCGCCTCTGAGACAGATGAGGCGCCCGTGCAAATGTCATCCACATAGACGTCACTGGCCAAAATGGCGGAGGCGCGAGGGTATCTCAAGCGCTCCTTCTCGGCCAACTCCAACAAAGAACGAATCGCAACAAACGGGCTCGAAGCCAAACCGTACGTATTCGTATTCAATTCATAAATCAACAAGGGGTCCCTAGGACTCTCTCTCCACAAAATCAATTGGTACCTCCTATCCTCTGGATGGATGACCGTTTGTCTGAACATCATCCGGATGTCAGTCATAAATACAATTTGGTGCCGCCGGAAGTTGGTCAAAATGTCTGAGATCTCCGTGTGCAGCTTGGGACCTACATGCAGACACTGGTTCAAGGACGCTCCAGTAGAGGTGGGAGCCGAACCGTCAAAGACCACCCGAATCTTTCCGGATTTCAAAACGGCGTGGTGCGGCAAAAAGAAGTGCTCAACGGAGCGCCAATCCAAATCGCTCACGGACATGTGCCCTAACTCCTCATACTCCCGCATGAATTCAACATACTTCTGGCGGAAGACCGGATCCTTGCTCATGCGACGCTCCATCGCCACTAGCCTACGTTCCGCTAGCGGTCGGGATTCGCCCAGAGGAGGTCGGCCGGCACGAAAGGGGAGACGGGTGATCAAACGACCAGAGCGGAGGCGACCAGTGTTATTCTGGTAATACAACTCGCATTCATCCGCTACTGGGTCGACCCGCGGGGCTGGTGGAGGTTCCTCAACCTCCCAAAACTTCTGCACCACTTCGGAGAGAGACACATTAAAAACAAGACCGCGATCCTCATCAAGGTAATCCAAAACGCGGCGAGCAGGGCCCATCACAACTGTACCGAGTGTCGTCTGCAGAGCTACCAAGCCATCTGGCTGCAAAACTCGCTTCCCCGTCAACAAAACTCGCCCCAGGACATCGGCTCCAAGGAGAGCATCAATCGGGCCTGGGCGGAAGAAATTTGGATCGGCGAGTGGGGAATCAGACACCAAAGACAACATACTCGGTCCCAAGTCAACTGAAGGTTGACGGCCAACAACTGTGTCCAACACAATCGCCGAGGTCTTAATGCCTGGCGTGGACTTATTACGTGATGTAAATGTGAAGTCAACATGCCCTAACAACCCGGGGACTTTCACATCGCCAACACCTCTCACGCCTTCCGTGTGGGGGTGCACCTTGAGGCCCAACCGCCTAACTAACCAAGATGACACAACACACCCCTGAGCACCGGAATCCAACAAGGCGCGAACTTCCACAAGGTCGCCATTCAATCCCCTGACAAGCACAGAGGCCGTGGGCAACAAAACGGTCTCTGGAGGGGTGGCTACAATCGACCGTAAACACGTTGATTGCTAGTATGTGGGGTCCCCAGACGTCCCCCCATGGTAAGGGGGTCGCTCATAGCGATCCAGTGGGTCCCATTCTCCCACATACTGCCCACGTCCAATTCGCCCGGTATCAGGCGGGTTATATCTCCCGGCCCCTTGAAGACGGGGCGGGCGCCGCTCCAAACGCGGGTATTCGGCGAGCGGCGGCGAGAATCGGTGCCTAGCATCCACCGTGTACGTCGCCCCATAGTCGCGGGGGCACGGTGACCGATTTTCAGAAGGGGGGTCCCGGGGACCCCCGGCTGTGCGAGGCTCAACACGTTGCGGGGGGCTTCTACGACCTCCCGCAACGCTCGCAAAATCGAACCCCCTAGTTGGGGACCGATTTCCCATGGGGGGGTCCGTGGGACCCCCGCCCGTGCGAGGCTCAAAACGTCGCGGGGGGCCTCTACGACCTCCGGCAACGCTCGCATTACTCATCCCCATCCTTGGGGATCGGTTTCCCATGGGGGGGTCCCTGGGACCCCCGCCCGTTTGAGGCTCCAAACGTGGCGGAGAGCGTCTGGGGCCACTCTGGTGGCCACTAGAACTGCTGCGGGATGCAAACACCGCGGGGGGTCCGAGACCCCCACCCATACGAGGTGATCCCGCAGCGACGCGCTGCGGCGCTCCGCCGCCCTCTGGGCTGTTCATGCAGAGGAGGGGATGGTGGTTGCCCTTACAAAAGCGGCATGGGTGCGCTTGGGTACATTCGCGCTGCATGTGCAGGCCCAAGCACCATGTCCGTTGTCGCGCGATCGCTCGACGGCCTTGAACGCGCTGGTCGAGGAACTTATCACAACGGGTCGTGCTGTGACCCGGTTCCCGACAGTACAAGCAGCGGGCGGTCTCCTGGACGGCGGCATAGCGGCCGGGCGCGCGAGGGGCCATACGCCCCCTACGGGGGGGTCCGGTGGGGGACCTACTCTGTGGCACAGGTCGTTCGGGTCCCATAGGACCGGCCAGAGAGGAATTATCTGCCAGTCTACTCTCTCCTTCCAGGAACGTCAAGAGGTCCGAGAAGGGTGGCAGATAAGTCGCACTATCCCCACCATACTGCTGCTCAAAACGGACCTTAACAGAGTCCGGCAACTTTCCCAGGACAATGTGCAGTAACAAAAACGACCACTGCTCCACTGGGAGTTTTAAGTTTTTTAATGCGTTGTAGGCAACCAACAGCGGATTCAACAAAGCCACTCTCAAGTGCATCACGCTGGCAACGCGGGGTAAATTCAAAATGGCGGCAACATGGTTGTCCGCCAGACGTCGTACGTTCTGGTACCGACGGGCAATCAAATCCCTAGCAATAGGGTAGTTTTCATCCGAGGGGGCCAAATGTTGAACCGATTCAAGGGCCTCCCCTTCCAACACGGATAACAAATAAGCCAACTTCTGGCCCTGGGTCAAATCATCCCGGGCATGTACGAGACTATCAAAAATATTAATAAAGCCCTCCCAGTCCTCTAGACGACCAGCAAAACGCCTTAAGTCTAAGGGGGCCAATCTAGCAAATAGCGGGGGCATACTCTTAGATGTGACCGGGGACGGGCTCGGTTCATTCTCTCTTGCCACTTGCAAAGGTCGAGCCACCTGGGTAATTCTGTCCGCAAACTCATAACACTGGTCCACATCCAAACCGACTTCTTGTCGCATTTCCACATCGGCCTCAACAGTCCTTTCCAAAAATAAGGCATACTGTTCATCAACAACAGCCAAGCGTACGGGCAGATCTACGTATCTGTTCAACAAGGCCTCCGTCCTATCCGGTCGATCCAACAATGCAACCGCAGAAGCTAACCACCGTAACTCAGAACGTATTTTGGCTTTAGCAGAGGAGGCCGTCATTGTAACGTCACAAATTTATCAACAAAAACAACAAATTCAAAATATTCACTATAACACAAAATCTCCAATATTTGGAGGTTATTAATAACCACAAAATTCCAATATTACAACAACAAAGTATTTATAATGACACAAACTCTTAAATATTTGGAGGTTATCAGAAAACAACAAAACTCACTGACTATTGAAATTCACTTCATTGAAATTCACTCAAAATCCCTGACTATTGAAATTCACTTGGATATCAACATACAACAAGTTAATTTAATTATTTCAAAGCACAAGTTTCAATAAGTTTCAATGTGTAAATAATGTCTTATATTATATTATATTATTTTATTGTTTTTGTTAAAACCATTATATTTACATTGTTTCATTATATAGTTACTTGCGTTTCTGCTCTCTATTTACATGTGGTGACTACTACTGACACAAATAATGTTCCGACTTATTGTAGCGATTGCTCCGACTGCGCTCGTGTTTCGCTACAATTAAATTAGGGGAGCGTCGAGTTGCCGCCGGCAGTTTATGACGCGACTCATTTGATTGCCGCCTCTAATTTTTGTTCCTCATATTCCCGAAATTATGTTAGGTACTGGCTGTTTATCACTCGGGACCACCTAATCTGAATATAGCACTTCTAGAAATTATTTCAAAAGGATCGCGGAATATTTTAACCTACTTTTCACTAGGAGCTATATGTGTGTCAAAAATACTGTCAAACAAGAGGTTCAAAAAAGGTTATGCTATTAAATACTAGAGAAGCCGACAAAACAGAGCGATCTTTAATTATTGAAAAATGAAAAATTAAGCATTTTTTAGAAAAAATCGACCCGTCTCACAACTAGCTCCGATGGGACGGGTCGATTTTTTCTAAAAAATACTTCATTTTCCATTTTTCAATAATAAAAGTTGCATTGTGAATGCAAAAAATTTAAAAATATTAATAAGATCTTTAATTATTCAAATGTTTACAGTTTTTTTTGCTACATAGGTATCCATGTTTAGGACATGACTTAACGGCTTAAAGAAAAATTTATATATTTTTTAGACTATGCTCTGCAAACAAAACCATTGATTGACAACAGTAGTTGATTGAACAATAGCCCCGGAATCCGCGTTGAATGTCCCGGTGGCCAGGATTGAAATCCCGCAAGCTTTGTTTCTCTGGTGCATTATTAAGCATTTGTTCCCGAATCCCGTCATGTCAAGCACTAGCTCTCATAGCTTTGAAATCAATGATTAATGTGAGTTGTTATCTAGATTTCAAATTAATAATTACTATCGTAAAGTAAGTTTTTTTTTTTTTGTTTTTTGCATTCACAATGCAATTTTTATTATTGAAAAATGGAAAATGAAGTATTTAGAAAAAAATCGACCCGTCTCACAACCAGCTCCTCGGACTACGGACTGCGTAGCTCAGTGGTTAGAGCAGTTGCCCGGAAAGCGAAAGGTCGTGGGGTCGAGTCCCATCGGAGCTGGTTGTGAGACGGGTCGATTTTTTCTAAATACTTCATTTTCCATGTATCGTAAAGTACTTGGTCAAAGGAAATAATTGAAATACTATGAAGCGTGGTATATTATTAAAATTACCTTTAACCATACATATGTGATATATCAATTGAAAGAGAAAAAAATACTTCGTTAAAATGAAATCAGTTATTCTATTTATCCCTTCACATTAATTATTTTATTTTATAATGAGTCACACCAACACATCAAAATATGACTATAAAATTTACTGCATTTAATGCGCGTACTCGTGCAAGTACTAATAGTTTTTGTTTCATCGAAATCTGGCCAGGATTTCCAAAGATACAGCGTTGTAAAGTTTCATCAGCTTTTGAAAATTTGCTTTCCTTGCGCGCTATTGCGATGACGTCATGTCGCACTGACATCTCCGTTTGCGGCTGTTGCGGGTGATTTCCGTCTAACTGTACCTACATAGAGATCGTCTGTGAGCAATCTGCGCGCAACTCGTGCGTTTTTGACGCTAGTTACAGTACATTTTCTTCGTTCTAAGGTTATGGTAAATGATTAGTATTCAATTTCGACCGCGCGCAGGCGCACTCTAAAACTGTCACCTACTGTCGATACCGAAAGACATTTATCCCACAAACTTATCTGACCCAGTGGTGGAGGCGCCACTAGCAGTATAAAATTATCGAAATGGCTGTCAGTTTTTAGGGTGCATATTTAACTACCAAATTAGATAAGGTTGTAAGTACATTTTGTTGTGACGGTTGCTATATGTATTGACAGAATCCCGCCCGCCATTACGAAAGTTGATTTAATCTGGATACGCGGCAGCGTATCAGCCAAGTTCAAAAGCAAACAGAACTGGCGAGCAGCACCGTGTGTATCTTAACACGAACCATTTGGAGCCACTTTTGACCACCTCATAACTCAAAAACTATTACACAGAAACATGTCAAATTTCGCTTATGTGTTGAGACTAGCGAGATAAAAATGTGCTCCAAATTTTATATACACAGCTCAAACGGTTATTTAGATATTTACGTCCAAAAATCGTTATTTTTATCACTGACTCACCTATAATCAAAACTATAACCCACTTCCAGATGACCTAGAAAGCTGAAATTTGGCATGCAGACAGGTAATCTGGTGAATACAAAGGAAAAAATCCGAAACTAGTATTTTTTTAAATAAAACGTTGACAAACTTATATTTGCGTTCCCTGTGCACTTATCCTGTATAAGATCTTGTATAAGATGAAGTACAAATATAAGTTTGTAATAGTTTTTATTCTGTTATATACCAATAATTCGTCATACCTCTTGAAGTTCCGCTAGCGCTGACGGCGTAGTGGCCATTCAATATTGAGGACTCGAGGGAACCAAGTTCGAACCCCAGATTACCCAAACACTTTTTTGTCCTCGCGGTAAATTAATTACAAACTTGCACCATTTCTAGCACGATATCCATAGGTATTATTATTTATTAATTATTAATATTAATATAAATTATAAAGTTATTTAAATTTTTACTTTTTTGCATTCACAATCCAATTTTTATTATTGAAAAATGGAAAATGAAGTATTTAGACAAAATCGAGCATCATCTCACAACCATCTCCGATGGGACTCGAACCCACGACCTTTTGCTTTCCGGGCGACTGCTCTAACCACTGAGCTACGGAGTCGTAATGATAAATGTGAAAGTGTGTTTGTTTGTTTGTTTGTTTGTTTGTCCTTCTTTCACGTCAAAACGGAGCATAGTACTTATAACCCGACCACCAGGGGGCGCAATCTTCATACATTCAAATGGGAACTAACGAGAAGCCAAAAAATGCGAAAGTTGCTATGTTCTCCCTGTAGGTGCACACTTTGCACATAAATAGTTCACTAAAGTCAACGATAGATGGCTCCAAGTTAATACACCCACCCACAGTATAGAAAAGAAGAGAAAAATCCTTTTTTTCTATACTATATTGTTGAAAGTTGATGGAAGAGTATAAAATTTAAGGAGAGTAAAGTGTACATAAGGAAAATAATGTCAAATAATCTAAATTATACTTTTGTTTGTTAAATTTGTTATTTGCTATGTTCTGTTTCGTAAAGATCCTTAATTCCGTTATCAATTACATAGTTTCGTTGCTCGGAATACCGCTTTTTGAGAAAAAGACTCGTTTGTGTTCAGTGTGATGTTAATTATATAGAATTCTTTGGTGATGTGCTGTGTTTGAAAAAAGACTTCTTTGAACATTGTTAATGCCTTTAGTGATTCATATTTGTTGTTTTATTGTTAATAAAGGGTGCAGTGTTAACCTATGTTTCATTTACACTATGTTTCCTTATAAATAAATAATATGTATACTATGCCTATGTGTGTGTCTGTGTTTATATGCCTTTGTAATTTGCATATGTGTGTGTTTATACCATAGATGGTTTAAACACCAAATGAAGTGAGAGACTATAATTTCGATACAAAACTGCAAAACTGTCATCTCTTCCATTGCCGCTTCCAAAGAGTATGTAATCACTGACGTCTGCGCGCGGTCAAAATCGAATACTAATCTTTTCCATAAGCTTAGCATAAATAATGTACTGTAACTAGCGCTAAAAATGCACCAGTCGCGCATGCGCGCAGAGTTATCTGACGCGCACTCTACTTTACAGTGCCACAAACTTTGCTGTGCCGGTGGCCAAAATGTGAAACTAGCGTGTTTTTTTAAAATGTCATTCTGCTGTCAAGTTGATGTCCAACCATAGCGCTGCTGGCAGCTGAAGTTCTTAGAAGTCAGGGCCGGTTAAATTGCTACAAAAAAAAAGAAAAACGTACGTAGCGCCACTGTCACCGGAACAGAAAAAGTTGTGGCACTGTACAGAGTAATTTATTATTATGTAGGTAGTGTATACCTAACTAGCGCTATCTATCGTCTGGTGTAGGCAACTTTTGGTGTATAAACACACACATTAGACAGTCTTCTTATTATTTATTCTACTTTAGTCCACTATAATTTATATGATAAAACAACGTTTGCCGGGTCAGCTTAAGCTAGTTAGCAAATAAAGAATCAATAAGCAAGATTAGATGTCAACAAAAACGGCTACATCCATAAATTTACAAGAGATGGCGCTAAATGATAAATGTAAAAGACAAACTACTGCTATATACACTGACCTCTACTATTTACACACTCGACTGGCTGACATAAAATATTGTCGACTGCGGTAATGATTGTGTCAAAATTTGTTCTCGGGACACTGGTAGTGGCGGCGCTTAATTGCCACACAAAATTAGCTGTAATTTGTATGGGGACAGCCTGTCCAGTGTATAAATAATAGAGGTCAGTGGCTACGTAGTAATAATTATATAGTATTCTTTGCTACTGCCAAGGATTCTATATTAGTGCATTGTGCGGCAAAAGATACGAGTTTGTCCTGAAAGCTTTATCGCTTAATGAAACCAGAATCAAAACGCAAATGGAAATGCAATATCTGCTCAGGAGCATTAAATACCTACTGCAACTTCGTCAAGCAAAACACCATACACTATTACGACTAGGAAAAAGAAACTGTTGGAAATAGGAAAATCTGTTAAAAATGATATTTCTACGTCCACACCAAACACGAGCATAAAATTAGTTTCATTGTCAGTAGCTGATACACAAGGGCAAAGTAATATAACTGACCACATAAAATATACTGAATCATTTGGTATTAATTTTATTATGAATAAGTACCTACTAATAATTTCTCTACAAAAAGTAATGATATCTCATCAAAAACATAAAATATGTGAAGTGAGAGCCAACTTCAATATTAGGAAATATGCCTTGCTTGTTGACTTCAACGACAAAAGATGTGAGATCTAAATGGGTGCCAAGTTTAACGGTCAGTCCTGAAAATTTAGTACATAAAATGTTTTATAACAACTTAAAATATAATTTCTTCTTATAACTTAGGATAATATATTGAAGCCTAAGGTCTGACTTGGCTAGTTTTCATATACGAATTATATATTATAGCCTTCGCAAGCTCTAAAGCCGAAGTTCTTATTGTATTCTTCCGAAAATTTGGCTTGCTGGTAGACTAGAAACTAGAGATGAACATAGAGCTCTTCCATGACTGTTTCAGTAAGTACCTAATAATAATTCGTATACAAGAACTAGCCAAGTCAGACCTTAGGCTTCAATATATTATCCTAAGTTATAAGAAGAAATTATATTTTAAGTTGTTATAAAACATTTTATGTACTAAATTTTCAGGACTGACCGTTAAACTTGGCACCCATTTAGATCTCACATCTTTTGTCGTTGAAGTCAACAAGCAAGGCATATTTCCTAATATTGAAGTTGGCTCTCACTTCACATATTTTATGTTTTTGATGAGATTTATTATTCACGAAAATAAAACATTATTTGAAGGTGTTTTTTCACATGGGCTCAATACAAAATTTCTTAAACATTTCATTGATCGACTATAAGAAAAATAAATAAATTTATTACGCAACCGTGAGAGCGCAACTATATAGCCAAAGGATTCTATGTAGGTATACGGAAGTGCGACGTGACGTCACCAGATTTTCTTCGGAGGCCGTACTTTAACGATTAATATCTCAGTCATTTTTGAAGATAGGAAAAAAATAAAAACAGATTCTTTTTTCTCGAGTTACATATATTTTAGATATGCTGATAACAAAAATCATTGGTGTGACTCATTATTGGTTAGCTGGATTTTAAAATCGTTAGATTGCAACACTTAGAGCTCTTGACAACACTATTGTTGACGTTCCGTTTCGCTAATTTTAATATGTACATTATTGTCAGATACAGCACAAAAACAATTTGACAACAAACAATGATTTGAAATACATTCTATTTAAATTAATATTGTATTGTATGTAAAATATATCTTGATTTTTGTTACTAAACGCGAGACTTTTCTTAAAAATATAAAATCTGGCGACAAATACAAAGAAGCGTGATACGGAACGCACTATCTGTCAATCTGTTCGTCTGTTAAGCGCCCCACAGATGGTCAGTTCGCCTGTCGGCAACGGCCTGTGAGTTTGCCGCAATGATGGCCCATCACGGTCGGCCAACTTGATCGGCCATCCTGTACTGGGGGCTTAAAAGGTTTAGAACTGACGGCTAAGGCGCAGGTATAGTTTGTGGCCGCTGGGGGTCGGGGCCAATCTTGACACTTATCGGCCGGACAGAAACTACCGATTAGTACTAAAACTGACGGCTATCAACTGCTAGTGTGTGGCCTCAAAGTCAGATTTCGATTATTGCCGACAGGCAATGACCGGTCTAGTGTGTGGTCGATGGAGGTCTCGTATCGTACGTCAGACGGCCGATCCGGTCTTGACCGACAGGCGACCTGACCGTCTGTGGGCTCCTTTAAGGAGTCAGGTCGCCTGTCGTATGGAGTTTGCCAAACTCGGTATGAGTATGGTATTAAAAACTCGTGGAATACTATTAAAAAACTCGCCAAGGCTCGTTTTTTAAACTCCCACTCGTGTTTTAAAACCCCTCATTAAGCGACAGTCACATAAACTACTATTAATTGCTCTGTCAAAAACTCGCGCCAATAGATATGCTCAAAATGGCCGCCATCGGCTGTCAAAGATACCTTGGTGATATTGAAAAACTCTTTAATCCATATAAAAATTTGAAGGGATAAATAAAATAATTCATATTATTTTATTAAGGTTTAAAATATCGCTGGCCCCGGGCAATAAAGCGGTTACTGTCGGATACGACCTTTTTAATGTTATTTGATATTTGGCTTCTCTGTCCCTCAATCTATGTCTCTTAATTTTTTCAGATTTTTTTATTACTATTTGAATATATTAAGTGATATTAACAGCTTTATTGCGCGGTAAATTATCTTACGCTTGAGTATGTAACGGTGTCTTACTTTATGAAACATAAAACAAAAACCAGCGAACATCTTTACACTAGTTTTCGTAACAAAAAGTAACAATAAAACCTTTAACCGCCTTTTCCAAAATAAAAATGTATAAGAAACAAAATGTTAACGCTTAATACAAAGTAATCATCAGAAATTTTATTTTGTAAAATACTATTACGCCTTTTTTCTCGTAAATTTATTGTAGCTCTAGCGACGCTCGGTTGCGCGAGAGAGGAAAAAAGTCATTAACCAACTTCAATTTTTACGTAATTTTCTTCATGAAAATCTTTCATATAATCTTAAAACTGACATCTATAGAAAAGTTTTAGGATATTAAGTTGAACGTATAACGTTTTTAGGTTCTAAATAACATGGACAATATGAAACATGAAATAAAACGAATCGTTTTCAAGCAAATATTCGTACGATTTTGAACGCGAAATACACAAAACAGTTGAAACCTTAAATTAATTTAGATATTTATTTTGAATATTTATATCTCGAATAATATAAAATCAATAAAATTATATTATTTTATTCACTTACTAAAATAAATTATATATTGTTTTAAATTAACGATTTTATTCTTCAGTTTTTAGTAATTTTCTGTCCAAAACTACCTTGCCATCGCCGGCCCCGGTCTAATATACCTATAATATAATAGAGATAACCCTCTAGAATAACTATTTATACCGTTTTTGCCCATTTTTGACTAAGTTCACATTTACTAGTTATGGGTAAAAATATGAAAAGTTCGTAATATGTAAATATTATGTATTAAGTGTTATGTTATCTAGTTATAAAATTGCATATGAAGTAATTTAAGATGTGTTTAGTATAATAATATAAGTTCATTCATGTAATTTATACGTGAAATTTAAATATACTCTGAAAAATTCTAGCTAATAGAAATAGAACAACACAATTTCTTTGATTTAAAGGCGATGATGGACAAAAGATACTGGTTACGTGTAGACCAAACTAATTTAAAAGTTATGTGGGCAAGGATTCACAAAATTAAAGTTACTTAAAATTACTGAAGGTCATCTAGATGTTATCTATTTCAAGTACAACTTTGACGATGAGTATGTTTCATTGAATACTGCACCAAAAACTAGATCTTCAAGAGGAAGGGGTAAAAGGACACCAACACCTGCTGTTTCATCAACTGAATTAAGAAATATTTACAGAGAGCCAATTACCTTATCAAAATCGCTTTATGATGGATTGATGAGTCTCTGCAAAATTGAAGCAATCCCGAAACATCTATCACTTATTTTATAATAATTTGCAGTGTGTTGGGGACTCAGTACTTCACAGTAAAGAAAAGAGTTTGTTTGGTTGAACGCGCTAATCTTAAGAACTACTGGACCGATTTAGAAAATTCTTTGACCATTAGAAAGCTACACTCTTCCCGAGTAAAATAAGCTTTATTTTATCCCGATATTCCCACGGGTACAGGTATCACGAGGGTAAAACCGCGAGGATCCGCTAGTTCTTACATAAGTGTTCTAAATTAAATTATTTACGTTCATAAATTAAGGTTAGGCCAAGAAAGCTATAATTTTAGGTAAGTAAGGACTCTAAATAAAATTTTAAATGTGTACATGAATGTGGTAGTTTGTTTGAACTATTTATATTCTCTACTATACAGGGTGTACAAAAAAATGGGTTAGCTGCTTTAGAGGGCCAGTATATCCCATATACCATACCTATAGTGTCACAATCTTTTGTACACCCTATATAGTAGAGTATATAACAATTCCGACAATTAACACGTTTATATTAACATTTAAAGTTTTATTTAAAGCCAATTATAGAATGTTGATTAATTCTTCTGATTTAAAATGCATTTATACCAATCAGTACAATTATTTTAATCAAATCATGCTTCCAGAGCTAGTATTTAACTAGTAAATAAATTTAGTACTAGTAATATTGCTAAAATAACAATAATAATAGTAAAATACTGTCTAAAATAGGAAAAAATAAAAATATATTCTATTTTCTAGTCAGTTTGTAATAACAGTTACATAAAAAAGTGATGCACTAATAGGATGCCGAGACAGCGTTTAGTAGATGATACATCTAAGATAATGTAACAAAATATCCCTTGAAACGGTGGTAATAGGCTGATACGCTCGAGATTCGAAGTGGAAATTGCGTTGTATTCTATACTTACATGCCGGAATATTACTGGAAGGTCTCTTAATAAAGTTGTTAAATGATGTTGCAGTTAGAACGGCATCGTAAATAATTTGTATTATACATTTTTATCCTTATCTACTATATTATTTATGATATATATAAAATTTGAAAAGGGTTTAATAGGTAAAAAAATACCTTTTAATTGAGATATTGAACGCCTATTTCGAATAACTGTACGCTTAATTATAAATAAATTAGCTTCTTTTGCTTCCCATGTAAAATTAGGTTTTTGAGATAACCGCTTTATTGCCCGGGGCCAGCGATATGCTCTTTCTATTTACATTTAAATACCCGTGGTTAATGATGATAGGAATAATATACCAATATTAATAATGTCCTTTATTAGTAATGGTAAATAATAGGTCTTTACCTATGAAATTGCCGTTTTGTATGGAGATTTCTGTAATTATTATTTTTTCCATACTAACGTTTTTGTTATTATTTAACGACTAATATTATGTAAATTTACAAAATTTTACACACGTATTTATGGACATTTTAACTACTAAATGACACATTCGTTAAGAGAAAAAAATTTTTTTTTCACTAAGTTACAACTAATAAAGTACGAAATTCTGGAAACAAAAATAGTCGTAACTTTCGGAATAAGTTTTTTCTATGTAAATAATCAAATATCGTGGTTATTAAATTATCAAAAGTTGCTCGATACGGTCTTAATGTAACGCAATATTAAAGAAATTATATATTTCTAATATTATAAAAGTTGTTAAGTTATATGTACAAAAGAAAAAAAACGGCAATTTCATATGTAAAGACCTATTATGATAATACCTATCATATTTTTTTGCATGCATTAACAATGTTGGCTGTCTACATTTGTGTCAACTGAACTATAAATAAGTACACGTTAAAATAATATATTGTATTTCAAAAAAAGGTGCCTTATTCCGTAAGAAATAGAATCGTTTTTAATTTAATGTTGAACATTTCTCATAAAACTCAATAAAAAGCCGAGAGCATTAGTGAAATGAGTGATGAAGTACTTAAAGAGAAAAAGGCTGAAAAGTTAATATTCCCCGATCACTTAACACCCTCTTCGACAGTTTGAGTTGGTCGTCTTGCAGACTCAACACCCTAATGATTTTTTTAAACAAAACGGTAATATTATTTAAGGTTTTACTTTTTTGCATTCACAATGCAATTTTATTGAAAATTTTTAAATAAAGTATTTAGAAAAACGACTCCGTAGCTCAGTGGTTAGAGCAGTCGCCCGGATAGCAAAAGGTCTTGGATCCAAGTCTCATCGGAGCTGGTTGTGAGACGGGTCACATGAATACCTACTTTATTTTAATTTTTTCAAAACGGTAATGCTTTGCTAAGTGCATATTTTAAATGCGAAAGTATTTAGGTATATATTTGTTTGAATATTTGTAGCTCTAATCTGGATGAGGCACATAGATAGACTGTGACCTAGAATAGCATAATATTTTACTTTTTATCTCGGGAATATCTAATTGTTGCTACGGGAAAACTTCTTCTAGCGCCACGCAGGCAAAGCCAAGAGCGGAAAGCTAGTATACTATAATTCTTCAAATGCTACGAGTTGTTTGACTTAAAAATAAACAATGTGAAAACATGCGGTCAAAGTAAAATGTAGCTCTCGAATCAGAGTGACTTCTCAAATTGAATGAAAAACAGTAGCCCTCTAGCCTCTATTCTTATAACAATAGCTAATTATTAAATGAATGTCAAACATTTATTTAGTGAATTTTATCGCCTTGCAATAAAGTCCTTATTTTGACGTTTGACATTAATTCAATCTATTGCCTATGCAATTTCATTCAAGAGTAGGGGTAGGTCGAAGCGTCGCCCAACGAATTGAACAAGTAACTTGGAACCTTGATATCCTCAAATATTGACTGAGCGAGACACTCGACAAAAGGTATTTCGGGAAAAATTAACGCGGCGCTCCCTCCGGGCCTTTTTCTAATTTCGACGATGAATCGGGAAAATTCTTATCGAACTCATTTCGCTATTTTCTTTAAATATTCATTAAGTGAACTTTCTGATCGGCTGCGTCTCGATCATGGCGTCCGTGTTACGATTATCGATTCGTTTCTTTGTTATCGGAGGTGGCATCGGGCTGGTCCATTCGTATGGAGATGAAGGTGGGAATAGGTTTGGAATCGCGTCGTGAGTGCCGGCAGGGTGCGGTCAAGAGAAGAGCGGGAGCCACGGGAATAACTTCGTCATGAGATTTTTAAAAAATTGCATGCGATCACTTAATAAAAAAATAAGATTCAGCAAAAGCAAAAATACTGAAATGATAGTAAAGTAATAACTTATCAAGTCTGCCTAGAAGCTCTTCCATGACCTTATACATTGTTAGGGAGATGACGTTGCACGCAGTGTATACCTCCTCATTTTGATTAATACCTATTACTTTTTAAGGACAAAGAAATTTTCTGTTTTCGCTTCTTCTTCTCGTGTCAACGGTAGATATCTGGTATTATTTTAGATCAGGTTTCTCCAGTAGTACGCGACATCAACCCCTTTTTGGCAGGCTTGACAAATGTCTACATTACCTACATGAGCTCATACCTTCCCCTTTTTACCACCGAACATCCAGACGCACTACAGGCTACCACCCCTATTTGGTTTCTACTCCAAGATCCTGGACTAAACGCTTCTCAACTTCGTATAATTCATGCGGACCGCAAAAGAGTGGAACGCCCTCCCTGCGTCAGTGTTTTCCGAAACATACAATCCGAATGTTTTCAAGATTAGAGTGCTGAAGCATCTTCTGGGTAAGCTAGCTCCATCGTAGATGTAATCTTGCTTCTCGAGTAAGATAGGTATCAAGAGCGAACCCATCATCACCATCATCATGTCAGCCGAACAACGCCCACTGCTGGGCATGGCTTCCCCCAAGGATCTCCACAACGATCGGTCCTGCGCTACCCGCATCCAGCGGCTTGTAGTGTAGTGCCGGCACATAAAAAGAATAGCACTACCCCCCTCTCTTCCCGTGTGTGTTGTAAGAGGCGACAGAGGGAAAACTGCCATCAAGATATGGGCAGCAGCGTCTCCATGTAACAGAAGGCCATACTGCGATTGCCAACCCGCCTGCCAAGCGTGACGATTATGGCAAAACCCCACAAAATGGCTACACACCTAAAGAGCGAACCCATAGTTATTTAAATTTTTACTTTTTTGCATTCACAATGCAATTTTTTATTTGAAAAATGGAAAATGAAGTATTTTTAGAAAAAATCGACCGGTCTAACAACTAATTCGCGACTCCGTAGCTCAGTGGTTAGAGCAGTTGCCCGAAAAGCGAAAGGTCATGGGTTCGAGTCCCATCGGAGTTGTGAGACGGGTCGATGTTTCTAAAAATACTTTATTTTCCATTTTTGAACCCATAGTTAATAAAAAACTTGTTGGTTGTTTTTCTGTTTACGGTTTACGCTGATAACCGCCACACGCTACGCTCGGAACTCCACCCCACAGTGACGTAACGGCAGCATGACGTGGGTCGTACCTGCGGCGGATGTAGGACCATTGTGCGGGTTCGAGCCCCGGCCGAGCCATATTGAACGAGCCCATTGACCGCTGTCGGATGTCGATCGGGAGATCATCACAAGCAGGCGGTGCCGACGACTTATCGACGAGCCAAATATTAGATTGCGGTTGACGATTGCCATTCAATGTTCTAGCGATTGAATACATAACACGATAAGATTTTCTTCGTTTATTTATTAACTTGGTTACTATGCAGAGAATACTTTGTACACCGCAGCCGCCTCGAAATTATAGTAGTGCCTAGGCATGAAACAAATCATGAAACACGTCCTGTGATTAATCATTATTGTGATTTATGCAATCATAAGTCAAACCTGCTACTTACTTTCACATAGTCTGATACAAAGCATATTATAATTTTCATTGGAAATCATCCCCAATTTAATTCAATTAATTCTTTATTTTAACTAATTTATATTAACAATAATAAGTAGCTAATTTTAACATACACTACTTCTTCGCTGGTGTGATATTAAATAACATAACCACCTATAAAAAAATAATTGCAAATACGAATATAAAAGCATTCCAACTTACCAACTCTTCAGTTTTTGTTATACTTAGATATCTTGAAAATAGATATTAACGCCAATAAGGCTCAAGTTTCCGACGTTTATTCCGCAGTCCTAATACGGCGAATATAAAGGAAACTAATGAAAACGATCACCAACGAGTTGGTCTTTTGAATGACGTAAACCCTATTCATTTCAACCCTCCGTCGTGGGGGATATTCTTCCCCGAAGACAATGTGGGCCCGCGTGCGATAAAGGGTCCATTAGACCTGTTTGTGTTGTAAACGATACAGGTGGCTTGTTATTAATTAATTAATGGCCGCGAGCGGCTTTGTTGCCCGCTCTTTGTGACAATCGCAAAGTTTAGGCTGACGGTTCATCGTTGTTAGTTGCCTTAGAAGTTTATATTGGGTAAAGAAAAACTATTGACCGAAATATACCAACATTTTCTTTGTAGCAACTTTTAAGAGGGGGTATAAAGGTAAATCGCCAGTTTGATTCTTACAATACAAATTAAACCACAAATTATTTGGAAAAAAGTTTATAGTTATTAACAACATACTTAAAAGGGACTGGACTAAATGAAAACATAAAATAATAACATTTTGTCGATAAAAAAATCACAATATCTGGTCTAGTTTTCAACTATTTATTTATTCATTGGAAAACCAACTGCTATTAATCAATTTATTTTCATTATGTCGCATTATACTGAGCCAATATTTTAATACATAATATCAAACTATATTATCTAGCGACCCTTTTAACGATTTGCAAAAATAATGTTTATTTTACGAGTAATTCAAACAGAACTAATTTCGGCGTTCACTATGCGCAGAACGCTATCACCTGACGCAAGGTGACCGGCATGCGAGGAACGAGAGAAGGGACAGTGAAGCGCGCGCTTAAGGCGAGGATTCCCGACCGAAATAGGCACGCTAACGCTTGCTCGGCCGCGCTCGATACACTTCACGCGGACGCAGCGGCAGCCGGCAGTGAACTGTGAACCGCGAATCGAAAATCACTTAAAATTTAATTAAAAAATAACTAATAAAAAATTTAAAATAATGACGGCCGGAATCCCTCGGCTAATCAAAGACAATCATTTTCGTATATTTTTCATTAACTAAAACCAAGTATACTGCAAGTAATACGATATTTGGATTACGATTAGACGGATGTTTGGGATTTTATTTGACACAGTAAAATATCACCAATCAAAAAAAAAACTGCCGGAAGCACTAGATAAATAACTGTAAAATAACATATATTTTTTCCAAGTTTTAAGTACTTGTGATTTGCGAGTAATCCATAATTTAAAATACCCTATTTTGGGGAATCGGCGCCTTAAATGTAGGTTTATACCCCCTCTTTAAGGCCCGTGGTATCGCCAACGACCTTGGGCATAGAAACGTGGCCTAATTTTCACGCCCCGCTACCCGCACCAAAACAGCAACATCTTTTGATCATGAACAACTTTTACTATGAGGCCAACTCTGCAACTTCACAAAAAAAATCTGCTGTTCCATACATTCTGGTCGGGTAGTATTAACAAATTGTATGAAACAGCTGATTTTTTTGTTGAGTTGCAGAGTTGGCCCCATAGTAAAAGTTGTTCATATTCATGAGCACAATCACCACCTAAGAGGTATTGCACTTATAGAAAAACACCCTGTAAATTCATCCTGGATTCATCAGTAGGCTAATTTATGAGTTTTAGGGCCTCAAAAATGATCGTTTCACGACTCCATGCGCCTTAATTGCCGTTGTGTTGCAACTACCTGCCACTTGTAAAGTTTAATCACATTATTGTATTGCTTACTCTTGGTTTCATTGAAATATTTTTTATTTAAAAGTTTAATCAAATTCAAATTAATGAGCAACAAAATGCTTTAGTACTAAACTAGCGGCCGCCCGCGGTTTCACCCGCGTGGTTCCCGTTCCCGTGGGAATATCGGGATAAAAAGTACATATAAACCTTCCTCTTGAATCACTCTATCTATTAAAAAAAAACGCATCAAAATCCGTTGCGTAGTTTCAAAGATTTAAGCATACAAAGGGACATAGGGACAGAGAAAGCGACTTTGTTTTATACTATGTAGTGAAGTACTACTAAGGGGTGATTGTATATTATGATAGAACCCCTCTTTCAAGAACTTTAAACAAAAACGTAATCTTATCTCTGAGGATTTGGGCAATTGATCGGCTTCAATTAATCGAGTTGTCTGGATGGGCCGTAGGACAATCATCCGTCTTCGTATACGCGATCTGTTCTGCGGACGTGCGCGACGGATATCTGATCTAAATTACCGATAAACATCTATCTTGACTTTGTAACGGGCGATAAGTGAGGTTATATTTAAGGGAACATAGTAAAAATAAGGATAAGTTTTTATATTTAACGTTATAACGTAACGTTAACTCACTATTAAGTTTTACAAACTGTGAACTCATGTATGTCCTCATGTGATGGAAATCGTATGTGGCAAACCACAGCCGTCTCTATCGTCTTCTACCGATAGAGATGGCTGTGGGCAAACTAATACGGCGTTTCTGAAATTGAAGTTTCTAATTATTATTATTATACTAAAAATATTTTTTGTTTTGGATGTATAGGTTGTCGTTTTTTTTTTCTTGCTTTAATAAGTCTAAATTATAATAAAATTGCTTAATTGCGGCAAGCCGAGCATGTTGAATACACAAAGCTACCTTTTAAGGCATAATCAGACGACGGACTGTCCTCCGGGTACTTTTTTGTCCATCGATATAGATCTTTTATAAATTGTATCGAATAACGCACACGAAGAACTAAAAGTACCGCGGACAAAAAGTCCGCGAAATTACCGCGGACACCGAGAGACTGGACTGGACAAAAAATCGCGGTAGTCCGCGAAAAAAATAGAACGAACGTAACTAGGCGCAACAACGCACATAACGAACTTTAGTCTGCATTAAGCGCTCGATAGTGAAGTACGTTTCCGGGCAACAAATGACCGCACACCGTATGCGTTGAGTCCGCGACAAGTCCTCGGAGGACATATTTTGGACGTACAGGGACTTTTTGTCCGCCGGGGACAAAAGTCCCTCGTCTGATTATGCCTTTAGTATTTTGGTATTGAGTTTAGGCATCATCAAGCAGCGAATCGCATGAAATAGGTTATGAGCACCTATAGGTTTTGTCTGGAAACCGCAGAAACCGCAGAAGCATACACAACACAAATTGTACGGATGTCGTTATCAGGTAGCTAGGGGTTAATTACGAAAGTTGTCGTCGGCTGCGTTCGTTTGCGGTATATTAATTTTGTCGGGCACGTCCGCGTAACGAGGCCGATAGGCTTCGCGGTGATACCCTGCTTCCGACGACGTGAGCGCAATGTTGGGTGCCATTTGGGATTGTGTAGCCTTCGTGGATATGGATAATTATGTCGTAGGCTAGGTACTTTATTTTTATTAGTTCTGTAAGAAATTGTGTTAGTCATTTGTAATGGGAAAGATAAAGTACGGTTGCCTGCTTAAAACCAAGATAAAACATTAACAAAAAAGCTTAAAAGCCAAATGAACAACAGTTTTCTTAACACAACCTGGGTGCCTACCATCAACTTTAAGACAGCGATTCAAAAATAGCGCGATGCAGAATAGGTTCCTAAAATGAATTGCTTTCTTTCGTACTATGACCTTCTTAAAACTGGATCGCAAATGAATTGCTAAATGTGAATGACCGAACGATTTGTGTCCTTATTTCTTCTACCCGTCTCTTTCACTCGATTCTGCCATGCCCGGAGAGTGAAAGGGACGGGTATAACCTGCAGATGTCATGTTAGCTTGGCCGAGTTATAAGTCAAATAAGAGTTGATGACAGCTCAGCGGCTGTGAAATGTCATTGAATGATCACTGAATCGCTGTCATTGATATTAAGCTGTCGTGGTACGAATAAGCGAAGCAGTTCAGTTTAGGTCCTAAACAAAACCGCAATAAGAGTTGATGGTAGGCACCCTGAGCAAAAGTTGTAAAATAACAACAAACGTACAATACAGCGAACAAACAAAAAATATACAAATTAATTTACGAGACTTTGAAGGTTTTGTTCATTTACAAGTCAAACGAAATCAAATGATCATTTATTTGCTAGACCATGGTAAATTCATATGGTGCCTTATATTAATAGTCCGACATGACCTGTCGACGTTGTCGACGTGCAAATATTTCATTTACAAAAGTAATTTGCCTTTACTTGGGTAGCAATCGAAATATTTTTAGAGAGATTTAAAGATCACTCACTAGATATTACAGATCTTATTAGAAAGCTCAAGCTCGCATAGCGAGCAATGTAAGACTTGGCAATCGAATTTAAAACTAAACCAACTGACATAAGGCTTAAGGATTGCTTAGATAAAGTGACAGTGGTTGAGACACATAGTACGTAGAACCGATGGCCGCTGGGTGGAATGGTTCTGGAATGGTAACCGCATTTCGAACGTCGTTCCGTGAGAAGGTCCCTCTTCTGAAAAGGGCGACAATTTGGTAAAAGCTACGGTAGCATAGAAACGATAGCTATATGATGGAGATCGTTGGGGTAGCCCTATGCCCAGCAGTGGATGTCGTACGGATGATGATGACGATCTAAACATCTTTTGTTTTGTTTCAGGCAAGCGTCGCGTGATGGCGCATGGAGTGCGCGCGGACGGCGTGGTGCGCAGCGCTGGTGCTCGCGGCGCTGGCGGCGGCCGGCCCGCGCTACAGCTCACGCATCGTGCACACACACGCTGGTGAGTTAGGATTCAAGGCTTTAGCACACCAAACGCGGGTCAGAAGCAGAGCAGCTCAATAGCAGCGCGGGAGTCGGCAGTAGTCGGCACACTGAACGCAGCAGCAGTTTCAAAGCAGTTGCTTGCAACGCGGGCCCGCGTTCAAACCGCGTTCAGTGTGACGGGTTAGGCAGGCAGTTGGCATAATACAACTCTCGTCAACTGCTTTCGACGCACTGCGCTGCACTGCGAACGCCCTGCCTCGGTGTGTCATGCTAACTTGGCCACCATAGTTATACAACAGCGCGGGCCCGCGCTCAAACTCCCACGCCGCCGCCGCCGGTTTGTAGCCCGGCAGTTGCAGTGCACCGGCGTTCAAATTTAGTGTGACGTAGTTCATAGAGTTTCTTGAATTACAACTTGCGTGAGCCCGCATTCAAACAGCGCTGCTTCTGTCCCACGTTTGGTGTGCTCAAGCCTTCATTTCAGCGCCAGACAGCGGCTTTTTAAGACAAATATCAAAAAGCATTTTGAGTCGTATCTACGCAAGACTAGAATGTTCATAATCATTTGAAGGCAAAGGACAATATAGCGCTGCGAGTATGCGTGAACCCTCTAGCAAAACAGCTGCCACGTGGAGACCCACTCCACCGCGATTACTTACTTTCTCTCACCACTAAGCACCGCTGCTTTTCCAGTGGGAGTTGACTTTAAGCGCTTATCCAGAAAGAGCGAATTCGCCACGATTTTAACTGCGATTTTGATTACATCACTGTCTATGTGGCAGCTTAGACGCAGACTGTCAATACATAGCCGACGAAGTTTTTGTCAAAACGCGCCTAACTCACGCGTGTTTCTGGACAGGGTCTAAGTGTGCATAATACATCGCTCGGGGGGTAGCACGTACTTTTCATAGACTCTGCTAGCAGTCACGGTACTGACAGAGATTGGTTTTTCTATTTTGCGCTTATGTTAAGTTTCTGTCCAGGTTATCCGTTTGGGCTGCGCCCCGCATGCGAAAGATATCATTATATGGGCCGTACCTTACGTGTATCTACGTTCCGAAAGTAGCTTATTAAGGCCTCACGGTTAGCTGTGAAACCAAGACTATCTATAAAATTACCCTGGACAGCTTTCCGCCCGCGACTTCGCACGCGTGGCCTACACAACGTTATCCTGCGGGAATTTGATATTTTTCCGGGGATAAAAAGTACTGTAGCCTCTCTAGGCTGCAAAGTTTCTATGTCCCAAATTTCAGCAAAATCCGTTCAGCTGTTTTGACGTGATTGAAAAACAAACATCCAAACATCTATAATTTCACATTTATAATATTAACTAGCGGATCCTCGCGGTTTTACTCGCGTAGTACCCGTTCCCGTGGGAATATCGGGTTAAATTATAGCCTATGTCATTTGGGATGAATGTAGCTTTCTAAGGGTCAAAGAATTTTCTAAATCGGTCCAGTAGTTTCGGAAACAAACAAACAAACAAATCTTTCCTCTTTATAATATTAGTATAGAAGTATAGATATAGATAATACCTATATAGTGGGTTTGGAATTTCAATCAACTCGTATGTTGTTTCTAGTCGATAACAGTGAGGCAGTAAACAAAACTTATCTAAAATACAAATTTCCGCCTATTTAATGCGACCAACCAACCCTGCAACTTTTTGAGTATTCCGTCAAAAATCGGGCAACCGCAACCGCAGCTTGGCAAACCATAATCCAACCCTTTGTTGTGCGTGAGCCCTCAGGTACTACCTAATGCCGGGTCGATCCAATCAGACCCGGAATGGATGTCGTCGCATTTTGTTAACCGGATACCGGGTCGGATGTACCCCGGGTCAAATGTACCCCGGCCAATCGAGCCCGGATCAAATTAATTATTGTCCTGGTATACACGGATGGTTTAGAGATCAGGTTATGTTATTTAATTGCATTGTATTAGGAGATGGGTCCGAAATTAATTACCATTTTGGTATGTGCGGTGTAACCACGATAGGTAGATTTGCGTTGAATTTGTATCTAATTACGATAGGATTTGGGTGAGAGCTGTATTGTTAAAACTAATCATGTTTTCATCAAAATGCTGTTTGAAAGACTATTTTATTGCGGTTTCTTTATAAGATGAAAGCATAAGTTTTAAATCATGATTGCGCAAGTCTCTGTACTGGGTGCGTCCATCAACTCTTATTGCGGATTTGTTTAGGACCTAAACTGATCTGCTTCGCTTATTCGTACCACGACAGCCTAATTGCGATCGAGATTCTATTGCGTCAATAACAAGCGATTCAGCGACATTTCACAGCCACTTAGGTTTCATGAACTCTCATTTGACTTAAAACTCGGTCGAGCTAACATGACACCTGCAGGTTAAGCCCTTCTCTCTCCGGACATGCCAGAATCAAGCAAAAGAGGCGGGTAGAAGAAATAAGTACACAAATCGTTCGTTCATCCACATTCAGCAATTCTTTTGCGATTCAGTTTTTAGAAGGTCATGGTAAGAAATAAAGATAGATAGATAGATAGAGAAAGCACTAAAATCAGTGCAGTAAGTAAGTACTGAAATTCATTACTGCAGTGATTTTCAAATTTAGAATGTTTACCTCGGAAAAGTGCCACGTACTGCATTCTTTTCTCAAATATAATATTAACATTTCAGAGCATAAGTGTGAAAACAATTTATCTATCTATCTATCTATCTTTATTTCTTACCATGACCTTCTAAAAACTGAATCGCAAAAGAATTGCTGAATGTGGATGAACGAACGATTTGTGTACTTATTTCTTCTACCTTCTAATTCTACATTCTAAATTTGAAAATCACTGCAGTAATGAATTTCAGTACTTACTTACTGCACTAAAATCAGTGCAGTAAGTAAGTACTGAAATTCATTACTGCAGTGATTTTCAAATTTAGAATGTTTACCTCGGAAAAGGTATTATTACCAAATTTTTTTCTTTATTTTTTCTTTCGTTATTCCTGTGTATAAAAACAGAAAAAGCAAAGGGACATTTGCACCATACAGCCACATTATTATTATTATTATATAGGTAATTATTATATCATAATTAGGTTAACTTTTTTTTAAATACGGTGCGCACAGAGTATATTACTTCGTATTGTACCAAAAGCGCTATGTACCCTTAGCACGAACATCAATCGAAAAAACAAAATGAGATTTATCATAGACAAAATATCCTTTACAAGTAATTTTGTATGGGAAATATGTACAGCGCCATCTACCACCCAGAAGCGGGTATTGAAGTTGCGCATTTTAGTAGCATAGTATCAATAGGCTGTATGACCGTTCCACTTGGCCTCACAAACCAATATTAAAAAAACGGCGGGAATGATTTTCAGCGGTTGATTTCAGATTTGATATCAATACAGTTTATTTATATTGTGTAATAAATTATCAAAATGAGTTCTGCCAATGAAACACTTACAGACATTGTATGTACCTACTCCACCAAATTTGAGAGCAGAAGCAAAATGAATAACAGAAAACTTACTGCCAGCAAAATCAAAAGAAAGATATATGAAAACCTAGGATCTGATTTGGAAAAGTGAAAAAAAGCGCATACGTTTTCAGAATCTGTGTTGTTGGCGTATTTTAATGATACCTACATCATTAAAATAATATTATTATGGGCGATTTATTCATAAGTGTGCCCGGGAAAACAATAACATTTACATTTGTGTGATATAAATTTTAATAAATATTATTTAGTTAAACAGTATTTTTTTTATTTCCTCGCATTTCTTGAGAAAAGCACTATACAAGCCTTGTACGGTAAGCAAATTACCTTGCCTCGAATGATTAAAGCCCTCGCCTGCGGCTCGTGCTTCAAACCATCCTCGACAATGTAATTTCTTACTTACCTGTCCTCGGCTGTAATGTACTATTATTTCCATCACATACAACACACAGATTATAAAAACTGAACTGTGTGCCGCATCGAGACAGAAAAAGGCAAAAACTCAGTGATACCTTTGCTTTGAGTTAAAGCAAAGCACTGATGATTTTCAGTTTTTAAAGCAATTCATTTCCTAAAATGGACCTATTCTGGAACGCACCAGTTTTTAAACGCTTTCTTATTCGATGGTAGGCACCCAGTCAAGATATTGAAATAAAGGCTAGATTAAAACTTATTTATCTTGAAGTCGTTTCAGTAACAATTTATAAAAAATCAATTCTTTTTAGGGTTCCGTAGCCGAATGGCAAAAAACGGAACCCTTATAGATTCGTCATGTCTGTCTGTCTGTCTGTCCGTCCGTCCGTATGTCACAGCCACTTTATTCCAAAACTATTAGGAATACACAGTTGAAACTTGATAGATAGATGTATTCGTATTCGTATTCGTATGTGTATAGATAGATGATATATTAAAAAAGTCTTGAATGGGTGGTAGGAAAATATTGACGATTCATAAGTACATATTTATTATGTCTAAGTGAATAAAGAATATTTTTATCTTTATCTTATCTTTATCTTATTCTATGAACCGCTTTAAGATTTTAATACTAAAATTAAAAAAAAATAGTAAAATAGTAAAAAAAATAATAATAGGAACTGAAACTTAAAAATATTTTTTAATTAAACATATCCGTGTGAGGTGTCTATAGATAGGTCTTTAAAAATGACATAAAGGTTTCTACAACAACTTTTTCTGAAAGTCAATATTTTGAAAGATAGAGCCTTCCAAAGTGGTAAAATGTGGGTACGGAACCCTTCATGGGCGAGTCCAACTCGCACTCCGCAGCCGATTATTCGTATTTCCTTAGACCCATTTTAGAACATTGCTCGCAAATCTGAAGACACAGTTTTAATTATAACGTGTGCTAAAACTTTGTGAAAACCGTTTACAATGTCGTTAACATAAACTATTTGAAAGCTCGTAGGTCGTAAGTACTAACTCTCGTGTGTACTATGTTGTAGGAGCACAAATCGTCGTGTGGTTTCAACAACCGACATAGTTGCAGCGAGTTGCCCCACCCAACGAGTTGCCACATCGTCTCGCCTTAATCTCGACTTGTTTCGCGTATTTGCCAGTAATTAATTTCGAGAAGAGCCCCATTCACTCGGCTTCAATTAGCGGAATAGTTGACGCATAATTAACCGTGTTTGATAAATGGCTTTAATTAATAATACAAACTTTTCACGCCGCCCTGACGGTTCGTAATTACTCCAATAAACATTTGCCAATTTCATGTTTGTGCTACCAATGTGTTTGTTTTAGAATTGTCAGTGTAAATAGGATGTATGCTCATACTAATGTGTGATGTAAATTGCTCCGCCAAAAGACATATTTTTTGCCAAAACTATGGTTTAAAAAAGTGGTTGACAGAAATTCATTTATCATTTTCTTCGTTATTTAACGTAGTACCTAAATATAAAACAGATTTTCCTGTGCAAACAGTAAGAAACAAGGTTCTGGGATCAAAATGTAAACAGACTGAGACGGCCTGTAAGCCAGGCCTAACACGGATACCTGCCTTGAGAGTAACGCCGTAATCTTATCAAATATTTATTACAATCTGCGCGCACTAGATTTATCTTTATTCTTACGAAACCTTTTTAAGGTTACGTCTCTTGTGTTAAAGTAGCAGAGATAGGTCGGTATCGATTTTTCTTTGCTACCTTTTTGTTAAGAATTCTTTTCTGTTGCCTCAGATTAACGGTTCTAACGAAAGTGTTTTCATTCAACTTCGGTTTTAGTAAAAATCTTATTGAGTCAATATAAAATGAATATATTTTTGAGCTGGATTAAAATACGTCAGATCATAAACGGATACTATTTTGTTTTTAGAGTATCTTTAGTAAGTTTCTAAAAGGTTTTTTAGACGTCTAGCCAATATAATATGGATGGTTAGGAAAAGCACCAAAAGTACTTCTTTGAATTAATATGATATAAATATTGAAAGATTGGCAACTTATTCAAACGTTTTTATGAAGCAGTTTTATTTTCATCTCAGTGAATTTTGAATAATGTATAAAGTGCATAAATTATACTTACTTAACTACTTAGTTCGCTGGCTCAGCGACCTGAAGTGGATCTTGGCCTCCGACAACAAAGTGCGCTATTCTCTCCTGTTTTGTGCCAGGTTGGACCAGTTGGGCACGTCAAGCTCTTTCAGATCCTTGGCGACTTCGTCTTTCCAGCAATACCTCGGGCGATCCACCGGGCGACGTCCAGTTGGTTGCCCAAGATATGCTCTTCTTGCAGATCTTTTTCTATTTATTTATGAACAACCAACAGGGCATACACAAAAAACTTGTGTGGGGTGTGCCTCGCTCTATACCTTAGTGCCAGATAAAGAAAGCGCTGTTGTTATGTTTAATTAAACCTAAACTATTCCCACCAGGAGCGATCCGCGGCATCATCGTGGAGCCTGCATCGCGCCGCCTAGAGCCGGTGGAGGCATTCTGGGGGGTCCCATACGCGGGCCAGCCGCCACGGCTGGGGCCCCCGCCGCCGCCCCCCGCCTGGACGGGCACGCGCCTCGCCGACGCCTTCGCGCCAGTCTGCCCTCAGAAGTACCCCGACATATCCAACAAGTAAGTCCAACACATGAGTGCCACATCATCGTGGAGCCAGCATCGCGCCGCCTAGAGCCGGTGGAGGCGTTCTGGGGGGTCCCGTACACGGGCCAGCCGCCGCGGCTGGGCCCCCCGCCGCCGCCCCCGCCTGGACGGGCACGCGCCTCGCCGACGCCTTCGCGCCAGTCTGCCCGCAGAAGTACCCCTACATATCCAACAAGTAAGTCCATCACTTGAGTGCCACATCATCGTGGAGTCAGCATCGCGCCGCCTGGAGCCGATGGAGGAATTATGGGGGTTGCCGTACGCTGACCATTTGATGTGGCTGTGCCCACCCACCGCCACGCCAGTAACAGATATAAGTTTGCGGTGCACACCCAACACATATAACTTGCTACATGCAGGTGATCTGTGACACCCAAGTATGGAAAGGCGGGATACAAGATGTTCCTCTTTTATCTTAGCTAATGATTTCCTTTAATTGGTCATTAGACCTTCCTTCGAACCTCATGCAATGATCCCTAAAATTCTATCTAGTTTTAGATACATCTACCTCTTATAGCAGTACATGACAATAACCCTGTTAGTATGAATCAGTTGACACTTTGAAATCATAGTTCGAGTACAAACTTTACACCCGAATTGATTCGAATGTCACTAAATTCTAGGGCTTCGTCAAAAAGAATCATGTTTGATATTGATTATTATTATTGATTGATATTGATATTATTAGGTAGTTATATTATTTTAGTAAAAATTTCACTTAAGTAAGTAGTAAATTAGGTATCACCTTTTGTGTTTCCATGTCCAAATAAATCATACGTCCATTACATTTAAATCCTTTATTAACAAACCAAAGTGTTACAATACGAACAGAGAATCCTTTTAGCTGCTCCCACACTCGTGAGAAAACACCGCAAGATTATGGGAGAGAGATAATTTATAACAGCTTCCTTAGATTAATGTCTTAGAGAAAACTGTTTACGATCTTGTATAATCCATAGCGGAGTTATGGAGTTACGCATAATGTTACACCGGAGGTGCCAAGTTTCCAAACTTCATTAAATCATTTCCTCGCGAGATAAACGTATGTTATACGTTATACGCCAGGCGGTAGGCAGCTAAATAGGCTTTGAGCAACTCCCAATTACACGATGTATAACGGCAAGAAAGGCGACCGCCGTTTCTAAAGGGCTTTTATATTTGTTTCGTGCTTTGGGTTTTTACATCAAAGTGTCCTGGACGGGTCAAGGAGGGCCCTGGGTAACTCAATTACAAGATTTATTCACCCGATTCCGTATACAGATGTTCATTTTGGGGTGGCCTAAAAGCCGGAGATGCGTCCCAATTCGGCGGATGTCGCCAATAACGAGATTTAATTAAAAGCTTATGAACGTGCTGGATGGCCTGCCGCGTGTGAGATGGATGTGATCTTTGAACTTTGATTAAATTGTTGGGAGGCTTTGCGCGGACGTATTGTTTCTTGATGGCTTTAATTTCCGGAATCGATGGCAATCCATCAAGGAACTGCTTGTTTGAGAGCACAAAAGAGATTCGGAAGTTTAATATACTTAGTTACTGGGTTTTATTACATTTCAGAAACTTACAATTCAAGAAGTTTTAATAATATCACTCTATGCGGCATTATTTGTCTGTTTCTCATTCTAATGTTTTGTTTTGATATGACTTTCATAGCTAGATTATCTGGCTGTATTGAGATACTACATATTTGTTGTATACGAACTTTAATTTGAATTCAAAGTGACATAATTTAAAACCCCGAAAAACTGACTCGACTATACAGGATGTTTGTTCAAAGATGGGACATAATTCAGTGGGGGAAAGTAACCATCAATACAAACAATTTTTACTATGGGAACAAGTGCCACATTACGAAAAAAATCAGCTGTTACATACATTTTGGCGTTAGTCGGTAGCTATTGCACTTTTGTATGAAAGAGACGATTTTTTTTCGCATTAACGCAGTTGATCCCATTGTAAAAGTTGTTTGTATTCATAGGTACTTTCACCCCCTGAAGTATGTCCCATCTTTAAACAAACTTGTAGGTATAAGATTGAGCTTATGCTAATATTACACGGTTCAACCAAATTGATTCACTTTGGTTGAAAGGCGCAGAAACACCTACAAGCGCACATTGACATTGAATGATTCACTTTTACGTTTACTTTGCTTCATCCAAATTGAAAGGCAAAAGTGAACCGTATATTACTAAAACCGTCTTCCGTACATAACAGGAGTGCTGCGCTGTCGAAGATGCCCCTCGGCATCTACAGCGAGCTGAGAGCCACAGTCCCCTTCCTTGCCAACCAGAGCGAAGACTGCCTCTACCTCAACATCTACGTGCCCGGTAGCGGTAAGACCATCATCGTTTTATTAAGATTTAACCACTGTACCCCTAGCATGTACAATTATCGTTAGGGTAATCGAATAGTAATCTATACTGTTTTTGTCAAAGCTGTCAAAGTGGTGCTTTCAAATAAATCTATTAAATTTTTGTTCTTTATACGACCGATAGGGACGCCGCTCTACGAGGCTAGCATAAGTAGCATGACGGCAACGACATAGTTTGTCGCGTTCCTTACAACCAATCGGCACGTATCGCCTTAAGTCACGCGCGCTATCTACGAGCTATCTGATTGGTCGAAAGTGCCCGCGACTCTTTCTCACTCGAGTTGCGCTTAAGTTGTGCTAGTACTAGGTTTTCATATTAAATAATACGATTACGCTAACGATAGTTTTCGTGCTAAGGGTTCTGCTGTCAAACATGTATTGAATTTTAGTTCCTTATACGACCGAAAGAGGCGCTGCTCAAGTTTTCATACAAAATAATACGATTACGATAACCGTTACTATAACGACAGTTTTTTTTGTGCTAGGGTTACAATACACAAGATCAAGGTTAGAAGGACCATGTTATGCATTTTGTTTGAATCGTGTATCGAGAACAAACTTAATGCTTGACATCTTGAAAAAATTCCAAATCTTCCACATGTAGGTAAAAGGTAAAGGTGTCCCTGGACCAGTGTGGTACGCTCCCCTCAGAGGTGCGCTTTTCCTTTTTTCATCTGACTTGAGACGCCACTTTCGCCTCTTCATTGTTACTAATGTCAAGTTCTATAGAAAAATTTAGTTCGTCACATTTCCGCTACATGGCGAGGTCTTTTTTTCTGGTCAGGCAGTGCTATCGTGAAAAACCTGCTAAGGTAGGAGTAAAGTAAATATAGCTAAAAATAAAATGTAAGTTGGTATTTGCTGTATTGGATTTCTGAAAGCTTATTAATGCAATTAAATCATACAGTTAGAACTTGCGCTTCAAACGGGAAAGTTTACGTTAAGTCTCAGAACTAGTTACGTATGCGGCAATTTCGTCATAGCAAATAAGTCCGTATGAAAGCGAACTTAGTCTCCGTTTCTCGTAACATCATAAGATGGTTTTATTAGCGACAACTACCATCAAAAGATCGGAACTATAACATTTTTGTTTGAAACATGTTTAAAGTAATAACAGATTTTGAATAACCATTAGTGTTATGCACTTAAAAACAATTTGTAAGACAAAAATATCGTAGAATAACACAGTTTTCAAAACTTGACCACAGCAATACTTTTTTAAAGTTCTACAGAGCAATTGCCTTGACGTATAATTATTATGGAATTTAATGCGAAGTAGATCGCAATACTCTGAACATACACACACGCGTCTGTAAAAAGCTGGTCACGCGTCGGACGCTGTCACTTTATCTCATACATCTAAGTGACCACGACGCAAAAGTTCCGCATCTCGTCGGCGTCGTCCTCATCGCGACTGACGCTACCGCTTTGCAGGCGCTTAGCGGCGTACGATTGCTCCATCTTAACAAAATTGTAATGTATTGTCAGTTGACTAAGGAATGAAATTACGGCTTCGATAAACTCCTTTTCGCTTTTCGGCCATTCCCATTACCATATTCTTAGTTATATGTATGTACTCATATCTTGACTATATTACTCAGCAAATGTTGCTGTTGTTAAGGCGCGCTTAGACGAATAACTAAAATTGCGCAATTTCTGTCAATCCCCGGCAAATATGACGTCACGACAACATCAAGCAATTGAGGGCGATGGCAACATGTCAAAATGTTATACGTGATACGACCACACAATACTACGAAATATGGAGCAACATCGCTCCACTTAATTGCTCCAGATTGATTAAGGCTGAATTACAGGAAGCATTGCATACAATTTGTTGTACGTTGCTATGTGAGTTTGAACATTGCTATGTTACCTTTAACTCACATAGCAATGTACTGCAAATTGTATGTATCTAATAATTTGCCTCGTGTAAATTAGCCTTTACAGTTGCGAGGCAATTATTACCAAAGTAAGTCCGTGTACGCGCACCTTAACCGAGATATGTTGTGTGCCTTTACAAAAATATCTTGGCAACTTAGTCTTATAAATCTAAATTTTACTGAGAATAAAAATCAAACTCAAAATTGTTTTATTCAATTTAGGTTGAGATAACACTTGAACGTTAAATAAGCTACGCCATCAGTTCGCAAATCCTACGGTGGGAGGCCTTGCGATAAGAACCGGCAAGAAACTCGTCAATAGCAATCTTTTTCTCTCTGTTATATTTCATACAAAGTCATCAAATTGAAAAATTACCTTCACACATTAGTAAGGTCACTTTCCATCACAATAGAAAATATATGTATAACAGTAAATATTTTTTCAACTAAACAAGAATTTTAATCAAATAGTTTATTGGGCATACTATCTCAAAGGTTTTAGGGACCAGCCCATGTCCCGGCAAAAAATTATGGGTATGGACATGGGCTTCATATTTTGACATTTGAAGCCCATGTTTTGTCCTTATAAGGTCCAAAAAATTATGGATATGGACATGGTACAAAATATGGGCTTCAAATGTCAAATGAAGCCCATGTCCATATCCATAATTTTTTGCCGGTAGCCCCCCAGTTATTAGTGGGTACGTCGATCTTTATGTCCTGACTTGTGTTGTTTGTTGGCAGGCGCGCGCGGCGTGGAGGCGCCGTACGCCGTGGTTGTGTGGGCGGGCGGGCCGTCCCACGAGTGGGGCTCCGCCAACGCGCTGGACGGCGCCGTGCTGGCGGCGCGCGCGCACCTCCTCGTCGTCACCATCAACTATAGGCTAGGGCTACTAGGTATGTGCAGCGTTGTGTGGGCGGGCGCGCCATCCCACGAGTGGGGCTCGGCCAACGCGCTGGACGGCGCCGTGCTCGCGGCGCGCGCGCACCTCCTCGTCGTCACCATCAGCTATAGGCTAGGGCTACTAGGTATGTGCAGTTGTGTGGGCGGGCGCGCCGTCCCACGAGTGGGGCTCCGCCAACGCGCTGGACGGCGCCGTGCTCGCGGCGCGCGCGCACCTCCTCGTCGTCACCATCAACTATAGGCTAGGGCTACTAGGTATGTGCAGTTGTGTGGGCGGGCGCGCCGTCCCACGAGTGGGGCTCCGCCAACGCGTTGGACGGCGCCGTGCTCGCGGCGCGCGCGCACCTCCTCGTCGTCACCATCAACTATAGGCTAGGGCTACTAGGTATGTGCAGTTGTGTGGGCGGGCGCGCCGTCCCACGAGTGGGGCTCCGCCAACGCGTTGGACGGCGCCGTGCTCGCGGCGCGCGCGCACCTCCTCGTCGTCACCATCAACTATAGGCTAGGGCTACTAGGTATGTGCAGTTGTGTGGGCGGGCGCGCCGTCCCACGAGTGGGGCTCCGCCAACGCGTTGGACGGCGCCGTGCTCGCGGCGCGCGCGCACCTCCTCGTCGTCACCATCAACTATAGGCTAGGGCTACTAGGTATATGCAGTTGTGTGGGCGGGCGCGCCGTCCCACGAGTGGGGCTCCGCCAACGCGCTGGACGGCGCCGTGCTCGCGGCGCGCGCGCACCTCCTCGTTGTCACCATCAACTATAGGCTAGGGCTACTAGGTATATGCAGTTGTGTGGGCGGGCGCGCCGTCCCACGAGTGGGGCTCCGCCAACGCGCTGGACGGCGCCGTGCTCGCGGCGCGCGCGCACCTCCTCGTCGTCACCATCAACTATAGGCTAGGGCTACTAGGTATGTGCAGTTGTGTGAGCGGGCGCGCCGTCCCACGAGTGGGGCTCCGCCAACGCGCTGGACGGCGCCGTGCTCGCGGCGCGCGCGCACCTCCTCGTCGTCACCATCAACTATAGGCTAGGGCTACTAGGTATGTGCAGTTGTGTGAGCGGGCGCGCCGTCCCACGAGTGGGGCTCCGCCAACGCGCTGGACGGCGCCGTGCTCACGGCGCGCGCGCACCTCCTCGTCGTCACCATCAACTATAGGCTAGGGCTACTAGGTATGGTACCAGACGCAGGCGAGCATAATCACCCTTACGTTGTTGACACTCCACCTGTCCGCACTAAACGCTTCGCAGATTCGTTTCTTATGCGAACCGCTAAGGAATGGAATGCGTTGCCTGCCTATGTGTTCCCCGATAACTACAACCTTGGTATCTTCAAGGCCAGAGTGAACAGAACATCTCCTGGGCAAGCATGCAACATCTTAGACCACATCCTGTTAATTTAAGCAAGATGGTGGTCAAATGCCTGCCCAGTTTTATATTTAAAAAAATGTGCAGCATAGTTTCATCGACCTTCTACTGATAAGCCACCAGCCCTTAAGCAGGGTACTCACCGAGCTGTATAACACGTACCGTAACTGCTACTGTATCAAGTGAGTACGAAGGCACGAGCCCGCAGCGAGCCGCGCGCGCGAAGCTCGCAGTGACCCGTCGAGTGGCGGTTTCACTGCGAACACAAACGCGGCTAGTACTGCGGATCCGTGAGCTCGTAGCTGAGGGCCTACTCTGAAACGCAAAACCCGAAACTTCGGTATACCCATCTCTCTCACTCTGTAGTCGGGACAGAATCGAGTGAAAGGGGCGGGGCTAACCGAAGTTTCGGATTTGCGTTTCAGAGTAGGCACTCTGGTTACGCGGTGACTATGTGGACGGCGCCTTGCTCGCGGCACGCTTGCACCTCCTTGTCGTCACCATTATCTATAGGCTAGGGCTACTAGGTATGTGCAGTGTTGTTTCATCGACCTTCTCCTGATAAGAAACCAGCCAACCGTTGGATTCGTTCCTGACAACGAAATGTATGCATTATCACTGTCACTCACTTCAGAGTAGACAAAGACTAGATCATCGATTATGTTAAGACCAATTTTAAGACATTTTTGCTGTTCTATTCAACATCATCAGCCATTTAATGTCCCCACTGCTGGGGCACTGGCCTTCCTTATGGATGGATAAGGAGAATGGGCCATGACCCACCACGCGGGCCCAGTGCGGATTGGTGGGTATTAACGACTGCAAGTACAGCCGGGACCAACGGCTTTACGTGCCTTCCGAAGCACGGAGGAGCTCGAGATGATAAGTTTTTGGTCACCCATCGCGTGACCGACCATTGCGAAAGTTGCTTAACCACAACGATCGCAGGCCAAGCGCGCTAACCACTGCGCCATGGGCTCTTCAGTTCTGTTACGTTGTTCTATGTTCTATTTCCACACGCTGCCTATGTATTGTCTTTTATCTCCTACCAAGTAGGTATGAGATACACAATTCAAAGAAAGAATATCAGTATCGTACTTTATTGCATTATTTGGCAACCCCTGCACCAAATGTATAGAAATAAAAATAAAGTGAGTTGCACCGTGCCAAGATACCTCCATTGTGTAATTTATAACCGCCATAATTTCCGATGTTCATGTGCGGAGCCCGACGGAAAGGAATTCAATTTATACCGCGATGCAGCGCCCCTGCAGGCGGGTATTTGATAACTTTAAATAAAAATGTAACATACGTTTCAGTAGTTTTCAGGAAAACAAGGGCTACTTCAGATACTTGGAGGTTTCAGATTATAATTTTTTACTGCTTTTGCATTCACAATGCAATGTTGAGGGTAGTAATATATTCACATTGATGATAATATCATCGCTGGCCAACAGCGCTTAAGAAGTATTGGTTGAATTCGATGCGTCTACTAACGACGCCGTAGCTCAGTGGTTAGAGCGTTCGCCTGGACAGTGAAAGCACATGAAAAACGTAGTAGTTATAGGAAAAATGTGATAGTAAAAAACCACGAGCCCTATAAGTAGCTTTCAGGCGGGATTCGAACCCGCGCCTCCGGGAATCCGGCCCGATGCTCTGACCAACTAAGTTACGTAGTTACGTAGTAGTTTTTTTTACCCTGTGGTGAAAGGCCGTCGATTCAAGTCCCATCGGGGCTAGTTATGAGACGAGTCGATTTTTTCTAATACTTTATTTTCAGTATTTTCACTTGGAGTTTCTTTTTCAAGGAGAGAAAGTACCTATTATTGTTTGGTAGTTGGTGGTTTACGATATAATTAGTCTCTATGGACTAATTATATCGTATGGGGGAGGGCGCGGTGCATCTTGCATGTCGTGGTTTGTGCGGAAGTTAGATACATTTATTTCTTTTTTCACTTCCGCCAAGTGACGCCTGATTCAAGAGTACAAAGACGTCTTATTCGCGTGTGCGTTTTAACAGAGTATATGTTTCGCGCAGGTTATTTAACTACGGGCTTGCGGTCGGACCCAGCAGCTCGCGCGGGCGGCGCCGCTGCGTTGGACGTCGCGGCGGCATTAGCGTGGGTTCAGCGCAACGTGGCTGCCTTCGGGGGCGACCCACGCCGCGTCACGCTCGCTGGGCACGCCGCCGGCGCAGCACTGGCCAACGCACTGCTCATGATGCCTGACACTAAAGGTACGGCCGATGATGGCAGTGAAAGTGTGCATTGCTTTGGATTGCATCCCAGTTCAAAACTTTTATCTTTTTATCTTACTTTATAATTGGATGTTATCTGTTATAAAAATAAAAAAAATAAAAATGATACTAAAAGTAACCTAACCTACCAACAACTGACAAAAATTGGAAGTTGCCCCTTCAACAGATTAGTAACATTACCTACGATATGAACCACCTAATTGTTGCCTACCGAGAGTGAGGGGAATACCTTTATGCATACCCCGTCCACGTTAGTGTGAGGACGGTGGTTATGTATATGATGTAGTGGCTAGGCGAGCGCCTAGCTACTTCCTGGCCCTCTATTTTATTTTATTTTATTTTATTTTATGGAAAAGGTACACCAACAGTATATATATTACACATTCTTAAATATAACTGAGTTTCTTTTTCAAGACTATATATTTCTATTTACTCGCCAGCACTCGATGGGGGGTTAGGAAGGGGGAATGCCCACTAAACCCCTCACTACTTGCTCTCGCTGTCGTCGGTAGGAGTCGTAATGTATGACAAGCTCCCCCTGCGACTCGACGGCTGGCCAGGCTTCCCAGGCACCGAGCCTGAATAAACCACCCAAAATAAACATTCATGATATAAACTAAGGACACTTAAAACTTTATCTATAGCTACAAGTAATACAAGAACAAATCGCTCAAGCAACCCGCTACATTACCTGACGTCCATTGATTCTCTGTTTTTGGCAATAGGTTTGGCGTCGCGAGTGCTGCTGCTGAGCGGTTCAGCACTGAGCCCGACCGCTCTGGCGCCGGACGCGGCGCTGGCGCGCGAGCATATGACCCACATTCACACATTCATTCTCTGTTTTTGGCAATAGGTTTGGCGTCGCGAGTGCTGCTGCTGAGCGGTTCAGCACTGAGCCCGACCGCTCTGGCGCCGGACGCGGCGCTGGCGCGCGAGCATATGACCCACATTCCCACATTGATTCTCTGTTTTTGGCAATAGGTTTGGCGTCGCGAGTGCTGCTGCTGAGCGGTTCAGCACTGAGTCCGACCGCTCTGGCGCCGGACGCGGAGCTGGCGCGCGAGCATATGACCCACATTCCCATATTGATTCTCTGTTTTTGGCAAAAGGTTTGGCGTCACGAGTGCTGCTGCTGAGCGGTTCAGCACTGAGTCCGACCGCTCTGGCGCCGGACGCAGCGCTGGCGCGCGAGCATATGACCCACATTCCCACATGGATTCTCTGTTTTTGGCAATAGGTTTGGCGTCGCGAGTGCTGCTGCTGAGCGGTTCAGCACTGAGCCCGACCGCTCTGGCGCCGGACGCGGCGCTGGCGCGCGAGCATATGACCCACATTCCCACATTGATTCTCTGTTTTTGGCAATAGGTTTGGCGTCGCGAGTGCTGCTGCTGAGCGGTTCAGCACTGAGTCCGACCGCTCTGGCGCCGGACGCGGCGCTGGCGCGCGAGCATATGACCCACATTCCCATATTGATTCTCTGTTTTTGGCAAAAGGTTTGGCGTCACGAGTGCTGCTGCTGAGTGGTTCAGCACTGAGTCCGACCGCTCTGGCGCCGGACGCGGCGCTGGCGCGCGAGCACACGGCACAGGCGCTGCGCTGCACCCCGGACTCCTCCACCACTGAGCACTGGTGAGACTGATCCCTTAGATGACACCTGTTCTCAATTTCGAGTACCCAGTAATCTATTCATGTTCAGACAACATTTTCGATGGGGACTCTCGGATGGCTATAATATGGGTTGTATTTGCGGTAAAACTTTCCTGAAATCTGAACGCGGGAGGATTTAATGCATGCCACGGATACTGCAGTAAACATAGCCAAATTCTGGGCTGCAACAATATAGTGATAGTGTTTGCCATCGAAACGCTGAAGAACTATTCTATTAACCACGAAATGGCGAAATGCATTGATGACACTGAAGCCCTTTGAATCCACACGCCATTCTTATTATCCTTAACGTCCTAACCCAAGGTTAATTTGCAACTAGTGCTAAGGATATTAAATACCTAACAGATAAACAATCGAACATAATCTTTGTTTCCCTTGTTACCCGTACATAACCAAGTTACTAAAGTAACCAGCACAAGTATGGGAAAAATTATTCCAGGTAAAAAATCCAGCCTATAATCTATCTGTCAAATGAAGCCCATGCCCATATCCATATTGTTTAGCCGCTAGACCCCCCCCCCCCCCCCCCCCCCTGATCCGTTCAGTAGCTTTTGCGTGAAAGAGTAACTGACATCCATACATCTAATACATCCATCCATACGCACAAGCTTTTGCATTTATAATATTATAGCTGGATTTATCTACATATTTATGTACAGGTTAGTGGAATGCATCCGCGCCCGTCCGCTCGCCGCTCTGCTAGCAGTAGAAGCCCCCCGGGCGCGGTTCCTAGCCGGCTGGGCCCCCTCCGTGCCCCTGCAGCGGGACCCCTCCCAAGGCCAGGCGCCCACGAAGGCTCTGCACGCTAGCGAGGCCTTCCTGGACTGCGCACTGGCCGTGGTGGTCGCCACTACTGAGAGCTACCAGTTCTTCAGCGAAGACGATGTTAGACACGGCTTCGAGGAAGAACACAGGTAAGAATTTGTATAGAAACCACTATTCTATTTATGTCTGTGTGTCTGTCTTTCACTTTACTGGTATATCGCCAGCATTAAAATGCAGGCTATATAAAAACTGTCCTTTGGATTTGAAATTTGCTATTGAACACAGCTAAGAGACACAACAAGAGAAAGCTCTGGGTGCCTGCCATCAACTCTTTTTCCAGATTTGTTTAGGACCTAAGTTGATCTGCATCGCTTATTCGTCGACAGCTTAATTGCGATCGAGATTCTATTGCGTCAATGACAAGCGATTCAGCGACATGTCACAACCGCTTAGTTGTCATGAACTCTTATTTGAATTTAACTCGGTCGAGCTAACATGACACCTTCAGGCTATACCCATCCCTCTTACTCTCCGGGAATGACAGAATCGAGTGAAAGAGATGGATAGAAGAAATAAGTACACAAATCTTTCGTTCATTCAAATTCAGCAATTCATTTGCGATTCAGTAGAAGGTCAAGGTACGAAATAAAGCAATTTATTTTAGGAACCTATACTGGAACGCACCAGTTTTGAATAGCTTTCTTATAGTTTATGGTTGGCGCTAGCTTTCTCTGCAGGCGAATACGCATGCCCTGTTTGGGGCCGATCCGCTCATGCATGGCTCGTGGATACAGCCTTAAATGAAACTTGCCGGATCATCACTGGTTGCCTAAAACCGACCCCGGTAAGTCTGCTGTACCCACTGGCTGGTATAGCGCCCCCGGACGTCCGCAGAGCAATTGCGAGCTCCTTTGAGAGAGCAAAAATGCAGGACGACCCTCGGCACCCCATGTATGGACACGTTTCAGTGCCACACAGATTGAAAAGCCGAAACGACTTTCCAAAATGTGTCGATCCCTTAATAACGGACCCTGCACAGGCGAGATGCAACCTTTGGCGTAAAAAAATAACTCCACCGACGCCGTATGTTCCACTTTCCGAGAGTCTCCCTCCTGGACATGGATTGTCTTGGCCGATATGGAAGTCTTTAAATAGGCTTCGGACTCAGGTCGGCCGGAGCAAAGACAACATGTTCCGATGGGGACTCTCGGATGGCTCTAATATGGATTGTATTTGTGGTGACACTCAAACGATGTCCCATCTTATATCGTGCCCCGCATGCTCTGAAACCTGCACGCGGGAGGATTTAATGCGTGCCACGGATAGTGCCGTGAACGTGGCCAAATTCTGGACTGCAACAATATAGTGTTTGCCATCGAAACGCTAAGAAGAAGATAGTTTATGGTAGGCATCCAGTACAGGATTTTCTCTTGCTTGCTTTAAAAGCGAAGAACATTTATGACAATCATATTTGTAGGAACCGCATCCTCCGCACATACGTCCGCAACGTGTACCGGTACCACCGCAACGAGATCTTCGCGGCCATCCGCAACGAGTACACGGACTGGGAGAAGCCCATCCAGCACCCGATCAACATCCGCGACGCGACATTGGAGTCGCTCAGCGACGCCGCTGTCGCCGCGCCCGCGCTGCGCGTGGCCCAGCTCCATGCGAGGCGCGGCGCCAAGACTTACTTCGCGCACTTTGCGCATCAGAGCAGGGATGCTGACTATCCTCAAGTAAGTCTTAGTTATGAACTCAATCAGAACTCGATTAACATCCACGACACCACGCTTGAGTCTTTCAGTGAGGCGGGGCGCCAAGACCTACTTCGCGCACTTTGCATATCAGAGCAGGGATGCTGACTATCCTCAAATAAGTTTTAGTTATGAACCCAACCAAAAATTGATAAACATCCACGACGCCACGCTGGAGTCTTTCAGTGAGGCGGGGCGCCAGGACTTATTTTGCATACTTTGCGCATCAAATATTCTTGTCTCACGGTATAACAATAAAGATCTTTAATGTTCAGATTTTTAAAGATCTTTAATCTTTAGGTAATGGATGTTCCAGGATTCTCATTTCAAAAAAGTACCTTATTTCTTGTATTCTGCCAAAAAGTTTACTTATCATATCAGTATAATAGTAGCTGTCTTTGCAAAAACTTCCACTAAAGTATTTTTGTAAGAGACTTTAGTGATAGCTATTACACTAAAAGGTAGGATAGCTATATTTGTCCGGAATAGCCTTTCGCGTCTTTTCCACCTTGTAACTAACGACACACCGCTAATTTTTTACGAGTTATAAGCGTTGTTTCAACCGTACCACAGAATAAATAATAGTGCTAACCGTACCATGTGTCAACTGTACCCAGTCTCCCGATCGCAGTACAGCCTTTGTTATCAGGGATTTTGAAGTCATCATGCCACACAAACTTTGAGACGCTATAAGTAAATGAGAACTCCGCCATAAATCATACACGACTTATTAGGTCAGGGTGTAATGTAGCCCTTTTGTGTTGAGTCGAGCCAATCTAAGTGTAATGGCGGACGTGTTTCCCTCATTTGGTTAATTACAGCCGTAATGCGTACGCTGAGATAACTTTGCAAGCTATAATCCAAGCAGACACGAGTGTAAGTATATTAATTACAGAATAGTTGTTTTATTCTCCAAGGTAGTTTTACAATACATTTAGCTTAAGGTTAGACAGGAAAATCATAAAAATGAATTTCAATGTGATGCATAAATTTAAACACAACAAAAACCAGATTTTATATTATTTTTATGCATTCACAATGCAATTTTTATAAGTATAGGAAAAATGTGATAGTAAAAAACCACGAGCCCTATACTTATAAAAATTGCATTGTGAATGCATAAAAATAATATAAAATCGCATTATGGCTGTTTCATCTTAATCGATTGTTAAACATTTGTAAAAATGTTTCTTTCGGATGCGAGGGTTTCCTCACATTGATGAAGCAACGCTGGCCTACAGCGTAACAAGTGATAGCAAAATTCGACGAGTCGTGTAAGCCTTTCGGTAGCTTAGTTGGTCAGAGCATCGGGCCGGATTCCCGGAGGCGCGGGTTCGAATCCCGCCTGAAAGCTACTTATAGGGCTCGTGGTTTTTTTTACTATCACATTTTTCCTATACAACAAAAACCATTTTCAACACACTTGCTCCTAAAGTGAGCCTTATAACATCGATCTTAGGGCCATAAACCGAACTATAACACACGCGTGCATAATAATATTACAGTACTAGTTGCGTTATAGAATTATCCCTACAAAGTTAAGTAAGTACCTAACTGCAAATTATATGCGAGTAAACAGAGACTTTTCAATTTAACCGGGTAATACAGTATCCCTACAAAGTTAAGTTAGTACCTAACTGCAAGTTATATGCGAGTAAACATAGGCATTTTCAATTTCACCGGGTAATAGGTACAGTTCTTTTTTTGTAACAACAAAGAGGTTTTATACGGCTGAAAATCCATTTACGTTTTTAGAATAAATAAATGTGCCCCTAATTAAGACAAAAAAACATAATTAAGTATATTATTATCAAATTATTTAAAATTTACAATAATTTGTTATAAAACATTTGCATTTTATCACAATTATTATTATTATTTTGAAGTGGGCTGTATGGCTGTATGTAATCAATCACCTTACATTTGGCGCGTGCAAAAAAAAACTTGCGCGCTTTTTTTCCATAACTAATATTAAGTTATTATAATTATGTTATGTATTCAATAAATGTTTGTTTTTCCTCGCAAGTGTGTTGAAAAAGTGCGTATGAAACTCGTGAGCAACTTACTCACTAGACACTCGGCTGATTTACGCCCTCGCCTGCGGCTCGGGCTGCAACCCACAGCCTCGTGTATAATGAGCAACCTAAGCTCACTTGTATCATAATATACTATTAACGACAAACCATAAAACAAACTTCAGTTAATGGTGCAAAAAATTCACTCGGATCGAACCAATGTTAATGAATTCATTGCCCCCGGGCTAATGCGTTCCGTATACACGGAATGTATTCAGCGTGTTATTTGAATACCAAATTTAAAATTAAATTCACTCGTTTCCCCGCATCGCGCAACGGCAATGGCGCGCCCGAAACTTCCAAAGCTGCGTAACAGCTAGTGATGTACCGTGCCCGGGCACGTTCCCAAGGACTGGAAATTTTGCCGGCAGCGTTGCCGGCAGTGTCCCAAAGTTCCCAGCAATATTCCCAAGCAACATTTTGAAGATGAATATTTTACCATGCAAGACAATTTAAAATAAGACTTTAAAACTGTTTGATTATATTGAATTTCGTAATAAATAGCCACCGACATCAGAGGTAAGCACATATGAAATGAAAAACAGTTTGATATAAAATGGTTTATATTTTTATTCAACAAACTAAGAAAACAAAACAAAATAATCTTGCCATAATTATCAACAAATTATAAAATTGTAAGACACAGAAGAAAAATACATTATTTATTTATATAATTTAACAAAACGACAAAAAGTCTACTGGGAATTTTGGGCAATATTCCCAATGTGCCCGGAAATTTCCCGGGCACATTGGGAGTGGAAATTTGCCGGCAGTGGCAATATTCCCAGACGTACATCACTAGTAACAGCGCGCGCCCGTATCATTACCTCGAGCAATTGTCATGCGTAATTAAAACCATTGCGCGTTTTGATGTAAACTCTATTATTGTCTGTAATCCCTTGTTCTTCATCAAGCGCAGACTTAGTTCCAAGTTGAGCATTGTTAAGTAAGCACAGTTAGTAAGACACTGAATAATGGACAGAATCAAGTTAATGGTAAGGCGGGAGCCGTTTCAGTCCACAAGTGTCTTTAAGCACCGTGATTATCGCGGCTCTAAAGGCTACGTGTTACGATCATTGGAGTTTTATAGAGGTCTTACTTTATATTATTATGCCATTTGCGTATAGCAATAGCTTTCAGCCATAATATTTTACGGTCAGATGGTATCGCTTCGGAGTTCAAAAGATTTAGTGTCGGTTTCAGCAAGTTTCGGCGAAGACTCTGTCTGATAGTGCCATATAAATAGAATGATAAATTCTACGACCAACGTTATCGACTATTTTATCTGGTGCTTTAAAACGTATTCGAAGCAATTCTTCAGTTTATCTAAGCTATTCTTATTTAATGAGGTTTTCGCTTAACGTTTTATTACTTGCTATTTGGAACCTATTAGCATTGCGAGTCTTGGCATTATAGAAATACGAATAAGATTCCACTTTATTGTGTTCAATGATAACTGTAACTGGTTTCGTAATATTATGGCAGAAGAAATCTAGGATTAGCGAAGACTTTTTGAAAGAAAGAAAGAAAATACATTTATTGACACACACGTTAGGAAAGATATAATACAAAAATTAAATGGAAACAACTAAATTAAGACACAACTAATAACACCGTGTGGGGCCAATAAATACCCTGTCTCAGCATAATGCCTCTGTGTCATTCACAGGTGGGCAGAAAGACAGAAGGCGCTGCTTTTCTGACAGGGACAGAAAAGTACAGAGGACGGTGGAGGTTAATCAAAATTACCCAAGAAACTCATTGATTACACAAAAATCACATTAAAAATATACAAAAAACATAGGAAAGACAAATGATAATTCAAAATAACATACACAACACAACAACTAATTCTAAGCTTACACACAACTACACATAATAATAAAATAACTAAAGACAATTTAGTGGCAATTTAATTTTTTGTCTGCAGCGCTTAGGAAGCGTCAGCAGTGAGACCCTCCCTTACTTCCTGGGCCTACCACTAGTGGGGGGCACCTCTTCAGCCCCTCGGAACTACTCCCGGGGAGACGTGACGGTGGCGGAGACGGCGGTGGCCCTCCTCGCAGCCTTCGCGAAGACTGGAGACCCGTCGCCGAGGACGGCGCATCATGACGTCTCCTCCTGGCCGCGGTACGAGCTCAACACGCAACAGTACTTGAGTATCAGTGAGTATCTTATATAATAATATTCTTTTTAAGCAAAACTGTAGTTACATCCGTTGTTCATACCAATATAGCAGCTGTATGGCTAAACTAAGGATTTAAAAAAAATGTGGTTCCCCTGACCTTCAGACTAGGAAAAACTATGCTATGAAGGGAAGTATGGCATAATGTATTATGCTTTTTCAGCTCTTAAAACATTCCCCTATAATGTTAAAATTAGTACTCTACTCCCGTCTAACCTAGTAAAATAAGGTAAATCTAAGATGAGTAATTTTAATTTTTTGTTTTTTGCATTCACAATGCAATTTTCATTACTGAAAAATGGAAAATGAAGTATTAAGAAAAAATCGACCCGTCTCACAACCAGCTCCGATGGGACTCGAACCCACGACCTTTCGCTTTCCGGGCGACTGCTCTAACCACTGATAATGATACAGTACAGTAGTACAGTTAATGATGGTAACTTTTTATGGTAAAGTCGAGTGCAAACCTATTAAACCTATTTAACCTTATGTCTTTTTATAAATGATCGATATGATCAAGCCCTGGCGAGGTAGGAAGGTCATCCTCTCTTGTGAACATTGCCGTCTTGCGCAGGCACGAAGTTGCGCGTGAAGAGCCACTACAGAGGGCACAAGATGGCGCTGTGGCTGCACCTGATCCCTCAATTGCACCGGCCCGGCGCCGCGCCCCGCCACCACCAGTTCCGCTCCATACACCCCGACATGTTTGCAGGTAACACCAACTTTTGTAATTTCTCTCAGACCAAATAAAAAAGTAAGACGGAACGCCACGAACTAAAAAGTTAAGCCAGTCGTTCCATGTGTGTTGTGCGTGTACTGTGAATTTACACTACTTAGACCTTCTGATCAGGAAGGGAAATCATGAGGTGTAAGTAAGTCACAATGTAAGAAAATCTTGGAATTCAATTTTAAACTACTTTTAATTGTCGTATTAATCAAAATTGGTCCAGCCGTTTCAGAGATTAGCCGGAACAAACAGACAGACAGACAAAAATTGTAAAAAAAATCATTTTGGTATATGTACCGTATATTTAATCATATGCACGTCGTAAAAAGCGGTTATTTAATGTTACAAACAGACACTCCAATTTTATTTATTTGTATAGATGTAAAGAAGATATGCCATCGCCATAGGATTCAGTACTCGAGGTTTACTCGCTGTTTACCTGTCAAACGGTGCAAACGGTGTCAAATCGGTTCACTTAAAACTACGTTGCCAACTTTATGCGCATGGCTTGTAGAAGACGATAGAGATGGCTGTGATCTAGCGCTAGGTGTTATTGTTGATCGAAGACTGTCAGGAGTAGTTTTGTAGGCTTCACTTTTTTAACCGACTTCTAAATCAAAAAGGAGGAGGTTCTCTATTCGTCTGTATGTATGTTTTTTTTTTATTTATTTTTTTATCCGACTTCTAAATCAAAAAGGAGGAGGTTCTCTATTCGTCTGTAAGTATGTTTTTTTTTTTTTTTTGTGTATGTCCACCGATTACTCGAAGACGGCTTAACCGATTGAAATGGTTCAAACGTTATTACATCAGGTTGGTTTCCAAGTTGGTCACATTTTTTGAAATTTTGAAATCGGTTCAGTAGTTTTCAGGAAATCTTGAAAATACTTACTGTCGTTTTCATTACCACTTTATGTGAATTTAATACGTATCTTTAGGCATAACTCCTTTGTTTATAAACCGATTTAGATGATTCTTGTTTTGTTAAAAAGAGGATACCTCAAGGTATTTTAACCGACTTCGAAAAAGGAGGTTTTCAGTTTGATCACATACCTATTTACCAGAAAACACGTAAATTGCCTGCACGATGCACTAAAAAGAGTGAAATAAAAATTATTTTTATAAAAAAATAAAACCGCCTTCAAAAAAACCACATCAAAAAAGTAAGAAATAATTCCTCACCAAATAAATAACGTAAGTACTTTGAAGTCGGGCGGGTTTTAACAAAAACAACAAAAAAAATTACATGTTTCACGCCTGACTTCAAAGTACTTACGTTATTTATTTGGTGAGGAATTATTTCTTACTTTTTTGATGTGGTTTTTTTGAAGGCGGTTTTATTTTTTTATAAAAATAATTTTTAGTTCGGGGCGTTCCGTCTTACTTTTTTTATTTGGTCTGCGCAATTTCTACAGTCTATACCTGGGTGCCTACCATCAACTTTAAGACAGCGATTCAAAAATAGCGCGATGCAGAATAGGTTCCTAAAATGAATTGCTTTCTTTCGTACTACGACCTTCTAAAAACTGGATCGCAAATGAATTGCTAAATGTGAATGACCGAACAATTTGTGTCCTTATTTCTTCCACCCGTCTCTTTCACTCGATTCTGTCATGCCCGGAGAGTAAGAGGGACGGGTATAACCTGCAGGTTTCATGTCAGCTTGGCCGAGTTATAAGTCAAAAAAGAGATCTGACAGCTTAGCGGCTGTGAAATGTCACTGAATGATCACTGAATCGCTGTCATTGATATTAATCTGTCGTGGTACGAATAAGCGAAGCAGATCAGTTTAGGTCCTAAACAAAACCGCAATAAGAGTTGATGGTAGGCACCCTGTTCTTTTGTCTATCCACTACGGGGTAGCACTTAGCCTTTATCACACCTGATGTTAAGTGGTGATAAGGCTGAAGGTGGAAGCGCACTACTCCCGGAATCCTCAATCACTGAGGAACTAGCTATCTTATCCCTAACTGCCGGAACACAATAATGCTGAAAACGTCATTGTTACGGCGTCAGGCTTAGATAAGATGGTCGTAGCTAGCCAGGCGGACTAAGAACAAGTCTTACCACTAACCTAAACCTGTTCCCGAGTACATAATAAATGTAAACCAAACTTATTCAAGGTGCAAGTAAACTCGCTCCTTCTGAGTAAACTCTCTGCATTTTACATAAATCTGCTGCGATAAAAAAAACTTCGTTTTGTGTGACAGTCTTCTCGCAGTAAGTATAAAATTTATATCAGTATGGTCCAACCACGAGTCCAAACGTGCTTATATACTTTCTATTCACGCTTCGTTTAAGATTACAAAAAAATATAAGTTTGAAATCCTTTGAACTACAGGATGCCGCTCATAATGCGCTCATAATGCTAAGACATACAATTTCGTAATTTACCTATAATAAAAAGGCAGAGGTATTGCGCATTATTCCTACGTCTCGTAATCGCAAACAAGCAAAGTTTCTGTGGTCATGGGATATTAATTAGATTGATATAGGTATAGGTAAGGTTATCAGAATCGCGCACCGATCCTTGACCCGGTTTTCTAATCCCTTCGAGCGCTTTCACCCTTCTCCCTGACTGAAGTGCTTATTCAGTGTAGACGTCCAGATGAATATAATTTGATTGCGTTTTTTCTCGTCTTTGTTTTGAAATTACATGGATGATAAATCTTCAAGAAATTTTGCCAAGAGAAATATTGAAAATGATAAATTAAGTAAGTCCTATTAGAAGAAAATTCGACGACGGGACTCGAGTCCACGACCTTTCAGTGTCCGGGCGAATGGTATAACCAAAAAATTGCATTGTGTATGCAAAAAAAAGGTAAAATTAACAAGAAAAACATTTTAAGGGCTTACTTTACAACGTTCAAAGTAAGAACAAAACCAACAGTTCTGAGAGAATCCAAAAATAATGCTTTAAATTTTTTTTTAACGTTAAAATAAAAAGGTAAAGTAATAAAACAAATGAAAAGTTATGCAAATGGATAGTGGGTCCTTTGTTTCCCGGCGCCAGGGAAGTTTCCCTGCAGGCAATCTCTAGAACAATGGGTATCAGTGTCGGCCTCCGCGGCCCATTACCGCCGACGCCTCGCGCCTACCGCCGCGCCTTGCATTTCCCATTATCATGGAATTTGAGACGCCATCAAAGGCAATTAATACCAACTCCCGGTTCCAATACCGCCTTTGTATGGTGCCATTAATCACTTTTTTAACGAACAATTAGGCTGCTGTATCATTATTATTACGGTGGAAATCGGTATGTAAATGACGCTAAAAATTTCCAAAGGATCTTGAGAATGGTAATAATGATTAATTGGACTGGAGCGGATTGAGTTGTTTGGAACTGCGGAGGGTTAATAGTGGGTTAATAATAGTCAATTGACTGGTCACGCTCCGACTATTATCAGTCCATCCGTCACTGTAATCGGACACGGAAGGCGGGCGGCAGTTTGTTAGCATTCAATGATTAAAAGATTTGTTATAATTTATTCGTATTAAGTTGTATGTCCGTCCGAAATACCTGTCAATGTCTCAAGACGAAAGTCTTTGACCAGTGTGTGTTACCAGTAATGACCTATGGAAGTGATACGTGGTTTTTTACTATGGGTCTCATAAGAAGGCTCAAAGTCACCCAGTGAGCAATGGAGAGAGCGATGCTTGGTATTTCCCTGCTCGATCGAATTAAAATGATGAGATCCGCAGGAGAACAAAAACGACCGACATCGCTCAAAGGATTGCTCAGTTGAAGTGGCAGTGGGCGGGACACATAGCGCGGAGAACCGATGGCCGCTGGGGCGGAAAGGTTCTCAAGAGGCAACCGCGTACCGGACGACGTTCCGTGGGCAGGCCCCCTACAAGGTGGACCGACAATCTGGAAGGTCTCGGGAAACCGCTGGATGCGGGCAGCGCAGGACCAGTAGATGTGGAGATCCTTGGGGAGGCCTATGCCCAGCAGTGGGCGTCGTTCGGCTGACATGATGATGATGATGTTGTATTTGATTGCAACATACACAAATAAACGGAAACGTTGGTATTTCTCATCAATTTTAAATCAAAGAGTCGTGTTTCAAATCAAAACCACAACAACTTGCGAGAACGCTTCAGTAACGCCTCGTCCAAAACGGGCGACATAGATAGGCTCAGTTGTTAGTCGGGCACAAACAGCTCTTCATTATTGTTTGATGTGGGGTGACAAATCGGTGTATTTGCGGACCAGGTGCCGGCCGAGTGGACGAAGCAATTAGCTTTTATACCCACTTCGATTGTCCGAGAGGTGCTCCTTCGAATCGTCTAAATTCATCCACTCATTTCAAAGTACCAACTTTGATATTTGGGGAAACGTGCTTACAACTTCCTTCAAAGAGATGCTATTTTCAGCGGAGAACGCTTATTTTGAGAAGCCGTTTTATGTTTGACGGTGTTTTAATAATTCTAAGGGTCGAACAAATTGAGTTACGAGACCCAAGTTTATAAATATTTTCTCTGCTGCTATAGAAATAAACACCTCCGTCTTTGTACGCACTCCTAAAATAGCTTACTTTAAAATTGGGAGTGTATTATAAAGTTTTACCTGAAGCTCTTACAAGCCTACACGATTGTCTTAACACAAAATTTACTTTTGAAGTAGTTGATTAGTTTCAACTCTTAACATAAATTTAGACGTGGTTATCGGTATTGAGTATAGTTTAAGAAACTTTCAAGAATAAGTTACATATTTTGTTGAAAACATCAATTATATTCAACAAATTCGTAAAAACTGAAATGTCCAGTCATAGCACTCAGTAACGTTAGATCAAAAACAAGGCAAATTTCAAAGCAAACATTAAGAGGTCCCTACGCAAGCCGGGTTTCGCAAAAACGGGCGCAATTTAAATTTAATTGATATGGATAGTAATAACAGAGCGTGATTCAGTGGCGGGCACTCCGGCAATCTCCGGGCCCGTTTCGGGGCCGTTACGACGAAATTGTGTTTAATTCTGTTGATTTCAAGACTTCAAACGTGTATAACTTGAGACCATTAAAGTTCACTAAGAATACAACGTGCTTTTATTCTGATTTAACGATGGAAATTAATTTCCGCGAAACCACCTATTTGTTTCATCATCATCATCATCATGTCAGCCGAACGACGCCCACTGCTGGGCATAGGCCTCCCAAGGATCTCCACAACGATCGGTCCTGCGCTGCCCGCATCCAGCGGCTTCCCGCGATCTTGACCAGATCGTCGGTCCACCTTGTAGGGAGCCTGCCCACGGAACGTCGTCCGGTACGCGGTCGCCATTCGAGAACCTTTTCGCCCCATATTTATAGTAAATTCCTATTGTTTTTCTATTTCTATTTGTTTATAGTAAAGTAATTATTTCTCCTTAAAGGCTAGTGCCCCAACAGTGGGGATATTAAATGACTGATAATGATGAAAGTAACTTAACTTAGGCAACTGATATTTACTCATACCAGAACTGGAAAGTGCAAATACAATTTGATCATAAATGGCTAAATAACCAAAAATCAATACACTTCGGTACTAAATCGTAATTTTACAAGTCATTATTTACGAGAATCGGTATTCCATTTCGCGTCCGTTGGAAATATCTGCCGGATAGTGTTCGCTGGCATTTATTGGGTCGGTAACGATAATGTGGGTGTTTCGGACGAGACGCTAATGGTCGCAGCTCGCTTGCCGACCCGGACGCCCGATACTATGGATTGCAATCCCACTGGGATCGCAGTTAGGCCCCAAAACCCACATCACTTTACCACTTCTGAACTGACACTAGAGGACTTCGAGAAGTTACATTTAAACGTTCTTGTCTCTGATTTTTTATAGTAACCAAATTAAACGCAATGAAACTTTTTACACAAACGCTGTCGTCGAAAGAAAATAATATATAAAACAAAGAACAAAAAAATAGGTATATGAATTTGCTAGGCTAAAATGTCTAAGTAAGTTCTGATTAGAGTGTGTGTCAGATAACTCTGCGCGTGACTGGCGCGTTTTTGGCGCTTGTTACATTGCATTTTTTTGTTCTTATCTTATAGAAAATATTAGTATTCGATTTTTACCGCGCGCAGACTTATCTGACGAGCACTCTAGCTGTTACTTGACAGATAGTCCATACAAAACTGTCAATTAAACTGGAAAGTATCTCCTAATCGGACATTGTGAAACAGGCACTAACGCCCGAATTCTCGAACGCAAATCATCTTTGGGAGCGATCATGGCGTCTCTTTCATACGTTTGACATTTATAGTAACAGGGCGATGTTTGAGACGCTCCCAAAGATAAGTAGCGTACGAGTATTCGGGCATAAGTGTGTCAGCGTATTAACAAAGGTCAAAGTATATCGGAGAGAAAAGGGATTAAGCTAATAGCATACATATAATTAAATAATGTGGATACATATACAGGCTAGCACTTAGCCTTCGTCGCACATGATATTAAGTTAAGATAAGGCTGAAGGTGGAAGCGCACTACTCCTGGAATCCTCACCCACTGAGGAACTGGCTATCTTATCTCTAACTGCCGGAACACAACAATGCTGAAAACATCGTTGTTATGGCGTCAGATTAACCGACTTCTAAATCAAAAAGGAGGAGGTTCTCTATTCGTCTGTATGTATGTTTTTTTTTTTTTTTTTGTGTATGTCCACCGATTACTCGAAAACGGCTGAACCGATTGAAATGGTTCAAACGTTATAACATCAGGTTGGTTTCCAAGTTGGTCCCATTTTTTGAAATTTTGAAATCGGTTCAGTAGTTTTCAGGAAATCTTGAAAATACTGTCGTTTTCGTTACCACGTTATGTGAAATACGTATCTTTAGGCATAACTCCTTTGTTTATAAACCGATTTAGATGATTCTTGTTTTGTTAAAAAGGGGATACCTCAAGGTATTTTAACCGACTTCGAAAAAGGAGGTTTTGAGTTTGATCACATACCTATTTACCAGAAAACAGGTAAATTGCCTGCACGTTGCACTAAAAAGAGTGAAATAAAAATTATTTTTATAAAAAAATAAAACCGCCTTCAAAAAAACCACATCAAAAAAGTAAGAAATAATTCCTCACCAAATAAATAACGTAAGTACTTTGAAGTCGGGCGGGTTTTAACAAAAACAACAAGAAATTGTACATGTTTCACGCCCGACTTCAAAGTTTTATCCCGAAAAATATCACATTCCCGCGGGATAACGTCGTGTACTCCACGTGGGCGAAGCCGCAGACGGAAAGCTAGTAAATCGATAAAGTAAAACAATCGATTTTCAGTACAGTTAATTTTCTTAGCATACAAATAATACCTAACAACATAATTTCCTCATGTATTGAACAGTAGTTAAAAGGTAATTTGTGATTGTGATGTGTAAGAGCCCCAGTTAAAACGATAATCCCGGTTCTCGCCCGTCGCACACCCGGATCAGCTCCAAAGGATTGCCCGATTTAAATACAAGGAGGTTTCGCATTCCGTTCGGAGTGCGCTCGTAATTTCATCGTTGTGTATTTCAAGTGAAGCTGGCTTGCACTGGAAATCGGATGGTATTTTCAGTACGACTATCTTTTCCTTTTTCACTTCGAAGCTGATTGTAGTTGGTTTTGCTATAGGTATTGTGTTTTCAATTCATCCGTTGGTGAAAAGAAATCTGTATGTTTCTTTGTTACCTGTTCACGCCTCAATCCTGAATTTGTCAGGGGCTTTATAAAGTAACAGATTATACCAACGGCTACGATAAGAATGTTATTTCGAAAATAAATATTCCAAGTTCACACGCGAAATCACTCAAAACTATTTAAAAGGGGAATTAACACACCCACACTTGTTGTCAATTTCATAACGTTCAACTTTAGATAAGCTGTTTTAAGTGAGCACTTTGAATGGAGGTAGTTTCCAAAATACCTTCACTAAAGGTATAATCGAATTAATCGTCGGAGACTAATTTTGAATAGGTAGGTATCTTAATAATTCAGTGGGCCTACAAAGACGAGGCCTAATGGCGGAGGCCGCCCGGCCTTTGCCCTTTGTTCTCGGGTCACCTGGAAGTTTTTTAATTGACTTGGAAATAAAAGGCTCTCGGTCCTTAAGCCTGATTGTGGGTTAAATTCTTAATACATCACTATTCCTATTGTTATTTGACGCATACCTTTTAGCGTGTACGTGCGCTGACCCCGTTAACCTAATAATATTATGTTACGTATGCCACTGGAATAAATACGTATAGCTCACGAATTTGCTACATACTATAAGTAATCAGAGATTAAGTATTGTAGAAAAAAGACAAACTAAAAATGGCAATATTTTTTCAAATAAGGTACCAAAGGAATAACAAGTAAAAGCAATGCTCACAAGAAAACCTAGAAAATAGACTTTGGTAGGGCAGAGGTACCCTTTGTGGCCACTTTAAGGATTTTTTGACTTTTAAGCACTAAGTACTAAATGGTCTTAGGTATTTAAGACACAAATTATATCTTAAATTATAGATAATTTATCTACCTTTAAAGGTACATTTTTCAAATTTATAAAAGTAAAATAGTTTTTTTATATTACACACAATGTGTGAGAGGTGCCAAATGTACCGGTTTTGGCCACTTACTGATAGTTAAACTTTTGTAAGTATTGCGAAAAATCAAAACCAAACCTAGGTAAAATCAATATATTATAATGCGCTAAAAACCAGTCAATTGCAAAACAACAATTTAATTGTAAAATACAAAGGTTTATAAATTATTTCATCCAAAACAAATTTCGTAAAATTTTCATACAAAACATTTTTTCAAACAGAAAATGGAATTTATTGAAAAAAAATCGTATGACATAAGGAATTCTAACGGTTGTTATTATTACCTTAAAATACCTTATTTTAATTGCCTTTATCAAAAATGGCTAAAAAACTTTTAGAGCAAAAAGTGGCCAAAACCGGTACAGTGGCCAAAACCGGTACGCCTGCCCTACTTCACGTTGTGTTATTGTATAATTTCTAGTACTAAAATATTACTTCTCAGTATCTAATGACTTATCAGGAGCTATAAAATTAGTGTTAGTATAGATACGACTCACGCACGTTTCGCATAATGCTGAATCTCAATAAAGAATAGCGTATTTTTTCTAGTCTAGTACAGGCATTGCAAGAACACGAAACGAGCGTTACACACACACGGTTCTAACATAACTTTTTATTATTCCTTTCTTTATTGAAATATATTTACCATATTTACGTTTACCTAAGCTTTGAACATTAGTAATTTAAACGTAAGAAAAATATTCTAAGGATTAGGATCTATAACATAATGTCATACATAAGTTTATTTGAACTCTGCTAAAGTATATGAAACTGCTTAATATGCTTTCATAGTGGTTTCGTGGTTTCGTTAATTGAAAAAACTGTATTGAAAAAATTGTTAGTTCTAAATTGTTTTGTTTGAAGATCCACGTCGTACAATGTTTCAGTTCTTTTACTTTCAGGAGCCTTACTCGAGAATTATTCATAACGAGTAGAGCCATACGTTTTACTCATACTTTTCTTATTCAGAATACATATTGCTATTGTGTTATATGAAATTCTATCCTCACAATGTTATAGAATGTGTAACCAATACAGTATAACCGAAAAGTATCGTAATATTGATGCAAATTTGTTAAATTTTAATCGTTCAGGGTGCCTACCATCAACTCTTATTGCGGTTTTGTTTAGGACCTAAACTGATCTGCTTCGCTTATTCGTACCACGACAGCTTAATATCAATGACAGCAATTCAGTGATCATTCAATGACATTTCACAGCCGCTGAGCTGTCATAAACTCTTATTTGACTTATAACTCGGCCAAGCTAACATGACACCTGCAGGTTATACCCGTCCCTCTCACTCTCCGGGCATGACAGAATCGAGTGAAAGAGACGGGTAGAAGAAATAAGGACACAAATCGTTCGGTCATTCACATTTAGCAATTCATTTGCGATCCAGTTTTTAGAAGGTCAGAGTACGAAAGAAAGCAATTTATTTTAGGAACCTATTGTGCATCGCGCTATTTTTGAATCGCTGTCTTAAAGTTGATGGTAGGCACCCAGGTTACATTATACTTATGAACAGATTATAAAGATATAGAATAAATTTTACTAACTATTGTTCATAGATACAAACGCTTTGAAACGACTTATTTGTCAGGTTTATTTTATATCGTAAGCATTTTTGAATTCGGTTGCCAAATACTTGACTTTATGTTAGAGATTTAGTATAGTCTTTTAATTTCATCAATAAAATGCAACTTGTCAAGTCCCTCAGATGGTATCTATGCCAATCTAGAGTGCGTGTCAGATACACACGTGACTGGGGCGTTTTTGGCGCTAGTTAGGTACAGAATATTCTTTTTCCTAAGGTTATGGAAAAGATTACTATTCGATTTTGTTCGCGCGCACACTTGACTGGCGCGCACTCTACATTGTTAGTACCTACGTCAGTTAATACGTATAGTGAGTACTGGTACGCTAGCAAAGTTTTTATGAAAAAGCTCGTCTGCCTAACTAAATACCGCGGGCTCGGCGGCGGGCGGCCATTATTCGTGTTCCATTTGGGCAACAATGGCCGGCCGGCAATTGTATCAGTCCTTTGTACACAAGCTGAGCACACAACTTGGTCTCAGAGTAACTGGCGAACAGAGACAAGGCTTGTTACAACATTAATATGCCTCTGGAATATTAAAATATAGATAGAGAGTAATGAAGCCGTAATTATTGATAAGCTATGTAAATATTTAAGATAAAATAACTATTCGGAAATGTAATATAGTATTGTTGTCCAAACCATACCAGTGTGAAAAATTTCAGCTTAATTGGACACTGGGAAGTAAAATAATGACAAGGCAAAGTAATATTCGACGCCGAAAATCATCACACTAGGTGAATATTTTATTCTAACTTTCTATATTTATTTGTTCAGGCCCTTATTTATCTAACGATCATGTAAGTACCTTACCTACATAAACGCGTTCATCCCAATTACTCCCATTACATCAATCTTGCCTCAATCCTTACTTATATTATAAATGCGAAAATGTCTGTCTGTGTGTTACACAATCACGCCTAAACTACTGAACCGATTTGAATGGAAATTGGTACAGAGATAGTCTAGAGCCTGAGAAAGGACATAGGCTACTTTTTATTCCTGAAAAATATCACCTTCCCGCGGGATAACGTCGTGTAGTACACGCGGGCGAAGCCGCGGGCGGAAGGCTAGTTTATCATAAATTATAAACCGTAGCAAGTGGATAAAAGTTATTTTTGCTTATCTCTGCGAAAGAAAGGAATAATTAAATGAATGTTTGGCTATGCTACACATGATTAAAGTTTAACTCTGTTCGAAGCAAGTCTCTGGAGGCTGTAGGCCCGCTGTTTGTGTACATCAACGCCCGTTCATTAAGGCCTCTACGCCTCCGCCTAAATGGAAGAAACTAAAAAAGATTACGCCGAGTTTCAAGACGAATGAGAAAATGCTCTGCATTGCGTGCTCCGTCATTTGAGAGTAAATTGGAATTACGACGGCAGTGATGAAAATTTTACTTCCCAGAAGGAAGAAGGCGGCTTCGCCAAAGTTAGTCGAGTTAGAGTTCTGATTATGGATACTGCAAGACAGATACACTACAGTTTGACTGCAAGCGCATAGCCCCACTTCCTAATGAACGGTATAGCACTTTTGGTCAAACTATAATAAAATTAGGATGAGTAAAAACAAATGAGATGCCTGGATATGGGTTATCTAGTCGGGCAGTTGATAGACTTATGCCCGAATACTCGTACGCTACTTATCTTTGGGAGCGTCTCAAACATCGCCCTGTCACTTTAAATGTCAAACGTATGAAAGAGATACCATTATGTTCGAGACGCTCCCAAAGATGATTTGCGTTCGAGAATTCGGGCGTTAAATACTTAGAGTGAATTCTGATATAGTGAGAACGAACTTCAGAACGTGCATTATACCTAAACGCCTTATTTTATCATCTTTGTTCAATTCACTACACCTACTTCGTATTGCCAAAGTTTTTAGTTCTTCAATCAGCATTTGAATACATTTACATCTTAACAGTGTTCTTAAATGTTGTTCTAAAACAGCTAAAACAAACACATCTTAGAACCCCTACAGTACGGGCGGAAAACAAATCGGGCAACTTTGAAAATAAGCCCGCTATCGCTACATCTCGTGGCGTGCGCTATCTAAACGGCGCTCCTGCGGGTTTTATTGGCCCGTATCGCGGCGATACGGCGATCCAACTCCCGCCGTTTCATTTGCATGTCCTCCCATTGATAAACTTCCAACGAATATGCTTTGACGGAGACTCCTGACTGAAGTTATTCCGTTACAGAAATTTCAAACAAACAAGTCCCGATCGCGATACTTGCTGATTCAGTTAGGACCAACAATTTTCCTGTCTATTAGCTTTTGTTTGTTTGGGACGCTGGCGTCGTTTATATGTGCATATAATAAAAAAATTTTTTGTAACAATTTCATTTTTATGACAAGCTTTTTGCTGACTGTACTTAAATATTGTATTGTCATCTAAACCAAACCTGTATACAAAATTTCAGCTCAATCGGACACTGGGAAGTGGGTCAAATTAAGATTGCAAGATTTGTCCCCCACTAACTAACACACTAACTAACATGGCAAGTTAATAAAAAGCTTGTAAAGAGATGTTTAATTTATATTCCAGTTAATATGGTATGATGGAATGAACCAGCATAAGCAAAACATTTACTATTTAATCATAATCACTGATCAATGATCGGTAAATATTGAATGAAAACTACATTCCTCTATTAGCTATCAATAAACATTTTAATAGCTATCAGGAAGCGTTAACATAATATTGGCAATACTCAATTAACACATAATATACTAATGAAACTAATAGGATAATTTTCATGTGTTGTAATTGAACATGCCGTAACTGGATCGGGCGGGCTTCCTGCTTCGCGGAACATATAATTATATTTGGAGCTTCCTTAATTGTCCCGAAGACCGCCATTCTGTAAGACTGCCGCCCTTAACAGGAAATTTGCGATTAGTTCGTGGCGCATGTGTAAACTACGCTTTAATTATGAGTTTATATTAATGACATTGTTATTAAACTGTGTCACAGAAACACAGTAAAAGAAATTACAAAAGATACAAAAGAATCCAAAAATACATTGTAAAAAGCTAAAGTAACAATGACTCCGTCCGCGTGGATATATTTCTAATTTCTTGTTATCATTTTTCATTCCACATTTCACCCCTTTGACGATAAATTTCTCGACAAAAGGTAGCGTATGTCCTTCTTCATGGTCCAATGTGCATGAAAATTATTCAATTATACATGTATTGAAAGACTACCAACAACATTAAAGATGGAGTTATATTCGAATCATTCATGTAGAATAGATAACTAATTTAACAATTAATTCCTAAATATCAACAGTCAAACATCGGCAAGAAACAAATAAGAATAAAATATATGACAAAGGCGAACTACAGAAAAAAAATGTCTCAGTCATTTATTCCCCAGAACATATTTTAATTACTGGCGCGTCAAAATGAAATTTCTCCGTCCTCGTGCAGGTGAAATATTCCCGGAATTGTACACGACGACGGCCTCGTTGGACGATGAAGAGGAGCCTTCGGCGGAGGAGGAGGTTCCTGAGGCAGAGGAGTGCGAGCCGTCCCCCTCCCCGCGGCCCGCGCTCTCCGCGCTGCCCGCCCCGCGACCCTCCCCCGCAGATGCCCTCAATCTGGACTCGCAATATTACAGGTAAGGGTATCGGTTCGAACCGGGCGTCAGACGACAACTGCAAGCGTCAACGCTCGATTTCTTATAAAACAAAGAAACATCAAATAAAAACATCAGTTGCGGTTCGTCGCCCAGCGGGCCGATCGCGGTAATTCTATGACGCATTAGTCAAGTGTACGTGCAGTTGAAGTGCAGTTGACGTGCAAAACCGTTTTTGAAACGTGCGGCTTTGACAGTGCGACAACGTTTTCTGTTCCTGTAATAATCTTTGAAACTAAAACAGTTTTCATACGACAGTCTATTTTGACAGCTAATTTCGTATAGGAAGTGGTTCCTCTGTCACGGATGTCACCGGATCAGACAGGATTGTAGGATTATAGGTTTGCGTGACGTGTGCGTCGTTATGTCATTATGGCAATACGAAGTCTGCTGAAGACGCGCTGCATAGCATTACGGCGATTGGCCCGCAGTTCCAACTCGTACCTTAATTTCGCGGCCTCCCCTCTTTCATCGGACAACCAGACGTACGAATCAGCGCCACCGTTTTATAGTGGATATTCCTAGGGCATGGACTACGAGTCATTCTTCTAATTTTACTATCAGTATCGCTTAGGAATGGAACTTCTTGCCTGAGTCTGTGTTTCCCGGTAGGTACAGGTAGGTCTGGGGGCCTTCAAGCCGTCAGTGAATCGGTACCTTCTAGGCAAGCGCGTTCATCGTAGATCGCATCAACGCTTACCATCAGGCGTGATAAAAAAGATAATAATTAATACCCTGGACTTTCTGATATATTTCTTGCACTTCAAGTTGAGGGCATTGCTTCTGATGCATACCTAAGTGTGCGCGTGAAAGTATTCCAAAGACAAAGACAGTACTGTAGCCCTACAGGAGTGCGAGCCATTCCCCTGCCCCGCTGCTCCCGCCCTCCGGCGCCCTCGACCTGGACTCGCAATATTACAGGTAATATCACGAACATTCCCTCGCATCTTAATTAGATGCCTACCTTTTTCCTCAATAAACGTAAGCTTCATAAACCGGAACAAAATACCTCGCAGCTAATACGTTCACTTACGACGAGGGAATCATCAAGGTGATTCGAAATCATTAAGTTTTGTTTCTGCCGTAGTGTTTATTATGTCTGATGAACAAAAGTGAGGGTATTGAATCGCTTCATTCCTCACGAGCTGTTTGGTTTTTATTACCCTCGTCAGACGGTTTCGTATCAAGCGGCTGCAGCCGGCTCGCTGCGTAAACAAGATTGATCTACGTCGCACGGAACGTGCAATTCCACTAATGTGTTTACCTAGTCACTTACCTCGCCGAATCCTGTTCCTTTTTGTCTCGCAAATAATGTCTTAATGACCCGCCATTTCTCAGGGACAAACGTTTTTCTGCGGCGCGACTGGATACGGCTGATAATGGTAATGGATGCCCCCAAACTTCGCACTGAATCAACTGGACTCGCTCGACAAATAAAGGGGGACGTTTCAGGTTTAACCATTTTTGTTTTACGACTGCGTTTTGTTGCAACTTGTTTTTTCAAAGTTGCAAAATTAAATTATGCTTTACTTAATGGCGCAGTGTTTCCCGATGAAAGTGTCTCAGAGCTGCATTAACCACTGTGGATGTTTTTATCTTCAGATTTTTAAGTGCTGGTGGTATTTAATGGTGCTTTTAGCTTGCATTGAAGTGAAAACTGTGAAGGGGCGGGCTTAAAGTAAATATTATTGTATCGTGAAGAGTTTAGTTGCGCAATGGTTAGTGCGCTGGGTCTGCAAACGTGACAGTTAAGTTACTCTCACGAATATCACGTGATGGGTGACCAAAAATGTATGTGTCGAGTTTATCTTTGCTTCGCTAGGCATAGTAAGGCGTTGGCCAGCGTGTTTGGTCCTATGCATAAGGAAAAGCTGTGACTACTATACATGATAAAGAGATTAGAATTATAAAGATGGCAGGAAGCTTGTGGGTAGGCCCCTTTGCTCAAAACACCATTTAATTCATTAAAACATTCATCCTTGCAATTTAAGAGATGTAGTGCCTGGCCTTCTCCTCTTGCCAACATACTCTTTCTTACCTCTTTTTTTGTGATCTGTGTCTGCAACCCAGTGGTCATTATGTCAGCCGAACGACGCCCACTGCTGGGCATAGGCCTCCCCCAAGAATCTCCACAACGCTTAGTACTGTGCTGCCCGTATCCAGCGGCTTCCCGTGACCTTGACCACAAGTAAGCCCGGAATGCCCGGAGAGTAAAAGGGACGGGTATGACGAAGTTTCCGGTACACGGTCGCAATTCTAGAAACTTTTCACCCCAACGGCTGGCCCCAACCCAGTAGTAGAGAATTAAAAATGTCTGATGATGGTGGTGTTGTTGGTACAGCTACACGGTGGCGCTGGGGGTGACGGTGGGGGCAGGCTGCTTTCTGCTGGCGCTTAACGTGCTGGTGTTCGCTGGGATTTACCTGCAGCGGGGGCGGCGAAGGACCACGCACAGAAGACCTAGGAGAGAGGGTAAGGAAGCTTTACGAAGACATTTGTGACTTTAATAGAATTATATAACACTTTATAGCACACATACATCACATAGACAACATAGTTCTTCCAGACAACCCGTAATATTAAGAATGACTTATCATTTCTTCGTCCCGGAAAATTAGCAGCTGCCTGCGGTTTCACCCACGTGGTTCCTGTTCCCGTGGAAATATCGGAATAAAAAGTATCCTATCTTTTAATCCAGGCTATCTACTATCTATGTGCCAAATTTTAATCAAATCCGTTAAGTAGTATCTGCGTGAAAGAGTAAAACAAACATCCATACATCTATAATATTAGTAGGTAGGTGGTACACACAACATCCTTATACTTATCAGTGTCTGTTTTTCCCAAAAATCGACTAGGACCACATCGTTAGTGTCCTCTATGTCTAATTGCCGCCAACTAGGAGAACACTATCATGCAGAAGGAGGCATCGGAGCGGATCCGCGAGCAGGAAGCTCATGCGGATCGGCTCCGACGAAGGCGGGTGGGACGGAGGATGCGGCGCTTTGCGCACCTCATTCCACTTTAGTGGGTGTTGGACCGTGCAGTGCGGGTGACGGCCTGTAGCCAGTCCAGCCGTGTAGTCTGGGGGGATGCCCTCGCTTGGTCGGCCTCCTCCCGCCGCGTAGGGGCTCGGGATGCCGGGCCGGATGCGTAAACGCATTCCCCTCACTATAAAAAAAAAAGGAGAACACTATCATCATCATCTATAATATATAATGTTTGTACAGGCAGCTGCAACAGTCGCACCGGCACGGGCTCTTTGACAACAGATCCGACGCTCGCGTTGTCTCCCAGAAAAAGCACGTTAAAGGTAATCATATCTTTCAAATTATTGAGATTTCGATACAACATAGGTACGTACAGTCAGGGACGAATACGGTGAACCACTGCTGTAAACGAGGTGTCCAAAATGAAAGCGAGAATGTTGATAAAAGTAATTATATAATTTACTTAAATTCTGGAAGCCAGATACAATATGAATAGCCGCGTGCACAGATTACTAAATAGTTACTATGTAACAGATAGTTCACTCCGCTAAGTCATTTAAATAAATAGCAACTCTAACTATAACGCAATAAAGTAGAATTCAGCTTGTACGGCGCAGGCAGATTACGAACGGCCACTCGTTGTCGTTGCATCTCTTTCTATCGCATATATTCTAGCTCTTTTGCGGACCTAATTTCTATGTATTTACAACGCCGGCGTTGCTGCCGCGTTTTCGAGCCGACACGGGGAGTGAAATAGGCCTGCCGCGAGTGCAACGCGAAATTATCATTATTATAGGCATGAGTCAACGCTCTCTGGCGACATATTGGAGTAACTTAAAAGGAATCACTAATAGCGATAATTAAATTATATAATAATAATAATATTAATATTTAATCCTATTTGGTTTAAATTATTTCGATAAGCTATATTGGCGCAGTGTTAACTACTGCTTACTTTTTCGTATGGCTAATACAAATACAAATACAAATACAAATATTTTATTTGCAAAACACAGTTATAACAGATCTTATAATTGACGTACAGCTACATGTGTTTAGCCTGCTCGCAGACATGCAAAAAATTTAAAATTGGAAGGTACACATTGAATTAAAATATGTAAGTAGCATTACTAAGACACTAGACATTCAGCTAATTTTGCCAATCTAAATATTCCTTAGAACTATAAAAACATTTTTCTATTAGCCATTTAGTAAGTTTATTTTTAAATAAGACTCCATTTAGGTTTTTGAAATTTTCAGGAAGCAAGTTATACATTAATATACTCATGTTATATACGTTTCTTTTATATATATCCTTGCGGCAGGGAGGTTGATATATTAAGTCTGCATATTGTTTCCTTAACTGTCTAGAGGTAACTTCTTGACAGGTTTTGTAGTACAAAGGGAAAGATTTAATAAAAATACATGCTTCTCTTATGTAAAGGCAGGGCAACGGTAATATACCATATTTTCTAAAATATGGTTTGCAACTATCTAAGTACCAGATGTTGCTCAATGCCCTGATACATCTCTTCTGTATCAATAAGGCTCTCTCTACATCAACAGAGTTCCCCCAAAGCAATATACCATAGCTAAGAACCGATGATACGTACCCATGGTACGCAGAAAGAGCAGCTTCAATTGAAACATTCTGTCGCACTTTTTTTATAGCAAAAGCGAAACGTCGTAGTTTTTTGCAGACAGTATCAACATGCCCCTTCCAATTAAGATGAGCGCCAATGAGCAATCCCAAAAATTTATAGCTGTCTACCTCGTCAATTTTGTTATCATTATAATGAATGTTTTGATTTTGTTTGGATGAGCCGTATGATAGAAATTGCATCACTTTTGTTTTCTCTAGGTTGATTTTTAAGTCATTAGTTTTTAACCAATCTATTATATTCTTTAAAGCGGTATTTGCAAGCGATTCTAGAGAAACATTGCCCTCTTTCTTAACAATAATTGTAGTGTCGTCTGCAAAAAGGATGCATTTATGTGGAGTAGCATTGGGGAGATCATTGACGTATAATAAAAACAGCAGGGGACCGAGAATGCTGCCCTGTGGAACACCTGTTTTTCTCAATAATAATTGTGATCTATACGTTTCCTTTATTAAAACATTAGTTTGTGACAGTTTTGTTATATCTGTGCACTGCCTTCTATCATTTAAGTAGCTTTTAATCCATTCATATGCCCTTCCTCTAATACCATACGATTCTAGTTTTTGCAATAACTTATCATGGCTTACGTAATCAAATGCACAACTCATATCGAGAAATAATGCAAGTACAGGAGTGTTATTATTTATACATTCAGTTACGTACTTAACTAAGTCAAAGCAAGCAAGAGCAGTAGAACTTCCTTTGCGGAAGCCAAATTGTTGAGACTGAAGTATGTTACATGTGTCAAGAAAATCATTAAGTCTCTTCAACATTGCCTTCTCAAATACTTTTGACAACACTGGTACCAAAGTGATAGGCCTATAGTTACCTAGATCTTGTTTGTCACCTTTTTTATGTAAGGGCTTCACTATCGACAATTTGAGATCGTCTGGAAAAACACCTTCTGAGAATGATAGGTTAATTATGTGTGCTAGTGGCACACTAATGTGGGTGGCGCATAATTTTAAAACTTTGGTAGCAATGCTATCATACCCACAGGATTTACTATTATTTAAGGACATAATTATATTGTATGTTTCTTTTTCATCAATAGGTTTTAGATAGATTGTGCGAGAGTTAGAGTAAATATTTGTTTGTGTCTTATCTACATTTGGTATCTCTTGGCTGGCTAAGTTAATAAAGTGTTTGTTGAATAAATTTGAGATATCTTGGGGATCATTATATGACAAACCCTCAAATCTAATTAGGTCAATATCATTACTTTTCATCTTATGTGATATTGTTGAGGAAATGACGCTCCAAGTTGCTTTACATTTATTCTTGCTTTTACGTATTACTTTGCTATTATTTATTTGTTGCGCCACATGAATGCATTTTTTAAGGATTTTACTGTATTTGTGAAAGTCGTGTTTATGCGTTTGTCTATCAGCCTTGTTCGACCGATACTTTAGATATAACTGTCGTTTAGTTTTTGTTGCTTTCCTTAAACCTTTCGTAATCCATCCTAATTTAGTAGATCTATTGTTAATTTTGACTTTTATTACAGGAAAACATAAACTGTAGAACATACAAATTGTTTCATAAAAAGATTTAAATGCTTCATTTAGGTTATTTGATTCCAAAACTTCTGAAAATGAGAGACTGGTAATGCAATCGTAAAACTTCTTCATGTTATCTGCATTATAATTTCGTTTGTATTCGAACCAGGAAGTGTAGCTCTTCACTTTATTGCCTTTGAATGTAATGGTCTGTGCGGTTTCGTGATCTGAAAGACCCAGATCAAGTATATTTGGCTCTACTTTTTTTATGTTGCTGGCAATTTGATCTAGACAAGACTTATCCCTTGTTGGTTTATCAATGTGTACTTGAAAATTGTAACTTGCTAAGATGCTTTTTAAGGATTCAGTGTGTTTATTTAATTTTAAAATATCAAGGTTCCAGTCACCACATATGATAATTTTTTTTCTTTGATATTTACTTGTTAAGTAATGCAATAATTTCTCAAGCTTATGTAGAAATATATTAACCGAAATAGTTTTATTATCTGGTACTCTATAAATTGTACATACAATTAGGTTTTGACCAATGACTTCAGTTCCACAGCACTCAAAATGTAGTTTTGTGCTAGCGCCTACCCGTTCACTTGCAGCCCTTATCTCTAATTATTGATATATCGTACTACCCTAGTTTAATACATAACCAAATGGTTGGAGGTTCTGCGCGTGAATAGTGAGGCAACAGCCACATGAAAAGAAGTAACAAGTAGTTCTTCGAATTTGTCCCGCACTAACTGCGACATTTTAGTACCTCCTCCATTTTCTTTTGTTCATCGACAATGTGAATAAAGTCCACAAATCATTAATCTTCATAGATAGCTGAATGAGTTTTGTTGATTTGTAAACGTATCAATGATTAATGATTGAGTCAAACGAGGTTAAGCCTGTATTGTGCGGTGCTCGCACTCAAATCAATGTGAGCGTGATGCATCATTAACGCGTGCGGACGTCAAAACGTAATGATTGATCAATCAACCTGCGTACGCCAAAATGTTAATGATTGATCAATCAACAATGATGGCAACTGATCTGAATTAACATAACGAAAAACAAGAAAGGAGTAGCAAATTGCAGGCCACGCATTTCATTAGGACACCACGTTTAGCCATCAACATAATATAATTAGGTATCCAGTTGTTTAGAAGGTACAGTCAAACCAAATTAATCGTGACTCAGCATAAACTAATTTTCTCATAGATATTAAAATTCTATTAGGTTGAAATTGAAACTTGTTGACATTGGCACTGACCTTTATAGAAGGTGTAAAAAAAGAACACTAATATTTAAGGGAGTGATGGAACTGCAAAACATTCCTTTAGAAACATAGATAGAAATATGGAAATAAAATTTCGTCGTCACATACTTACATAACTGCTGATCAACCTAATCCACTTTGTATGAGACGACGAAATTTTTGTATAATGTTGACGCTTTGAATATCAATAGCAGTCGAACCGTCCGTCATCGGGACGACACTCTGTTTCAGTACCTTTGTGTTTTAGCCGCCTCCTGTGGTCTAATAGTTCTGGTTGGTGGTAGGACTTGTCTAAATCGGCCTGGTAAGCTACCACCATTTTATCTAAGTCTGACGCCATAACTATGCTGTTTTCAGCATTATTGTGTTCCGGCAGGTTAGAGATAAGATAGCCAGTTACTCAGTGATTGAGGATTCCAGGTGTAGTGCACTTCCACTTTCAGCCTTATCACCACTTAACGTCAGATGTGATGAAAGGAAGGAAATGCTACCCCGTTGTGTAAAAAAGAACCTACTGAATTCGAATCATGTTTCTTCTAAACTTTTTCCCTTTTTCTGTGATTAACATATTTTTCGGTTTCCACAGCGCAGCAGCGAGTTAGAACTAAAAGAGAGGCCGAGCAACGCGCCGCCCCCCAAAAAACGCGTCCAAATCCAGGAGATCTCAGTCTAGAGGACTTCTGAATACTTAACTTCGTAAGTGAATTGTGGAACACTTGGAACTCGAACGAACTTCTGTCGTAAATGAATGAAGTGGCGGAGTGAACAAGTGATATTTTAAGTGAGTGTATACGTAATATGTATATGTGAACGGACGGCTACGTCTATGTATACTGACAAATTTATGATGGGCATTCCTTTTTCATTTCCATAAATGTCACTGCTCGTTTGAAAAGAGTTTGAGATGGGTCCCTCTGTTGTTTTATGCGGACTTTTGATGTAATTGTGGCAGTGACGTTGCAATGGATTATGGAAACTGCTAAACGACAATTTACTCGATATTTTAATACACTTGTTTCTGTGTATGGGTGAAGGGGCCGCACCTACCTCCTGACCAATTAATGGATTTTAAAATTTCTTGTTATTTCTCTGTTACGTTTGAAACTCTGTTGACCTCTGTTCATCTTGCTATTGTGTAAATTTTATGGATATATATTTCTGTTCTTAAATAAATATATATTAATAAGATAGAAAAGTGTTAGTTGAATATTATCGAAATTCTAATTAGTTTCATTGAGATGTGTTAAAATTAGTTCTTGTAATCAAAATGACTACCTATATATTTATTTACTTCGGAGTCTAATTGAAATACTTATACGTTATACAGGTTGCAATTATAAAGTAAATGTATGATATCGTATGAAGACATTGTATATATTAAAGCGATCGTTTTAGACTTCTACTATATAATGTAAATACTAGTATTGGCGTAAATATCTGTGAACTCGGACGAAAAAAATCGTCTTGAACAAGGTTTTAATAAAAACCATTTTTTTCTGAGCATGTTGTATTTATTTCTGTCATGGAATTCTATTTTTGCGCGGCAAATTGGACGTTACATTTCATTGTACTTCAAAATTTTCTCATTGAAACTTTTTCTGTGAAATAATAATGGTTTTTAAAGCTATAACTCATGAAATTAGCGGTGTGTCGACGAGGCGTTCGCGGGCCGAGGACGGCGCGGGTGCGGGTGCCGGGCGGGCGGCGGGCGGCGCGCGGCCGATCGCGGATGTTCCGGGAAACTTTTAATGCTCGCCCGGAACTTCCGAATTAACTATTCCGCCGAGTTCCCGCCAACGAAATTATACTGATCTTTATTGTTCCATATTTTTTTGGGAAAATATTCTTTGGGCGTCGCGCCTCTTGCTACTTTGTTATCTTCAACTTTTTTCTTTGCGGAGTTTTTTCAGATAAAGTGTACCCTTAAGATTTTTGTAAATAGCGGAAAGAAGATGGCGTGGATTCGCGGAAGTTAGTAACGACATCTAGAGCTGTTTGTTCTACTTTCGCGGAACCGAAAAAGACTTACTGCTGAGTTTTTGTCAGTCAGTTTGTAAAAAAAAATGGCATGAAAAGGAGGGATTCGCAGCAACAAGCGAGAATGGAGGTCGCGGACTAAATCGGCCTCTGCAGTGAGGTAGAACAATGGCCATTGAATATTCCTCTCGGCGTTTTATTGTCGACGGCTCAAACGGGAGCGGTTAATTTATGAACGGACGGTGAATAGTGAACCCGCGCGGGAGGTGGGGGTGGAGAGGGGAGGGTGATCATCAATCAGGGAGCTGAGAGCTGCTGGTGACCTCGAGGTGGATCTTCATGCAAATGAGATAGTGCTTCGATTGTGATTCGATAAAAAAGTGGACGTTGATACGGTTCGACTGACTGAGCTTATTACTAGAATCCAAACTGGATTGTTTTGTTTAATAATCTTTAAAAAAATTTGTTAGGAAAATTCGTTAAATTTTTACTTTATGCAATTTTTATTATTGAAAAATGGAAAATTAAGTATTTAGTAATAAAAATCGACCCGTCTCATAACTAGCTCTGATAGGACTCGAAATACACGACCTTTCGCTATCCGGGAGATTGTTTTAACCTCTGAGCTACGGAGTCGTTACGGGAAGCGACGAATTATCCAATACTTCTTACGCGCTGTATAGCCAGCTTCTCGTTACGACTCCGTAGCTCAGAGGCTAGAGCAGTCGCCCGGATAGCGAAAGGAGGTGGGTTCGAGTCCCATCGGAGCTAGTTATGAGACGGGTCCATTTTTACTAAATACTTTTTACAAATTCGTTCTTGGTAAAAACAAAATAAGTAGGTATACTTACACCGAGCGATTTGTTAGTAGAAATGATTCACATTCCTTACTACCTTCTACCTTCATTAATTCACGATTATTGCTCGATGAGACACATAAGGTGAAGGCGACACGGAAGGCACGTTAAAGGACACAGCACATTACATCAACTCGGTAAGGGATCGACACCGTATCGCCTTTGCCTCGCCGTCAACCAGGCGTCAACCTAACGCAAGCACGTAACCAAACCGGATCAGCGTCGGTACGTCGGCTCGGCTACGGCTAGGCGACGCCGCGCTTACGGCTAGGCGACGCCGCGCTTACGGCTAGGCGACGCCGCGCTTACGGCTCGCCGCACAGTGGTCTGTCTCTCGGGTACGGAGAGACGTGAGCGCGTGGACGACTAGCGGTAAGCGCGGGGATAGCAAGTTGAGCGACCCGCAAAGCGGTTCGCGAGCTGGTCCCGAGGCGAGGCGATTACGTTACGCTTCCGATTAGTGTGCTTTACAGTAGGGGGTTTCATACAAAGAATACTGAACCGCTCGAGTTGATACGTTTACGATCCCTTTCCAAGTCGATGTATGTGCTGTGACCTTAAGCCGTCGGTCCCTGCTGCACTTGCAGTCGTTAATACCCACCAATCCGCACTAGGCCTGCATGGTGGGTCATGGCCCATTCTCCTTATCCATCCATAAAGAAGGCCAGTACCCCAGCAGTGGGGACATTAAATGGCTGGTGATGATGAGATACATAAAATTTTGCAATACTTTTTTATTTAAGTAGACACCGGTAGTGGGCCAGATTATTTTTTCTACATTAAATTAAAATATAGAAAACATATTATACCTTTCCACATTCTTAACAAAAAGGTGTAATAATAGAGAAACCGACAGATGGCAACAAAGTGATCTAATAACGATTCCTTTTCCTATGTTACCGGCCAAACCCAATTTTAGGACAAATGAGTTTTTCCTAGGCCAAATCAGTTCATAGCGTTGATATTTCAGAGAGCGAATTTTACCTCGCAAGTCATGTAGAAAACGTCATCAAAAAAATAACCACGAAATTCAAGGCGATCAGCGATAGCTTTGCTGCGCTTCGCGATCGCCTTAAATTTCTAACCAATCACGTGTTCTACATCACTTCCGAGGCAAACTTGCTGTTTAAAATGTCAACGCAATGAACTAATTTGGCCTAGGAAAAACTAGTTTGTCTTAAAATCAGGTTTGGCCGGTAACACCTATAAAAATACTAAAATCCTACATACTTCTTAAACTATCACTTCAGCTCGGCTGCACATTGACTAAAACACGTTGTCGCCATAAAACCAATTCCATTCTCCATCTAAACGTTTCCTTCCCAGTTATCTCGAGTTCCACCGCACTGATCTCCCATTAACCCATAAGAACTGCAGTGAGCGCGAGCTTTGACGATAAACTGGAAAATGGAAGACCGCATCCAGCTGTTGTTCAAATAGGTGCATTGATTTACTGACCTTCTTGCATTGCATAAGGTTAGCAGAAACTACAAGAAAAGAAAAATTTCTTACAGTTAATAACAAATGTGAAAAAAAAAATGTTGATTTGCAAGTATTGAGCTGCATGAATTGTGAAAAACTGTGTCTTTAGCTATCTCTTTCTAAAATGCAATTTTATATGGCGGGAGTATGGTCCTAAACACGTCTGACGTCATCTGTGTCTAGCGCTGTCCTTGTCTAATAAGGCAGTTTGATGAGCTATATCGCTGAAAATTTGGAAAATATTTGAAAATAAATACCCGTGTCGTGTTTCTGATATTAATAAAACATTTTGAACGAACGAAAAAAATAGTCCGATCCCCTATTGACGTGTAAAACATGACGCTCAACATGTTCCGAAATGTTCCACAGCAACGTTCGACGTTGCCAGCTTTATTCCATGTGACATTTGAGCAACAATTAATATCGTCAAGTGTAGACGTGACGCGCCTATGCTGCATCGCCAAAATCGACTATTTCGTCTAGCAACAAGTTGCCAACGCCACGAGACAAAGTTGCTAAAGAAAAGTCCCTCAATATGATGAGCAACATGTCACGCGTCAAATGTTGCGCAGTGGATAGACAAAATAAACCATGAGATTTTAAATTATTGTAGTGCATTATTGCACGAAAGGTTTATTATTTATTTATCTATATTTATACTAATATTATAAAGAGGAAAGATTTTATTGTTTGTTTGTTTGTTTGCATCGGATAGGTTTCGAAACTACTGGACTGATTTAGAAAATTCTTTGACCATTAGAAAGCTACGTTCTTCCCGAAAACCATAGGCTATATCTTATCCCGATATTCCTACGGGAACGGGTACCACGCGGGTGAAACCGCGAGGATCCGCAGGTTTGTAATAGAAATAAGATTTTAGTAAAAAATACATTTTCATGACAAGCTTTTTTGCTGACTGTACTTAAATATTGCATTGTCATCTAAACCAAACCTGTATACAAAATTTCAGCTCCATAGGACACTGGGAAGTGGTATGTAGTACCTACGCGTCTAGTATGTAGTACTCATCATCTCATTCACACTCATCTACCTCGTGAACATGACTTCTGCAAGGGAGCTGAATACAACACAGGAAGGAACCAACTAAGTAAGTACCCAACACAAAATCCTAAAATATGAATGTGTTAATACACGATTCATGTAGTAGTCAACATTTAATAACAAAATATAACACCTACAGTAAACAACACAAGTCCTAAACTATCACTTCAGCTTGGTTACACAATGATCAAAACCCATTTTCACCAGAAAATGTCTTCCTTCCCACTTTTTCATACTTATCTGATTTCCCATTAACCAATAAGAACTGCAGTGGGGAGCATTGAGAGCGAGCTTTGACGATAAACTGGAAAAATGGCTGCCCATCCAGCTGCTTCAAATGGATGCATTAATTTGCGGAGCGTCTTGCCGCTGCAAGTCGTTTGTCAAGCAGTTGCATTGTTCGGGAATGCGCGGCGGGTGCATCCAAGAAGAGTATACGTATGTGAGTTTTTGAAATAATGGCTCGTTACTTTGTGTTTCATGAATGATGACTTCAGCGCAAGAGTGTGTTTTACATTTGAAAGAAAGAAAGAAAATTAATTTATTTTACACACACAACGAGTACTTACATAGTATAGTATTACACAAAACTAAAACATAGACACTAACTTATGCTAATATTTAACACTGTGTACCGCCGCGTGACGCCAAAACTGTTCCCAACTCAGTATACGCAGCAAACAAAGCAACAATTTCACAACATTACATTTTACAAATAACTTTTCCTTAGTAACTTTGTATCTTCACCAAGGCTATTACCTATATCAAAGCATTTTCAAGTGACATAAATCTTGTGTACAATAATTTCAACTAGAGAACACTTTCAAAAAGGAAAAATATATAAAAATAATGTTGAACTAGGAAAAATTGGCACAGTTTTCTACTGTAGGTAACTACAGAGGCTAAGTTGACAAAAATAAGTCTGATTCGCTTCTAGCCTGAGGCGGTAAAAGTTTTCCGCTTTGTCATATTACGACGAGGTAGTAATAGTGACAATATATAGCTTTGTTCGTGTTATTTTTCTGGGATGAACCATTTTTGTAATTAGGTATATTTTGGAACATTGAAACAAAAATAACTTTTTTACACGGTAAACCTGTTTCCGATCAATTGGGCTCACTTTCATTATGACTACATTATATTAGCACAGGATAAGATTGCCCAAACCCAAGTTAATATCGAAATTAAATGCCCGAGGTGACTTCTAGGCATCTAGTTTTAGCTGTTGTGGCGTCTGGCGATGCGAATGCAACGGGTCCATGATATCATCAAATGAACACTGGAAAAGATATCCAAAAACCAAGTTTAGCATATGAACTTAGTTTGATCGCTTCGACTTCTCAACTCCGCTCGAGATGCAGTGCCTCAGTATAGTTTAGCGAGGCGTGGTGTTCATACATCAACAGCGTGAGTGCATCTATTCCGGCGCCCGGGCATGCCAATAAGAGAATATTGGGGCTGCAGCGTTGCAAATCCAGTGGGCATAATGATTGGCACTGAAGTTATAATATGAACATGTGAAAGGATCTCCAAAAACAAAACTTTTATCGAAATTATTCTTCAAAAGTAATCTTCAGCACTTAGTTTGATCGCTTTGACTTCTCAACTCCGCTCAAGAGTCAAGATGCAGTGCCTCGTATAGTTTAGCGAGGCGTGGTGTTCATACATCAACAGCGCGTGGAGTGCATCTGTTCCAGCGCCCGAGGCATGCAGACAAGGTAATATTGTGGCTGCAGCGTAGCAAATCCAATGGGCATACTAATAGCACTGAAGTTATAATATGAACATGTGAAAGGATCTCCAAAAACAAAACTTTTACCGAAATTAATCTTCAAAAGTAATCTTTAGCACTTAGTTTGATCGCTTCGACTCCTCAACTCCGTTCGAGATGCTGTGCCTCAGTATTAGTTTAGCGAGGCGTGGTGTTCATACATCAACAGCGGAGTGCATCTGTTCCAGCGCCCGGGACATGCAGATAAGTTATTTGTTAATTATTGTTGTTATCATTGTTATTATATGTTAATATTTAACTGATCACCAATCTAACCTAACCCAGAATCACTCCAAGGGTCCCACACCCGCAATCTCCTTCCCACTATAGATGCGATCCACGCCCCTTTTCTCCTCCACATCCCCCTCGTTCTTCTTCACTCAATATCTTACCGGCCACGGTGCAAACAAATTTTATCTGCATAGGTTTAAAATCATTGACGACGATACCTGCCCTTGCGACGGAACCTCCCCTCAGACTCATAGGAAAGAAATACCTTTCCAGATATTTGACAATCGCTCAAGAAGAAATTACTGTAGCAAGTTATTTAAATTTTTACTTTTTTGCATTCACAATGCAATTTTTATGGTTGAAAAATGGAAAATGAAGTATATAGAAAAAATCGACCCGTCTCACAACCAGCTCCGATGGGACTCGAACCCACGACCTTTCGCTATCCGGGCGACTGCTCTAACCACTGAGCTACGGAGTCGTTACGAGAAGCGTCGAATTTATCAAATATTTCTTACACGCTGTATAGTCAGCGTTAATTTCATCAATGTGAAGATATTACTACCCCCACAGTGGGTTCGAGTCCCATCGGAGCTGGTTGTGAGACGGGTCGATTTTTTCTAAATACTTCATTTTCCATTTTTCAACCATAAAAATTGCATTGTGAATGCAAAAAAGTAAAAATTTAAATAAAAAACAAATCTTCTAAAGACTCTTTATTAAATTTTCCACATTCGGGCAACAAAGTAACTATAAAAAAAAATCTAACCTAACCTACAAAAATACTGAAATGCACACCTAAAATACAAAAAATGCAAACGGTGAGCATTTCAGTATTTTAGGTGTGCAACTTATGCCCGAATACTCGTACGCTACTTATCTTTGGGAGCGTCTCAAACATCGCCCTGTCACTTTAAATGTCAAACGTATGAAAGAGATGCCATGATGTTTGAGACGCTCCCAAAGATGATTTGCGTACTAGAATTCGGGCGTTAGTATTTTTTGTGGTGCATTAATTATACATAATTTATTTATTTATTTATTTATTTCTTTATTCAGGATAACAACAGCACAATAATAAAAAAAATTACAAAGATGCAAAGTTTACATGGTTGAGGGCCAATTATAGTTATCCACAAAATTACTTAAATTAAGTATGAGCTAGAATTTAAAAAAATATAATTTTGATGAATTTAAGGTAATTAGGTACTTAAGTCATAAACAGAACAATAAAAATACTAGTAAAGTATCAGATAACCCAACATACAAACCGATTAAAGTTATTAGTAAGATTACTTACAAACCTACTGCCCCATTCACAGCAGCATCCAAGCCATGTCAAACCCAAACACTGCTCTGCCCCCGTTACACAAATGGCTTTTCCAGTTTGAGCAAAAGAGACAAAACAATGTCTAGGCCAAACACAACACAAATATCCCCATGAACTAGGCAGCTTGTTGCGACCCAGTACCGGATCGCCGAACCCGCCGGCCCAGCACGATCGCCCAACGTATACAGATACAGGGCCCGCAGCAATGGCAATCCTTCGCAAACCGGCCATGCACACGACAGCCGCCAGCGCGCTCGGCCAACGGACTCGCCGAACCAGCACCGGGTACTTTACAATAAATTACAATACTACAATACTGATAATGTTGTGGTGAGTTAAAAAACACTTCAATATAGGTAATATTAACAAATCAGATAAAAAAACCTATTTTAGCAACCATTAAAGATTACAAAATCTAGTTGAGAGTTAATTTTAACAAATTACAATACTTATAAATTTGTGGTGAATTAGGAGCAGTAAAATAAAAACTATAGTACTGAATCAGATACCACTTCGTCCAATAATAACAATGACATCCTAATTCTTTAGGTGTATTTTAAAATATATGTAATTAAATATAAATAATAGCAATAATAATTTTTAAATAATTTTTAAACTTTCATGGTCATTAATACTGCAAACACTACGAAAAGAGGGACTCGGCCCACCATGGCCCGACCCGCTGCAGATCCCCCGACACCCCAGCAACCGTGCCGAAACTTCGGGGACCACAAAACAAATCAGAACATGGAAAAAATCCCGCCCCTCGCAATATCTACAATAAGAATGATAGATTGAATCATATAAATACAATATATATAATTATGTATATGTATAATCTGAACACATTATACCCCATTACACGCGAGCACAACTAATGCAAAAGCTGGACTCGCGGCCACCCGGGAGGCCCGCACGGGTCGCCCGCACGCCCGAGATGTCCATAGCCCGGCCGCAACATATCTCCCGCAAACACGGGAGTCATGATACGGCCCCGCCACTGACACAACCGCCCGTGCGGGCGGCCCGCACGACATACCCGGACCGCCGCGATGCCAGGATGTGTGAAACCTTGCGGGAAAGCCCACTACGACATGACTCAATGGCACAATAAAATATGAATAAAAACAAAAGCAAAATACAGTTCATACAAAAATGCTGTGATCTCCGCGAGTGCCATGCTGCGGCCACACCAATGTTTCGCCAATTATTATTCGTCGTACTATAGGTGCTGGTTCGACGCAAATATAACTGCGGCATCAGCCTTTATGCCGGCTGTAAACGCCGGCCCAACCATCGGCCAACACATCGCACACTGACACCCCCGAAAGAACCCCTCCAAAACATGTTCGTTCAAGAGTGCCAATGCACGACGCACCGGCCGACGGCCGGGCCAACGTGTACAGCGGCCTTTACATATTTGTAAGACGATTGTAAATATGTTTCAAACGACTATTTAGAACCAAAAAACGGATCGACACCAGAAAATTTATCGTTATATTTACTAACTAAGCGGGTGAGAGCATCCGCCTTTATGCCGGCTGTATATGCCGGCCCAACCATCGGCCAATACATCGAACACTGACACCCCCGAAAGAACCCTACCACATGATCGTTCAGGAGTACCAATGCATGACGCACCGGCCAACGGCTGGGCCAACGTGTACAACGGCCTTTACATATTTTGTAAGACATTGTAAATATGTTTATTAAACGATTGTTTAGAACCAAAAAACGAATCGACACCAGAAAATTTATGTTATATTTACTAGCTAAGCGGGTGAGAGCATCCGCCTTTATGACGGCTGTATACGTCGGCCCAACCATCGGCCAATACATCGAACACTGACACCCCCGAAAGAATCCTAACCACATGATCGTTCAGGAGTGCCAATGCAAGATGCACCGGCCAACGGCTGGGCCAACGTGTACAACGGCCTTTACATATTTTGTAAGATATTGTAAATATGTTTATTAAACGATTGTTTAGAACCAATAAACGGATCGACCCCAGAAAATTTATCATTATATTTACTAACTAAGCGGGTGAGAATGGAACCTTGACCATAGTTAGTTGAGTGAGTGGGTACACGAAACAAAGGTGTGTGACGCGTACGTCGAGATGGCGCGCATAGAGATATGGCGGAGAGGAGGTCGGGACAATTGAGTCGTCCACGCACTACGTCAAAAAGCAAACCCATCTCAAGCATATCCCGCCTTTCTTCTAAAGTAAGAAGATTATAAGTTCGACAATTTTCAGAATATGAAAGAGCACTTTTATTAAATTTAAAATTAAGATGTTTTATAAATTTTTTTTTAATGCGTTCCAAACGATTAATGTGTACTGCGTAATAAGGTGACCAAATGGGACTTGCGTATTCTAAAATGCATCTTACGTAAGCAAAGTAAACAATTTTAAAACTCAGTAAGCTTTTAAAAGGTTGGCATGTACGCATTACAAATCCAAGAGATCGGTAAGCCTTATCTACTATGGTGTCGATATGGGTAGTCATAGCCATCTTCGAGTCAAGCGTGACTCCAAGGTCCCGCACCTCCTTCACTCTTTCTATTACAATGCCATTAAGACTATATTCATATAGCAAAGGCTTAGGTTTACGGGTAAAACTTATACATTGACATTTGTTGAAGCTAACAGAAATTTTATTTTTATTGTAGTAATTACATAAACTGTCCAAGTCTCGCTGAAGAGCCAGACAGTCTTCTTGCGATTGAATTGACATGTATATTTTTTTATCATCGGCATATAATAAGTGGTTAGCACTTTGAAGGCAGGTATAAATGTCAAATATGTAAGCGTTGTAAAATAAGGGACCCAAGTGTGAGCCCTGGGGTACACCGGATGGTATAGATAGATATAATATAATAATATTGTGGCTGCAGCGTTGCAAATCCAGTGGGCATATGAATGGCACAGAAGTTATACTATGAACGTGGGAAATAATAATCATCAAAAGTAATCTTTAGCATTTAGTTTGATCGCTTCGACTTCTCAACTCCGCTCCGCTCAAGATGCAGTGCCTCGTATAGTTTAGCGAGGCGTGGTGTTCATACATCAACAGCGCGCGGAGTGCAACTGTTCTAGCGCCCGGGGCATGCAGATGAGATATTGTGGCGTCTGGCGATGCAAATGCAGCGGCCGTGAATGGCCCTGAAATTAAATTCTGCCGCTGAATTACTGTTGTCTGCGACGGCACTGTGGTTAACAGAGTGCTGTTTTATGCGTGGAGTAAATAGGTGGTGAGTTTGTGGCGTGCTTTTAGAATTGCATTGTTGTTTTATTATTGAAAATGAAGTATTAGAAAAAAACGACCCGTCTCACAACCCAACCCGTCAATAGTAGAAATTGCATTGTGAATGCAAAAAAAGTAAAAGTAATTTGTTGTTTTGTGTTTTTCAAGCACGAATTTGGTAGCAACTTTGGGCAACGATTGAAGAATCGTTATTGAACTGGCGATCTAAAGATTCATTATCATCATCGCCATCAACCTTTTAATCAGCTGGGTGCTGGGGCACTGGTCTTCCTTATGGGGATGGATAAGGAGAATGTGCTATGACCCACCACGCGGGCCCAGTCCGGATTGGTGGGTATTAACGAGAGCAAATGCATCCGGGACCAGCGGCTTAACGTGCCTTCCGAAACACGGAGGAGCTCGAGAAGAAAAGTTTTTGGTCACCCATCCCGTGGCAGACCATTGCAAAAGTTACTTAACCTCCTCATTGCTGGCCAAGCGAAGTGGTTAGCAAACCACTGCGCCACGGGGTCCTCCGATCTGAAGATCAACGATTTGATATTAGGGTTTTTCTTTTTATAATTAACGAGTGGTAAGAATTTGATCGTTTTGGACGAATACAGCCTTTCATTTTATATTATAGTAATGCCATAAGTTCAAGGCAGAAGTGATGTATGGTTGATTATGTCAAAGCAACCCAACGCGACGACTAGAGAACTTACATTGGTTGTTAGAGTAATATCAAAGTTATATTGTTTTCGAAATGCACTTGCTAGATGCAGGGTATAACTTCATCATTCCTATTAAGTATTATTTCAATGTCAAATTGTTTAACTGCGTCTGCTATCCTATCACATTACTTCATTCACTAAAATATTGGAACTGAATGCTTAATTAGAAAACTATGTGAAATTCTTTGTCAAATCAAAGGGTGTCACTCCGCAGTTTAGGTACGTTCGCACGGCGCGCCTGCCGGGCAGGCGCGTATGCCATAGAAATTAGGTCCGCAAAAGAGCTAGAATATATGCGATAGAAAGAGATGCAACGACAAAGAGTGGCCGTTCGTAATTTGCCTGCGCCGTACAAGCTGAAATCTACTTTATTGCGTTATAGTTAGAGTTGCTATTTATTTAAATGACTAAGGTCCGGTTGCTCGTACATTTAACTTTTGTCAAAATTGACAAAAGTTAAAATTTAACTGTTGTCAATTTTGACATCGGTAAAAGAAAAATACGTTGGTTATCTTAGGGTTAAAAGTGTTGTCTGTACTATTTTATTAACCTTCCCTTAATTACTAATGTCAAAATTCAAACCACCCCCACCCTGTCGGTTATTTTGACCGCCGTTAAATCTGTAATTTGACTGCTCGTTAAAGTAAACGCTGCTACAACAACGCTTTTTAAATTTGACCACCGGTTAATTTTACTTTAACCATAATTTAACCCTATAGTTAACGTAACCAAGCTTCGAGCAACCGGACCTTAGCGGAGTGAACTATCTGTTACATAGTAACTATTTAGTAATCTGTGGTCAAATCAAGTTTTTTGATAAGATTCAAATTATCATACTATAGGTACTTTTTCCTTGTCCGATTTATCAGTCCCTTTTTTCTGTCTGCTTTTTCATGTCCTCTTTTTATCTCACTCAATATTTCTAACACGATATTGTTGTGAATTTCATCTCTCCCCATGAGTAAAACAACTAATCATTAGGTTTATTCACACCATATAGCGTATGTTACATCAACAGTATATTAAGTACTTACTCTTAAAATGTCAACACAAATTATAATAAGTTTTAGTAAAAAAAAAACATTTTTAAAGCAAGTGTTTTTTGTTGACTATTGTATTGTCATAAAAAACAAAACCGGTATGTAAAATTTCAGCTCAATCGGACACTGGGAAGTGGGTTAAATTTAGTTTGCAAGATTTGACCTGAACGGACATAGGTACATACATAGGTACACTGCAAGTTAAGTTAAAGTTAAAATCGTGTAAAAAGAAAGTAGTTAATTTATCATTTTTGTACTTATCAAGATTCTGTTTATTTGCAAGCTAACCATGTTTTACATTTCAGTTACATTATTAAATTTTAATAACTTATTTAGGAATTCTGAAATAATTTATCAAGTTACAAAGGAAAACACGCTTACCTATGAAAATTTATGACGATGAATATTTACTGCTTTCACGGTAGACTCTGAATTTTGAATAACGGTTACCGATTTCACTAATGGTTATTAAATAAGATAAACTATGAATGAGAATAATCATGAAAATGTTAATAGTGGATAGGAATCAATTGGGGGCAGTGATAAGCATCTAAAGGACCGAAGTGTGAGCTAATATAGAGAAGGATTTACGATTATTACATAACTAGCTGACCCGGCAAACGTTGTTTTGCCATATAAATTTTATTGGACACGAACTTCGTATCAACTGCCTGACACAATGTCACTTATTAAAAAAAAGAAATCCTAAGCTTCAAAAATGTCAGTGATTACATACTCTTTGACATACCTTCTCTTTGGAAGAGGCTAAGAAATGACAGTTGTGTGAGGTATGACAGTTTAACAGTTTTCTATACAAAATTACCATTTTTATTTTATAATTTTCCTGGATAAAAAGTAGCCTATGTTACTCTCCAGCTCTCAAATTATCTCCATACCGAAAATCTCGTCGATCCGTTGCTCCGTTTTGACGTGAAAGACGGACAAACAAACAAATAAACAAACAAACAAACACACTTTCACAATTATAATATTAGTATGGATAACGGACCGAAGTGTGAGCTAATATAGAGAAGGATTTACGATTATTACATAATAACATGAAGCTCGTGAGTTATTACTGCATCGGGTAACGACGCTAATCCAATTATTGCTGTGGATGAATCATCGGGCGACCGCCAAGGACCGTTAACCATTTCTTGGGACATGCATAAATTATATCGTAACATAAGGAATCCTAATGTTTGTTTTGAAGATCGCAAAGTCCTAATCATTGGACATGAAATGGCGTAGCCAATTACCTAATGAGGTTCTCTTTGTTTTAGGCATTTGCAAGAGCAAGTCAAACAATAGATTGAGCAAGTCGACTAATTACGGCAAAAGCACTATATTTCTTTAGAAACTAATAAAATAAATAGGTATTTATTTAGTTATTTAAATTTTTACTTTTTTGCATTCACAATGCAATTTTTATTATAAAATGAATATAAAAAATCGACCTGTCTCACAACCAGCTCCGATGGGACTCGAACCCACGACCTTTCGCTATCCGGGTTGTGACTCAACTCCACTAACCCAGGCCCTGTAAGTGGACATAAATTACAGGTCCTACTAAGGTCGAATATTAAACTCTGAGCAGCCTCCCCCTTGGGGGAGGGGTTACCGCCCCGCCCATTAGAATTCTAGATATTTTCTAGACTTCTAACGCCATCCGCGGTAACCAATGGCACCAACCCATTACAACGTGCCTCTTCTGTCTTATTTAAATTAAAGAAATCCGCGAATGGACAATAGCCATAATGCTCTCTCTGACTGTCATTCCAACTCCAAGATTATGTCTTTGTGAAGTAGGTGTAATGGATGTGTGTAAGTCATATTGTTTAGTAAACCCCACCCCATGTTTAATAAGAACCGCCAAGCCAACTGACAAACGCGGCGACACACCTTAGAGTCAGCCCTAACATCAGGCAAAGCATTAAAAACCAAATAATAATATTCATGTTGAACTCACCGGTTTGTTAGGGAAAAGATGAAATTACTAGGCCTGGAGTAGCTTGTGTTGTGCACTAAACTCCTAACCCACTCGTAGCACCTTCCGACCAAATATACTTAACACTAACTTTTAATCCTAACTAATTAATATTCGGCACCCTATTAATTTGTGATCTTACGTCTGTGCGCACGCGCGTCCTCGCTTCGAATCCCAAACCCCCGCTTGTTTTCTTTAGCGTCACCGCTATCCCTTCCCAAAATCTTATTTCTTTACTATCTTTGCTTCCCCGAATCACAAGCAATTAAGCCCTTTTGAGTTTGCAGTCGTTTTTAGTACAAGGGTCTTGTTACTGGATAAGAGGCATGGCAAAGACATTAGCGTCTTTATTTATTATGTCATTTCTAGTGAGAGTTTGTCCCATAAGTGCCAACACATTTAGTTTCCTATTCAATAGTCACACTTTTTATAATGAAGACCAATTCACACACTTTTTATAATGAAGACCAATTCAATGGATGAAACGTGTCACTGTTTGATAATTTATGGCCCCCTTAACATATTTGCAAATGTACATCTACTATAGAGAATCTTCTGAAGATAAGAGAAGTAGATGCTTTATTAATATTTACCTCATGGCGTTACATTGTGACTGCTCTAAACATTGAGCTACGGAGTCGCTACGAGAGGCGTCGAATTTATCCAATACTTCTTACGCGCTGTAGGTATAAGAGCTGGTTGTGAGACGGGTCGATTTTTTCTAAATACTTACTTCATTTTAATATTATTATGATTCAGTATTTATTTATTTATGAACATTAGTATTCACTTTTATTAAATAAATTAGGAAATTTTCAAATTCTTAAAATCTTCACAGAATAACGGTAATTCCATAAGTGCTCGGTGAATATAGTGTTAACGTTGAAGATATTCTAGAGCTAATGTTCTAACTAAATCATCCTCTTAGCGTCGAGATTAATGTGGCGCAATAACTCTTTATAAATCTGCGTTCTGATCTAGTGAATTAATGCGTGTTTGTGAGCTACATAGTAATCGGCTAAACTGAAGGCTACAGTTAGGGTTTTTAGGCGCTTAAAAGCAATTTAGAACAATATAAAGTTACCAGCGCTGTTTTACGCGCGAAGTTCACCTTCCCGTTGATTTATAAAAGCTGCACTTTTACGGCCCAACACTACCATAAAAAAAAATGATAAGATTAACAATATTTAGACTTAGTATTAAAAAAACCATGTGACACCGCAGTCTGCGTTAGTTTAAACTTAACTATAGGCCACGGTTCTCCCAAATACGAAAGTGTTTAAAAGTACATAAACAATTGATTAAAAACCTTAGCAATAAAGAATAATAATAATAGAATTATGTTACTGCTCACCTAAGGTGACACCCGGGAAAAAAATCGAGCTAATAATTAGGTATAGGTACAATATGCTTTTTTTCAGACAAAAATGTTTACCAAAGCTTACAGTTAAGTTGCTCATGTAAATAAACGCAACTTTGAACTACGTATAAAAATAGCGTTCCATTTCCTTCAGTAAAGTTACAGGTAAAAATATTGGTAAAGCTTGTAAACACTGTTCATTCAATCTTATTAGCAACCTATTCACGTCCTCTTTACATAAATAAGGCCTACTTCCTTTGCCACAAAATATAAATATATGCGTCATGTCTTTTCACTCATGTTTGTATTTATTTTCTTTCTGTTAGTATTCAGTCATTCAAAGGCTTCCAAGCCCACGTAAAGTCACATTCAGATACTATATTGAGGTAATAAGAAAATTGCCTCATTTCCCCAACTTGAATAGTTTCTTCATTTCGATGAAATTGAAATAAATTAAAGCTCGTCGACTTGAGGTAAAGATACGTTTTAGTCATTTCACTTTATTTTTCATTAAATATAAAACGTTTTCTTTCTCATTTAGAGTAGGTACTGTTGTTGTCAGGTAATATAGCTTACGAAGAAAAACATTTCAAGGAAATATTCAATTTCGTAATTGTGTTTTGCTCTAATTAATAAACCAGAGTGTCGATAATAATTCATTCTCTGAAATACATTAATTTATACTTGTACCATTTTGCGATAACTAGAACGAATTACGCAGAAATAATGGAAGTTCATACTCAAATTAGGTATCACCCATGTATTAAGTTTTAGTAAGTAACGAGTAAATTAGATTGTAATACATACTTCGTACAGTTTTAAAAATAAACTTACTAAGCTCTAATGATCTAACTGGCGATATTTTTTGTCAAACTCCGTTTCGTAGGTTGTCCGAGGACATTATGATAATTTATGACGAGGAAAATATGTCTGGTAGTTAAGGTTATTACCAAGGTCTGGGATAAAATTCCAGGGGATTTTTCCCGCCGAGTGGGGGGTGGAGGGAGGGGAATTTCTCAATTTTTCTTAGTCTCGATCCCATTACGTTTTCATTAAGTGAGGTTATATTTACGGCTTGTTTTTTTTTAACATTGTTTGATCGTGCATTTCTGGGTAAATGGATAGCTCGATTTTTTAGCGAGGCTGGAATGCTTACGGAAGATGAAGTCTTTATTATTCAACGTAAGAACTTCTTGTTAAGTACTTACTCTTAGAATACGTTTTGAATAAGCGTTCGTCATAAACGCTTAACTTTAGTGTATACTTGAATGAAGTATTTTTGACTCGGTTAAATGGTCGCTAACACAGAACATGGAAAGAAGAGATTTTTTTTCCGTCTTCTGTGATCGCTAATAATGCGTGTGTTTATTCACTTCTCGTTTATGGATAAAGGCAACTTTAGCAGAGTCTGGATATCATGTTTTTACTCCATGTAGCATAAAGTACCATTTTTATTCCATGTGTTCCAAGCAAGGCTTAACATCTGCCAGTTGACATCAGAGGTTTTCTGTGTCTATGGTTTATCTTTCCATAAAATATATCTTTTTAAGTTTTACAAGACACGCGTTTCGCTTAAGGCTATTGCGGCGATCAAACTCAGAATTTTCAATGTTTTTAAATTAAATTTCCTGACAAAGTATCATTGCTAGGCCTTTCAAAATATAATATGTGATAAATCTTTTCTTTATGAAGGGAAGTTACTAAAATTTATTTAATTCAAATAAATACAATGTACTAAAAAAAATATTTTCAAGAACCCTTTTTTCCGTCTTAAACTCAATTATCTCAATAACTAGTTGAGTAATCAAGCTAATTTTTTTTGTATTAGTAGTTCTTAGTCATATCTAGGGAAGTTACTAAAAATTTTTTTTGTTATGTTTATAGTATCCCAAAATGCATCGTGCACCGTTTCGCAGCATAATTGTTCATTCTCCGCCTGGTATTGGCGGCGTTTGGACGTGGAGACTGTATCGCTCCGATTGCGCCAAAATTGAAAAAAAAAACTCACACTAGGATCCAAATTTTTTTCAATGATGCTTATTTTGCTAGGAAATATTGAAATAGCGCTTCAGGATTGGGTATAGATGAGTGCTTTGCCATTTATTGCATAACCATAGACCTATGTAACCGGCGATGCGAGCGAAGCTCGCTGTAGGCTCTGGGAAGAAAAACATCCAACAGCAACACTGAAAAGCATCAAGGAAGTCTGCCCCCGAGCATTGGTTACCCAGGCTATACGGGAAGTCATTGAACAGAATTTAGAGCCAGGTGGGCCGATTCAAGCATAATCTTTGCCGGTAAGGTTATTTCTCAAATGAAGCATTCGAATGTGGTGCCTCTTCTGTCACACCTAAGTCCTGCTTAGCGTGCCCTTCATCTTGCATATTTGAGGACCTCTATAACGCCACTGAAAACGACACGTGTGGCGCAATTTTGGTCTAACAAGATCTAAAGCCGAACGATCGACACGCTAAGAAGAAGAAGAAGTAGGTAGGTAATTAGGAAGTGTAAGTAGTGACTGTCGTTTATGTAAGTATTTTTTTAAGCCTACGTTAAGATAAGGTTCATTTACACTTTATATGTTTCCATACCTCGTATTTTTAAAACTAAACCACACAGTCACTATAATTTACTTTTTATTCGTGTTCCAACGTGACTTTCATAAACCCGAGCACAACTAAAATACATTTCTCTCGTAAAATTTCAGAGGCTAAAGTTTTTACTTAGTAAATCCACAAGATTTAGCCGAGTTGCTCGAGGCCTCAACTCCTACGTGCCCCAGAATAAACTTTATAATTTTGGCTTGTCCATCAGCGTGATCGACGTAACTTCCGCTCGTATTCATTTATAATTACTGCTGATTCCAGGGATTCAGTTACGACTGATTCAAGTTAACGGGTGATGTGACGTGGACTTGTTCGATAATATTAAAGTTATGATTGAAATATTGATATTTAAAGACAGTAAATCAATATAGTTTACGTTTAAAGCAAATGTTTCTCTTTTTTAGGGTTCCGTTGTCAACGAGGAACCCTTATAGTTTCGCGATGTCCGTCTGTCTGTCCCCAGCCTAGCTCATAGACTCTTACACCCGTTTGCACTAAACTTAAAAATCCCCTAAGTCTTTTCCTAGCTAACTTAAGAGATTCTTAACAAAAAATTGCTTTGCACTAACCTTAGGACATTCTTAAATGCACTTTTGGCTATTCTTAACTTACGGGCCCAATATCGAGCGCCTAAGGCTTAAGAAATACCTATATCAGTGATTATTGTCTATGGCATTGTGAGCAAAGAGTAGTGGGACAAGCTTTTCTGTTCCGGTGATTATCTTTGGAACTAAAACAGTTTTCATACGACAGTCCATTTTGACAGCTAATTTCGTATTGCAAGTGACTCCTGTGTCACGGCTGTCACCGGAACAGAAAAGCTTGTGGCTTTTGTATTCTTGTTTGCTAGATAGAGACACAACACATGTGACATACGTCATTCATCATTTATTTAAAAAAAACATTACAGATCGACAATCTTTTCTGTTCCCATGACAGCGGCGCTTATGTTTAGCAGCAAAACATGAAAGTATTAGCAAAATGACATTAAAAACAAAACTCGTTAGTTCTAGTTTTGGCCACCGGAACAGAAAAGGTTGCGCACTGTATTTATGTTTTTCCTGACAGTTGAGCTCAGTTGACTTTTTCTTTTCTCGGTGAATTACTCCTACCAAATAAAATAGACAACGCCTTAGCTTTTGTCTCCTTTTAACTTACGAAGGAATCAATGAGAAGTTTCAACCAAAAAAATATCCAGGGACCTACTTTACCTCGCCAGGTTTAAAATCCATAAACAATTAATATTTGAATTCATTCATTCATTCTTTTAGCAAGGTGATGACTAATTTACGACGTAGTCTGTCAGTGCAAACAAAAATTTTAGCTCGGCTGTTTTAGGCTGTTTCTAAGCTAAGATGTATCTTATCTATGACAAGCTCAACCCGAGTTTAGTGCAAACGGGCATTAGTACTAGAAAGCTCTAATTTGGCATCAATATACATACTAATCACGCCGACAATGTAGTGAAGAAAAATTAAGAAAAAACGTTTTTAGGTTTCCTCCCCTACACAAAAGTTTGTCAAAAGAGTTTTTTGATTGAGGCATCCGTTTGTGAAATATTAAGCCCTCTTTAAAATGCAAAATTTTGCAGCATTTTTTCTGCAGCCAAATGGTTGTTTTTGGACACGTGAAAAAATTCACGATAGTTGTTGACGAAGTTAAAAGGAAAACTATTACAGCTAAGTAGGTTTTACATGTTTTTGAGACAACACATATTTTAAAACTGCAAATATAACTTTGTCATTCATACGAACACTATGAAAAGCAAAGCTTTTTCTGGCAAAAAATTATAGTTGTATTTTTGCTAGTGGGTACAGAACCCTACATGGGCGAGTCCGACTCGCACTTGGCCAAATTTTTCAATAATCTTACAGTATCGTTTAATGAAAATGTTTCTTCCATGATTCATGACGGTGTATGCTTTAATTGGTTTTGTTTCGACGTACAGAGACATAACTATCTTAACACTCTTTGAGAAAAATATTTCAGACAAATTCAGACACCCCACATTTGAATCTCAACAGTTTACGGTCTTCTTTCAGGACTTGACTAAAATTAATATTCATTCCATGTACAATAGCAGTGCTTTAGTTTGCTACCCCAGATATCAGCAGCGGTCAGAGGCTACGCGTCACAATAAATAAATACATAACATTTTTGAAGTATTCATACTTTCGTCGGACGGCGCGAACGGCGCGCCTCATGGGTTATTCATCGGCGCGGTTTGATTCCCAACTTATTTATAAGTAGCAGGCCGTGCGCCGCCGCCGAACGACTTTATGATCTAGTAAAAGATTAACGATTTTTACTTTTAAGTTTTCTTTTTTCGACAGGACACCTAAAGACTTTAAAAGTTTGCTAATATTTATTTTGTGTCTCAGAAAAGACGAACTTACTGAAAGGTCTGTACCCTATCTAAAAACATATAACGAGTGCAAGAAAATTATTATCGAGTGGCTAAAAACTAAGTCATACGATGAAATCGAAAGTCTTTAAATTATAGTTTCTAGCACAGACTCACACACACTCACATACACTTACACACACACACACACACACACATAGACAAACACCAATATACACACACATATTATTACAACCATTATGTACACTCAAATATATGCACAACCTTTTTTATATATTTTAATTTTTTGTTTTAATTTCTTTAGTGATAAGTAATGTACTTTATCAAACTTTTATTTATAGATTTTTGTTACTTTGTTATCGTTAGTGCCTTGTCGGATATTCTAGTAGCTATACAATAACATTAATTTAGGAAGAGCGGGGTCCCCTGGTACAAGTATTACTGATACTCAAAAGGAGATCCTGAGCACTAGCTAAGATAATCATGTATATTATAGTTACTGAATAAATATTTTGTATTTTGTATTTTGTATCTGACCCCTTTGTACCTACGAGATTCGCATGATATAGATATGAAAGAATAATGAAAATTAAGTTATAATATGGAGATCTACTAAGATCTTGTTTAATTAAGTAATCATTTTTTGTTATACTTAGCACTAATAAAATCGACCCCAGAGAAACAAAGTTATGAACTTATGATTTATAAACACAGTATTTATATACGCTATGTTATAGACCTAGATGCGGTCCAACCTCAATCTTTTTCACAACAACGATGATGAAAAAAAACCCTTACTATCCGCCATCAGAGGTTAATAATCTCAAGACAGACTTACGTAACACTTCAACAACAGCATCCCCCTAATTATTTCGAAACTGTAAACTCAATCTTCGCAAAAGTTATGAAGTTGAGTTCATTAAAAATATAATAACAATTTTATTAATAACCAGTGACTAAGGGTGAGCGGGACAGCGCTAGGCGGCGAGAACAAAGGCGGCTATTAATTAAACTGACAATGGTGGCAAGATTGAAATATTCCTCCACTGATTTACGCTGACATATAGAAGGATCCACCTGGACAGAGTGCTTTCTCCTCACCTTTGGGGAAGGAAGGCTTTTGTAAGAAAGCTAACTTTTAATTTGAGCGTCCCCCCTCAAAGTGTAATAAGGAAAATAAAAGAATGGCCCCTAACGGACCTATAAGTCTTCAGAGTTCTTTTTTTCCAGTAATGATTAAAAAATTCTGTAAGGTAAATGTCAGCACCAATCTTTAATTTTTTATTTGATAAGTTTACTTTATGTACCTACATAGGATTTCTAAATAAGATACTTAAATGTATAACTTAGTAATATTACAGTAACAATAAGCGTGATTTGATCGAAAGCATTAGCAGTAAATTACCTAACTAATTCGAGTATAATTTGCAGTTGACAATAAAATTATCACTATCACAGAAAACCGGGTTTTATATCCACAAAGCGGGTAGCACTTAGCCTTCATATAGATGAAGGCTAAGTGAGTAAGAATCAGTGTTTGTATTTTCCCGTAGGAATAAGGGGTTTTTATTAAATATAAAGAAATTTTCCCGCAATAAAAGGTACCCTATATGTTGACCCGGGTTATAAGCTATTACTTCACAAAATTTGGTAAAAATCCGTCCAGTAGTTTTTGCGTGAAAAGCGAACATTCAAACAGACAAACAGACAAAAATTTTAATATCTATCGTTTTGGGGTCTATATTCTGTACACATCACATAGCAGTAATTTTTTTTTTTAATCTTTCATGTACAGACTTTTTTTCCGTTTCTGTTTTATTATATGTATAGATAAGTAGTTTATTTTATTAATATTATAAAGAGGAAAGATTTGATTGTTTGTTTGTTTGCATCGAATAAGCTCTAAAACTACTGGACCGATTTAAACAATTCTTTGATCATTAGAAAGCTACATTCTTCCCGAGTGACATAGGCTATATTTTATCCCAATATTCCCACGGGAACGGGTACCACGCGGGTAAAACCGCGAGGATCCGCTAGTCTATATATATTTATATATAAATCATACATAATAGTAAGTGTAGATAAGACTGAAAGGTGGAAGCGCACTACTCCCAAAATCCCCAAATACTGAGGAGCTCGCTATTTTATCCCTAAGGCCCCTGTCCACCAACCATCGATTAAGATAATGGCTTGACTAAAATTTAATACTCGTACGTATTTGATGCTATAATAGCTTAAGCACTTGTATTATTTAAACGTGGAGACAACGACGGGAATTACCACATACCTACACCCAGACCCGAGGAAATATTGAAAAGTTCATTTTCAACATTTACTCGACCGGGGATCTAACCCGGGACCTCTAGAGATAGCGGCACCTTGAAACCAATGCGTACACCACTCGGCCACGGGGGTCGTGAAATTATCTTTCATCATTTCAGCCGTACGATGCCCACTGCTGGGCATAGGCCTCCCCCAAGGATCTCCACAACGATCGTTTTATCTTTATCAATTTATAATTATCAATTTTGTCTTAATTTTACCAAAAGAATTTAAACTCCACCTTAACTTCAGTAATGATACCCCAACAATCTATACCAGGTTTTCAAACTTTGCTATTTTAATTGATCATATTCAAAACTAATATTCATAAATATTTTATAGGTACATGCGAGTTAGGCTGCGCAGTGCTTCGAAGCGACCTTCCGATTCTCATTAACCAAGTTATAGCTCTGGGACCGAAGGGTTTATTGAAAAGGACTTGCTGCCTTCGAATAAAATGTTGCCGAGGACGCGCCGACGACGTGGCGACGACGAGACGATCGGGCGAAAATTAACAAAGTTTTGCTTAGGCATTGACGCGAGGCTACAATGCCCAGCTGGGGTTGGTGGTCGGAAACTTGTGATTGAGCTATAAATAAATGTGTACGGCTAACATACTAGCATGTACATAAGTTCATCTGATTGATTCATCAGATCACTTGTGATGATTTAAAAGCCGTAGACCGTGGTACTGGCGAGGCTCAGATAAATAAAACACTTTTACGGATTTTGCACGCATTTATTGTACAACTTGGTTAAATTTCTAGTTGTTTTTAAGGATTTTTTGTTTTTATCCGACGTTTCAACACCTTTCCAGGGGCCGTGGTCACGGAATACTACCCACTATTTTTTGATTTTAATAAAAGAATATACTTACTTACCCACTTTAATTGTCTTTGTTTTTCGTTCGGATACGGGATACGGTTATCCGTAAAAGTGTTTTATTTAAATGAACAGGTTCGCGCAGAAATCTAAGATGTGTTTATGAGGCTTAACCAACATATTTTATTGCATTATTCTCATGACTTGTGGATTGAACTCAGGGCGTTGGTGTACAAATATGTACTAAATGCTATTGAAACATCATTTAGGCAGGTTAATAACTTTATCATCTTTATCATCAAAGTGCTAAGTATTAATTTCATATAATAATGCAGCCTATGCAGCCAGCTCTAGTGGTATCCTTGGCGTATTCATTGATAGATGGGAATTACCTCTTCTACAGAGTTGGGTGCAGAAACACACAACCTGATTATCGTGATTTTTAACTGTATTTCTGTGTAGTTGTACTTTACTAACCCTAGTTTTACGGTTATTGTTACTAACATATTTTATGGGCTCTGCCTGAAATAAATTGATTGAATTGAATAACTGGGTAAGCAGATAAAACATTACAGCTATCGGCAAATATGAAAAAAAAGAGCGTGTGGCTGCATTTGCAGTCGTTAATACCCACCAACCCGCATTGTACCCGCGTGCTTGGTAATTGCTTATTCTCCTTCTCCATCCATAAGGAAAGCCAGCGCAAAAAAAACTTTAAAAAAAACGACAAACATAATTTATAAAAGTAAAACAAAAACAAACCTAGTTCCGCCTTTTCTTACTAAATAAGGATTCGTAGAAAAGACTGCTCCGTCAAAAGAACATTTAAAACGCTGTAATAATCCGTAACTTCTTAAATTATTAACAAAAATGAATTTAAAACGCACTTGAATAATTAAGGTTGCCGTCCAAAAAAGCCTTCGTTAAACCTCTTTGTAAATAATATTCGCCGGCCATTTTCCGGCGAGTGGCGGGCCCTAAGCCTTAGGCTTCGCGCACACTGGTCCACGGGCAGAGTTAGTTACTTACAGCTCGCCTCTACGCGGCTTTTGTCGAAGGCGATTAATGCGGTAAGTTTTTTGGGGTACCGCTGTTTCGTTTAGTTTGTTTTAGGAGTGGTGAATAACGGAAATGTTTAAAACTGAACATTTACAACTCCTACACCCGTTTGCACTAACCTTAAGAATCGCCTAAGTCTTTTCCTAGCTAACTTAAGACATTCTTAACAAAAAATTGCTTTGCACTAACCTTAGGACATTCTTAAATGCACTTTTGGCTATTCTTAACTTACGGGCCCAATATCGAGCGCCTAAGGCTTAAGAAATACCTATATCAGTGATTATTGTCTGTGGCATTGTGAGCAAAGAGTAGTGCGACAAGCTTTTCTGTTCCGGTGATTATCTTTGGAACTGAAACAGTTTTCATAGGACAGTCCATTTTGACAGCTAATTTCGTATTGCAAGTGACTCCTCTGTCACGGCTGTCACCGGAACAGAAAAGCTTGTGGCTTTTGAATTCTTGTCTAGATAGACACACAACACATGTGACATACGTCATTCATCATTTATTTAAAAAAAACATTACAGATCGACAATCTTTTCTGTTCCCATGTCAGCGGCGCTTATGTTTAGCATAAAAACATAAGTATTAGCAAAATTACATTAAAAACAAAACTCGTTAGTTCTAGTTTTGGCCACCGGAACAGAAAAGGTTGTCGCATTGTATTTATGTTTTTCTTGACAGTTGAGCTCAGTTGACTTTTTCTTTTCTCGGTGAATTACTCCTACCAAATAAAATAGACAACGCCTTAGCTTTTGTCTCCTTTTAACTCACGAAGGAATCAATGAGAAGTTTCAACCAAAAAAATATACAGTATAATATTTGAATTCATTCATTCATTCTTTTAGCAAGGCGATGACTAAGTTACGACGTAGTCTGTCTGTTCAGTACACCCCTGCCTAGACCGCGGAATGGCTAGCGCAGTGGAAGCTGGTATTACTAGTATAGACTCCGGACAAAAAACTAGGTTTCAGCCGGGATGTAACTGAACAATTGGACTGCGATACACAGCGGAGAAGTAAGGTAAGGTTACATACGGGTCTGTGGGTCGACCGTCTCCAAGGCAGAAGTGGTGTAAGGGGGCGCGCGCGCCCCTGGGGTCCTGGTAAATCTTCTTCTTCTGCAGACCTTACCAATTAGTCACTTCACTCACAACACAAATAACAGCGTTCACAAGACACTGGGCGTTTCAACAATAGATACACAATAACACACGGAGGAGCCTTTTGTCAAGATATATATTGCCCCTGCAACAACACGTGTGGTGGATGATTATCCTTCAAAGCATCGCGACCGGCCACTCATCAGGATGGCATCAAAATCGTGGTCGTACAAAACGGGATCACATAGATAATTTAAGATGTATTCAAACTCGATATGCCAGGCACATTCAACGCGAGCGATTTTTAACAAACTCAGCAAAATTAATCCGACATTTTTTTTCAAGAAGAATTCCAATCAAGTGTCACTGTCAACTTCAAGTGACAGCTAATGTCAATTTGACGTGACATTAGAGTTGCGTTCAGAAACGTCGATCTTTTCCGAACATCCCCCCGCCCCGGACCGTTAAGAACGGTACGTCAATCTACGGGTAATCGGGAGAGCCCACTAACTGCTCTCTTCAAAACCGAATCTCGAACCAAAACCTCAGCAAAACGAGGAACTCCGTCAGTTCCGGGGTAGAGTTTAACAATGCGCCCCCTTCGCCAACATAGGGGCGGCAGGTTAGCATCCTTAATCAACACGAGGTCGCCAGTCTGGGGTGGGGTGGTTTTATCTGTCCACTTCACGCGCTGTTGTAGGATATGCAAATACTCCATCGACCAACGTGCCCAGAAGTTTTGGGACATCTGTTTCAAAAGTTGGTATCGCGACAAACGATGGGATCCTACATCCTGAATCGGATATTCAGGCAACGCCAAAAGGGGCTGTCCGATCAAGAAATGACCTGGCGTCAACGCTTCCAGGTCATTCGGGTCCGAAGACAACGGGCACAAGGGTCGCGAGTTGAGGACGGCCTCAATTTTACAAAATACCGTATCAAGTTCCTCAAACGTGAGAAAAGTTTCTCCAATCACGCGACGCAAGTGTGTCTTGGCAGCCTTTACACAAGCTTCAAAAATTCCTCCCCAGGTCGGACAAGCTGGAGGGCTAAACTTCCAGATTATCCCACGCCGGGAGAGGGTGGTTCCAATGTCTATTTTATTATCAACAAAAAACTTAACTACTTCCTTAAGATAATTACACGTTCCCTTATAATTAGTACCACAATCGGAACGTATCAATGACGGCAGTCCTCTACGGGAAACAAATCTGCTCAAGGCGGCGACAAAGGCTTCGGTAGACAATTCCGAGACAATTTCCAAGTGGACAGCCTTGGTGGACAAACACACAAACACGCACAAGTACGCCTTATAGGTTTTAGCATTACGCAGTCTCGAAGCCTTTACAGTAAAGGGACCGGCGAAGTCGGTGGCGACTCCGGCAAAAGCTCTACATTCCGTGACGCGATCAGCAGGCAAATCACCCATCTGGGGCTGCATGGTCGCGGCCTTCAATCGATAACAAGGCAGGCAACGGAAAACCACAGTGCGAATGGCTCGACGAGCAGACAAAATCCAAAATTCACGCTGCAAAATGGCCAACAAAGCATTACAGCCAGCATGTTGTGCATTCACATGGCGATCTGTTATTATCAGTTGAGTCAAATGTCCGGCTTTAGGTAACAAAAGGGGGTGACGAGCTCCATACGGCAGGTTCGCATTTCGAAGTCTTCCGCCGACTCGCAAAAGCCCACTCTCGTCCAGGAAGGGATTCAATCGCGATACCGCGCCCTTCAACTTGCGACGGCCTAAACGCAAAATTTCAATCTCGGACTCAAAACTATCAGCTTGTACTCTCCGGACCCAAAACAAGAGCGCGTCCCTACGCTCGTCCGGAGTGAGAACCGACGAATCACGCCTCGCGCGTGGGTTTCTGCAATTGTACACAAAACGTCTGATCCAAGCGGTAACACCAAGCAGCTTCTGTAAGGAGCTGTACCGATCCAACAACAAATCCTTTTCCCCGGCGGGGTTAGTCTCCAGGACGCATGCCCGCATATCAGGAACGGCTACGTTCGACAACGCTGGAGAGGGCGGCCACTCCGACTCAGGCCGCATCAACCACTGTGGGCCCCACCAGAGGGGGTGGTTAATTAGGGTTGGGGCTACACAACCCCGAGACGCACAATCCGCGGGATTCATGGTTCCCGGCACGTGTCTCCAAATCAACTCGATGTCGGAATTACAAATCTGCGACACTCGATTGGCCACAAACACGTCCAAGGTGTGCGCCGGAGCCTTCAACCAACAAAGGACGACCTGACTGTCCGTCCAAGCATAAACCTCTTGTATTGCAATAGATCGACCTAATGTGAGCCATACGTGGTTCAACAAACGCATTAGGAGGGCAGCTCCACACAATTCCAACCTCGGGATCGTATGACGAGTCCGAAGGGGAGCGACTTTGCTTTTCGCTATCACCAGATGCACAGCAACAACTCCGTCAACAGTAACGGTGCGGAGGTACACGGCCGCAGCAAATCCACGTTCGGAGGCATCGGAAAAGCCGTGAAGAGTAACTTTACAATTTTCAGAAGGGAGAAATAGCCTCGGCAAATGCACTTCATTAATCTCGGGGAGGGATGAAACGAAGCTCGACCAATCTCGGAGTAACTCGTCCGAGAGGGGTTCATCCCACGACACACCCGAAGCCCATAACCGTTGCAAGAAACACTTGGCCATAAACAGCACGGGGCAAATCCACCCATTGGGGTCAAAGGTACGTGCGACAGTAGACAATACTAAACGCTTGGTCCAGACTTTCGGTGGTCGTAAATCCACACAATACGTGAAAGTGTCAGAGACCGGTTTGTACTGTACGCCAAGGACGGTCACCACATGGGGATTATCAACATTTTCGAATAGGTGGGGGTCCTGCTGGTGCTCTTCGGGCAAACCTACCAGTACATCAGGCGAGTTGGATATCCATTTCCTCAACTCGTAACCTCCCGACTTCAAAAGGGCGGTGAGTTCGTCTCTCAGGACAATCGCCTCTGAGACAGATGAGGCGCCCGTGCAAATGTCATCCACATAGACGTCACTGGCCAAAATGGCGGAGGCGCGAGGGTATCTCAAGCGCTCCTTCTCGGCCAACTCCAACAAAGAACGAATCGCAACAAACGGGCTCGAAGCCAAACCGTACGTATTCGTATTCAATTCATAAATCAACAAGGGGTCCCTAGGACTCTCTCTCCACAAAATCAATTGGTACCTCCTATCCTCTGGATGGATGACCGTTTGTCTGAACATCATCCGGATGTCAGTCATAAATACAATTTGGTGCCGCCGGAAGTTGGTCAAAATGTCTGAGATCTCCGTGTGCAGCTTGGGACCTACATGCAGACACTGGTTCAAGGACGCTCCAGTAGAGGTGGGAGCCGAACCGTCAAAGACCACCCGAATCTTTCCGGATTTCAAAACGGCGTGGTGCGGCAAAAAGAAGTGCTCAACGGAGCGCCAATCCAAATCGCTCACGGACATGTGCCCTAACTCCTCATACTCCCGCATGAATTCAACATACTTCTGGCGGAAGACCGGATCCTTGCTCATGCGACGCTCCATCGCCACTAGCCTACGTTCCGCTAGCGGTCGGGATTCGCCCAGAGGAGGTCGGCCGGCACGAAAGGGGAGACGGGTGATCAAACGACCAGAGCGGAGGCGACCAGTGTTATTCTGGTAATACAACTCGCATTCATCCGCTACTGGGTCAACCCGCGGGGCTGGTGGAGGTTCCTCAACCTCCCAAAACTTCTGCACCACTTCGGAGAGAGACACATTAAAAACAAGACCGCGATCCTCATCAAGGGAATCCAAAACGCGGCGAGCAGGGCCCATCACAACTGTACCGAGTGTCGTCTGCAGAGCTACCAAGCCATCTGGCTGCAAAACTCGCTTCCCCGTCAACAAAACTCGCCCCAGGACATCGGCTCCAAGGAGAGCATCAATCGGGCCTGGGCGGAAGAAATTTGGATCGGCGAGTGGGGAATCAGACACCAAAGACAACATACTCGGTCCCAAGTCAACTGAAGGTTGACGGCCAACAACTGTGTCCAACACAATCGCCGAGGTCTTAATGCCTGGCGTGGACTTATTACGTGATGTAAATGTGAAGTCAACATGCCCTAACAACCCGGGGACTTTCACATCGCCAACACCTCTCACGCCTTCCGTGTGGGGGTGCACCTTGAGGCTCAACCGCCTAACTAACCAAGATGACACAACACACCCCTGAGCACCGGAATCCAACAAGGCGCGAACTTCCACAAGGTCGCCATTCAATCCCCTGACAAGCACAGAGGCCGTGGGCAACAAAACGGTCTCTGGAGGGGTGGCTACAATCGACCGTAAACACGTTGATTGCTAGTATGTGGGGTCCCCAGACGTCCCCCCATGGTAAGGGGGTCGCTCATAGCGATCCAGTGGGTCCCAATCTCCCACATACTGCCTACGTCCAATTCGCCCGGTATCAGGCGGGTTATATCTCCCGGCCCCTTGAAGACGGGGCGGGCGCCGCTCCAAACGCGGGTATTCGGCGAGCGGCGGCGAGAATCGGTGCCTATCATCCACCGTGTACGTCGCCCCATAGTCGCGGGGGCACGGTGACCGATTTTCAGAGGGGGGGTCCCGGGGACCCCCGGCTGTGCGAGGCTCAACACGTTGCGGGGGGCTTCTACGACCTCCCGCAACGCTCGCAAAATCGAACCCCCTAGTTGGGGACCGATTTCCCATGGGGGGGTCCGTGGGACCCCCGCCCGTGCGAGGCTCAAAACGTCGCGGGGGGCCTCTACGACCTCCGGCAACGCCCGCATAACTCATCCCCATCCTTGGGGATCGGTTTCCCATTGGGGGGTCCCTGGGACCCCCGCCCGTGCGAGGCTCAAAACGTCGCGGGGGGCCTCTACGACCTCCGGCAACGCTTGCATAACTCATCCCCATCCTTGGGGATCGGTTTCCCATTGGGGGGTCCCTGGGACCCCCGCCCGTTTGAGGCTCCAAACGTGGCGGAGAGCGTCTGGGGCCACTCTGGTGGCCACTAGAACTGCTGCGGGATGCAAACACCGCGGGGGGTCCGAGACCCCCACCCATACGCGGTGATCCTGCAGCGACGCGCTGCGGCGCTCCGCCGCCCTCTGGGCTGTTCATGCAGAGGAGGGGATGGTGGTTGCCCTTACAAAAGCGGCATGGGTGCGCTTGGGTACATTCGCGCTGCATGTGCAGGCCCAAGCACGAGTAGCACCATGTCCGTTGTCGCGCGATCGCTCGACGGCCTTGGACGCGCTGGTCGAGGAACTTATCACAACGGGTCGTGCTGTGACCCGGTTCCCGACAGTACAAGCAGCGGGCGGTCTCCTGGACGGCGGCATAGCGGCCGGGCGCGCGAGGGGCCATACGCCCCCTACGGGGGGGTCCGGTGGGGGATCCACTCTGTGGCACAGGTCGTTCGGGTCCCATAGGACCGGCCAGAGAGGAATTATCTGCCAGTCTACTTTCTCCTTCCAGGAACGTCAAGAGGTCCGAGAAGGGTGGCAGATAAGTCGCACTATCCCCACCATACTGCTGCTCAAAACGGACCTTAACAGAGTCCGGCAACTTTCCCAGGACAATGTGCAGTAACAAAAACGACCACTGCTCCACTGGGAGTTTTAAGTTTTTTAATGCGTTGTATGCCACCAACAGCGGATTCAACAAAGCCACTCTCAAGTGCATCACGCTGGCAACGCGGGGTAAATTCAAAATGGCGGCAACATGGTTGTCCGCCAGACGTCGTACGTTCTGGTACCGACGGGCAATCAAATCCCTAGCAATAGGGTAGTTTTCATCCGAGGGGGCCAAATGTTGCACCGATTCAAGGGCCTCCCCCTCCAAGACGGATAACAAATAAGCCAACTTTTGGCCCTGGGTCAAATCATCCCGGGCATGTACCAGACTATCAAAAATATTAATAAAGCCCTCCCAGTCCTCTAGACGACCAGCAAAACGCCTTAAGTCTAAGGGGGCCAATCTAGCAAAGAGAGGGGGCATACTTTTAGATGTGACCGGGGACGGGCTCGGTTCATTCTCTCTTGCCACTTGCAAAGGCCGAGCTACCTGGGTAATTCTGTCCGCAAAATCATAACACTGGTCCACATCCAAATCGACTTCTTGTCGCATTTCCACATCGGCCTCAACAGTCCTTTCCAAAAATAAGGCATACTGTTCATCAACAACAGCCAAACGTACGGGCAGATCTACGTATCTGTTCAACAAGGCCTCCGTCCTATCAGGTCGATCCAACAATGCAACCGCAGAAGCTAACCACCGTAACTCAGAACGTATTTTGGCTTTAGCAGAGGAGGCCGTCATTGTAACGTCACAAATTTATCAACAAAAACAACAAATTCAAAATATTCACTATAACACAAAATCTCCAATATTTTGAGGTTATTGATAACCACAAAATTCCAATATTACAACAACAAAGTATTTATAATGACACAAACTCTTAAATATTTGGAGGTTATCAGAAAACAACAAAACTCAAGTATATAATTATAACTCTAACTCTCAAGAGGTTATAACTTAGACACAAACTAACTTTGACTTTGTAAGTCAAAAGTTATTCAGTTCAAACAAATCACTGACCATTGAAATTCACTTGGATATCGACATACAACAAGATGATTTTAATTATTTCAAAGCACAAGTTTCAATGAGTTTCAATGTGTAAACAATGTCCCAAATCATTTAAGTTTCACTAAGTATTGAGTGCAAACTTATTAGCTAACCTTTTATTAGCTATTATTTTAGCAACAAACTTGTCAATATTCACAACTCAAATTTGCTGACAAAACTAAATAATAATTATTATGAACAAAGAAAGGCATCTGTTTACATTTTGGAACCTCAATACATGACAATTAATTACAAGACATGGAACCAATAACAAAGGAATGCCCTTTACTTTTCAAATGCAAGTTAATTACCATTTACAAGTACAAATTAATCTAGTCCGGACCAGATGGTCATCAAACGGCACTGATTAATAGACAAACTTTTGGCGTGGGCCTCTCAGGCCTTCAAGCTACGCTCTTGCTACCAAGAAATGTTCAGTACACCCCTGCCTAGACCGCGGAATGGCTAGCGCAGTGGAAGCTGGTATTACTAGTATAGACTCCGGACAAAAAACTAGGTTTCAGCCGGGATGTAACTGAACAATTGGACTGCGATACACAGCGGAGAAGTAAGGTAAGGTTACATACGGGTCTGTGGGTCGACCGTCTCCAAGGCAGAAGTGGTGTAAGGGGGCGCGCGCGCCCCTGGGGTCCTGGTAAATCTTCTTCTTCTGCAGACCTTACCAATTAGTCACTTCACTCACAACACAAATAACAGCGTTCACAAGACACTGGGCGTTTCAACAATAGATACACAATAACACACGGAGGAGCCTTTTGTCAAGATATATATTGCCCCTGCAACAACACGTGTGGTGGATGATTATCCTTCAAAGCATCGCGACCGGCCACTCATCAGGATGGCATCAAAATCGTGGTCGTACAAAACGGGATCACATAGATAATTTAAGATGTATTCAAACTCGATATGCCAGGCACATTCAACGCGAGCGATTTTTAACAAACTCAGCAAAATTAATCCGACATTTTTTTTCAAGAAGAATTCCAATCAAGTGTCACTGTCAACTTCAAGTGACAGCTAATGTCAATTTGACGTGACATTAGAGTTGCGTTCAGAAACGTCGATCTTTTCCGAACACTGTCAGTGCAAACAAAAATTTTAGCTCGGCTGTTTTAGGCTGTTCCTAAGCTACGATGTATCTTATCTATGACAAGCTCAACGCGAGTTTAGTGCAAACGGGCATCTAGAGTGTTTAAATGGGTACCTATGCTTTTAGAGGTCAATATTTACAGCACTGTAACTTTACCTGAGAGTTTCAAACTTACTTCAGATTATATCAGATGTGATTATACATTACGAGTTTCTTGAGCAAAACTTTCTTAAATTTAAGAAACTCATTCGGATATCTTATTTTGTCTACTACTATTAAGGGAAGCCCCAGAATCAACGCAAGATTTGAATTAAATAGAAAACAAAGTATATCCCAAATTTCAGCCAAATCCGTTCAGCCATTTTGGCGTGATTGAGCAACAAACATCCAACCATCTAAACTATCACATTTATAGTATTAGGAAGTACGATTTCCTTATTGAATTAGTAAGTTCATAGGATAGCGTTATTTATGGAATAACACTTCGGGTAAATGGCCTCCACGGTTTGCTGACACATACACACTCTTTTATCGGATTTCTTTAATGAGCATTTTGCATAAACGTGTAATTTCCTTGATGCAGCGTTAATTTTTTTTTATGCACTACTGGATGAAGGGGCTTGAGGGTGTTTTATAACGCAATCTAGAGGGCCAATTCTGATCACCGTTAGAAGAGGAGAGTACACGACCTTAGTGTAGATGTCTTATGCAGTAATTGAATTGAAAATTGAAACATATAGGCCTTAGCACTATTATTTATTCTGTGATATAAGGTCACAGCATATATATCAACTCGGTAATGGAACGTAAATTTTATCAACTCGAGCGGTTCAGTATTCTTTGTATGAAACTCCCTACTGCAAAGCACACTAATCGGAATCGTAACGTAATCGCCTCGCCTCGGGACCAGCGAGCGGTAAGCGCGGCGTCGCCTAGCCGTAGCCGAGTCGACGTACCGACGACGCTGATCTGTCTGATTTCAACTGTCAACGTTTACGAAAACTATCGGATGAACTGCTCATGTTGGTAAAGCAGTCAAAGGACATGAAAGAGATAGAGCGATAATTTTCGATTACGAATACAGTTTGCCAAACTCATACTAGGGGTACCGGTTTGGTTACGTCATACGTGCTTTGTGCTTACGTTAGGTTGACGCCTGGTTGACGGCGAGGCGAAGACGATACGGTGTCGATCCCTTTCCGAGTTGATGTAATGTGCTGTGTCCTTTAGGCAAGATGACTGATTTTGAAAAAGTACCCCAAAATGTTTGTACACGTCTATTTTATATGAAATAACTCATATATTTGTTTAAATTAAAGGTTTTGCGTAAAAATTGACAATAATAAAGTACAATTTAAATTTCCCACTAAAACGCTAAAAGTGTCATGGCGCCTGCCTGTGTCGTCACCCTTTCGTGAATAAATAGGTACAGTGCCACAAACTTTGCTGTGCCGGTGGCCAAAATGTGAAACTAACGTGATTTTTTTAATGTCATTTTGCTGTCAAGTTGATGTCCAACCATAGCGCTGCTGGCGGCTGAAGTTCTTAGAAGTCAGGGCCGGTTAAATTACTACAAAAAAAAGAAAAACGTACGTAGCGCCGCTGTCACGGGCACAGAAAAGGTTGTGGCACTGTAGGTAAAATTTATAGTGACTTTTGTGCTAAGATAAATAATTGTTTGCTTTGTTGATTCGTTTTGTGCATTGGCAGCACTGGCAATAATTACGAAAGCGTGACGTGACGCTCTTCTGATTGGTGTTCTATCTTACATGGCGGATTGTTGAAATTTTCATTTTTATTTTTACAAAAATAACAATGAACTCGCATGTAATCTAAAAACGAGTGCTTATATAATAATCAATATATCCTGTAAAATTACATCAAATCGTTATTTCGGGGATCCGTAATGTATGTCATCGTGCCTATTGTAAATAATTGATAAAATAATGGTAATTTGTAAATCATGTCATGTAATCTACCATTACCTTTAATCCCTCGCTTAAAAAAAGGGAAAATCCACCAACAAGTAGGTCAAAGTAACTACTGTCAGCGAGGGTCCATTTCGCTACGTTCATACGAGCACTATCAAAAATACATGCATAAAATATTACAGGCAGCTTTCACAAAAGCGCCTTTAACATGGAAATCGGATACAAGTAAACGGTGTGCTTTGTCTCGGGGTATTTGAATAAAGCTCGTCACGGTGAGGGCTGAGGGCTGAGGAGGGTCGCTGATAAGCTCGCTTGATAAATATTTTGAGGAACCTACGTTTGACAGCGCGCCGGCAAAGAGCTGCGTCATTGTCGGTGATTAACCAAAATGTATTTTTAAATTGCCAACAATATATACCTAGTCAACTAGCGGATCCTCGCGGTTTTACTCGCGTAGTACCCGTTCCCGTGGGAATATCGGGGTAAAATAATAATATCGCCTATTTCACTCGGAAAGAATGTGGCTTTCTAATGGTCAAAGAATTTTCTAAATTAGTCCTGGGTGCCTACCATCAACTCTTATTGCGGTTTTGTTTAGGACCTAAACTGATCTGCTTCGCTTATTCGTACCACGACAGCTTAATATCAATGACAGCGATTCAGAGATCATTCAATGACCTTTCACAGCCGCTAAGCTGTCATGTACTCTTACTTGACTTATAACTCGGCCAAGCTAACATGACACCTGCATGTTATACCCGTCCCTCTCACTCTCCAGGCATGACAGAATCGAGAGAAAGAGACGAAGACACAAATCGTTCGGTCATTCACATTTAGCAATTCATTTGCGATCCAGTTTTTAGAAGGTCATAGTACGAAAGAAAGCAATTCATTTTAGGAACCTATTCTGCATCGCGCTATTTTTGAATCGCTGTCTTAAAGTTGATGGTAGGCACCCAGTAGCTTCGGAGCATATTCGATGCAAACAAACAAACAATCATATCCTTCCTCTTTATAATATTAGTATAGATGTATTTCCTAGAATAATTAGGCCTACATTGAATTATCCTAGTCTAGTATTCAAGACAAGAGAACAAAAATATTGAAGTCTTCAATTCAGGTACTACTTTGGTGAATACGTGTTGTGTATTTACTGAGGTACTTACAATCGAGCTGTGCATGTCAGAGCGAAAGATAAATGAAAATGTAAATAAATTGTAACGTAGAACACGGCCGACATTGATCCTACCAATAATAATTGCCCATCTACACTATTATTTACGTATCTAAAACAAAAAGTTCAGATGCGTTCAAGCATTATAAATAAAGGGTGTCTCAAAAGTACGTATAGGATTTGAATTTCGCGTTATTTCCGAAATATTCAAGATGGCGGGTTGAAATTTGACATACTTCATCTTGACACATGTAAAATTAATCGTGGAGCGTTTCACAATAAAACAGCGCATAGAAGTTTTACAAATATTTAACGAAAATTCACGATCAATTACAAACACACGTCGAAAGGTCGAAACATTTCGGAATTTCAAGAAAAGGTGATTGCAAATGGCCACCGAGATCTTGCCATCTGATCCCACTGGATTCTTTTTTTTGGGGCTACGTCAAAGATAAAGTCTACACCAACGATCCACAAAACATAGACATTATAGACAAAATATTCGCCGAGTTATTGGTGAAATAAGTAGCGAAATGTGTGAAATTAGCAGCGAAATGTGTGATATTGTCATGAAAAACTTGCACACAGCAAAAATGCTCGTGGCGGCCATTTAGCAGATATTCTATTCAGATAAAATTGTACAAGTCTCTTCTTTAAAATAATATAAAACTACGAAGAAATTCCAATCCATTCGCGTTTTATTAAGAAAATCATCCTATACCTACTTTTGGGACACCCGTTACATAGTTTTGTTTTATTATACACGTTTTGATTATCTTTTTTATAATATATTTAAGTTAAATTATACTGAAGTATGAATACTATAAAGTTACATATGACTACAGCTTTGAACACGTCATTATAATAGCATTCAAACAATGGACAACAATGCGATGTAAATGGTACCCTACAGCTGACTTCATTCCAATTAAGTTTCTGCAACAATTCAATATGTCGAGAGCTCTCTACAAAGCACTGAAAGGCAAAACGTAACGCGAACGACTAGGCACGTCGTCTCAAGCGGAATCACTTTTCCGAGCGGCGAACACACACATCGTTTTCCATAATTAACATTTCAACAAAGCGTGAACACTTTCCGATTCCGTTCCGAATACGAGCAATCGATTCTGGAGCACGCCCATTCGTATGTGTAAAGTTAATAAGTTTAGAAGCTGGTGGCGGCTACGCGAGCGGAATTCTCTCGAAAAACGGCAAATTTATTGCGTCGAAGTTTTTCCGTATTTTAGTCTCTAGACCTTGGTGATAAGGGTGGGATTGTCCGCAGTTCTGGGGCTGTAATGGATGTGCACATCGCTCGCAGGAGACGTGACCTGTCGAGATGGTAGCACGGCCTTCTTTCTCGAGGGCTGGACGTATAATTTTCGGTACTTATAAGCGACTTAACGATTCGGGACGGCAGCCATTTTTTCTTCGAGTCCTATTAGAGGTATGTTCGAGCTCGCTAAGAGCTTAAATTTGTACGCCATTCCTTTCTTGATGTCTATTTAAGGACTTGTTGTGGAATTTTCCTCATCGTGTTGATGAGTGTTGCATTGTTCTTACGTTAAGTAACTAAAGCTAGAACGCTTTTAAACCGTCTATAACAATCGGAAAACTTTTGTATGTAATAAGAGAAGCTGGAAACTCCAAGTTTGACCTTAATTAAATTTCCCTAGCGCCATCTGCTATGCAAGTTGAAAAAAGATTGTATTAAAATGCAAGGGAGTAGTGAAATAATATGCCGCTTATAATCTTTTTACACAGTTTTGCTACTAATGTAACTATGTCTACATGCGTATTATCATTAGTATTGTTCCTAAAGTAGTATTTTAAGATGAAACGACAGCATAGGTCACAATAGATCCAGTTTTTGCTCCCGATTAATTCCAGAGTCGGTACCAGCAGCCGATCTGATACGGCAAGTAATTGGAACCGCAAACATGACACTTTTTGCGCTATCTGTACCGCGATAAATTCACTTAATGGTTACATTTTGGGAAATTGTTAGGAAACAACTCGGTTCATTGTAGGTACTGTTACAGAGTTTCTCGTACTAATCATTCCTACTAATATTTTAAATGCAAAAGTTTGTGAGTATGGATGTATTGATGTATGGATGTTTGTTACTCTTTTACGCAAAAACTACTGAACGGATCTGGATGAAATTTGCAGCAAAGATAGATTATAGGCTGGAATAACACATAGAATACTTTTTACTCCGATATTCTTACGGGAACGGGAACCACGCGGGTGAAACCGCGGGCGGCCGCTAGTATTATATATTCATTATTGGTATACATATTATATTATTAGTCACCGATTTTAATAAATACACTGTAACATAGAACTATGTTTCAATACATTACTGTGAACAGACAGTTTGGTTTTAGGTTTCAATAATGTAACAAGCATTATTAAGATAATACCTAATTATGTGATAATGTTACATTGACATAAATTAGCAGTAAAAGATTTGAATTTGACCTTCAATGCTCTGATTCTAACTTCTAAAGAAAGCACCTTCAACTCGAATACCTACAAGTAGAACCTAACCAAAAAGTATTGTACTATGTACCTATGGACCACACTGTTTTCAAATTGTACTACCTATGTACTACGCGTTCCCTTCATCATTGCCGCTACCTCGCGGCCCGCTTCGTCATACCGCACCCCCTGCGTCGCCCGTGCAGTAATTAAAACGGGCGACGCAGGGGGTGCGGTATGACGAAGCGGGCCGCGAGGTAGCGGCAATGATGAAGGGAACGCGTAGTATAAGGACCGCACTGTTTTCAATAAGTTTACAAAAGCGCCTTAAGGGCAGGATCATCCAAAAACTCTGTCTTTGTCTTTTTATATATGACGTGTGTGTAGAGTAATGAAAATAACCTCACTTTTTAATTTTTCAAATGTTTTTGTTGTTATATTGAGCTTATTTCACTTTTTGAAAAAGTCGCCTGAGAATTAGAGATTAAACGAACTTACCTGAAGTGAAGTTCTATCTTAATTATACGAAGGCTTCGTCCGAAGAGATTAGCTTGATTAACACTTGTAGTACGCCCTAGTAATCGCCAATTTCACACTATATTGAGAATATACCTACTTATAAATTAAAAAAGTAATAAAAGACAATTATTATTTTTTAAATTTCAAATGCGGGTAGTCAAGAGCGACCTGGCTCAAGCGCCCGTCATAGCTGTCATTTAGTTTGGAGTATTATATTTTTCGAATAATATAGGGGAGTAGGTAATAACTTTTGGGAGGGAGGGATGCTAATCTCTTCGGACGAAGCCTTCGTATAATTAAGATAGAACTTCACTTTAGGTAAGTTCGTTTAATCTCTAATTATACTTCATGCTTCGTCCTCAAGATTAGCTTGATTAACACTTGTAGACGTTTAGAGACTAAGTGTTCGAAAAATATGCAAAAATTGTAATAGGTTACTGAATAATATAGATTGAAATTATAACATAGCTTGCTTCTTTATTTTCTCAACATAGGAACAAAAAGCAATAAAAAAGTATTATTTGTTACATAAAAAATCAACATCGCTTATGAAATAAACGAAAAATATTTTGATTAACCACTCAAAACAGTGGTGCTAAATTTTCTGTTATAAAATTTGACAAACGTATGTAATTCTGAAAACCAACCTGCAGTTTTATAATCTGGTCTATGCTAAAACCTAAATTTTGCGCAGCTGACGTAGCAGCATACCGGGTATTATGCGCAGTGAACGTAGAAATATCAATTCCATTTAAATGTAACGTATTTTTTATCCATTTGAATAAGGTTTGTGATGTAACAGGCTTATATGGCTTTCGGTAACTAATAAATAAATTGTTGGAATCAGGACAGAGAGACATTGTCATTTCAAGGTAAGTAATCAAAACTCTTGCAGGACAAATACTTGGCTTTTCGTTATAGAATGGTATAACGAGCAATTGTTGAGCTGCGCTACCACTAGATGTCTTTATGAGAATGGGAAATTTTGATTTTAATTGCTAAAGAAGACTTTTTAATATTACAAATCTTACTTTTTGAAAGGGTTCGTCATACCCTATGGGCTATGACAATGGCTAATAAAGTTTTTTTTTTTTTATACATTTTTTTTCCAGATTCACTACTTTTCAAGACAATTTAAAACCTGTGCTATATTCCAGACTTCATTAAATTTAGGGGGTAGAGGTCTGGTACGAAAACTCATTTAATAAATCTTTTTATTTCTTGATTTTGTGAGATATTAATTTTAGTTATTAAAGCCAAAGCAGAATGATAACAGTTAATTGTGCCATACTGAGCGCCACTGTTAAAATCAGATGTAAAAAAAATGTTGTATATCGGGAATTGATACTTTCGTATAAGTTTAGTTTATTTAGTTGACAATAAATAAACCACTTTTAATAGCAAACTTCGTATTGTTTATACGAGTTATCTAAAAGGGAGTTAAGCATGATGCCCAGAGAAAATTGTTTGACGCCTCTTCGTATCATCACCATCACCAGGGTAATGGAGTTGCGCATTTGTTTGCGGCTGGAATTTGTAGATAAAATTAGGTTTGAATCTGCTATGAAAACGAATTGTTTAATTATTAAAAGACTCTTAAATAGTGGATACCACTGTTATGTGAACCAAAATGCAACAACTATTAAGTATATCTGTGGCATTGTCAGAGATAATCTTTCTTAAACATTTAATAATCATTGTGAAAGGAGCAAAAACATAAAAAATGAATTTTGACCACGACACTGAAAAAAAGCATTTACGGCGTATGCATCCGGATCCTTATGCCATGATATAATATATCTTGGACATTTATTATTTCAACGACTAGCGTATCAATGTCAGGCCTATGAAAGTTTTCAACAATTTGTTGAAAGGCATAATCAGCTAGCTGCCATTCTTGGTCTGCCTGCATAGTATTATCTGAAGATCGAATATGAGATGCAAAAACGTAAAGATTTTTACGTTTACGCCTTTGCCAGAGGTCTTTTGCGATCTCTGTCAGGTGTGGGGAGTGTATATCACCCATACGGTTTACGTAGGAAATTACCGTGGTATTGTCAGTTCGTAGAAGTACTTGACAGTTAATATTTTAACAGTTAAATTTTACACTCCATAAACCACTAGCTCTGTCGTCTCCACATGCAATTCCCCACCCCGTAGTTGAGGCACCTGAAAAAACTCCAGGTCATACTTGTCTATTTTTATTTTGGTGCGGCTCCACCAATAGAAATCCTGTTCCAAATAACAAGGTATATTCATGTACTTATTATACATATTTCAAATAATTTAGTATACAACCAGCTGTATTTCACGGCGGGACAGGCGGATATTAACAGTACACCTTTTTAAGTTAGAAAACTTTTGTATTGCAAATTCAATTTTGGCAAAGTGACCAAGAATTTCTTTTAGTCTAAACTACATCCTAAGAATTTACAAGACTGAGAAGGTATAAAAATACTTTTATCGGTATTTATAATGAAACCTAAGCTTGTAAGCAACTTTACGGTATCTTGTAAGTTTTAAGACCCTTATATTAGACAGAGGTGACCCAAATATATTGTTAACAGGTAACCACATAATCTTAAGAATTTCATGACCGGTTTCATGATGACTTTAGTGAATACCAAAGGAGCTGTGTTTAAGCCAAATAATAAGACATTAAATTCATATGTTTTTTGATCAAATTGGTATCTTAGATATTTTCGGTCTCCCTTGTGAATTTTTAACAAAAAGTATGCGTCTTTCAGGTCTACTGTGCACGGTTACAACCTCTCGATATCAATTTTATAACTGTTCTTAAATCCTCCAGTTTAAAATGACTTTTGTCAAAAACTTTATTTAGTGATAAGTTTAAGATGAAGCGCATCTTCCCATTTGGCTTGGGTACTAAAAAATATTTGATAGATTGATCAGATCTGTTATCTCTGAAATTGCAGAGACAGCAAATTTTTAATTTCGTGTATGAAAAGAGCCTTTTCCTTTTCACCACATTTTCGGGTTGACGGTGATACAGGTTGCATCGGTTTTCGATTGAAGGGAATCTTGTATCCTTTTATATGAAAAAAGAACCAGTGGGTCCATGGTAATCATTAAAAATTCTTTATAGAATAATCATAATCGACCTGCATGCGTTAACGTATTTAACGTCGGCTGTTGTTCTGTCTGCCACGGATACTGCGACTGCTTCGTCGAAGTCGTTGCAGGCTCCTTCGTCCTGGGAGGGCCCGTTGGCCTGCGACTAGGACCCGGACCCTTCCAGTTTAAATTTTGCGAAGAACTGTATGGATTAGAGCTTGGCTTCTTATTAGGAAACTTTTGTGTCGTTGATTGCTTTGGGTCTGTGCCAAACTTGTCAATAGCTTTAGCTGATTTTATGGTTTCCCTTAAGTTTTCGCCGAATAATTGTTTATCAATTTTAATATTTTGAAGAGAATCCCTTAGATCCATCTTCACGGCATTCAGAAAAAAAATTGTAAATTGAATTAGAATGTTGACAATCACACATGTTTTTTGCCAAATCCATAAGTGTTTTTAGCAAGGCTGTATTTTTCTCATTTGCAGACAATATAATAGTATATATTTTACCAGAAAAAATTCAAAATTCAAAATTCAATATCGTTTATTCAATTTAGGTTTGTTTAACAACACTTATGAACGTCAATGAAGCTACGCCATCGGTTCGCAAATCCTACGGCAGGAGACCTTGTAGCGAGAAGAACCGGCAAGAAACTCGCCAAGGGCTATTTTTTTCTCCCTGTTTTAACTTATACAGAGTCGTCAAATTTGAAAAGTGACCTTCACATAATAGTAAGGTTACTTTCCATCACAATACAGAATGCCGCTTAAATTAAGTACAATTTTGCTTATTACCTAAAACAGTAAACAATTTTCAACTAAACAAGGAATCAAATAGTTTAATGGACACACTAATCTTAATCTTATTCACATTGTATTATTATACGATAGGATTAATGAAAAGGAAACTGCAAGCTGCGCTGTATATTCAAATTTATAAGTATTAACAAATAAAAGGAATTTTTGAATAAATAAAACAATTATTAGAAAAATTGCTGTTACTGTAAGACACGGATACCAAAATTACTATGAGACACACCAGCTCGCTCATAAATCAATATAATACTATTATTAACCATATCCCGAACACCTTTAACACAAGTAGACATGAGCAGACCCACCCCACTGGCAGCACCCGTTCACGACCAGACAAGTGTTTCCAGCAGTCGATTCCTTCTGTTTCAGTTGAATGGCCTTATTGCGTTTAGCAATAATATTTGAAACAGCTGCTTTAATCTTAGGATCAAGCTCAGGTGGGTCAATCAATTTGCAATTTTCTGGGATACATGATCCTTATGAGTTCTTTACGCAATTCTTCGTTAATACCTGTTGTGACCCAGTGCTGGAAAACTCCAGCACTCGTGACTGAAGTAGGGTCAGTACCTAATATTTCTAATACTTCAATATCTAACTGTATGTTTTCTATTTCAAGAGCAGACGTTTGATCTGAAGGTAGATCACGCTTCGGAGCCTCAGTCGACGAATGACCATCCTGTATATTTGTAATGTTTTCAGACTGGGATGTACTGGGTTGGTTCCAAAAGTGGCTCCAGCACTTGTTCTAATTGTCCTTCAGGTTAACCCTTAGAACATGGTCAACTATGACCTCTTGGTCGTATGTAAGGGACAGAGCAAGCCTCATGTTCATACAATTTTAGCATGTCAGTATAATATTGTAAGAGACAGTCCCCAGTTATAACAACACGTACTGTCCGCAAACAACACTTAAAAGTACCTTATAACAGTCCCGTTGTACTGTTTGTAGGACCCAGTGACTGCAGTGTATATAATGATGATTATGTTATCATTATTTGAGATTATGTATTGCTTAACCTTAGGTATGCAATTAAACTTCGTAAGAGACAGTCCCAGTTCGAAAAAAGTACTGTCCGCAAAGTATTGAAAATCGACGCATCATAATAAGCATAATACTTTAGAGTACATAGCTGTTTTTAGCTTAGTCACTTATGTAAATTATTTTCAGTAAGAAGCAGTCCCAGTTCAAAGAAAGTACTGCCCGCAAACTGTTTAACAGTACCAGTTGAAAGAAAAGTACTGTCCGCAAACTATTGAAAATCGACACATCATAATAAGCATAATACTTTAGAGTACAAAGCTCTTTTTTAGCTTAGTCACTTATGTGAATTATTTTCAGTAAGAAGCAGTCCCAGTTCATAGAAAGTACTGCCCGCAAACTGTTTGAAATCTTCTTATACGAGAACTTGTAAAAGTCTGTGCCGAACTAATGCATTTATGTTCAATTATAACTTTAAAATTAATTAATAATTTTGTTATACTTTATCAAAAAGTATTTATTTTACAAACTTAGTAATAAGTAGTTAAATAGTCAAAACGTTTTATCGTTGAACGTAATTATCGTTTGCATTTTTTGCGAAACGTTAGAAAACCAGGTCACTGAACTTCAATATGCAATATAATATGTCAAGGCTAGTGACTTATAAATGTATAAAAATACATAACGTACCTTAAGATAAGGACGGCGAGCGATAGAATTGTTCCGATAACTCAGAACAAGATAAATCTCACCGGTGGTGGTGCTTCTTTTTTCGCTCCAACTTTCTCTCCAATCTTATAATTTTTCGTTTAATGTGTTCACAGTTATCTTTTTTGTGTTTGGGCATCCTAAATAATCACTTTTAACAACAACTAACAACTTTTTTAACACAATTTAAAAACTAGATGTAAATCGGCGACGCACTAGAAAGCGAAATGGCAGCTATGACGGGCGCTTGAGCCAGGTCGCTCTTGACTACCCGCATTTGAAATTTAAATAATAATAATTGTCTTTTATTACTTTTTTAATTTATAAGTAGGTATATTCTCAATATAGTGTGAAATTGGCGATTACTAGGGCGTACTACAAGTGTTAATCAAGCTAATCTTGAGGACGAAGCATGAAGTATAATAAGCTTCTATATGTCATTAGCTATTTTTCTATTATTATTCATGAAATAGAGATTAATAATCTAGTAAGTATATTATCAAAAAAATATAAAAAAAAACTTTGTTTTTTTAATTATTTAATATCGTGAAGATACGAATATCGTGTTATTAGCTACAAAATAATCAAGATCGTTTATGAAACTTCAACATATATTTTTATCTGCTCAAAATAAAGAATATTTGATTGTTTACTTTTGAATCGAAAATAGGTTAATTTCGATAATTTCGAAGATCCTGCCCATAACTGGCATACAATGGCAATCGGGCAAGTAATGTAAATATTCTATTTGTAACACATTTGTTTTTCATATTTTTCCATCGCCTGCCCCTTGTCATGATATCTGCATCTGTCCTTGGCGTCTTTTCCTTAGTTTGTATTTCCTTCTATTTTATGACTTTGTTATCTTACATTGAGCCTTTTTCTCCCCCTTTTTTACAAATACGTTTGTTAGAATACGTTAGAACGTAAAGTGAAGGCCATAATCCACTATATGTTCTAAAACTATAAAATACTTTATCAAAGGAGAATGGACAAATTGACCCAAGTGTTGAAGCAAATTGTTGCAAATTTTTTAAATACTTAATTCAAGAAACAAATCAGTAAGTTTAATTCTTTAGTGTACTGTATTTATACTGTTTAAAGTAATGATTGGGAGATGATTGAGATGATGATGATTTGAGAGGGAAAGTTAATGTACCAAACTCTACATTGAATGACAATCAAAACTTTTATTTAGATAAATGTATGATGAATGATGAAAAAGTCACTAATTACGAGTTACACATTTTATCATCATCTGTTACAGTAATCATTAGGTATTATATTCCTGATTTTTTAAAAACCGTAAATAGTACACATGCAATACAAGACATTAACCAGCTTACTATCGATTGGAAAATAAATTGTTTGATTCAAACTTCCGTTTGTACATTTAACTACTTACGTTTCTTATTTACCTCCTGTTTGAAGTCAGTAAACAAAATATATCAACCAAGTAAAACTCACTTTTCACCTTCGCATCGCAATGATCCTTTACCAAAACGGCTGAAATTGTAAAAGATAAGAGTGCTCTGTTTTTTTATGCAAATAAAGCGGTTCTCCGTCAGATTTCCTTCGCCTAATTTTACGAGTAATTCGGAAATGTTTCCGCGCAGGTGCCGCATCAGATACGGAAACGAGATAAACATGTCACCAAAGTTATGAGATACATTTAGATGAGGAAAATGTATCTTTTAAACGTAACGGATGAGTCAAATACTTTGTCGAAATTACCACGTAACCGAAATACTTTAAGTATTTGCTGTTATCTTATTTAGATTTGTAGAGACTTATGGTCTCTACCAGAAGGAAAGGTGTCCCCAAATGAAAATGCGTGTTCACTTAACTTTGGATTAATTTATGTAATCGTATACATGTCCTGTTGTAATAGCGAGTACAGAACGTCTCTGACTGGCGAAGCTTAGGGCTTCTACCATACCAAGTAACATCAAAAGTGCTGATACGCAATATGATACATTGCTATACCTATGATTTACACGTGTGGAGGTGTACACACCTACAGATTCAATACCTTTTCTCTACATATAGTAAAAGACAAAGTAGCTTATTGCCGCCTATCTGAAGGTCGATTTTCTAAAATTTAATGGCCAGTTACGCCAAAAAAAATTGCAAACTTTTTAAAAACACTCACCAGTTTTAAGATTTTATGTCTTCGAAGAGCAATGAGACCCAGACCAATCGACGCAGAAAAAAAACGGACGCTTAGCTGAGTTATGTACGACTTTTTTTGAGATGCGACCTTTCTGTTTCCCACCGTATATATAATACCCCCACTGGGAATCGAACCCGGGACCTCTGGGTCTGATACCAGTGGTGTGTACCACTATATCACAAAGGCGGTAAAAAAAGTTTCTAATATTCTTTACCCTCCATTGAAACGTATCACTCGCCGTCACAGTCGGCGGCCCAAGAGTGATAACTAACACGTTAAAAGAGTGCAAAACATCTCCAAAGCCAGCTCTTAGCTAATCGCCGCAGTTTCCGAACGCCACAAATTTATTTCACCGGAATAAAGACCTTAAATCGTTGGAATAAGGTTGTAGGCAGTGCTGGCACTGTGCCAGCGCGGTGCGACGCCCGTTAATTCCGTTGTTATGTTATTATGCACTCGGTACGTAGCTTTTAGTGGATAATCGTAATTTGAGATTAGTTGTTCCGCAGCTGCAGCAGCTAATTGATTTGGTAGTTTGATGGTTGGTCACACAAATGTTATGTATTTGCATCCTGCAATCCAATTGGTGTGTGCTTACTTTTTGCAACAATGTTCTTTTTCGACTTAGAGCAAGGCAATGGCTAGACTACTAAAGATTTATCATAAAAAATTAAACCGCCTTCAAAAAAATCACATCAAAAAAGTAAGAAATAATTCCTCACCAAATAAATAACGTAAGTACTTTGAAGTCGAGCGTGAAACATGTACGATTTTTTGTTGTTTTTGTTAAAACCCGCCCGACTTCAAAGTACATACGTTATTTATTTGGTGAGGAATTATTTCTTACTTTTTTGATGTGATTTTTTTGAAGGCGGTTTAATTTTTTTATAAAAATAATTTTTATTTCACTCTTTTTAGTGCATCGTGCAGGCCATTTACTTGTATTCTGGTAAATAGGTATGTGATCAAATTGAAAACCTCCTTTTTTGAAGTCGGTTAAAATACCTTGAGGTATCCCCTTTTTACCACACTTTTATTAGCTTCACTTGTAACTAAGTCACAATGTAAGAAAATCTTGGAATTCAATTTTAATCTACTTCTAATTGTCGTATTGATTTGAAACTTTGCAAGTCTATATGAATCCGATGACAATACAATAATTTGCTACCATCGAGCTGATCTGATGATGGAGTCAAGAGGTGGGCAATAGAACTCTTTAATGGCTGCTAGGAAACCCCTCGAGTTTAGGCTCATTTGTTTTGTTCTGATGTGACCTATTCGCTACACTTAATGGTGCGGGTCTGATGATGGAGCAGGGAGGAATCCAGTGGCACTTCTTAATGACCACTAGGAAACCCCTCGAGTTTGGGCTCCGTTGTTTCTTTCTGACTTCTGACGAGACTTATTAGCTGCACTTGGTGGTGAGTGTCTGATGATGGAGCAGGGAGGAAGCCAGTGGCACTCCTTAATGACCAATAGGAAACACCTCGAGTTCTGGCTTATTTGTTTTGTTCTGATGAGACCTATTCGCTTCACTTGGTGGTGAGGGTCTGATGATGGAGCGGGGAGGAAGCCAGTGGCACTTTTTAATGACCAATAAGAAACCCCTCGAGTTTGGGCTCATTTGTTTCGTTTTGATAAGACCTATTCGTTACACTTGGTGGAGAAAGTCTGATGATGGAGCTGGGAGGACCCAGTGAAATCCTTAATGACCTCAAGAAAACCCCTCGAGTTTGGGCTCATTTGTTTCGTTCAGACGAGACCTATTCGCTACACTTGGTAGCGAGGGTCTGATGATGAAGCTGGGAGGAAGCCAGTGGCACTTCTTAATGGCCAATAGGAAACCCTTCGAGTTCTGGCTCATTTGTTTCGTTCTAATGTGACCTATTCGCTACACTTGGTGGTGAGAGTCTGATGATGGAGCAAGGAGGAAGTCAGTGGCACTCCTTAATGACCACTAGGAAACTCATCGAGATGGGCTCATTTGTTTCGTTCTGATGAGACCTATTCGCTAGACTTGGTAGTGAGAGTCTGATGATGAAGCAAAGAGGAAGTCAGTGGCACTCCTTAAGACCACTAGGAAACCACTCGAGTTTGGGCTCATTTGTTTCGTTCTGATGAGACCTATTCACTACACTTGGTGGTGAGGGTCTGATGATGGAGCAGGGAGGAAGTAAGGGTTCGGCTCGCGCATCTGGTAACTATAGACTCCACTTGAATTTGTAAAACTAAATATATACAATCACGCCTTCGACTTATAATGTTTACGGGGTGGGCAGACACATGAATGGACTGTGAAATCGTGGCTTGCCATTTGGTAAACTAAAAGTAAAAAATAAATATGTAGTTTAAAAAACTATAAAACACACTTTTATAGGAACAGATTAAAAAGTAGAAAATAACCGGCTATTCAGTAACTGAAATTAAAAAGCGTGGTGCGCCCTTTGCAAAGCATGCATTCAAGTACTTAATATTGACAACGCGCACCACGCTTTTTAATTTCAGTTACTGAATAGCCGGTTATTTTGTACTTTTTATTCTGCTCCTATAAAAGTGTGTTTTATAGTTTTTTAAACTACATATTTATTAAAAAACAAGAATCATCTAAATCGGTTTATAAACAAATGTGTTATGCCTAAAGATACGTATTAAATTCACATAAAGTGGTAACGAAAACTACAATATTTTCAAGATTTCCTGAAAACTACTGAACCGATTTCAAAATTTCAAAAAATGGGACTAACTTGGAAACCAACCTGATGTAGGTAATAACGTTTCAATCATTTCAATCGGTCCATCCGTCTTCGAGTAATCGTTGGACATTAACATAAAAAAAAACATACATACAGACGAATAGAGAACCTCCTCCTTTTTGATTTAGAAGTCGGTTAAAAAATGAAAGCATTTTCTTTTGCTTGCATTGTTAATTTTATATCCGATAAGTTTTGATATCGTTTACTTTGTATGAGGTAAGTATAAAAGAAATATCAGAGACAAAAGTCATTCTATTTAAGTTGGTTTACTAAAGTCGAAAGTTTCATTCATACCTTAAAGATTCATTCTAATGCCCGAGCTTCACTTGCGTCTAAAACCATAAATTTGATATAATACGCAGGTGTAGCTGGGTCTTAGTGCACTGATTTGATACAATTAGCGCGCTAAGCCGCGCATGCCGTTATTAACGCCGTTAGGCGTCACGCAGATGAAGCCCCGGCATAATGCTTGCATGTTGCTAAGCCAAAAAAAGTTTCGTTCAGATCGACAATCTTTTCTGTTCCGGTGACAGCGGCGCTATGTATGTTTTTCTTCTTTTTGTAGCAATTTAACCGGCCCTAACTTCTAACTCCTTCAGCCGTCAGCAGCGCTATGGTTGGACATCGACTTGACAACAAAATGATATAAAAAAACACGTTACAATGCCACAATCTTTTCTGTTCCGGTGGCCAAAATGTGAAACTAACGTGTTTATTTTTAAATGTCACTAAACTTGCTGTCAAGTTGATGTCCAACCATAGCGCTGCTGGCGGCTGAAGGTCTTGGAAGTCAGGGCCGGTTAAATTGCTACAAAAAAAGAAAAAGTACATAGCGCCGCTGTCACCGGAACAGAAAAGTTTGTGCCACTGTAGTTCCAGTTGGTGTCCACCGGAACAGAAAACGTTGTCGCACTGTATGTATTATTAAGACAGTAAACGTCCGACAGCTGAAACTGATGTTATACCAACCATTCAAAATTATCTCCTCCTAGTCTAAACATGATTTCCTAGTCTAGAACAATATCCCGCCACGACTCGAGCTCGACCACGACAAAAGCTGTTTGTCTGCCCCCCGGCGGCCGTCTCGTGTTTGGTCGCCAAACAGATATTTCCTCAGACGATATTAATTCTATCGGGAACACTAGCAAGATAAATACCCTCCGAATTTGTGCCAATTTGTATATAGGCGAACATTCGTCTGTTATTGCTAGGAGTTTATAGGAACACAGGAAATACTGAGACAACAATTCATTAAGTATGTGTAATGAAATTAATACTATTTGTTGATTATGTTCATTGAGTATCCTACTTCCTACTAATATTATAAATGTGAAAGTTTAGATGTTTGGATGTTTAGATGTTTGAATGTTTGTTATTTAATCACGTCAAAACGGCTGAACGAATTTGGCTGAAATTTGGGCCACAGATAGTTTGTAGCCTGGAGAGAAACATAGGCTACTTTTTATCCCGAAAAAATATCACATTCCCGCGGGATAACGTCGTGTAGTCCACGCAGGCAAAGACGAGGGCGGAAAGCTTGTGTGTTATAAAATTAATACTGGAGCTTTTGCTAATGCGCGAGTTTGATGAAACGATACTTAGGTACGCATAAAGTTTTTGTTTAACTTGAATAAGTCTTAAAGGAAAGAGGGTAAGAAAATGATGACGACTTACAATACTAGGTGAGAATTGTTGTATAAAGTAATACATAGCTGTTGGTAGTAATTTAGTTGTTCAAATTAAACCGGGGCAAGTAAATTCACAACAACATTTTCTTTTTTTTTTTCAATGTCCAGACTAAAGCGGAGCAAATTACGCTCAATAAAGCGCCGTTTAATTGAACAAACTACTAAAAATCTGTTCGATTTAGTTTCCTAACAAAATAAACAGTTCCTTCCGAAGCGGTGCGAAGTTTCAACTTATGAAACTTACCTTTATTAAAAGTTCTAGCTAATGGGATTGGAATTAAATTGCAGCGGCCCGGAGCCTCGGCACACTCCGATCATTATCAAATGGATTTAGGGGTAAAAGCTGTCAGTTCAATGTTTGACAGATGATAAAAACTTTTTTAACTGCGTAAACAGTTTGACCTACATTTTAGGAATAATAGATGTACTGTTGATAAAAATAAAAGCTTTAATTAGGACATAAATTATGAATTGATAGCGTATTTATATAGAGTATTCATTTATTTATTCTTAATACCTACTGAAACTGTTTTTATTTCATGTTTTTGTTTTATAATTTTGTACACCGCCTATGGTAAAACATGTTTGCGACTTATTTTTATACGAACATCTTTGTTACACATGTTTTGAACAAATAAATTAACTTTATCTTTATCTTTATAGCCCATGGATACATACATCCTTAAAAACTTTCGCCTTTATGATATTAGTACCTAAGTAGAATTGATACGATCATATTATTATTCATTGCTCTCCATTTAATTTACAGGTACGATATTAAATTATATAAAGTAACACAAAGCAAGAAAGAAAACGCAGCAGCTAAACCATTTAATTTATTCTATAGAAACACGAGTTACAAATAAATAGGAAGTGTATATTAAGATTAATTGACGCGTCTTTTCTCTGTTAAATGAGAGCGTTTTTTGTAAAACGTAGGTAACTTAATCTGTGGTTGTCTGGTATAAAAAGTTAGGTGAGAAGAGGTCTAATTAAAATATGATTTCAATATCATATCGAAATTAAACTTCAGTTAACAATATTGCGATATTAAATGTTGATTTGCGGCGAGTGATGGCGCAATGCTGCGTTGTTTTTTGTTTAAATAATGTTGATGCTCAACCATGAAGTTTGACTTAATACTCTGAGGTAACTGGAGCTCTCACCCTGAATAAAAAAGTGTCGCCAGCAAATTTGACATTTATGTATGTAGTGGCTGTCAGCTGTCTCATATGACCATACGTATTTTTTTAAAGTGTAGGTGAGACGGAAGACAGCCACTGTGTTATTTGTGGTATTCAAAAAATTGTTCGTACTGCACTCTCCAGTTACCTCAGTATTTAGTCTAAGCTTTTTGTGCTCAACACGTGGCGCGTCAAGTGTTGCCTTAGAGACGAGGCTTTACGCTTAAACTAAAATCGCTTAGATGGAAATAACAACTCATAAATCATTAAGTCACTATAAAGTATCCACATAGCGGTATTCATGTTATGATTCTTATGAAAAGGCTTACGACTCTGACATTTTGTGGTAATCGCAGAATAGTCACATTCTTGTCGAGGCTATCATGCTTTATGTTTATGACCACAAAGCGTTGTGTTTGTTGCTCATAAAACATTAGCGTTGTTCAGCAAAGCGCCGATAAGTCGTGCTAATTGTGCGGAGGTTTTGACCCCCTCTGTGGTCTAGTGGTCCACACCACCGGCATAAGACTCAGAGGTTCCGATGGGGGTACATATTGTATTCGATTTGGTTGGTGGTACGACTTGTTCTTAGTCCGCCTGGCTAGGTACCACCATCTTATCTAAGTCTGACGCCATAACAATGACGTTTTCAACATTATTGTGTTCCGGCAGTTATACTTAAATAAGATAGCAGTTCCTCAGTTATAGGGAAAAATGTGATAGTAAAAAACCACGAGCCCTAGTAGCTTTCAGGCGGGATTTTTTTAATATCACATTTTTCCTATACTTATAAAAATTGCAATGTGAATGCATAAAAATAATTTAAAATCTTAGTTCCTCAGTTATTGAGGATTCCGGGAGTAGTGCACTTCCACCTTCAGCCTTGCACAGCACTTAGCCTTCATCACCACTTAAAATCAAATGTGGTGAAGCCGTGAAGGCTAAATGCTTACCCGTCGTGTATAAACAAAAGGTCATTTTGCCAGCGGTGGCAGTGGCGGTCGCGATGTTTATGCACTGCGGTTAGCTTCAAGCCAGGCAATGCTCGATATTTTATGCCAATTGCTGCTTAATTATAGGTCGGCATAATTTACTTCCTTTCATTCGTTTGCACATGAAGGATAATTCAACTAATTTCCATTAGTATTTCATCAAATTACTAGTCATCATTTTTTTTTTTTTTTTCATTTATTGGGGTCAAACAAACGGTATCACAATATAAAGTACATCAAGAAGTATAAGTAAATAATTTCGCAGATAAGATAATTGTGAGACCAACACCGTTAACCACAAATAAGTTTAACAGGTTGAGAGTAGTTACATGATAAGTTACTATGATTTAAATTATAAAAGTTAAGTTTAAATTAAAATATTGTAGTTAGTAATGTCATCATCATCAGCCTATTAATGTCCTCTGCTAGACGTAGGCCTCTCCAAGAGTACGCTATCGAGCACGATCAGTGGCTGGTCTCATCTAGTTCTTGCCCTCAGATGGTGGAGCGACGATATTTGCAGGGTGCATGCATAAAAATTGCAATAATAAAAATTGCATTGTGAATGCAAAAAACTAAAAAAAAAAAAAATTCTAGTACATAAGTATGATTCTGATATTTAATGACATGCATGTCCATTTACATTTATTGCAACATACCTACGATATTCAATGTTTTAATATTAATTGTTTGCCAGTATCTACCAAAAAAATGACCTGGCATTATTCACACTCAAACACAAGTTGTAAAGGTAGGTATAGATACATAGAAAGTTTTTTCACGAATCAAAAACATTATTTTCCTTCAAGACGCTTGCATAATTTACAATCAAGACTACATCGCAAATCGCAAGTACGAGCTTGGAGGAAGTTGCGATCGAAAAATGGGCCGGGCGCGAACACACTTTCAACTTCATTTAAAAAGCGCAGTGGCGAAGAATACCTAATCCGTGGAACAAGACATATGGCTCCTTTTCGGGAGTCATTCAGTCCGTAAACGGATGCAGCCCTTATTCCACCACCGACTGGAGTAAGTAAAAGCAAGGGAGATAGTTAAACCTAGAGCAGTCGCCTAATTCGGTCACCAACAAATCAATACAAACAAGTTATTTTAATTTTTAGGTTTTTGCATTCACAATGCAATTTTTATTACAGAAAAATGGAAAATGAAGTATTTAGAAAAAATCGACCCGTCTCACAACTAGCTCCGATGGGACTCGAACCCACGACCTTTCGCTTTCCGGGCGACTGCTCTAACCACTGAGCTACGGTGGTTAGAGCAGTCGCCCGGAAAGCGAAAGGTCGTGGGTTCGAGTCCCATCGGAGCTAGTTGTGAGACGGGTCGATTTTTTCTAAATACTTCATTTTCCATTTTTCTGTCAATACAAACAACCCAAGTCCCACCCATCGGAGCTAGTTGTGACACGGGGTCGAGTTTTCCTAATACTTCACTTTCAATATCCTCAACCGAATTCGGTTAACCGATTCGGTCAAACCGAAAATCTAATGTGTTTGTTTATACACCAAAAATTGCCTACACCAGACAACAGATAGCGCTAGTTATACACTACCAATAAAGGGGACCAAAGATTAGTCTCTATTTCCTACATATAAAAAATTACTCTGTGAAGTAGAGTGCGCGTCAGATAACACTGCGCGCATGCGCGACTGGGGCATTTTTGGCGCTAGTTACTGTAAATTTTTTTAACCGACTTCTAAATCAAAAAGGAGGAGGTTCTCTATTCGTCTGTATGTATGTTTTTTTTTTGTGTATGTCCACCGATTACTCGAAGTCGGCTGAACCGATTGAAATGGCTCAAACGTTATTACATCAGGTTGGTTTCCAAGTTGGTCCCATTTTTTGAAATTTTGAAATCGGTTCAGTAGTTTTCGGGAAATCTTGAAAATACTGTTGTTTTCGTTACCACTTTATGTGAATTTAATACGTATCTTTAGGCATAACTCCTTTGTTTATAAACCGATTTAGATGATTCTTGTTTTGTTAAAAAGGGGATACCTCAAGGTATTTTAACCGACTTCAAAAAAGGAGGTTTTCAGTTTGATCACATACCTATTTACCAGAAAACACGTAAATTGCCTGCACAATGCACTAAAAAGAGTGAAATAAAAATTATTTACTTACCATAGAAGAAATTACAGTTTTTTATCGAAGGTACGACAGGTAAACGATTTTTCATACAAAATTACCATTTTTACTTAATTTTCCGGAATAATAAGTAAGCCTATGTTACTCTCCAGCTCCCCAACTATCCCCATTCCAAATATCACGTCGATCTGTTGCTCCGTTTTGACGTGAAAGAAGGACAAACAAACAAACAAACAAATAAACAAACAAACAAACACACTTTCACATTTATACTATTAGTATCGATATCGAGATCATAATGACTATGATTTTTTAAATCTTTACCGTTAGTTTTTCTTTATGATTGCTTGATTACACTATGTTCTATATCATTCTTTGAAAGCTACTTATACATAAGACTGATTTTCTGTTACTTGTGATTTGAAATAATTATTTAGTAGCTAAATAAATAAAAAGGCTTTTTTACCATATGTGTTACGAAATATTATTGTAATTTAAACGTGACAACTCCATATCGAGAAAAGCACTAATTTATTATATTTGTATTTGAGTTTAGCTTACTGAAAGGATATTTCATAATGCTAGGATGTAAATTATCAACAATTAAAACAAATCCGATTATCTGTAATATTTTTTACATTAAAAAGAATTGCTCAATAAATAATTATTTGATTTTAATAAGTACTTCTTTTTCTTCTGACTGTACTCACCTACCTTATCGTTGGGAATTGAAAACTATGAGGGGATCGGTTGGGATTTTTAATTCTTGGTGGATCAGTTACAGTGGATCGGATGGGAATAACTCGTCAGATTCGGTGGCCGAATTAATGTAAACGCCCCATTATATAAGTAGGTACTTACCTAAGTAGTAGTAGAACTAGCTTTAGTCTGTGACATAACAAGAAAAGCTGGGGGCAGCAACTCACTCCGGATCATTAAACAAAGACCCGGAGAGTCTCGGCCAGCCGACCGGAACCGGAGCCAGAGCACTAGCTAGTCTGGCGCGAATCAATAGCATGCGGGCTCTCGTCGTTTTTACAGGGAACTCTATATGTGTAACTTACTACTTCTGTTAACAGTTTAAGGTGATAACAGACGGTAGCTATATTAAAAAGCAGTATATTTATAGCTCGATATATTTCAAGACATCTTGGCATAAGACTCTTCAGGAGACCACATACGGCAGCTTTAATGTATATCTTTACATCTTTGTACTAAAGATACCAAGCTGTACGAAAATATACATGATTACATCCCGCCCGATATATCTTAATATAGCTGTCAAATGAAGGGGTGATATACATTACGGTACCTGCTCCGTGTATGGTGCTAAGCTATAATGTAAGCTTTACATCCCGGGATGTGATTTACATTAATGTATATTATAGCTGCCGTCTGTTATCACCTTGGGGGAAAGTAGTCGAGCTTTTTTAAGGTATTTAATAATGAACGTTATAAACGTATTATAATTTTAAGACCTAAATACAATCATCATCATCTTCCATGCCTCACTGCTTCCTTTTTGAATAGTTAAAGAGAATTGGCCCAACCTGACGCGGGCCTAATGCGGATATGGGTACTATCGACTGATAGTGCAGCGTGGGTGCGTACCATCTAGATACGCGGAAGCGTATCAAAGCCAAGTTCAAAAGCAAACAGAACTGGCGAGCAGCACCGTGTGTATCTTAACACGAACCATTTGGAGCCACTTTTGACCCCCTCATAACTCAAAAACTATTACACAGAAATATGTCAAATTTGGCTTATGTATTGAGACTAGCGAGATAAATATGTGCTCCAAATTTTATATACACACCTCAAACGGTTATTTAGATATTTACGTCCAAAAATCGTTATTTTTATCACTGACTCACCTATAATCAAAACTATAACCAACTTCCAGATGACCTAGAAAGCTGAAATTTGGCATGCAGACAGGTAATCTGGTGAATACAAAGGAAAAAATCCGAAACTAGTATTTTTTTTAAATAAAACGTTGACAAACTTATATTTGCGTTCCCTGTGCACTTATCCTGTATCAGATCTTGTATAAGATGAAGTACAAATATAAGTTTGTAATAGTTTTTATTCTGTTATATACCAATAATTCGTCATACCTCTTGAAGTTCGGCTAGCGCTGACGGCGTAGTGGCCATTCAATATTGAGGATTCGAGGGAACCAAGTTCGAACCCCAGATTACCCAAACACTTTTTTGTCCTCGCGGTAAATTAATTACAAACTTGCACCATTTCTAGCACGATATCCATATTATTATTTATTAATTATTAATATAAATTATAAAGTTATTGAAATTTTTACTTTTTGCATTCACAATCCAATTTTTATTATTGAAAATGGAAAATGAAGTATTTAGACAAAATCGACCATCATCTCACAACCAGCTCCGATGGGACTCAAACCCACGACCTTTCGCTTAAATTAATTATTAATATTAATATAAATTATAAAGTTATTTAAATGTTTACTTTTTTGCATTCACCATCCAATTTTTATTATTGATAAACGGAAAATGAAGTATTTAGAAAAAATCGACCATCATCTCACAACCATCTCCGATGGGACTCGAACCCACGACCTTTCGCTTTCCGGGCGACTGCTCTAACCACTGAGCTACGGAGTCGTAATGATAAATGTGAAAGTGTGTTTGTTTGTTTGTTTGTCCTTCTTTCACGTCAAAACGGAGCATAGTACTTATAACCCGACCACCAGGGGGCGCAATCTTCATTCATTCAAATGGGAACTAGAAGCCAAAAAATGCGAAAGTTGCTATGTTCTCCCTGTAGGTGCACACTTTGCACATAAATAGTTCACTAAAGTATAGTTCAAAAAACGATAGATGGCTCCAAGTTAATACACCCACCCACAGTTTAGAAAAGAAGAGAAAAATCCTTTATTTCTATACTATATTGTTGAAAGTTGATGGAAGAGTATAAAATTTAATGAGAGTAAAGTGTACTTATGGAAAATAATGTCAAATAATCTAAATTATACTTTTGTTTGTTAAATTTGTTATTTGCTATGTTCTGTTTCGTAAAGATCCGTAATTCCGTTAGCAATTACATAGTTTCGTTGCTCGGAGTACCGCTTTTTGGGAAAAAGACTCGTTGGTGTTGAGTGTGTATATAGAATTCCCCTTTTGGTGATGTGCTGTGTTTGAAAAAAGACTTCTTTGAACATTGTTAATGCCTTTAGTGATGCATAGGTATTTGTTGTTTTATTGTTAATAAAGGGTGCAGTGTTAACCTATGTTCCATTTACACTAAGTTTCCTTATAAATAAATAATATGTATACTATGCCTATGTGTGTGTTTATACACCAAATGGAGTGTGAGACTATAACTTCGATACAAAACTGCAAAACTATCATCTCTTCCATGGCCGCTTCCAAAGAGTACCTATGTAATCACTGACGTCTGCGCGCGGTCAAAATCGAATACTAATCTTTTCCATTAGCTTAGCATAAATAATGTACTGTAACTAGCGCCAAAAATGCATCAGTCGCGCATGCGCGCAGAGTTATCTGACGCGCACTCTACAGAGTAATTTATATATGTAGGAAGTAGAGACCAATCTTGGCCCTTTTATTGGTAGTGTATACCTAACTAGCGCTGTCTATCGTCTGGTGTAGGCAACTTTTGGTGTATAAACACACACATAAGACATAGTCTTCTTACGAGTATTATTTATTCTACTTTAGTCCACTATAATTTAGATGACAAAACAACGTTTGCCGGGTCAGTCTTAAGCTAGTTACCAAATAAAGAATCAATAAGCAAGATTAGATGTCAACAAAAACGGCTACATCCATAAATTGTCAAGAGATAGCGCTAAATGATAAATGTAAAAGACAAACTACTGCTATATACACTGATCTCTATTATTTACACACTGGACTGGCTGACATAAAATATTGTCGACTGCGGTAATTATTGTGTCAAAATTTGTTCTCGGGACACACGTAGTGGCGGCGCTTTAAATTGCCACACAAAATTAGCTGTAATTTGTATGGAGACAGCCTGTCCAGTGTATAAATAATAGAGGTCAGTGGCTACGTAGTAATAATTATATAGTATTCTTTGCTACTGCCAAGGATTCTATATTAGTGCATTGTGCGGCAAAAGATAAGAGTTTGTCCGGAAAGCTTTATCGCTTAATGAAACCAGAATCAAAACGCAAATGGAAATGTAATATCTGCTCAGGAACATTAAATACCTACTGCAACTTCGTCAAGAAAAACACCATACACTATTACGACTAGGAAAAAGAAACTGTTGGAAATAGGAAAATCTGTTAAAAATTATATTTCTACGTCCACACCAAACACGAGCATAAAATTAGTTTCATTGTCAGTAGCTGATACGCAAGGGCAAAGTAATATAACTGACCAAATAAAATATACTGAAACATTTGGTATTAATTTTATTACGAACTAGCCTTCCGCCCGCGGCTTCGCCCGCGTGTACTACACGACGTTATCCCGCGGTGATATTTTTCAGGAAGAAAAAGTAGCCTATGTCCTTTCTCAGGCTCTAGTTTATCTCTGTACCAAAATTCACTCAAATCGGTTCAGTAGTTTAGGTGTGATTGTGTAACACACAGACAGACAGAGACGCATTTATAATATAATAAAGTAAGGATAAGTACCTACTAATAATTTCTCTACAAAAAGTAATGATATCTCATCAAAAACATAAAATATGTGAAGTGAGAGCCAACTTCAATATTAGGAAATATGCCTTGGTTGCTGACTTCAACGACAAAAGATGTGAGATCTAAATGGGTGCCAAGTTTAACGGTCAGTCCTGAAAATTTAGTACATAAAATGTTTTATAACAACTTAAAATATAATTTCTTCTTATAACTTTGGATAATATATTGAAGCCTAAGGTCTGACTTGGCTAGTTTTTATATACGAATTATATATATATAATAGCCTTCGCAAGCCGAAGCTCTAAAGCCGAAGTTCTTATTGTATTCTTCAGAAAATTTGGCTTGCTGGTAGACTAGAAACTAGAGATGAACATAGGGCTCTTCCATGACTGTTTCAGTAAGTACCGAATAATAATTCGTATACGAGAACTAGCCAAGTCACCTTAGGCTTCAATATATTATCCAAAGTTATAAGAAGAAATTATATTTTAAGTTGTTATAAAACATTTTATGTACTAAATTTTCAGGACTGACCGTTAAACTTGGCACCCATTTAGATCTCACATCTTTTGTCGTTGAAGTCAGCAACCAAGGCATATTTCCTAATATTGAAGTTGGCTCTCACTTCACATATTTTATGTTTTTGATGAGATATACTTTAAGACAGCGATTCAAAAATAGCGCGATGCAGAATAGGTTCCTAAAATGAATTGCTTTCTTCTAAAAACCTTCTAAAAACTGAATCGCAAATGAAATTGCTAAATGAGAATGACCGAACGATTTGTGTCCTTATTTCTTCTACCCGTCTATGTCACTCGATTCTGTCATGGCCGGAGAGTGAAAGGGAAGGGTATAACCTGCAGGTGTCATGTTAGCTTGGCCGAGTTATAAGTCAAATAAGAGTTGATGACAGCTCAGCGGCTGTGAAATGTCATTGAATGATCACTGAATCGCTGTCATTGATATTAAGCTGTCGTGGTACGAATAAGCGAAGCAGTTCAGTTTAGGTCCTAAACAAAACCGCAATAAGAGTTGATGGTAGGCACCCAGGACGACCATTGCGACAGTCCGAGCGCCGACCACTGCTCCACGGGTTTCTCAAGTAAATACAATAGAATCAGGCAATCCCGAATGTGTAAGAAAAGGCCCTACCACACAGGCGGGTTACTATCGTCGATAATATTGGATGCGTTATTGCGATGTTTGTTTTTAGTACATTATGTAGTAGGATGGCTACGAAGTTACACACTGCTGCGATAATATCGACTAGGACGCTTGCGTTCTTCCGTCCTACAGTATAAGTTCTTAGAACAATTTTGTATTAGGACTTGCACTTCTTTGCAAGGAGTCGGGACGCATTTATCGCAATAACGCATTTAACTGTAACGATTCTGTGTTACATCAATACTATTTTTCATGCTTTTCCGCTAGAGACTGAATGCTCGACTGATTGAGCCATTACTTTTTTGGGAGAGAACCATCGGGATGTGAAATTTCAATAAAATTTTAAATTGGCTCAAACCCAAGCTTACTGAGAAATCTAATTCAATGCATTACTGACCGATTACATTTCGAAATACATTTCTGTGATTTCGAATAAAAGTATTAGGTACTAATAGATATAATTATAGATATAATAATAGTTAATAATAGATATTTTAGATATAATAATAGATATAATTATTGTTCAGTACACCCCTGCCTATACCGCGGAGTCGGCTAGCGCAGTGGAAGCTGGTATTACTAATATAGACTCCGGACAAAAACTAGGTTTCAGCGGGGATGTAAACTGAACAATTGGACTGCGATACACAGCGGAGAGAATGTGAAGTAAGGTGATTTTACATACTGTGGTCTGTGCTGTAGAAAGTCCCTGGGCAGCGTGGGGAGAGGGGGGCCCCCCCTGTGGCTCCGTCTTCTTCTGCAGACCTTACCAATTAGTCACCTCACTCATAACACAAATAACAGCGTTCACAAGACACTGGGCGTTTCAACAATAGATACACAAAGACACACACGTGGGAGCTTTTTTTATTACGATATAGTGTCCCGACAACAAGCGCGTGTGGTAGAAAAGGTTATCTTTCAAAGCATCCGCGACCGGCCACTCCAGAGATGGCATCAAAACCTTGGTCGTACAAAACGGGATCACATAGATAATTTAAGATGTATTCAAACTCGATATGCCAGGCACATTCAACGCGAGCGATTTTTAACAAATTCAGCAAAATTATTCCGACATTTTTCCAAGAAGAATTCCAATCAAGTGTCCCTGTCAACTTCAAGTGACAGCCAATGTCAATTTGACGTGACATTAGAGTTGCGTTCAGAAACGTCGATCTTTTCCGAACATCCCCCCGCCCCGGACCGTTAAGAACGGTACGTCAATCTACGGGTAATCGGGAGAGCCCACTAACTGCTCTCTTCAAAACCGAATCTCGAACCAAAACCTCAGCAAAACGAGGAACTCCGTCAGTTCCGGGGTAGAGTTTAACAATGCGCCCCCTTCGCCAACATAGGGGCGGCAGGTTAGCATCCTTAATCAACACGAGGTCGCCAGTCTGGGGTGGGGTGGTTTTATCTGTCCACTTCACGCGCTGTTGTAGGATATGCAAATACTCCATCGACCAACGTGCCCAGAAGTTTTGGGACATCTGTCTCAAAAGTTGGTATCGCGACAAACGATGGGATCCTACATCCTGAATCGGATATTCAGGCAACGCCAAAAGGGGCTGTCCGATCAAGAAATGACCTGGGGTCAACGCTTCCAGGTCATTCGGGTCCGAAGACAACGGGCACAAGGGTCGCGAGTTGAGGACGGCCTCAATTTTACAAAATACCGTATCAAGTTCCTCAAACGTGAGAATAGTTTCTCCAATCACGCGACGCAAGTGTGTCTTGGCAGCCTTTACACAAACTTCAAAAATTCCTCCCCAGGTCGGACAAGCTGGTGGGCTAAACTTCCAGATTATCCCACGCCGGGAGAGGGTGGTTCCAATGTCTATTTTATTATCAACAAAAAACTTAACTACTTCCTTAAGATAATTACACGTTCCCTTATAATTAGTACCACAATCGGAACGTATCAATGACGGCAGTCCTCTACGGGAAACAAATCTGCTCAAGGCGGCGACAAAGGCTTCGGTAGACAATTCCGAGACAATTTCCAAATGGACAGCCTTGGTGGACAAACACACAAACACGCACAAGTACGCCTTATAGGTTTTAGCATTACGCAGTCTCGAAGCCTTTACAGTAAAGGGACCGGCGAAGTCGGTGGCGACTCCGGCAAAAGCTCTACATTCCGTGACGCGATCAGCAGGCAAATCACCCATCTGGGGCTGCATGGTCGCGGCCTTCAATCGATAACAAGGCAGGCAACGGAAAACCACAGTGCGAATGGCTCGACGAGCAGACAAAATCCAAAATTCACGCTGCAAAATGGCCAACAAAGCATTACAGCCAGCATGTTGTGCATTCACATGGCGATCTGTTATTATCAGTTGAGTCAAATGTCCGGCTTTAGGTAACAAAAGGGGGTGACGAGCTCCATACGGCAGGTTCGCATTTCGAAGTCTTCCGCCGACTCGCAAAAGCCCACTCTCGTCCAGGAAGGGATTCAATCGCGATACCGCGCCCTTCAACTTGCGACGGCCTAAACGCAAAATTTCAATCTCGGACTCAAAACTATCAGCTTGTACTCTCCGGACCCAAAACAAGAGCGCGTCCCTACGCTCGTCCGGAGTGAGAACCGACGAATCACGCCTCGCGCGTGGGTTTCTGCAATTGTACACAAAACGTCTGATCCAAGCGGTAACACCAAGCAGCTTCTGTAAGGAGCTGTACCGATCCAACAACAAATCCTTTTCCCCGGCGGGGTTAGTCTCCAGGACGCATGCCCGCATATCAGGAACGGCTACGTTCGACAACGCTGGAGAAGGCGGCCACTCCGACTCAGGCCGCATCAACCACTGTGGGCCCCACCAGAGGGGGTGGTTAATTAGGGTTGGGGCTACACAACCCCGAGACGCACAATCCGCGGGATTCATGGTTCCCGGCACGTGTCTCCAAATCAACTCGATGTCGGAATTACAAATCTGCGACACTCGATTGGCCACAAACACGTCCAAGGTGTGCGCCGGAGCCTTCAACCAACAAAGGACGACCTGACTGTCCGTCCAAGCATAAACCTCTTGTATCTTAATAGATCGACCTAATGTGAGCCATACGTGGTTCAACAAACGCATTAGGAGGGCAGCTCCACACAATTCCAACCTCGGGATCGTATGACGAGTCCGAAGGGGAGCGACTTTGCTTTTCGCTATCACCAGATGCACAGCAACAACTCCGTCAACCGTAACGGTGCGGAGGTACACGGCCGCAGCAAATCCACGTTCGGAGGCATCGGAAAAGCCGTGAAGAGTAACTTTACAATTTTCAGAAGGGAGGAATAGCCTCGGCAAATGCACTTCATTAATCTCGGGGAGGGATGAAACGAAGCTCGACCAATCTCGGAGTAACTCGTCCGAGAGGGGTTCATCCCACGACACACCCGAAGCCCATAACCGTTGCAAGAAACACTTGGCCATAAACAGCACGGGGCAAATCCACCCATTGGGGTCAAAGGTACGTGCGACAGTAGACAATACTAAACGCTTGGTCCAGACTTTCGGTGGTCGTAAATCCACACAATACGTGAAAGTGTCAGAGACCGGTTTGTACTGTACGCCAAGGACGGTCACCACATGGGGATTATCAACATTTTCGAATAGGTGGGGGTCCTGCTGGTGCTCTTCGGGCAAACCTACCAGTACATCAGGCGAGTTGGATATCCATTTCCTCAACTCGTAACCTCCCGACTTCAAAAGGGCGGTGAGTTCGTCTCTCAGGACAATCGCCTCTGAGACAGATGAGGCGCCCGTGCAAATGTCATCCACATAGACGTCACTGGCCAAAATGGCGGAGGCGCGAGGGTATCTCAAGCGCTCCTTCTCGGCCAACTCCAACAAAGAACGAATCGCAACAAACGGGCTCGAAGCCAAACCGTACGTATTCGTATTCAATTCATAAATCAACAAGGGGTCCCTAGGACTCTCTCTCCACAAAATCAATTGGTACCTCCTATCCTCTGGATGGATGACCGTTTGTCTGAACATCATCCGGATGTCAGTCATAAATACAATTTGGTGCCGCCGGAAGTTGGTCAAGATGTCTGAGATCTCCGTGTGCAGCTTGGGACCTACATGCAGACACTGGTTCAAGGACGCTCCAGTAGAGGTGGGAGCCGAACCGTCAAAGACCACCCGAATCTTTCCGGATTTCAAAACGGCGTGGTGCGGCAGAAAGAAGTGCTCAACGGAGCGCCAATCCAAATCGCTCACGGACATGTGCCCTAACTCCTCATACTCCCGCATGAATTCAACATACTTCTGGCGGAAGACCGGATCCTTGCTCATGCGACGCTCCATCGCCACTAGCCTACGTTCCGCTAGCGGTCGGGATTCGCCCAGAGGAGGTCGGCCGGCACGAAAGGGGAGACGGGTGATCAAACGACCAGAGCGGAGGCGACCAGTGTTATTCTGGTAATACAACTCGCATTCATCCGCTACTGGGTCAACCCGCGGGGCTGGTGGAGGTTCCTCAACCTCCCAAAACTTCTGCACCACTTCGGAGAGAGACACATTAAAAACAAGACCGCGATCCTCATCAAGGGAATCCAAAACGCGGCGAGCAGGGCCCATCACAACTGTACCGAGTGTCGTCTGCAGAGCTACCAAGCCATCTGGCTGCAAAACTCGCTTCCCCGTCAACAAAACTCGCCCCAGGACATCGGCTCCAAGGAGAGCATCAATCGGGCCTGGGCGGAAGAAATTTGGATCGGCGAGTGGGGAATCAGACACCAAAGACAACATACTCGGTCCCAAGTCAACTGAAGGTTGACGGCCAACAACTGTGTCCAACACAATCGCCGAGGTCTTAATGCCTGGCGTGGACTTATCACGTGATGTAAATGTGAAGTCAACCTGCCCTAACAACCCGGGGACTTTCACATCGCCAACACCTCTCACGCCTTCCGTGTGGGGGTGCACCTTGAGGCCCAACCGCCTAACTAACCAAGATGACACAACACACCCCTGAGCACCGGAATCCAACAAGGCGCGAACTTCCACAAGGTCGCCATTCAATCCCCTGACAAGTACAGAGGCCGTGGGCAACAAAACGGTCTCTGGAGGGGTGGCTACAATCGACCGTAAACACGTTGATTGCTAGTATGTGGGGTCCCCAGACGTCCCCCCATGGTAAGGGGGTCGCTCATAGCGATCCAGTGGGTCCCAATCTCCCACATACTGCCTACGTCCAATTCGCCCGGCATCAGGCGGGTTATATCTCCCGGCCCCTTGAAGACGGGGCGGGCGCCGCTCCAAACGCGGGTATTCGGCGAGCGGCGGCGAGAATCGGTGCCTATCATCCACCGTGTACGTCGCCCCATAGTCGCGGGGGCACGGTGACCGATTTTCAGAGGGGGGGTCCCGGGGACCCCCGGCTGTGCGAGGCTCAACACGTTGCGGGGGGCTTCTACGACCTCCCGCAACGCTCGCAAAATCGAACCCCCTAGTTGGGGACCGATTTCCCATGGGGGGGTCCGTGGGACCCCCGCCCGTGCGAGGCTCAAAACGTCGCGGGGGGCCTCTACGACCTCCGGCAACGCCCGCATAACTCATCCCCATCCTTGGGGATCGGTTTCCCATGGGGGGGTCCGTGGGACCCCCGCCCGTGCGAGGCTCAAAACGTCGCGGGGGGCCTCTACGACCTCCGGCAACGCTCGCGTAACTCATCCCCATCCTTGGGGATCGGTTTCCCATGGGGGGGTCCCTGGGACCCCCACCCGTTTGAGGGTCCAAACGTGGCGGAGAGCGTCTGGGGCCACTCTGGTGGCCACTAGAACTGCTGCGGGATGCAAACACCGCGGGGGGTCCGAGACCCCCACCCATACGCGGTGATCCTGCAGCGACGCGCTGCGGCGCTCCGCCGCCCTCTGGGCTGTTCATGCAGAGGAGGGGATGGTGGTTGCCCTTACAAAAGCGGCATGGGTGCGCTTGGGTACATTCGCGCTGCATGTGCAGGCCCAAGCACGAGTAGCACCATGTCCGTTGTCGCGCGATCGCTCGACGGCCTTGGACGCGCTGGTCGAGGAACTTATCACAACGGGTCGTGCTGTGACCCGGTTCCCGACAGTACAAGCAGCGGGCGGTCTCCTGGACGGCGGCATAGCGGCCGGGCGCGCGAGGGGCCATACGCCCCCTACGGGGGGGTCCGGTGGGGGATCTACTCTGTGGCACAGGTCGTTCGGGTCCCATAGGACCGGCCAGAGAGGAATTATCTGCCAGTCTACTTTCTCCTTCCAGGAACGTCAAGAGGTCCGAGAAGGGTGGCAGATAAGTCGCACTATCCCCACCATACTGCTGCTCAAAACGGACCTTAACAGAGTCCGGCAACTTTCCCAGGACAATGTGCAGTAACAAAAACGACCACTGCTCCACTGGGAGTTTTAAGTTTTTCAATGCGTTGTAGGCAACCAACAGCGGATTCAACAAAGCCACTCTCAAGTGCATCACGCTGGCAACGCGGGGTAAATTCAAAATGGCGGCAACATGGTTGTCCGCCAGACGTCGTACGTTCTGGTACCGACGGGCAATCAAATCCCTGGCAATAGGGTAGTTTTCATCCGAGGGGGCCAAATGTTGAACCGATTCAAGGGCCTCCCCTTCCAACACGGATAATAAATAAGCTAACTTCTGGCCCTGGGTCAAATCATCCCGGGCATGTACCAGACTATCAAAAATATTAATAAAGCCCTCCCAGTCCTCTAGACGACCAGCAAAACGCCTTAAGTCTAAGGGGGCCAATCTAGCAAAGAGAGGGGGCATACTTTTAGATGTGACCGGGGACGGGCTCGGTTCATTCTCTCTTGCCACTTGCAAAGGCCGAGCCACCTGGGTAATTCTGTCCGCAAAATCATAACACTGGTCCACATCCAAATCGACTTCTTGTCGCATTTCCACATCGGCCTCAACAGTCCTTTCCAAAAATAAGGCATACTGTTCATCAACAACAGCCAAACGTACGGGCAGATCTACGTATCTGTTCAACAAGGCCTCCGTCCTATCAGGTCGATCCAACAATGCGACTGCAGACGCTAACCACCGTAACTCAGAACGTATTTTGGCTTTAGCAGAGGAGGCCGTCATTGTAACGTCACAAATTTATCAACAAAAACAACAAATTCAAAATATTCACTATACCACAAAATCTCCAATATTTGGAGGTTATTACTAACCACAAAATTCCAATATTACAACAACAAAGTATTTATAATGACACAAACTCTTAAATATCTGGAGGTTATCAGAAAACAACAAAACTCACTGACTGTTGAAATTCACTCAAAATCACTGACTATTGAAATTCACTTGGATATCAACACAACATACTGTTACACAACAACAAGTTAATTTTAATTATTTCAAAGCACAAGTTTCAATGAGTTTCAATGTGTAAACAATGTCCTAAATCATCTAAGTTTCACTAAGTATTGAGTGCAAACTTATTAGCTAACCTTTTATTAGCTATTATTTAGCAACAAACTTGTCAATATTCACAACTCAAATTTGCTGACAAAACTAAATAATAATTATTATGAACAAAGAAAGGCATCTGTTTACATTTTGGAACCTCAATACATGACAATTAATTACAAGACATGGAACCAATAACAAAGGAATGCCCTTTACTTTTCAAATGCAAGTTAATTACCATTTACAAGTACAAATTAATCTAGTCCGGACCAGATGGTCATCAAACGGCACTGATTAATAGACAAACTTTTGGCGTGGGCCTCTCAGGCCTTCAAACTACGCTCTGCTACCAAGAAATGTTCAGTACACCCCTGCCTATACCGCGGAGTCGGCTAGCGCAGTGGAAGCTGGTATTACTAATATAGACTCCGGACAAAAACTAGGTTTCAGCGGGGATGTAAACTGAACAATTGGACTGCGATACACAGCGGAGAGAATGTGAAGTAAGGTGATTTTACATACTGTGGTCTGTGCTGTAGAAAGTCCCTGGGCAGCGTGGGGAGAGGGGGGCCCCCCCTGTGGCTCCGTCTTCTTCTGCAGACCTTACCAATTAGTCACCTCACTCATAACACAAATAACAGCGTTCACAAGACACTGGGCGTTTCAACAATAGATACACAAAGACACACACGTGGGAGCTTTTTTTATTACGATATAGTGTCCCGACAACAAGCGCGTGTGGTAGAAAAGGTTATCTTTCAAAGCATCCGCGACCGGCCACTCCAGAGATGGCATCAAAACCTTGGTCGTACAAAACGGGATCACATAGATAATTTAAGATGTATTCAAACTCGATATGCCAGGCACATTCAACGCGAGCGATTTTTAACAAATTCAGCAAAATTATTCCGACATTTTTCCAAGAAGAATTCCAATCAAGTGTCCCTGTCAACTTCAAGTGACAGCCAATGTCAATTTGACGTGACATTAGAGTTGCGTTCAGAAACGTCGATCTTTTCCGAACAATTATAATATGTCTTAACTTAAATAATAATTAGATGTTTGCCACAACAACAGATTGTAGTAATTTAACGATTAATTTTATGTAATGGGTCCAGCTGAAAATCAGCGTTGTAGCTATAAGCCACAGCATGAGCTGAGCTGGTCAGCCCTTTAGGCTGTTTCATAGGTTTAGTCTAGCTTAAGAAAATGTACGGAACACTAAATGATTACTTTACTTTACTTTTACTTTAATTTTCAAAGCGTTTAGTGAGTTTAAAGTAACTATGAAGAGTAACTAAACAACCTTAGCTATCGATTCTGCTTGAAGTAACCGATCTTCCGAGGGAGGGACAACTAAGCAAGTATATAATTTACGAGTTCCCATCAAACAACGGTCCGTTTGTTCGTCGAAGCCCTTTTATGAGTCCATTTGTGCCGCCTTCGTTCGGCCGTCGTCACTCAACATGGAATATTTCAGTTAGGTTTGAGAAACTAATGTTAAAAAATAACAGATAAATATTAAAATAGACATTTAGTTATGTTATTTTGGAATGTTGTACTATTAAATTGATAAGGAAACAATTTTCCTTATTCAAAATATCCAGAATATTCTGCGTTGTGATCTATTTATAAAACTAGGTGTCTTGTATTTTTCTGAGACAAGAGACAGATGGCTAATCTAGTAATCTTACCAAGTATGTTTCTCAGTTTAATCGCGGTCGAAGGCGTGAGTGAAGTTCTATGAACCGAAGTTGTCTGAAGTGTTTCGCTTTGCTTACGCCCGAATTCTCGAACGCAAATCATCTTTGGGAGCGTCTTAAACATCATGGCATCTCTTTCATACGTTTGACATTTAAAGTGCCAGGGCGATGTTTGAGACGTTCCCAAAGATAAGTAGCGTACGAGTATTCGGGCATTAATCCCGTAGAGTATGTGGTCTAAAAACTACCTAGACCCTAAAAAATCACGTCTAACACTAAAACATTGTAAGTACTTTATTCTCTAATCCTCTTTCAAGTAGACCTGTTTAAATTATAAACTCATGATTCGTGCTGAGAGTGCGTTAGTTCGCCGGGCCGGCGGCGGGTCACATAATTAAGCTGTGCGTACACCGCGGGCGAACCACGCTACAGAGCGCTACACAAAGCCGCCCACGCTACACGTAGATACATGAAAAGCCTCCTTATAAAAAGCGTAGCGGGCGTGATTCCCCGGATCCCATAATTAAGTAGGATCCCGCATAATCCCGGCTAATTCTAATAAAACACCGGGAATTCGCCTCTCTATTTCGGACGAAACATTTTTATTAATGAATTCTATTTTTTGACGGGAATTTAATTAATTAGTTACGCAGCCGCGCAAAGGATTTAGAATTGCGACAAATTACGTGTTTCGGTTTTTTTTAAATGCCCGGATTAATTGGGAACAACTGTGTTTTACTAATTAAATGCAAATAATATCGGACCGATGCCGAGGAATGAGAAAACATTTCGTTTGGGACCCTCAAAGGGAAAAGGGCAGCTTAATTTTATTCTCACTAATAATATGAAACATGTGAAAAGTCTTGAAAGGGCGGTAGGAAAATGTTGACTATTCATAGGTACAAAGGTACAACCTCCTTAATATTATAAATGCGAAAGTTTATAGATGTTTGTTTCTCTTTCGCGCAAAAACTACTGAACGGATCTGGAGGAAATTTGCAATAGAGATATATTATAGGCTGGAATAATACATAGGATACTTTTAATCCCAACATTCCCACGGGAACGGAAACAACGCGGGTGAAACCGCGGGCGGCTGCTAGTATTTATAGTTGTAGTTTTTACTAGCTTTCCGCCCGCGGCTTCGCCCACGTGGATTCCACGACGTTGTCCCGCGGGAATGTGATAGTTTTCCGGGATAAAAAGTAGCCTATGTTCCACTCCAGGCTACAAAGTATCCGTGTCCCGACTTTCAGCCAAATCCGTTCAGCCGTTTTGGCGTGATTGAGTAACAAACATACAAACATCCAAACATCTAAACTTTCACATTTATAATATTATAAATAATATAAATATATAGTAGGATGCTAGTATTATGTCTATGTGAATAAATAAATACTTTATCTCTTTATCTGTTTATGTGAAAGGTAGTTTATTTCTTTGTATGAGTACCTATTGCCTGTTCAAACCTGAATCAGTAATTCAAATTTTTCTTAAGTTACGGTAAAAGGATTATTTGACTTTAGAGTAAACCTTATGAGGCTACTTTATGTCGCCAAAACAAAATATTAAAAGCATTAAAAGTTTTAGAGAGAACTGCAATTGGATCATAACTCACGGATGCAGCTTATCTCAATGAATATAGGAACTCATACATACATACACTCATATAAAATAAGTTCTGATTCAATTTAAAATGAAAACTTAATCAAATCGTAGAGTGCACGGCTATTACTTGTGAACGTAACGTGAGCGTGACATGAACGTGGCGGGTCGTGGGGTGCCGGGCCGCGCGCCAACTAGGGCAGCGGCTGAGCTGGGAGCTGGGAGCCGAGCAGGTCATGCCTTTGTATATCACTAGGATCAATTACGATGCGAGGAAACGGCGAGCAAACATGGCAAATGTGATGAGACTAGGGGTGACATAATTGATAAATATGGTTTTAATCAGTAGAAAGAAGTGATATCTCTAGGTAAAGATCCATTCTTTCTAGTGCAGTAATTTTTTGATTGTAGTAGAAAGGCTCAATTATGATTCATTCACGTCGTAGTGTGTACAAACATTACTCGGTCACTGTGAATGAAACGTGAACGAGGCAGGTCGTGGGGTGCTGGTCTGTACGCCAACTAGGGTAGCGACTGAGCTGGGAGCTGAGCAGGTCAGACCTTCGAATATCACTAGGAATATCAATTACGATGCCAGGTAACGGTGAGCATGCATGAGGAATGTGAAGAGAGTGAAGGTTACAAAAAAGGTAATAAAGTTAAAACCAGTACTAATGAATTAATATCTACGTATCACTGAAGGAGAAAGGCTTAAATTATGATTTGATCGCATCATAGAGTGCATGAACATAATTCACGGTGAATGTTACGATGCATAACGTAAATTTAGCGGCTCGCTAGCTCGCGAGGTGACGGGCTGCATGCCAATTGAGACTGCCGGCGAAGGTCTGCGAACTTCGAACTGTAAGCTCAGTGGACCAGCAGCGCCCCGATCGCGGTAATCTTATGACGCATTAGTCAGGTGTTCGTGCAGTTGACGTTAACGCGAAGTAGAAACTAAACAAAGGCAAACGTTGGTATCGCCGTAAATTAAAACTACGCGTGATCGTTACGTACTCTGTGCGGGTTTTTCTAACGGCTGTAATACAGTGATAAATAAATTAACTAATTATTAAGTTTTTGATACGCGGCGCTTAAGTTTGCGTGACGTGTGCCTCGTTATGTCATTACGGCAATACGAAGTTAAACGTCATGATGCAAACGTGATCAAGACGCGCTGCATAGAATTACGGCGATCTACCCGCAGGCCTTTGAATATCACTTGGTTCAATTATCACTTGGTCCACCAGTGAAAAAACAGGTTTTCAAACTTTATTCAAGAAGACGATAATCACAATCATGGAATGTTTTCGACTAGGTACTTATATGCAAATGCTTTAAAATTTGTAAAAGTAAGGACAACTAACGAAGAAGTTGTAAACTAAGAAACTTTGGAATTGCCCTTGATTAAGAAATACTTCGGTTCATACTTAATATCTTCAAGACAAACCATATAGAAGTGTAGAAAAGCAAAAAAATTTAACAATAACTGAAAGCAGCTAGCTAAGTAGTCCAGTAGATAGTTTAAGGTAAAATAGCAAGAAAAGAAAACATCAATACAAGTAGGTACTGAAATATAGAAAAGCTGATATAAACATTTATGAACGTACTGTTGAATCTTCAATTTTCGTATTGTTCCGCTGTTCAATTTGTATCTCGGAGCCATCGTGACGGGGCGCGAGTAGTTGCCATATTTCAAACACACGCCCCTCTCCTAACCTTGTATGTAGGTTATCTGATTCAATACCTTGAGCCGTCCGGAGTCGCCAGTGAAATATTTATTACCTTATAAACTCATGCAGGTAAGATCTGCGCGTTCTTAAAGCGAAGATTGTTCTCACATTTACCTTAACGTATACTTTACTGATACAGTTATTTTAAATGCGACCTGCGGGCCGATCGCCGTAATTCTATGCAGCGCGTCTTGATCACGTTTGCGTCTTGACGTTTGACTTCGTATTGCCGTAATGACATAACGACGCACACGTCACGCAAACCTATATAGTCCTAGAATCCTGTCTGATCCGGTGACATCCGTGATAGAGGAACCACTTGCAATACGAAATTAGCTGTCAAAATAGACTGTCGTATGAAAACGGTTTTAGTTCCAAAGATTATCACCGGAACAGAAAACGTTGTCGCACTGTCAAAGCCGCGCGTTATCAAAAACGGTTTTGCACGTCAACTGCACGTACACTTGACTAATGCGTCATAGGATTACCGCGATCGGGGCCCTGCTTACCAATTATATTTGACAGGAAGCGGACTTACGACTTTCTGGGCAACTGCTCTGGGTGCTTACCATCAACTCTTATTACGGTTTTGTTTAGGAACCTAAACTGATCTGCTTCGCTTATTCGTACCACGACAGCTTAATATCAATGACAGCGATTCAGTGATCGATCAATGACATTTCACAGCCGCTAAGCTGTCAGAAACTCTTATTTGACTTATAACCCGGTCGATTTAACATGTCACCTGCAGGTTATACCCGTCCCTCTCACTCTCCGGGCATGACAGAATCGAGTGAAAGAGACGGGTAGAAGAAAAAGGACACAAATCGTTCGGTCATTAACATTTAGCAATTAATTTGCGATCCAGTTTTTAGAAGGTCAGAGTACGAAAGAAAGCGATTCATTTTAGGAACCTATTCTGAATCACGCTATTTTTGAATCGCTGTCATAAAGTTGATGGTAGGCACCCTGGCCGCTGACATCCTGTGAGCTACTGAAACCGTTAATTCTATTATTTTTCAGTTACGCAGCAGCTAAGCCTTTGTTACATTGGCAACACGTAACTGACTGACTTTCTTTCTGTTAACTTTTTGGACAACTGCTTGGATTCAATTAATTATAATATTCTTTATAGAATTAAGGAAGACCAACGAAAAACGCAAATATCGAAGAGAATGTAAAAATGAGAAAACTGGGAATAAGTCAAACGTTATGGAACCATGTTCGGAAAAGATCGACGTTTCTGAACGCATCTCTAATGTCACGTCAAATTGACATTTAGCTGTCACTTGAAGTTGACAGTGACACTTGATTGAAATTCTTGCGCAAGATGTCGGAATAATTTTGCTGAATTTGTTAAAATCGCTCGCGTTGAATGTGCCTGGCATATCGAGTTTGAATAAAATCTTAAATTATCTATGTGATCCCGTTTTGTACGACCAAGGTTTTGACGCCATCCATCGGGCTGGTCGCGGAGTTTTGAGTGAAAGATAACCTTTTCTACCACACGCGTTGTTGCAGGGGCAATATATATCTTGATAAGCAAGCCCCGCGTGTGTTATCGTGTAGTGCTGAAGCGCCCAGTGTCTTGGGACCGCTGTGTTGTATGTGTTGTGAGTAGGGTGACTAATTGGTAAGGTCTGCAGAAGAAGAAGATTTACCAGGGGGCGCGCCCTCTGTCTCCACTGCCCAGGACCACAGACAGTATGTAAAATTCACCTTACTTCACAATATAAATTAAGCGCTGTGTATCGCAGTCCAATTGTTCAGTTTACATCCCCGCTGAAACCTAGTTTTTTGTCCGGAGTCTATATTAGTAATACCAGCTTCCACTGCGCTAGCCGATTCCGCGGTATAGGCAGGGGTGTACTGAACATTTCTTGGTAGCAGAGCGTAGCTTGAAGGCCTGAGAGGCCCACGCCAAAGCTTTGTCCATTAATCAGTGCCGTGTTGATGACCATCTGGTCCGGACTAGATTAATTTGTACTTGTAAATGGTAATTAACTTGCATTTGAAAAGTAAAGGGCATTCCTTTGTTATTGGTTCCATGTCTTGTAATTAATGTATTGAAGTCATGTATTGAAGTTCCAAATTGTAAACAGATGCCTTTCTTTGCTCATAATAATTATTATTCAGTTTTGTTAGCAAATTTGAGTTGTGAATATTGACAAGTTTGTTGCTAAAATAATAGCTAATAAAAGGTTAGCTAATAAGTTTGCACTCAATACTTAGTGAAACTTAAATGATTTGGGACATTGTTTACACATTGAAACTCATTGAAACTTGTGCTTTGAAATAATTAAAATTAACTTGTTGTTGTGTAACAGTATGTTGTGTTGATATCCAAGTGAATTTCAATAGTCAGTGATTTTGAGTGAATTTCAATAGTCAGTGAGTTTTGTTGTTTTCTGATAACCTCCAAATATTTAAGAGTTTGTGTCATTATAAATACTTTGTTGTTGTAATATTGGAATTTTGTGGTTATTAGTAACCTCCAAATATTGGAGATTTTTGTGTTATAGTGAATATTTTGAATTTGTTGTTTTTGTTGATAAATTTGTGACGTTACAATGACGGCCTCCTCTGCTAAAGCCAAAATACGCTCTGAGTTACGGTGGTTAGCTTCTGCAGTTGCGTTGTTGGATCGACCGGATAGAACGGAGGCCTTGTTGAACAGATACGTAGATCTGCCCGTACGTTTGGCTGTTGTTGATGAACAGTATGCCTTATTTTTGGAAAGGACTGTTGAGGCCGATGTGGAAATGCGACAAGAAGTCGATTTGGATGTGGACCAGTGTTATGATTTTGCGGACAGAATTACCCAGGTGGCTCGACCTTTGCAAGTGGCAAGAGAGAATGAACCGAGCCCGTCCCCGGTCACATCTAAGAGTATGCCCCCTCTCTTTGCTAGATTGGCCCCCTTAGACTTAAGGCGTTTTGCTGGTCGTCTAGAGGACTGGGAGGGCTTTATTAATATTTTTGATAGTCTGGTACATGCCCGGGATGATTTGACCCAGGGCCAGAAGTTAGCTTATTTATTATCCGTGTTGGAAGGGGAGGCCCTTGAATCGGTTCAACATTTGGCCCCCTCGGATGAAAACTACCCTATTGCTAGGGATTTGATTGCCCGTCGGTACCAGAACGTACGACGTCTGGCGGACAACCATGTTGCCGCCATTTTGAATTTACCCCGCGTTGCCAGCGTGATGCACTTGAGAGTGGCTTTGTTGAATCCGCTGTTGGTTGCCTACAACGCATTGAAAAACTTAAAACTCCCAGTGGAGCAGTGGTCGTTTTTGTTACTGCACATTGTCCTGGGAAAGTTGCCGGACTCTGTTAAGGTCCGTTTTGAGCAGCAGTATGGTGGGGATAGTGCGACTTATCTGCCACCCTTCTCGGACCTCTTGACGTTCCTGGAAGGAGAAAGTAGACTGGCAGATAATTCCTCTCTGGCCGGTCCTATGGGACCCGAACGACCTGTGCCACAGAGTAGATCCCCCACCGGACCCCCCCGTAGGGGGCGTATGGCCCCTCGCGCGCCCGGCCGCTATGCCGCCGTCCAGGAGACCGCCCGCTGCTTGTACTGTCGGGAACCGGGTCACAGCACGACCCGTTGTGATAAGTTCCTCGACCAGCGCGTCCAAGGCCGTCGAGCGATCGCGCGACAACGGACATGGTGCTACTCGTGCTTGGGCCTGCACATGCAGCGCGAATGTACCCAAGCGCACCCATGCCGATTTTGTAAGGGCAACCACCATCCCCTCCTCTGCATGAACAGCCCAGAAGGCGGCGGAGCGCCGCAGCGCGTCGCTGCAGGATCACCTCGTATGGGTGGGGGGCTCGGACCCCCCGCGGTGTTTGCATCCCGCAGCAGTTCTAGTGGCCACCAGAGTGGCCCCAGACGCTCTCCGCCACGTTTGGACCCTCAAACGGGCGGGGGTCCCAGGGACCCCCCCATGGGAAACCGATCCCCAAGGATGGGGATGAGTTATGCGAGCGTTGCCGGAGGTCGTAGAGGCCCCCCGCGACGTTTTGAGCCTCGCACGGGCGGGGGTCCCAGGGACCCCCCCATGGGAAACCGATCCCCAAGGATGGGGATGAGTTATGCGGGCGTTGCCGGAGGTCGTAGAAGCCCCCCGCGACGTTTTGAGCCTCGCACGGGCGGGGGTCCCACGGACCCCCCCATGGGAAATCGGTCCCCAACTAGGGGGTTCGATTTTGCGAGCGTTGCGGGAGGTCGTAGAAGCCCCCCGCAACGTGTTGAGCCTCGCACAGCCGGGGGTCCCCGGGACCCCCCCTCTGAAAATCGGTCACCGTGCCCCCGCGACTATGGGGCGACGTACACGGTGGATGATAGGCACCGATTCTCGCCGCCGCTCGCCGAATACCCGCGTTTGGAGCGGCGCCCGCCCCGTCTTCAAGGGGCCGGGAGATATAACCCGCCTGATACCGGGCGAATTGGACGTAGGCAGTATGTGGGAGACTGGGACCCACTGGATCGCTATGAGCGACCCCCTTACCATGGGGGGACGTCTGGGGACCCCACATACTAGCAATCAACGTGTTTACGGTCGATTGTAGCCACCCCTCCAGAGACCGTTTTGTTGCCCACGGCCTCTGTGCTTGTCAGGGGATTGAATGGCGACCTTGTGGAAGTTCGCGCCTTGTTGGATTCCGGTGCTCAGGGGTGTGTTGTGTCATCTTGGTTAGTTAGGCGGTTGGGCCTCAAGGTGCACCCCCACACGGAAGGCGTGAGAGGTGTTGGCGATGTGAAAGTCCCCGGGTTGTTAGGGCATGTTGACTTCACATTTACATCACGTAATAAGTCCACGCCAGGCATTAAGACCTCGGCGATTGTGTTGGACACAGTTGTTGGCCGTCAACCTTCAGTTGACTTGGGACCGAGTATGTTGTCTTTGGTGTCTGATTCCCCACTCGCCGATCCAAATTTCTTCCGCCCAGGCCCGATTGATGCTCTCCTTGGAGCCGATGTCCTGGGGCGAGTTTTGTTGACGGGGAAGCGAGTTTTGCAGCCAGATGGCTTGGTAGCTCTGCAGACGACACTCGGTACAGTTGTGATGGGCCCTGCTCGCCGCGTTTTGGATTCCCTTGATGAGGATCGCGGTCTTGTTTTTAATGTGTCTCTCTCCGAAGTGGTGCAGAAGTTTTGGGAGGTTGAGGAACCTCCACCAGCCCCGCGGGTTGACCCAGTAGCGGATGAATGCGAGTTGTATTACCAGAATAACACTGGTCGCCTCCGCTCTGGTCGTTTGATCACCCGTCTCCCCTTTCGTGCCGGCCGACCTCCTCTGGGCGAATCCCGACCGCTAGCGGAACGTAGGCTAGTGGCGATGGAGCGTCGCATGAGCAAGGATCCGGTCTTCCGCCAGAAGTATGTTGAATTCATGCGGGAGTATGAGGAGTTAGGGCACATGTCCGTGAGCGATTTGGATTGGCGCTCCGTTGAGCACTTCTTTTTGCCGCACCACGCCGTTTTGAAATCCGGAAAGATTCGGGTGGTCTTTGACGGTTCGGCTCCCACCTCTACTGGAGCGTCCTTGAACCAGTGTCTGCATGTAGGTCCCAAGCTGCACACGGAGATCTCAGACATTTTGACCAACTTCCGGCGGCACCAAATTGTATTTATGACTGACATCCGGATGATGTTCAGACAAACGGTCATCCATCCAGAGGATAGGAGGTACCAATTGATTTTGTGGAGAGAGAGTCCTAGGGACCCCTTGTTGATTTATGAATTGAATACGAATACGTACGGTTTGGCTTCGAGCCCGTTTGTTGCGATTCGTTCTTTGTTGGAGTTGGCCGAGAAGGAGCGCTTGAGATACCCTCGCGCCTCCGCCATTTTGGCCAGTGACGTCTATGTGGATGACATTTGCACGGGCGCCTCATCTGTCTCAGAGGCGATTGTCCTGAGAGACGAACTCACCGCCCTTTTGAAGTCAGGAGGTTACGAGTTGAGGAAATGGATATCCAACTCGCCTGATGTACTGGTAGGTTTGCCCGAAGAGCACCAGCAGGACCCCCACCTATTCGAAAATGTTGATAATCCCCATGTGGTGACCGTCCTTGGCGTACAGTACAAACCGGTCTCTGACACTTTCACGTATTGTGTGGATTTACGACCACCGAAAATCTGGACCAAGCGTTTAGTATTGTCTACTGTCGCACGTACCTTTGACCCCAATGGGTGGATTTGCCCCGTGCTGTTTATGGCCAAGTGTTTCTTGCAACGGTTATGGGCTTCGGGTGTGTCGTGGGATGAACCCCTCTCGGACGAGTTACTCCGAGATTGGTCGAGCTTCGTTTCATCCCTCCCCGAGATTAATGAAGTGCATTTGCCGAGGCTATTCCTCCCTTCTGAAAATTGTAAAGTTACTCTTCACGGCTTTTCCGATGCCTCCGAACGTGGATTTGCTGCGGCCGTGTACCTCCGCACCGTTACTGTTGACGGAGTTGTTGCTGTGCATCTGGTGATAGCGAAAAGCAAAGTCGCTCCCCTTCGGACTCGTCATACGATCCCGAGGTTGGAATTGTGTGGAGCTGCCCTCCTAATGCGTTTGTTGAACCACGTATGGCTCACATTAGGTCGATCTATTAAGATACAAGAGGTTTATGCTTGGACGGACAGTCAGGTCGTCCTTTGTTGGTTGAAGGCTCCGGCGCACACCTTGGACGTGTTTGTGGCCAATCGAGTGTCGCAGATTTGTAATTCCGACATCGAGTTGATTTGGAGACACGTGCCGGGAACCATGAATCCCGCGGATTGTGCGTCTCGGGGTTGTGCAGCCCCAACCCTAATTAACCACCCCCTCTGGTGGGGCCCACAGTGGTTGATGCGGCCTGAGTCGGAGTGGCCGCCCTCTCCAGCGTTGTCGAACGTAGCTGTTCCTGATATGCGGGCATGCGTCCTGGAGACTAACCCCGCCGGGGAAAAGGATTTGTTGTTGGATCGGTACAGCTCCTTACAGAAGCTGCTTGGTGTTACCGCTTGGATCAGACGTTTTGTGTACAATTGCGGAAACCCACGCGCGAGGCGTGATTCGTCGGTTCTCACTCCGGACGAGCGTAGGGACGCGCTCTTGTTTTGGGTCCGGAGAGTACAAGCTGATAGTTTTGAGTCCGAGATTGAAATTTTGCGTTTAGGCCGTCGCAAGTTGAAGGGCGCGGTATCGCGATTAAATCCCTTCCTGGACGAGAGTGGGCTTTTGCGAGTCGGCGGAAGACTTCGAAATGCGAACCTGCCGTATGGAGCTCGTCACCCCCTTTTGTTACCTAAAGCCGGACATTTGACTCAACTGATAATAACAGATCGCCATGTGAATGCACAACATGCTGGCTGTAATGCTTTGTTGGCCATTTTGCAGCGTGAATTTTGGATTTTGTCTGCTCGTCGAGCCATTCGCACTGTGGTTTTCCGTTGCCTGCCTTGTTATCGATTGAAGGCCGCGACCATGCAGCCCCAGATGGGTGATTTGCCTGCTGATCGCGTCACGGAATGTAGAGCGTTTGCCGGAGTCGCCACCGACTTCGCCGGTCCTTTTACTGTAAAGGCTTCGAGACTGCGTAATGCTAAAACCTATAAGGCGTACTTGTGCGTGTTTGTGTGTTTGTCCACCAAGGCTGTCCATTTGGAAATTGTCTCGGAATTGTCTACCGAAGCCTTTGTCGCCGCCTTGAGCAGATTTGTTTCCCGTAGAGGACTGCCGTCATTGATACGTTCCGATTGTGGTACTAATTATAAGGGAACGTGTAATTATCTTAAGGAAGTAGTTAAGTTTTTTGTTGATAATAAAATAGACATTGGAACCACCCTCTCCCGGCGTGGGATAATCTGGAAGTTTAGCCCACCAGCTTGTCCGACCTGGGGAGGAATTTTTGAAGCTTGTGTAAAGGCTGCCAAGACACACTTGCGTCGCGTGATTGGAGAAACTATTCTCACGTTTGAGGAACTTGATACGGTATTTTGTAAAATTGAGGCCGTCCTCAACTCGCGACCCTTGTGCCCGTTGTCTTCGGACCCGAATGACCTGGAAGCGTTGACCCCAGGTCATTTCTTGATCGGACAGCCCCTTTTGGCGTTGCCTGAATATCCGATTCAGGATGTAGGATCCCATCGTTTGTCGCGATACCAACTTTTGAGACAGATGTCCCAAAACTTCTGGGCACGTTGGTCGATGGAGTATTTGCATATCCTACAACAGCGCGTGAAGTGGACAGATAAAACCACCCCACCCCAGACTGGCGACCTCGTGTTGATTAAGGATGCTAACCTGCCGCCCCTATGTTGGCGAAGGGGGCGCATTGTTAAACTCTACCCCGGAACTGACGGAGTTCCTCGTTTTGCTGAGGTTTTGGTTCGAGATTCGGTTTTGAAGAGAGCAGTTAGTGGGCTCTCCCGATTACCCGTAGATTGACGTACCGTTCTTAACGGTCCGGGGCGGGGGGATGTTCGGAAAAGATCGACGTTTCTGAACGCATCTCTAATGTCACGTCAAATTGACATTTAGCTGTCACTTGAAGTTGACAGTGACACTTGATTGAAATTCTTGCGCAAGATGTCGGAATAATTTTGCTGAATTTGTTAAAATCGCTCGCGTTGAATGTGCCTGGCATATCGAGTTTGAATAAAATCTTAAATTATCTATGTGATCCCGTTTTGTACGACCAAGGTTTTGACGCCATCCATCGGGCTGGTCGCGGAGTTTTGAGTGAAAGATAACCTTTTCTACCACACGCGTTGTTGCAGGGGCAATATATATCTTGATAAGCAAGCCCCGCGTGTGTTATCGTGTAGTGCTGAAGCGCCCAGTGTCTTGGGACCGCTGTGTTGTATGTGTTGTGAGTAGGGTGACTAATTGGTAAGGTCTGCAGAAGAAGAAGATTTACCAGGGGGCGCGCCCTCTGTCTCCACTGCCCAGGACCACAGACAGTATGTAAAATTCACCTTACTTCACAATATAAATTAAGCGCTGTGTATCGCAGTCCAATTGTTCAGTTTACATCCCCGCTGAAACCTAGTTTTTTGTCCGGAGTCTATATTAGTAATACCAGCTTCCACTGCGCTAGCCGATTCCGCGGTATAGGCAGGGGTGTACTGAACAAACCACTTATTTTAATTTTTAGTTTTTTGCATTCACAATGCAATTTTTATTACAACGACTCCGTAGCTCAGTGGTTAGAGCAGTCGCCCGGAAAGCGAAAGGTCGTGGGTTCGAGTCCCATCGGAGCTAGTTGTGAGACGGGTCGATTTTTTCTAGATACTTCATTTTCCATTTTTCAGTTATGGAACCAATTAAAAAAAAAACAGAATGCGAATCCTTTTGCTCAAATCGCTATTTAAAAAATGTATTCGATGACTTCACCTTAACCAGCAGGTTATACATAAAACAGTTTTCTGGGTTAAATAAACACTTTTGCAGAAAAAAACGGGCACTTCTTTATTTCCATACAAACATGCTCATTTCATGGTTATTTAAATAAAACTGTCAGTATAATTTTATAATGATTTATGAGTCAAATGTATTAAATTAATGTTTGATTTTTCGAGAATCATTTGAAAGAACTTTTTGAGGCTTTTTTTAAAACATCATCATCATCATCATCATTTCAGCCGTACGACGCCCACTGCTGGGCGTAGGCCTCCCCCAAGGATCTCCACAACGATCGGTCCTGCTTGGCCCGCATCCAGCGGCGCACCGCGACCTTGACCAGATCGTCGGTCCACCTTGTAGGGGGCCGCCCACGGAACGTCGTCCGGTTCGCGGTCGCCATTCGAGAACCTTTCCGCCCCAACGGCCATCGGTTCTCCGCGCTATGTGTCCCGCCCACTGCCACTTCAACTGAGCAATCCTTCGAGCGATGTTTTTTAAAATGAAAAGTAATTATTTTTCTTCTTAGCGTGTCGGTTGTTTGGCTTTATGGCGGAAATACACGGTTCACTTTTGCCTTTCAATTTGGACGAAGGAACCTAATTGAACAATTTAAACGTAAAAGTGAGTCATTCAATGTCAATGTGTGCCAGTATTTTTGCGCCTGTAATATTAGCATTAGATCTTGTCAGACCAAATTGCACCACACGTATAGCGTTCTTGTGGCGTTATAGAGCTCCTTGCGTGTGCAAGATGAAGGGCACGCTGAGCAGGACAAAAGGTGTGAAATGATTTAGGAAGAGTCATTTTGCACTTAGATATTAGTGGTAGTGTAGAAAACTAAGCAGTAGAGACGTACAGTATGTTTTCTTGAAAGTAAAGCGCCTGCTCGTTTTTTGCAAACAATGTGTATATTTGAGCCCAGTTGCAGCCATCGATACGAAAATATGCAGTCGAGTGCAGACACGGCGCACGGCGCAACGGTTCTCGGGGCAGATATCGTTATCAGGGCTGCCATAGTTTCATTCACATTCATGCAGGTAGTTGACATTTATGTATGAAACTGACATTTATTATGATTAAACGATCAAAGATCCCAAAGATCTCCACAATTAGTCCTGCGCTGCCCGCATCCAGCGGCTTCCCGCGACCTTGACTACGTCATATTGATTATACTCTTCTCTAGTTTTTCATGCTACGCGTACTGTCGTGCATCAAGTCACGCCACTCGCGTCTTAACATTTCTCTTCCATCATGATGCGCGTCAAATGTTGCAGCAAACTTTGTATACTTACGCACCTAATTTGTTTCTCACATCAATTCATTGGTTTGTATGAAACGACGACCGATTTGGCGCAGGGGTAGGCTACCCACCTTCTGCGCCAGTGGTCTTGGGTTCGATTCCCGAACAAGACAAATATTTGTAAGCATGAACATGTCTATTTGTCTTGGTCTGGGTGTTTACTATGTATATTAAGTATGTATTTACAAACAAAAAGTATTTAAGTATATATGTATCCGTTATCAAGTTTTCCATGATACAGTTTCTTAATGAAAATCATATGGGCTTAGATAATTGGTGTGAATGTAAGAGGTTATTTATTATTTACTAGCTGACCCGGCAAACGTTGTTTTGCCATAATAATTAAGGTGGATAGATAGATAGACGGATGAAAATATATAATCGCGAAGAAGTTTTATACACTGCCTGCCACAAATGTCACTTATTAAAAAGTAGGTAATCCAAAGCGGCTAAAACGTCAGTGATTACAATACTCTTTGACATACCTCTTTGGAAGCGGCTATGGAAGAAAAAGAAATGACAGTTTTGTATAGTACGACAGTTTATCGATTTTCCATACAAAATAATCATTTTTATTTTATAATTTTCCGGAATAAAAAGTAGCCTATGTTACTCTCCAGCTCCCAAACTATCCCCATACCAAAAATCGAGTCGATCCGTTGCTCCGTTTTGACGTGATAGACGGACAAACAAACAAACAAACAAACACACGTTCACATTTATAATATTAGTATGGATATTAGTATGGATTTATGAAAGTGCGTGCATGTAGCAACGCAACAATCGAAACTTTACATACAGGGTTTTTTTGTAACCACTGGCCAAATTTTTAAGATCGACTCAGAATCGGTAATTGAACAACTTTCTCCTAGAAACATGGGTCGAAATACGACAAAAATTTTTGGACTTCCCATACTAAATCGATTACGTGATCAGTATAATTTGTATGAAAAGCCAAAAAAGAAAGTCATATTTCGACCCATGTTTCTAGGAGAAAGTTGTTGTTATTCGTGATGCAAGGCTTTAGAGCATGTCTAATGTCGTTGTGTCGCACCCCTGGCGCATCCACAGGTCACTCATACTTTATTCATGTTGCAGCGAGAGTGCACCGGTTTGTGCCACTGTTACTCCACTATTTTTATTGCCCCATGTTTTTATTGGCGCACAAAAGCCTTCGTTTGGAACCGGTGAACCTGCCGAATCGTCGACAAATGTGTCACTATGTGCCACCCCGATAAATACTGAGTTGGATTTCAGAAAGATACAGTGGCAGAAGTGTAGTAACGACAGCTCTATCAAATATGGACGGTTGTTTTTGCTTACTCGTATTTCTGCTTGTGTTAAACCAAATTGTAGTTATTTTTTTACATGATTCGATCGCTGGTCTAGAATACATTGAAATAAAATACTTTTACATGGAATGTGTAAATTACTTATTGCTCATCTGACTTAGCCAAATTGAAATGCTTTCTAATATTTCAAAGTGCAATTTTTATCTTTTTTATAGGTAGAGTGCTTGTCAGATAACTCTGCGCATGACTGGGGCGTTTTCAGCGCTAGTTACAGTACATTTTTTATTCTAAGGTTATAGAAAAGATTAGTATTTGATTATTATCGCGCACAGACTTATCTGGCGAAAACTCTATTGTATTTATTTGTTAATGAAGTGCTCAGTACTCAATCATTCAGTCAATCAGAAGATTCATTGTTTTTCGCAAACATTTTAGTGGATGGAACGTTGCGGTTATCACGCTGTCATATTTCTAGTGATAGCGCCGATCAACATAACTATTTAGGTGTTCACATAAACACATCTTAGATTCTTTAGTGGGTAGTTTTCCGTGACCACGGCCCCTGGAAAGGTGCCGAAACGTCGGATAAACCAAAAAACCTTTAAAAACAACTAAAAATTTAACCAAGTTGTTAAATAAATGCGTGAAAAATCCGTGAAAGTGTATTATTTAAATAACTAGGTGTTATTGTTGATCGAAGAGTGATAGTATCATAATGCTATCATTTTCAAGTGTTGCTAATCGGGTTTATTTCTCACAAAGCGGTATTGATACATCGATCGCCAGAATTAATTTCATTATTGATTCTTGCGTCTTTGTTCCCCACTCAGTATCTTGACGACGATTTCACAACCCGTTGCATAATGCACGCGGTTAAACCATTTAAACATTTGGGTAACGATAAGATTAAGTATTTCATATTCTCCGCCTTTCAGGCTTTGATGGTATGACCAAGGTATAAGTATTTCATATTCTCCGTCTTTCAGGCTTTGATGATATAACAAAGTACTTCAATTTTAATTATTTTAAATTTGATGAATTGTTTTTAGCATTATTACTCTTGTATTTTATTTAGTAGCCATAGCCATTAAATATTATGAGCAGTGTATTTCTTGATATATTGCAAGCAAAAGACTTCGAAATGTTGACCTTCTACCTCAAGCTGTAGTAAAAATTGCGCCCAGCCGTATAAGTCCGTTAATACCTAATACTGGGTGCGGGGGCACGCTGCCAAGTGAAGACAGCTATCCGCTTGCGATTCATGGGACGGCCCAGTGGGACGAGACAGCTCTAAATTTGTTAGATCCACTCGGACAGTGGGACAGTAGTTACTCTCAGAATACTGCCTGCTTCGGTTAGTCCTACATTAGTGCCAGCTTCAGTCAGTCGTGATTAAGTTTAAATGTACGTCCGGCACATGACTAACGCTCGAATATTTGAACGCTACATACCTACTCTAACTACTAACTTTTAATAGCTTCTTAAACTTCATTCTGTTACTTTAAATGTCAAAATTTTTAGAAGACGCCATGCCATGAAGTAGTGTTTGAATATTTGGCCGTAAAGGTATAGGGTCATATGTATTATGTGATGTAGTGTGGACGCGTCCCAAAAAACGTATCAGTTTTCAAACACTTAAATTGGTTAGAAACACATAAATGCAATCTGTTGTATTGCAGCGCGATCTTTCGTTCCATACTATTACTAAGCCGAACAAAAACGCAAAAAACTGGTATAATTACTAATAAATAATTTAAAAATTATGGTAAGTAGTTATACATCGCCATTATATTGTAACCACGCATGAATAACCAAGCAGGGTGCCTACCATCAACTTTAAGACAGCGATTCAAAAATAGCGCGATGCAGAATAGGTTCCTAAAATGAATTGCTTTCTTTCGTCTTCTTCTAAAAACCTTCTAAAAACTGGATCGCAAATGAATTGCTAAATGTGAATGACCGAACGATTTGTCTCCTTATTTCTTCTACCCGTCTCTTTCACTCGATTTTGTCATGCCCGGAGAGTGAGAGGGACGGGTATAACCTGCAGGTGTCATGTTAAATCGACCGGGTTATAAGTCAAATAAGAGTTCCTGACAGCTTAGCGTCTGTGAAATGTCATTGAATAATCACTGAATCGCTGTCATTGATATTAAGCTGTCGTGGTACGAATGAGCGAAGCAGATCAGTTTAGGTCCTAAACAAAACCGCAATAAGAGTTGATGATAGGCACCCAGGTATTCAAACTATTCACAAATACTTTTCATGTTCATTTCAAGTCGGATTAAAATTTTCGGAGCGTCTCAAAACTGTCTACTAAATATAAATTCAAATCCTCCATATTGCTGAAAAGCAAATAAGATAGCGGGAGTTTTTCATTAATTTTGCATAAAAGCCTGCGACCGTAAGAGTACTGGCAGACAGCCAGCGCTAGGCTGTGGCAGCGCGTGAAGGATTTATTCGCAACTGCCGGAGATAATGTATGGACAGACTAAGTAACGCTACTTTTATATACTTGGGTAACTGGTTTGTATGTTACAACGATGCCAAACTCAGCATGTTATTTTGTGATCTATTTATGTTTTGCATTAAGGCGGGCATTCCCCAAAATAGGGTATTTTAAACTATGGATTACTCGCAAATCACAAGTACTTAAAACTTGGCAAAAATTTATGTTATTTCACAGTTATTTATCTAGTGCTTCCGGCCGTTTTCTTTTGATTGGTAATATTTTACTGTGTCAAATAAAATCCCAAACATCCGTCTAATCGTAATCCAAATATAGTATTACTTGCAGGATACTTGGTTTTAGTTAATGAAAAATATACGAAAATAATTGTCTTTGATTAGCCGAGGGATTCCGGCCGTCATAAGTGTAAAATTTTTATTATTTAATTTTTAATTGAATTTTAAGTGATTTTCGATTCGCGGGGCGCTCGCGATTTCACAGTTCACTGCCGGCTGCCGCTGCGTCCGCGTGAAGTGTATCGCGCGCGGCCGAGCAAGCGTTAGCGTGCCTATTTCGGTCGGGATTCATCGCCTTAAAAATATGACATTACGAAATACTAGTCTGCGAAAAGAGAGCGTCATTCGCTGTCGCGGATGATTTTCGCATCATGTCTTGGTGTTGTGTTTGAGGTATGAGATAAAGTGACAGCGTCTCGGCCGCGCTAAAGACGCGCGACCAACTTTTTCACGTCGACGTCCGTCGTCGGTCGCTTTGCAAACGCGTAGTCATGTCTGTATAAATTTTTATGCAAGATTGCTATAAGTTCACAATACTTACTTTATTTGCTCTTAAGGAAAACTTATAAATGCTTTGAGTTGTATTTCGTTGTTGTGCCTTTAAAATTAATTAAATTAAATTAAAATAAAATACAGAACGTAATACAAACAAGTAACACAAGCACAGTCTGAGTATTGCAAAATCCTTATATTCCTTATATCCTTATTCCTTATATTCCTTATTCCTTATATTCCTTATATTATATTATAAATGCGTCTCTGTCTGTCTGTGTGTTACACAATCACACCTAAACTACTGAACCGATTTGAATGAATTTTGGTACAGAGATAGTCTAGAGCCTGAGAAAGGACATAGGCTACTTATTATTCCTGAAAAATATCACCTTCCCGCGGGATAACGTCGTGTAGTACATGCGGGCGAAGCCGCGGGCGGAAGGCTAGTAAGATATAAATCCTTGGTAAATGTATAATAACCGCCTCTGTGGTCTAGTGGTTCACACCACCGATTTCAGACCAAGAGGTCCCGGGTTCGATTCCCAGTGGGGGTACATATTGTATTCGGTTTGGTTGGTGGTAGGACTTGTTCTTAGTCCGCCTGGCTAGCTACCACCATCTTATCTAAGTCTGACGCCATAACAATGATGTTTTCAGCATTATTGTGTTCCGGCAGTTAGAGATAAGATAGCCAGTTCCTCAGAGATTGAGGATTCCGGGAGTAGTGCGCTTCCACCTTCAGCCTTATCACCACTTAACATCAGGTGTGATGAAGGCTAAGTGCTACCATGTTGTGGATAAAAAAAAATACAATTTGGTGTAATATCACAAAATGATACATCCCTTTTAAAACATGTATAGCGTACCTATGTCTTAGTTAAAATATTTTAAATCCTACACTTTATATAATTATTTTTAATGCAAATCTAATATTATAATAAAATCGACTGCATAAGAATATCGTTAAACTTTCATAGTGCAGCTTTGCAATCTGTTTCCAAGAATTGCATCGAGTCCAATCCAAGAAACAGCATTTTCTCGTAACGGCAATTTGTACTTAACTGCGAGTAACTCTCGTCTGAAAATAAACGTCAGGTGAGTAACAAGTTCGTTAGAACAACAGGTGAAGCACCGAATCACGGGATCGGCGCCGCTAATGGATATTTAATTCGTTTAGCGAACTTGCTCCTACTTCACTTAGTCGCATTCACTTCGAAAACTTACGTTACAAAGTTATAAATATGACCTTTTCTTTACCAGTTTTTTAACCGACTTCAAAAAAGGAGGTTATCAAGTTGTCCTGTATGTATATGATTTAGTTGCAATTGAAGATTTTTTGAGTATATCGTTTCTATTTAGGCTTCCAAGCACGTGTGCTAAATTTTGCAAGTGCATGTAAGTACGTATGTTTGTCCACGAATTTCTCGCAAACTAATTAGTCATATCGGAATGAATATTTTTATTTAAGTCAGATGTATTCCAACTTAGGGAACAGTTTAAGTTTTATGAAAATCAGTTCAGTAGTTTTTGAGTTATGGTTATGTTATGGTGCAAATTACACTAAAAATTAAGAAATAAAAAAGTAATTTATAAAAACCGACTTCAAAAGTAACCTTTCAACTAAGTATAAATAATATCTTAGAAGTGAGTTATTTTAATTTTTAGTTCATTCACAATGCCATTTTTATAATTGAAAAATGGAAAATGAAGTATGTTTTTTATTATTTATATTTGACTAGCTTTCCGCCCGCGGCTTCGCCCGCGTGGACTACACGACGTTATCCCGCGGGAATGTGTCATTTTTCCGGGATAAAAAGTAGCATATGTTCCTCTCCAGGCTTCAAAGTATTTGTGTCCCAAATTTCAGCCAAATCCGTTCAGCCGTTTTGGCGTGATTGAGTAACAAACATCCAAACATCCAAACATCCAAACATCTAAACTTTCACATTTATAATATTAGTAGGATTTACTTACAAGATTTTTTCTTTAGTAAGCCAAAGAGCGTGTAAGTAAATATTGAACAAATAGGTACATTTTGAACAAGATACTTTACAAACATGTTTGTGCGTCCCAACAGCAGCCGAATATAGCAATAATACCCCACATAAAAAGTAGCCGCTTTACCAGAAGAGCCACTAAAATATTTACGACAAAAGACACAAAACGTGAAAGCCCTGTAAATTGAATAAACTTTCAAGGGAAAAAAAGAGTTAAATTTCTATCGGAGAAAGGACTGCGGGTGTAATTGTATTAAGCGGGAGGGATAATACAAAAACTTTGATAAAAGAGTTGAGAACGACGAAGTTTGGAAGGCTCCAGTTAAATGCTCAGTTGGCCCTTTGAGCGGAGCACAATAGCGCCATCAGATAACGGGGATAAAGGGAAAGTAATAGCCAAGAAGGTTCTAATGTGATTGCACTACTACTCCATCATAAAAATAGCACGTAAGCTAAACGCGTTAAAGCTCAAAATTCTGCGACGTTCAGTGTGATAAAAATAATATCCTTTATTAATTTTGAGACACGACAGAAAGGTAAAAATGTCTGTTAAAACTGGTTGTCAATCAAAAGTACTTAAAAAGCTGTATGAAAGAGCACTTTTTCATTTAATCCCGACTGGCTGATGGCGATTGATTGAAACGTCGAACACAGGAGACTACAAAGTCTATTATATTTCATACCCAAGAGTGTGTTGGTAGAAATATAAATAAAGGTTTATTTTTTGAAACCGCTGGCCAAATTTTTAAGTTCGACTCAGAATCGGTAAGCGAACAACTTTCTCCTAGAAACATGGGTCGAAATATGATTTTTTATGACTTTTCATTCAAATCATACTGATCACGTGATCGATTTAGTATAGGAAGTCCAAAATTTTTTGTCGTAATTCGACCCATGTTTCTAGGAAAAAGTTGATCAAGTACCGATTTTGAGTCGAACTAAAAAATTTGGCCAGAATTTTCAAAATAACCTTGTAGTGGCTCCTCAGGGTTTCACCCGCGTGGTACCCGTTCCCGTGGGAATATCGGGATAAATATGGCCTATGTCACTCGGGAAGAATGTAGCTTTCTAATGGTGAACGAATATTCAAAATATCCACAACGAGGTAGCACTTAGCCTTCATCACACCTACTGTTAAGTGATGATAAGGCTGAAGGTGGAAGCTTACTACTTACTCCCAAATTCCTCCAATACCTGACGAACTGGCTATCTTAAATGAAATATATCTAAATAATAAAAATGATATGAATCGAATAGTAATCTTATTTATTGATTTCAATTTCCGTGTTTTGATGACTGTGATGTAATGGCGAAACGTATTATTTCCGTTTCCTGTCTGTTCGTGTTTTTTGCGCATCGACATCGTTCCCTATTTCCTAACAAAGTTTGTAACTTATGTATTTACCGAGTATCTGGATATTATTTCAGTAAAGCCAAAGATTGTTATAATTTGACGACCTGCGTGGCCGAGTGGTGTACGCACCGGTTTCTCAAGGTGCCGCTATCTCTAGAGGTCCCGGGTTCTATTCCTGGTTGAAAACTAACTTTTTAATTTTTCTAGGGTCTGGGTGTATGTGCTGGTAATACCCGTCGTGGTTTACGATTTCTTTATTACTAGTGCTCAAGATTCAAGATTCAAATTTGTTTGTTCAATTTAGATTGTTATTTACAATACTTGTGAACGTCATAGAAGCTACGCCGTCGGTTCGCAAACCCTACAGCGCGAGGCCTTGGAGAAGAACCGGCAAGAAACTCAGGGTTGTTTTTTTCTCCCTGTTTTATTTCATACAGAGTCGTCAAATTGAAAAATGACCTTAACATGGTATGACTAAGGTCAGTTTCCATCACAATTACACAATGGGTTATGATAAATACAGTTAAGTATAGGCGAACTAATGATCATAGCGGTGAACAATTTTCAGTTACTTAGGAATTCTACTTAAAGCTTTAATATTAGTTAAAAACAAAAGACAATTCTACTATATACTGCAAGCTGCGCCATACATGTTTCAAATGTAATTCTTAATAAAATGAATAAAAACAAAAGAAAACTTATTTTAAGGCAAGCAGATAAGAGCAGACCCATTCCCACTGGCAGCACCCGTTCACGAGCATGACGCATGAACCAGCCATCGCTTCGCTCAACCATATTTTAGGGAACGTAACGACCCGCCCCAAGCTACTATAGCTTGGTATTGGAACAATGTACGTGATGGTGTCCAATACTTATTAATTAATTAATTGTTTAGGTAACCGTTCGTATTGGGCGACACGACGCCGGCGCATCGCATCACGACTCACGACGCGGCGTCATGACGCTACCATGATTTAGAACTCGACCACAGTAGAAAGCAGCAGTAACAATTCCCTTATGATGCGTAAGCAGTGTTATTAATCTAAGCCTGAACCAAAGAAAGAGCCAGATTAGAAAGAAAGAAGAAAGAAAGAAAAAAGAAAGAAAAAAGAAAAAATTACTATTATAAGGTAAACTGGACTATTTAAATTTTTCCTTTTTTGCATTTTGACGACCGATTTGGCGCAGGGGGTAATCTACCTGCCTTCTGCGCCAGAGGTCTCGGGTTCGATTCCCGAACAAGACAAATAATAGGTCTTTACCTATGAAATTGCCGTTTTGTATGGAGATTTCTGTAATTATTTTTTTTCCATACTAACGTTTTTGTTATTATTTAACGACTAATATTATGTAAATTTACAAAATTTTACACACGTATTTATGGACATTTTAACTACTAAATGACACATTCGTTAAGAGAAAAAAATTTTTTTTCACTAAGTTACAACTAATAAAGTACGAAATTCTGGAAACAAAAATAGTCGTAACTTTCGGAATAAGTTTTTTCTATGTAAATAATCAAATATCGTGGTTATTAAATTATCAAAAGTTGCTCGATACGGTCTTAATGTAACGCAATATTAAAGAAATTATATATTTCTAATATTATAAAAGTTGTTAAGTTATATGTACAAAAGAAAAAAACGGCAATTTCATATGTAAAGACCTATTATTTGTGTGCATGAACATGTCTATTTGTCTTGGTCTGGGTGTTTGTATGTATATTAAGTATGTATTTACAAACAAAAAGTATTTAAATATATATTTATCCGTTATCAAGTTCACGTAGACACAGTTTGTTAAAAAAATAACTACGGGCTTAGATAATTGGTGTGATTGTAAGAAAATATTTATTTTATTTATTTATTTATTCACAATGCAATTTTTATAATTGAAAAATAGAAAATAAAGTATTTTAGAAAAAATCGACCCGTCTCACAACTTAAATAACAATAAAATTTAAATAACTTGCAATAGTAATTTCATCTTTAGCGATTGTCAAATACCTGGAAAGGTATTTCTTTCGTGTGTGAGGGTAGTAATACCTTCACATTGATAAAATTAGCGCTGGCTATATAGCGCGTAAGAAGTATTGGATAAATTCGACGCTTCTCGTAACGACTCCGTAGCTCAGTGGTTAGAGCAGTCGCCCGGAAAGCGAAAGGTCGTGGGTTCGAGTCCCATCGGAGCTAGTTGTGAGATGGGTAGATTTTTTCTAAAATACTTTTGCCCGAATACTCGTACGCTACTTATCTTTGGGAGCGTCTCAAACATCGCCCTGTCACTTTAAATGTCAAACGTATGAAAGAGATGCCATGATGTATGAGACGCTACCAAAGATGATTTGCGTACGAGAATTCGGGCGTTAGTTTTCGATTTTTTTAAACTGGACTAGTTTCGTATGAAATAATAGATTGCCAGCAAATTAACAAGACCAGCGAGCCAATCGCCGTAATTCTATGCAGCCCGCCTTCATCGCGTTTGGGTCTTGACGTTTAACTTCGTATTGCTGTAATGACATAACGACGCACACGTCACGCAAACTTATAGTCCTACAATCCTGTCTGATCCGGTCAATGATGTTTTATATGTAGATACGTTATCTGAACTAAAAAATGGCGACGAAAAAGTAAGGTAATTGCCCGAAGTTTAATCAGTCATACGCAGACCCTTGTCGTGTCAACGCGCTGCAACAATTTTTCGATTACGCCTCAAATAACATTATTACTCAATGTCAAATAATAAACTTAATGCATTCCTGTGTTTAGAGAAGTTGCAAAAACTATGCCGGATCTTTAAAAGACAAGAAAATTGATTCATTTCATACGAAATTATTGAAATTATAAATTTAAATTAAATTGTAAATAGTTAGTGATGACTTTTGCGCTGTTGCCAGTTCGACATGCATGAGCGAGTAAGGTTGTAAAGTTTTGTGAACGCATGAAAGAGACAGAAAACTGGCACATAAGACAGTGCTTGCAATAATTGTTTATCTCTTTTTGACAGAGGGGTTTGTGTATGTCTCCATTATTTTGGTGAAAAAGAGATAGATATGCGGAAATGCCTGTTGTTAGGAAGAGATAAATATATTTTGAAAACTTGTGCTTCTTTTTGGTTTCTTTTAACGTGTAGTACGAAATTCGCCATTTTAAAATGCAATTTATTCGAGTGTAACGTGTCTATTAATAAAACGTCATTGGATCCGGTGAATTCCGTGAGAGAGGAACCATTTGCAATACGAAATAAGCTGTCAAAATAACTGTCGTATGAAAACTGTTTTAGTTCCAAAGATTATCACCGGAACAGAAAACGTTGTCGCACTGTCAAAGCCGCGCGTTATCAAAAACGGTTTTACACGTCAACTGCACTTCAACTGCACGTACACTTGACTATTGCGTCATAGAATTACCGCGATCGCGGCCCAGACCCTCCCACGAGGAGTGTCTGGGCTTCTTAGAGTGTGTAATGTAGGTATCCAGAGAAATATGTGTAAGTCGATGTCAGGCGCCGATCGCGGCGTAGCCAGTCCGCAATATATGACTGAACTAAGTACCCGTGTTTCATTCCTGCGACCTAGTAGAAACATTATAGTGGCGACGAGGATTAATTTCAAGTTATCGCGTGTGTAATATCAAAATGTCGATTGGGAAGTTAAGTGAATTCGACGTGAAAACGGGTCAGTGGTCATCATACGTGGATAGGTTGGACATGTACTTTGTGGCGAACAAAGTGACGGAGGAATTTAAGTTGCCGACTTTAATTGCTACAATCGGAGATGAAGCGTACGAGTTACTCGTCAACTTATCAAGTCCAAAGAAACCCTCGGAGTTACAGTACAATGAAGTTGTTAGTATAATGCGTCAGCATCTTCAACCGACGCCATCTTCGCTAGCGGAAAGATTTTGTTTCCGTAAGAAAAGACAAGGGGCAGACGAGGACATAGCAACTTACGTTACGGAGTTAAAAAGATTAGCTCGTCACTGTAAATTTGGGGCAAATTTAAACGAAAACTTGCGTGATCAATTTATCTGCGGACTCAAGAGTGACCTCATCAGACAACGGCTGTTTGCGGAGGATGACGCAATAACATTTTCAAAAGCAGTGAAATTAGCAAACGCTTTGGAGGCGGCAGAAAGGGACGCGGCAGTTGTAGATGGAGCGTCCTCATCCAGCTCAAAGGCGGAGGCATTGCATTCGGTCATATCGAAAATGGGGGACAGCAGCGGTGCGAGTCGCTACGGGAGCGGGGGCAGCATGCGGCCGCGCGGGCGCCGCCGCGGGCCTAGCGGTGGCGGCGCGGGCAGAGGCAGCAGCGGCGGGGCAGCCGTGAGCCGCGCGCCGCGCGCGACCAGCACGACTTTTACAGCGGGACGCAGCCACAACTGCACAGCTTGCGGGGCCACTAACCATAGTGTGGCAAGCTGTCGCTATAGGGAGTTCGTGTGCAGCAAGTGTCAGCATACGGGACATTTACGTAGAGTGTGTCCGGCGAATAATGAACAGTTGTCGCGATCGCGAGGAATATCATTGTATCGTCGTAATCAGCGGAATGAAAACATGTATTCCGTGGAGGCCGATAGTGAGACTGACGTAGAAGACATCGAGGAAAGTTTGAACCTTATCGGACTGAATAATTATAAGCCAGTAAGTTTACCTATTTTTGTAGAGGATACCGTATTAGATATGGAAATAGATAAAGGAACTGCAATTTCTTGTATAAATAATTGCACGTACGAATGTTATTTTTCACATCTGTGTTTAGAAAAAGATGACACAATTTTAAAATTTTATGATGGTACCAGAGTAAAACCTTTAGGTATAATTCGCCCACGGGTTCGATTCCAGGGGCAGGAAAAACAGCTGGAATTGTTTGTAATAAAAAACGGTACTACGTCTTTGATAGGTAGGCAATGGCTAGCAGAGCTACATGTAAAAATACCTATACTTAAATGTAATAAAAGTATCAGTAACATGAATTGTGTGCAAATTAATGAAGGAATCGTAAATATTCTCGACAGACATAAAGAGTTATTCAGCGGCGGACTGGGTCGGTACAATGGCGGCAAGGCTACGCTGCACGTTCGGCCGGGGGCGACGCCGGTGTTCCAGCGCGCACGGCCCGTGCCTTACGCGCTGCGCGAGCGCATCGACGCCGAGCTCGACGCCATGCTGCGCGACGGCGTCATCGAGCCCGTCGACTGCTCCGACTGGGCCTCACCGCTAGTGCCGGTCACTAAAGCAGATGGTACGTTGCGAATTTGTGCGGATTATAAGGCGACTCTGAATCCCGCTTTGCTGATCGATCGATACCCGCTGCCTAAGATTGAAGATGTCCTAGTAGGCCTCAACGGGGCACAGTTTTTTAGCAAAATTGACCTTTCCCGGGCTTATAACCAGGTCGAACTAGATGATTCAAAAAAATACACAGTCATTAATACGCATCGAGGACTGTTTCAGTATAATAGGTTAGTTTACGGATTGGCTTCGAGTGTAGGTATTTTCCAACGCATTATGACTAATTTGTTAGGAAATATACCGAATGTGCAAGTGTTCCTTGATGACGTCATTATAGGCGGGAAAAACAAAAATGAGCATTTAATTGCACTCGAGCAAGTTTTACAGCGGCTATCTGAGAGTGGGTTAAAGCTAAAGGAAGAAAAATGTGTTTTCTTGGCTAACGAAGTTACTTATTTAGGGTATGTGGTTTCGAAAGAAGGGGTTAAAGCGGACAAATCCAAGATTAAAGCTATAAGTAAACTAGCAGCTCCTTGTAATATTAGTGAATTGCGTTCCTTTATAGGCATGGTAAATTTTTTTTCTAAGTTTATCAGGGGTTTTAGTACTATGTTAGGGCCCTTATACAGATTATTGCAAAAAGGTGTAGAATGGAACTGGGATGAGAAATGCGAAGGGGCGTTTACGAAGATAAAACAGGTTTTAATGAGTGCTGAAGTATTAGCGCACTACGATCCCAGCAAACCTCTAATCGTGACGTGCGACGCGAGCGCGCGCGGCGTGGGGGGCGTGCTGGCGCAACCGGGCCCGAGCGGCGAGCGCCCGATAGCGTATGCGTCACGCTCGCTCACCACCGCGGAGAAAAACTACTCGCAAATACATCGCGAAGCCCTTGCAATTATATTCTGTATACGAAAATTTCATCAGTATATTTACGGGAGGAAGTTCATTTTGCGCACTGATCACAAACCCTTAGTTTCAATGTTAGGCCCGCAAACGGGAATACCTACAATGACAGCGAGTAGAATGCAACGATGGGCAGTGATATTATCGGCATACAATTACGACATAGAATATATCCGTACTAATGAAAATTGCGCTGACGGCTTATCACGTCTGCCAGAAAATAATAGCGTTAAGAGTGTTAAAGAGGAATCTATTCCGGAGCAAACGTATCTGCATTTTGCACAAGATGGGTTGTTGCTTGATTATAATGCAATTAAGAAACAGACGGAAAGGGATCCTCTATTAAGTAGAATTTTAAACTACCTACGAGACGGTTGGCCAGATAAATGTGAAATCGTGAACTTACAACCTTACTTTAATAGAAAATCGGAACTGTACGAGGAGTTAGGCTGTGTCATGTGGGGTCACCGATTGGTGATACCGGAAAAATGCCAGTATAAGATCATGAAAATAATTCATGAACCACATATGGGCATCGTAAAGTCCAAGGCGTTGGCGCGCAGCTACGTATGGTGGGCGGGCATCGACGAGGCGGTGGAGCGCGAGTGCCGCGCGTGCTCCGTGTGCGCCGCGTTCGCGGACGACCCCCCGCGCGCCACCCCCCGCCCGTGGCCCTAATTTTTTTTTTTTTTTTTTTTTTTATCCCTCTCTCCGCTTTAGGCCATGGGGGACCAGAGTGGTACGCTCCCCTCGGACCAGCGGTTTGCCCGGCTATCCGGGCCTCTGCGCGGCCATCGATGACAAACGTTGCCATTTCTTAGACTCGTGGGGGGGGGGGGGACCGTGCGATCCGGGAGACAGCCAACAAGCCATCTCCCGCCCCGCACCGCCCCGCTAGGGTGGAATGAGGTGCGCGAATCGCCGCCTCCTCCGCCCCACTCGTCTTCGTCGGAGCCCATCCGCATGAGCCTCCTCTTCGCGGATACGCTCCGATGCCTCCTTTTGCGAGATCACGTCCTCGCAAAAGGAGACCGCCGCCTCCCAGGATCTGTCACCACCGAGCATGGCCCTGGCCATGCCAGGCAGCGAGAGATCCCTGCCTACCACAGCAACAAGATTACACCGCTGTGGGGACCAGGCAGGGCACACCTGTAGAGTGTGCTCTGCGCTGTCTTCCTCAGCGCCGCAATCGTGGCACCGAGGGGTCGCTTCACTTCCAATCCGGAACAGGTATTTCCCAAAGCATCCGTGCCCGGAAAACACCTGTGCCAGCCTGAAGGTCAGCGACCCAAAGCTCCTATTGCACCACTCTCTCAATACTGGGCGGATGGCCCCAACCGTTCGCCTGCCAGCCGGATCCGCATCCAGCAGTGCTTCCCACTGGATCATCAAGTCTTCCTCCGCACGGCGTCGGGCAGCCGTCCTCTCCGCCGGGGCTATGCCCCTTCTTCCCCACCGTGGCCAATTCTGACCACGCATATAGCTGTCAGTGTTCACTCAAACCCGGGGCGGCCAATATTGACCAGGCGCCGGCCGGTACAGATTACATTTTTTTACTCCATGAAGGAGTCTATGCGTGTATGGGACACTTGATTTTATATGGAAGCTGCATACATTGTCTATAGGCTGTAAAATTCATATCCCTCTGCATGTTTCGTTCGAATTGATATAGAAAAAAGAAAGTCTCATTTTTTTCGCTCTGCCTCTGCAAATGTTTATAATATTTTAAAATATGTGTAATCTTATTATTTCGAAGCAAAAAGCAAGGTAAATTGTGTTTTACTGTTATAATAAGTGTTATTTTAGTGTTTTACAGAGGAAGTTATAGGAATCAAATCTAATAATAAATGTCAAAAAATTTCCAAAAAATTCTTCAAAGAATTCAGTCAAATAGCTTATTGCTGCACTTATACCATGTAGAACTAATATATTACTATAGTAATATAGTATAATTTAGTACCTGAAAATAGATAAAACATTCATAAGCCAAACACACTTTACACAATGAAAAAATATAGCCTACTTCCTAAGTTATCAGGTTTTTCGTAAAACACGGCTATTTTTTTATTTACTTTTCCATTTTTTTCGATTTTACCTAGTAGCGCGGGCGGTGCGTTCGTTTATAGTAAAAAAACTCAGGGCCAGAAGGGTGGCCCGCCAGGCCGTGGTCCCGGTTGCATCTGGACTTTATGGGGCCTATATACGGGAAAACTTATTTAGTAGTGGTGGACGCGACTTCCAAGTGGCTTGAGGTATTTCAAGTTGCCAGTACGGCAGCGAGTCATACGATGGCTAGGTTACGCGAGCTGTGGAGTAGGTGGGGTGTCCCCAGGCAAATAGTCACCGATAATGGACCGCCGTTCACAAGTAGTGAATTTGCTGAATTCGTACAAACTGACGGTATCCAACATATATTCACAGCCCCATATCATCCGTCGTCCAATGGAGCCGCGGAAAATGCTGTTAAGACGTTAAAAAGGGTTATTAAAAAGGCGTATGTAGATAATAAAAATGTGGAACTGGCTTTAAACACATTTTTGTTATACTATAGGAACACGGAACATTGCACTACAGGAGTATGCCCGGCAGTCGCACTTATAGGGAGACGGTTGCGGACCAAGTTAGATGTGCTAAGACCGGATACGGAGGTTAGGGTACAAAAAGCGCAACAAGGACAGGTTCAAAGCGCGGGAGGGACGGAAAGGAAGGTGAAAATAGGAGAGGACATTTGGTATAGACAATATCTAAAGGGAGAGAAATGGTTGCCCGGTACTGTGGTCAACTCGTCAGGGCCAAGCAACTATAAAGTACTAGACAGTAACGGTAAACAGGTGCATAGGCATATCGATCAGCTTAAGCGTAGGACGAGAAGTTCGCTGATAATCCCCACAGAGTTGTCACGTTCGCCGGAGCCTTCAGCTCCTGATGCACTATCACCATCGTCCTTTGAAGGCCGGTCGGAGCAGCCGGAGGCCTCGGGGCAGTCGTCATCGCCGGCGCGGGAGCCGGTATCATCACCGACTCGGACAAACAATCATTCCGACCGGGACCTAGGAACGGAAGAGTTCTCGACACCACCGTCCATGCCTGTACCGCCCCGGTCTCGCCCCATTCGACAATGTAGGTTAAGGAAAGATGTTCAATAGGTATAAGATTTAGTTAAGTGTCGGAATTATGGAGTGGACTGTATTATTGTGTTACCTTTATTTTTGTTATGTCTTTTAATTTGTTAGCTTTGTTTTTTAGTTATTAGTTATGTTGATAATTAGTGGTGGAGGGATGTAATGTAGGTATCCAGAGAAATATGTGTAAGTCGATGTCAGGCGCCGATCGCGGCGTAGCCAGTCCGCAATATATGACTGAACTAAGTACCCGTGTTTCATTCCTGCGACCTAGTAGAAACATTATAGAGTGGACGGAAGGCTTTGTCAAAATATACCTATGCATTGATTACTTAATGCAACACCAATCTAAGTTATACTATGTATAGACAGCGATATACATTATTTTGTGCAGATAGTTTATTAAAATGTCACGGAATTACGTGCTTATGGCAATGTAAATCAATGCTTAATTACTTGAAATAAAGTCGATATCGGTATGCCGTACTTTATGTGCGAAAAGCGCACGCATGGGCGAGGTAGTCGCTGACGCTGACGCCGACGCTGACGCTCGCTACAAAATGTGTTTCATACAAATACATAGAAACCAGTAGTGGCGCGGGCGTCATGTCGCTTGCAGTTGTCAAAAAACAACAGACTTTAAATACAGTTAAGCATTATTGCTATATAATAATTCCAGTAGGTAGATCACCCACATTCCCAGGTCGCGACAAAACATTAGCAGTAAAAGCGACATACAGAGAACTCGCGACGCATCAGCAGCCATGATGGATGGTTGTTCCAATTTATCCCGCACAATTTATAGATACCCTTCCAAATTGATTGAATGATATTGCTCCGGGTTTATTTTACCCCGCGGAGTACACCCCTAATAAATTGACGAGACATTATCGATGACATTCATTCTGTGTGCCTTTGCCGCGGACCAGCATCCATTACCTACGTAATGTTTTGTTTGTCAAGCATGCTATCGGCTTATCTGCGGGGTCGGGCCAAAAGTCAACCAGTCCAGTCATTTGAGATTGGCAGCCGTGAAACGCAGACATGTCGGAGAGAGTCGCGGTCGTCACCGGATCCAACAAAGGCATCGGATTTGCGATAGTCAAAGGATTGTTGAAGAAGTTTAAAGGTGTCGTATACTTGACGTCAAGGGATGACGCGAGGGGAAAAGCAGCGGTGGAGCAACTCAACAAACTCGGTCTCCACCCACGATACCACCAGCTCGACGTAACCGACAGAGACAGCGTAGCCAAATTCGGAGACCATATCAGAGACCAGCACGGCGGAATCGATATTCTGGTAAACAACGCCGCAGTGGCATACATCGAAGGTGGCAATCAATCGTACGAGCAGGACAAAAACACAATCGATATCAACTTTTACAGCATCTTGACAATACAGGAGTTACTCTTCCCACTAGTCAGAGATAACGGGCGGATTTTAAACATATCCAGCGATTGCGGGCACCTTTCAAACATCAGGAACAAATACTGGATACAGAGATTGTCTGATAAGAACTTAACAGTGCATGACATCAAAGAGTTCGTGAACTGGTTTTTGGAGTCATCTAAGAATGGAACCTACAACACAGATGATATCGCGGATAACGGAACGTTTGCCGCCTACCGTGTTGCTAAGGTCGGTCTGAGCGCGTTGACGATTCTTCAGCAGAAAGAGCTTGCTTCTAGAAACATAGCAGTGAACTCGATGCACCCAGGGCTTGTTCAGACGGACATGACCGACGGGGTAGGCTTTTACGACGCGGATCAGGCGGCCGAGACACCGCTCTACATGGTGTTGGACGCCCCGCAGGACCTCAAAGGAGCATACATTTGGTACGACAGAAGAGTGCTTGACTGGTACGATTACAATGCGGACTACTATTTCAAAATAAAAACTTTGTTAAAATGTGTTAAGTATTCATAAGAACTGATTAGATTAAAACAATGGCGATAATTACCTATAGGTACCATTTTTATGAAACTTTTTTTTTTACAATGTCTACTAGCATTATGGGGGTAAATTTAAATACTTACTTGGAAGAACTTGCTACGTGGGTGGCAATGGGCAGTCTATTGAGTGCTTCTTTTATAGGTATTATCTTCTTTTTGTTATACATTGTATAGTGTTTTCTTTTGTGCAATATAGTGTTTTTTAACATACCATTAAAGTCATGGCAAATCAGACACACTCATATTTCATAAGTAAAATAAAGAAAATAATATGACGAGACTTTTAATTCATTCACATAGATTATAACTAGGTATCTGATAATAAAGGTTTTTAAATGAAAACATTAAATTTGTTTATTTGAATAGCAAATACAATTTACAGCACAGAAATACATTTATCAATTTAATGTCTTTCATTATGATATGTGTGTCTGATAACAGAAAGTCAAGGCCGGTGATAACAGCTGTCTCTTGTTAACATTCCACAATTTTAGGTAAGTATATATAGTTATCGTGTCACAGTGTTTGTGACCATACCTCTGAAACGGCTTGACCGATTTTTCTGTTTATTTTTTTAGTATATTCGGTAGCTCTGAGAATAGGTGGTAAACTATCGTTTTACCCTTAAGTGATAAGGGTGGCCCAAAAATTGTAATCTTTATGCTTTGGCACTAAAAACTACATATTAGGTATAACACTTAATTTCCACTCTTCGGCCACCGTCCCCCATTATTTAATTACGATATTTTATATCTCTAGAAGTAATTTATATGGCAAAACAACGTTTGCCGGGTCAGCTAGTAGGTATACCACCCAACTGACCCAACTGCAATATTGACATTAATATTCTGTGACATTGACACCGATTGCTTGCGTTGCGTTCCACCTAATACTAATATTGTAAAGTTGAAAAGTTTGTTTGTTTCTTTTTTTGAACGCGCTAATCACAGAAACTACTAGACCGAATTGAAAAATCTTTTTTGTGTTGGATAGTCCATTTATCGAGGAAGGCTATAGGCTATATAACATCACTCTACGACCAACGGAAGTATTAATGAAAAATGATGCAAAAACGGGAAAAAATTGTTCTTTAGTATACAAAGGTCACCACTTTGGAAGTGTCTGTCTTTCAAAAGATTGAATTTACGAAAAAATGCTTAAAGAAACCTCTATGTAATTTTTAAAGACCGATCTATAAACAGCCTACTCGAAGAGGTTCAACGAAAAAAAAAATTGTGGTAAGTATCAGTTTTAATATCCCCATATTTGACGACCGATTTGGCGCAGGGGAAGGCTACCCCTTCTTCTTCTTTTGCCTTCTGCGCCAGTGGTCTCGGGTTCAATTCCCGAACAAGACAAATATTTGTGTGCATGAACATGTCTATTTGTCTTGGTCTGGGTGTTTACTATGTATATTAAGTATGTATTTACAAAAAAAAAGTATTTAAGTATATAATATTTATCCGTTATCATAAGTTTTCCATGATACAGTTTCTAAATGAAATTAAAATGGGCTTAGATAATTAGTGTGAATGTAAGAAGTTATTTATTTATTATTTATACTAGAACTGAAACTACAAATTTTTTTTTGGTAATGCGGTTTACATAATACATCTAACTATTTCTGTGTATTTTTCATAGTTTTGGAATAAAGTAGCTGTGACATACAGACGGACATATGGGCGGACGGACTGACGGACGGAAGGACAAACAGTCAGAATTGCTACGGAACTCTAAAAAGATAAACGCCTAATTGCATGTTTTTATGATTGTTTTTAAAAACAACTTTTTTAAACGACGCGACGTCCCTTATTTGCATATAAATAACTTGTTATTTGAATATTTTTACTTCCGTTGACATGGACACAAACAAACTGCCCTTGACCGTGTGTTAAATGTAGTTGGCCGTCTATCGCCTATCATGAAGCGAAGTTCTATGCTTGCGACTTTTTAATTAATAATTTCAAACTTTATATGTTCTATTACTTACTTCAGCTTAGATATAAAATAATAGTATGTACTTTACAATTTTATTGTACTGTAAAAATCTTTTATGAACACATTTCAAAATTATCAGTTAAGTATGTGTGTCGTGATTAAATCAATTTCATTTCAATGTACTGTACCCGGATGTTATTTAAAATTTAGTAATTTTAGTTAAAATAATATAAGTATAGTATCCAATATGTAAGTCAACTAAATAAAAATAAATAGCATATCAGTATTGAAAAATGGAAAATGAAGTATTAAGAATAAATCGGCCCGTCTCACATCCAGCTCTGATGGGATGGTTGTGAGACGGGTCGATTTTTTCTAAATACTTCATTTTCCATTTTCCAATAATAAAAATTGCATTGTTAATGCAAAAATTAAAATAACTATCATATCAGGTAGCTAAATACTTTTCAGTGACGAACGATATTTCAAGGCCTTATGATCTCATACAGATAAGAGGGCTCATTAGTCGTTAAATATTATTCATAGCGAACAGTCATGTCTGACAGAGTCGCCGTTGTTACCGGCTCAAATAAAGGCATAGGTTTTGCCATAGTGAAAGGACTGTGCAAAAGATTTGATGGTGTGGTTTATTTAACATCGAGGGATGAGACTAGAGGACAGGAAGCACTTGAAAGGCTGAAAAAGTTGGGCCTCCACCCTCGGTACCACCAGTTGGACGTCGCTGACAGATCATCCGTAGAAACATTTCGTGACTACTTGAAACAGGAACATACAGGAATAGATATTTTAATCAATAACGCGGGAGTCGCTACAGTGAAGCTCCAAAAGACATACGAAGATAGTAAAAGCGTCATCGACATCAATTACCGTAGCATTTTAACGATAGAAGAACTCCTGTTTCCATTACTGAAAGATAACGCGAGAGTGTTGAACATATCCAGCGATTGTGGTCACCTGTCCAACGTACGGAACAAAGAGTGGATTAAGAGATTAAGTGATAAAGACCTTACTAGAAGTGATGTTAATGATTTCGTCGAATGGTATCTGGATTCAGTGAAGAAGGGGACTTTTAAAAGGAGTGATTTGGCGGATTATGGGACCATAGCTCCGTATAGAGTGTCCAAGGTGGCGCTGAGTGCGCTGACCATCATCCAGCAGAGGGAGCTTGAGGCAAGGGGCATAATAGTTAACTCCATGCACCCTGGGCTGGTCTCCACCGACATGACAATGGGCATTGGATTCTACAGCGCAGACGAGGCGGCGCAGACGCCCCTTTACCTAGCATTGGACGCACCCTCCACTATAAAGGGAGCTTACGTATGGCATGATAGAACCGTTCTTGACTGGTACGACCATAAAGCCGATTATTACTTTAAAAGTAAATCTGTTTACATGCAATTAGTTAAAAATGTTTACAGGGATTTCTTTTCTGTATCCCACATTTTTGTTGCTATTTTATCATTCGTTTTAATAGTAGCAATAACAAAAGTATTCTGAACATTCAAACTATTAATAGAAGACTTTTTTAAAATAAATCATATACCTACTTAGCATACTTAATTTTATATAAAATACTTTTCATCCAACATATGGGTGAAGGTCGATTTTTATTCGTATCTTTTGTGATATTAGCTTGATACTTATTAAAGATATTTTTTTGTTTGTATTTTTTACATTTTTATTTTTGTTTCTTTTCGCTGTCATCCCTGTCTTGTGTTGGTACCGATTCGTCTTTTTTAAATGTTTTCTTTCATTTCTTTATACCAACCCTAAGTATACGAAAACGAATAGGTAATATATTTAGTTCAAATCAAAAGGATAAATAGTGAAATTTAATGTATTATCGTTAAAGTTATTATTCCTAAACGAGTACTGCTTAAAAAGTTAATTTATTTGCATCCGATTTGTTTACAACCTGCACCTAAGACACAATTTAATAATGTAGTATTCCGTTTATCAAAATTATTTGTTGCAATTTTATATAATTAAATAAGATAAGACAATGCTATAATAAGACAAGACAATGCAATCATAAGTTCAAATTCCATCACATGAAAATTACATCGATGCACAATTTCATCAGCGTCCCCAAGCCCATCGGCGTTGGTGCTCGAAAATTCAATATGTGGAACCTCCTCGCTCCGGCTCTTGCATACGTCGAAAAGCGTATTAACTAGCGGCGCGTTCGGGACGAATAAATTGACATACATACACACACGGCATGATTGATCGAACGCCACATGATCCTCAGTTGGCAAGGAGTAAATTACCAGATTTGAGGAGCCCGTGGCGCAGTGGATAGCGCGCTCGGCCTGCGATCGTTGAGGTTAAGCAACGTTCGCAATGGTCGGTCACGGGATGGGTGACCAAAAACATTTCATCTCGAGCTCCTCCGTGCTTCGGAAGGCACGTTAAGCCGTTGGTCCCGGCTGCACTTGCAGTCGTTAATACCCACCAATCCGCACTGAGCCCGCGTGGTGGGTCATGGCTCATTCTCCTTATTCATCCATAAGGAAGGCCAGTGCCCCAGCAGTGGGGACATTAAATGGCTGATGATGATGATGAAATTACCAGATGGCAGAGCGCTCCGTGCGTTTTGTGAATTATTCATGGGCGGTTAATGCAGTTCCGTGTAAAGGCGAAAACACACCGCGGTGCATGCTGTGCACGGGCAACACGGCTTATAAGAATCCCCGGCAGACTTTCTATCGGCGGATAGTTGGCCGACTGGTTAGTTTGAAGGCAATTACCGAATCATTCTAGTGTGCGCACTTGCATGCATCTTCATTCTGATTGAGAGACCGACTAAACTAGGGGCTCTTATAGCTGCATGGGTTCATTTTGTAGCGACGCACTCACATCGCTACATAAGCAAGACGTCGAGTAATGAAGAAATGCAGGATCAACGAAAAGTACGAATGTAAACATCGACACGCAAGCCTGAGGTCACACTACGTCAAGACAGAACTGAAGAATTGTATGGAAACATAAATCGCCTTCCAGAGTTTCTCAGATGCGTTGCATAAATACAATTTCCGACTACTAACAGTTCGGCCGCGGTCCCCAAGCACATACACCTAGCTTGGAGGAAGTACCGCCCTTTTCGCTGAATCATCCTGCCTCTACAATTTGGTATGACAACATGGGTTAACGTTTCCAGTGCAGCACACGCTATACAAAAATACTAACTCACGATTGTATCGCATCCGTGTACCGCGTGTACATCGTGCATGGTGTTGACAGCGTTGAACTATGAGAGCAATATTCGAGCAAGTCACGTGTGTAACAATGACGTCAACTCACACGTAGGGAGTCTATGGGTTTCACTGGACACAACCATCATCATCAGCCATTTAATGTCCCCACTGCTAGGGCACTGGCCTTGGTTATGGATGGATAAGGAGACTGGGCCATGACCCACCACGCTGGCCCAATGCAGATTGGTGGGTATTGGGAAATGCAAATGCAGCCGGGACCAACGGCTTAACGTGCCTTCCGAAGCACGGAGGAGCTCGAGATGAAAAGTTTTTGGTCACCCATCCCGTGACCAACCATTGTAAAAGTTGAGATTTAAAATTATTTTTATGCATTCACAATGCAATTTTGTAAGTAATAGGATAGTGATATGTAAAAAAATCATTTTTCCTATACATTGTAAAAGTTGCTTAACTTCAGTGATCTCAGGCCTAGCGCGCTAACCACGCGCCAGGCAGAAACAATCACATACATTTATTGCAAAGCGAAGCTTGACGCACGTGCTTAGCCTCTCCGTGTGCTGCGGTGGGTTAAGCCTTAAGGCTCATGGAGTCGTGAAACGATCATTTTTGAGGCCCTTAAACTCATAAATTAGCCTACTGATGAATCCAGAATGAATATATATTAAATATTGATATATAAACTTCAATCTGAGCATTAAAAAAAACATAGTCTTTAAGATACTATTTAAAAAAAACATTGAAATGAAGCTGTTTTCAACTTGAAATACGCTACTGCTTCTAAACTACAAGTGATATTTTCACGTTTCTTTCAGGAAAAGACTTAAAACTGACTTAAGACTTACAACTTAAAACTGAGCATTTTTCGTTCTAAAATAATACATAGTTTTGACGAAACGTGTGTTTAAGCTGTTTTAATGCGGGTAGCGGGGCGGGAAAATAAGGCCACGCTTCTATGCTTCTATCGTTGGCGATACCACCAGAATAAATAAGTGCTAAGGCACAGAAGACTCACCTGCAAGCTCATTCAAATAAAAATAAATGTTTCTGCGTGGAAATAAAGTCCAATTCCGGTTGCTTTGTCATCGCTTGCCTACTGTTATAATAACCTAGAGTACGCGCATGCAAGCAAAACTGTACCCAATAGCTACGCGCGAGCGTTTCTATTTCTATGAATGCCTCAAACAGCTCGCTTGCTGGTTAGGGTTGCGAGCGACTTGCGAGTTCGGTTTTGTTGTTTCTTTTGTTCTTTCTTTTATTTAGACACCCGTAAACACAACAGTATCTTATATACGGAGTATAAGGACGTTTAGTAGTCATTGTTCGGTGCACAAAAATCACAGAAATGATCGATCGTTTTAGGCGCGAACGTGGAGCGTACGAGCCGAGCGGCATCCTTCTGCCATTCGCCTGCCCGGCAGGCGCGCCGGCCGAACGTACCTAAACTGCGGAGTGACACCCCCCTGCCTTAAGTGCTGCTCGCACGTTGCACAAACATTGTTTCGGTGGAGTTATTGCGTAAACATTGAACATGAAGAAGAGCCGATCGCGCACACTCCGTAGGCACAAATTATATAGTCCGTGGGTGAAAGCGGCCGCGGGTGGTGGCATGTTTGGTTTGAGCGACCTCTATCTCTATGGTTATGCCGGAAATACACGGTTCACTTTTGCCTTATCCACCAAATAGAACAAAGTAAAAGTAAAAGTGAATCATTCAATGGCAATGTGCGCCTGTATTTTTGCGCCTTTTAACCAAAGTGAATGAATTTGGTTGAACCATATAATAACTATTAGCATTATGGCAGGCGTGAGGGCGTAATGCTTTTATTACGCACGCGACGATGGAAGAGGAGGGTTTTTCTCGAATGGGATATCTATGACTTTAGCTATTGTAGAATAGTTCTTATGTCTCTTAAACCAAACTCGATTTAAATTGAATGTCAGAATTTGGTTATTCAAGCTTAGTATTTTATTAACCAACAACCGGTTTGTCTGTCCAGTTGATATGTTTGTTTAGGATCTTATCCAAGGTCTCCCGCCGCGGTGTCGTAAGGTGTACAAACCAAATGGCATAGCTTCTTTGACGTTCACAAGTGCTGTATCAGCTAAGGCTGAATAAAAGTTTTTCAATTTTATTTGACTCCTATAATAACTAATTCCACTATCTGCAAAAACTAAGTAAATGCTTTACCTTCTATTTACTTAAGTATAGTGGTAAAATGTTTCATTTGTAGCTCTCATTAAGTATTCTGCATCATTGTTATTAATTCCTAAGTTCATAATTGTGCCTACATTAAGTAAGTATAAAGTATTAATTATTGTCTGTATTTATACCATAATAATATTTTAGTAGACTGCATGACTTATTTATCATTGCACAACGCAACGTACCAACTGGTTGAATATTTACAAGTAGAGGAGATATTTAAATTGAAATTTGCAATTTTCCCATAAAGCTCCTCGCGAGCAAAGTCGCTAGAAGCAGCTAGTTTTCTTTAAGATCGAACAATAATATTAGCTCAGGGTCGTTGTGTTATAACGGAAACGTCTCGGGCGTATGGAACTGATTGGAAATAAAATGAGTGACTAGTAAAGAAGGGTACAGGGGCAAAACAAGGATTGTCACAAAACAGATTTTTGTGTAATTTACATTTTAATGTAAGTATATTTGTGAACATTTGTCAAAAGTTTATTTGTATTTACAGCCTATCTTTGTAAAGTAAACTTAGGTTCCTATCAGTAAATTAATAAAAAATAATTATGCAAAACAAAAAAAAAAACAAAAAAAAATGAAAAATAAAAAACAAAAAACCTGTTTGTGACATTTCTTGTTTTGCCCCTGTACCCTTCTAGTCTCGATCGCTGGCGGGGAGCGGGGTTTGTACTATGTAACCAGTAATGAAATAAGTACTGTTTCATTTATTCGAAAAACGCCTCCAAGAGTCTTTTACATGGGGCAGTAATGAGATTTGAATTTCGAACATTAAAATCGTTCCTTAGTGCTCCGTGACCAAAGAGATTACACGACAATATTTTATGAAAAAGTCACTGGCCGATTATAGGTGACTGGGCGCGTGCAGCGCCGCGAAAAAATAAATAAATGAAAACGCGCGAACTACACTTGGAGTAAACAGTGTTTTGTGATATTTGCAGTGCAATTTGCTTTCGTTCTAATCACAGTGAGAATTATCCCTATACTTATAACAAGAGTCAGTACCTTATACGTAGTCACGATATTTCGACTGCAATGCCTCCGTTTCAACTTGAGTACATTTTAAAGTTGTGATAGCTCCATTCCGCATTACTTTCTCGCTCCACTCCGCTATCTACTTAGCTCTGCGCCTATGGACATACACAGTCCGCAACTCCGCTCCGCATTTCCCCATCGCTCCGTTCCGCTGCCACGATCCACTCAAGCGGACAGGCAGCCTAAGGGCGTTTGTGCACTACCACTGAATTTTACCGATCCGGAAAAAAACGGATGCTTGTATTTAATTAATTACTAATATAAATGATTAATTATTAAAATAGAAGTATCCGATTTTTTCCGGATCGGTAAAATTCAGTGGTAGTGCACAAACGCCCTTCGTCGTGGGCCACACTGGAGCGACCGCGGGGCGCGGAGGCGACCTGCGGATCCGCAGGACGCGCGAACACGTACTATTCCCTCCACCGGTCGCGGCGACCGCTGCACGCGCCAGTGTGGCCCCTCCCGTCCGTCTCAATATATTTGTTTTTCCCGCTCAACGCGGACGCAAGACGCGCCGCTCCAGTGTGGCCCACGACTTAGTCTCTCTCTCTGCTTAGCCTTATCCCATGTCATTTTGGGAAGGCATGTCCATTCTTAGTCAGTATTATAAGTATATGATAATTCTTCACGCTAGCGGTTTCAACTGCACTCAAAGACAAAATTATGAAATCCACGAGGTTCAAATAACAAATTGAATATTCACAGCGTTGGCCAGCAACGCCTAATGGATTGCAGATGGCGGTCAGCGTTAGCTTTCAACCAAATATTATGTGTGACGTCGTATTCCGCCGCAGCCCGCCGCCGCCGCACTTCGCACCGTTCCGCACCGCTCCGGTAATGGCGGCCGATGAATATTCAGGTGCAGATTAACGACCTAACTTTGTGACGTGTTTCCGAATTAAAAGTTGAGGCCGCGCTCGTGTGCCGTATTGAAATTGTGTACGAACAATTCTTGGGGACACACGGCAGCTTATTATTCGCTAGAACGCTGCGAGATCAATAATTATTCCAATTGTTGTAAGTATTTAGAACTAGCGGCCTCCCGCGTGGTTCCCGTTTCCGTGGGAATATCTGGATAAAACCCAGCCTATAATCTATCTCTGTTTCACATTTCATCCAGATACGTTCAGTAGTTTTTGCGTCAAAGAGTAAAAAACATATCATCTATAAATCCATACTCACAAACTTTCGCTTTTATAATATTTGTAGGATTTACCAACTCAAGCTTATCTTTTAAAAACAAACAATAACAACGAGGTATAGCCACGCAGTCCTCATTGCCGGCAGTGAAGAAGATTTGCAAGAAATAGTGGACAGGGTTGCGTTGTGCAGTAGGAATGTGGGGCTAAATATGAATGTCAAAAAGACCAAAGTTATGGCAATATTGAAGGAGCCCAAACATCTTTCAATCCTTGTCGATAATCAACCTCTCTCGAGAGAGTCAACAAATATAAATACCTTGGCTCGTGGCTGACTGAGTCGTGGGAAAGTGAGACGGAAATCCGGACACGTATTAAAATAGCCCGAACAGCGTTCGAGAGGATGAGGAAAGTATTGTGCAGTAGACAACTCTCCATCAAACTGCGCACAAGGATTCTCCAATGCTACGTCTGGCCGCTTGTACTCTACGGTTGTGAAGCGTGGACCTTGAAGGAAGACCTCCGAAAGAAATTGGAAGCGTTTGAGATGTGGACATACCGCAGAATGCTACGCATAAGTTGGACAGACCATATTACCAACGTCGAGGTCCTTAGGCGCATGAATAAAAACGTGGAGCTGGTTCGGACCATTAAAATAAGAAAAGTCGCATATCTTGGTCACATCTTGAGAAATCCGCAATATCGTCTTCTCCAGACCATCATGATGGGGAAGATTGCCGGAAAGCGCAGAGTGGGAGGACGCAAAATGTCATGGCTTCGTAACATCCGCCAGTGGACCGGCGTTAAGACGGTTGAACAGTTGTTCAGACTCGCCATGGACAAAGCCAAATTTAAGGAGCTGACGGCCAACCTTCAATAATGAAGCGGCACTTTAAGAAGAAGAAGATAGCCACGTGTTGTACAAAGTTCGGTTACAACAAAGTATTTTGACATAGATAAAATTTGATAAAGTAACGTTTCGTCAATCGTAGGATACCTATATAGACAAAAACATCTCTTCATTAAATAATGAGTAACTTTACTACAGACTGAAGTGGAAAAGCAAAGACAGATAGATCTAGGCATGGTCTAGGTGTAGCGTCTCGGTGTCGGATCCCACACCGTGTGTTTGCGCGGCGTCACTGTGTGTGGAACGCGGCGATGCGACTTGGTTATGTCACCGGGAGAGAGACACGAAAATTAGAAGAGGTTTCTGTAGGGCGCTAGGGAGGTGACACAAGGAGTGATCCCGATTCACTTCAGTAAGTCAACCAATAAGGCCTTGTCACGCAACTATGAGTTAAAAGTAAATAATTTCATTATCTGTATATGTAAAAGGCAAAGGTGACTGACTGGCTGATCTACCAACATACAAGTCAAACTACTAAGCGGATCAAGCTGTTTGGCACACATATAGGTTTTATGACGTAGACAACCCTCAGTGAAAAAAAGGCATAAGTAATCTTACTTTGAATGATCAATTTTATTTTTTTTAGATGTAAATTTTAAGTTACATACATCAGCAAGAAATAAAAATGTTATGAAACTGTTACTGTTTCATGATATTTTTTATTTCTTGCTGGTGTATGTAACTTAAAAGTTACAATTAAAAATATGATAAAATTGATCATACAAAGTAAGATTACATATGCCTTTTTTTCACTGAGGGTGCGGTCATCATCTATGAAAGGATTTTGAAAACAATCAACGTATAAGTGGATAAAACGGGTATACGTCACCCCGATTTCCACGCAAGCAAACCGCGGGCAAAAACTAGTTGAGTATAATAATTAGTTTGTAACCTAAACTACTCAGTTTTCAATCCATAACCCATTAAGTTTTGCGATCTAAATATTTGGTACTTGATTCCGACAACGAACCCTATGACACAGATCATGCCTATCACTATATAATAGGCATGATCTGTGTTGTAGGGTTCGTTGTCGGAATATCTAAACACGATCATAAATTAATGGAATCAGTAAGATCCTACAATGATTGAGTACTGTAAAAGGGGGCGACTTTATGAAAAATGAGACTGCTTTGGTAATTTATAATGTAGTATAAAAACAGTGTTATTTGTAAGTATTTAAGTAAAATGTGGGCATACTATCCATAGGCATATTAAGCTACCATAGTTCAGTTGAGAAAAGTTTTTAAAATATTGTAATTATTTAGTCAAACAAGCGTTTTCCATAAAGTCACACCCTTGAATCAAAATAACCCCGGTTTACCGCTAAATATTTCTGATTGATTCACTCATTTAAGTCACTATTTCCCCGTAGCACTCCCCTCTAAGCGGGGCGGCGCGTGTCGACAGAACAATACCTTTTATCAAATGGGTTAATTCGTACTTTAGGAATTCCTGATTAATTCAAGCTATGGAGATACTTGGATTTGTATAAATATACTAAATAATACCATATAGGTACTATTACACATAAAATTTACCTCAGATATGACGGATATTGTATATTATACTTACAGTTTTATAATAACTATAACATAATTATCATTATAGTATTATAGTCCGCTATGCCTTTGTTGTTTTGAGTTTTGTCACAACATTTTAATTTGCGAAATGTCAAAATCTCGTCGAAAATAACTTTGACGCATCAATGCGCGTTATCCTACTTATATTATAAATTAATTTGAAAGTTTAAATGTTTGGATGTTTGTTACTCAATCATGCCATAAACGGCTCAACAGATTTGGCTGAAATTTGGAACACAGATACCTTGTAGCTTGGAGAGGAACATAGTCTTTTATCCTGGAAAAATATCACATTCCCGCGGAATATCGTCCACGCGGACGTAGTGTAGTCCACGCGGGCGGAAAGCTACCTAGCTAGACAATATAATATATTTATGTTAATCCATTTTAAATATAACTCTATGAATAATACTCGTTTGATAGTAAATTGAAACAGGAAAGTAATTAAGGCAGCTTGCACATCGCCCAGACCGCAGCCCGTGTCGTCGCGTAGACAGCAGACACCGTACACCGAGCAGCTGTCGTGGGCCACGCTGGAGCGACCGCGGGGCGCGGAGGCGACCTGCGGATCCGCAGGACGCGCGAACACGTACTATTCCCTCCGCCGGTCGCGGCGACCGCTAGACGCGCCAGTGTGGCCTCTCCCGTCCGTCTCAATATATTTGTTTTTCCCGCTCAACGTGGACGCAAGATTCGCCGCTCCAGTGTGGCCCACGACTACTCATATTACGCTGCAAATGCATCACAAACATGCACTGACTATTTCACTTGAAGAACAATTACGTTGTTCCACATCATTTCGTGTATTATGATTAGATGTTTGGGTATTACAAGTTAGTTATTGTTGCGGTAAAACACCGTTTAAATTTAATTTTTGTATTTTTTTTCACTTTAAAATAAATCGATTCGATAGGTATTTAAATAATGGACACCATCACATATATTGTTCCAAAACCAAACTGTAGTAGCTTGAGTAAAGGTAATGGCAACAACGACGGACGTGAATGATCCTAATAGGGACAGCAAACTGTATGTACGAGTATAATATGAGGATGGTATAATTTTTTTTTTAATATAAAACTGGGCAGGCATTTAACCACCATCTTGTTTGTTAACAGGATGTAGTCTAAGATGTTGCATGCTTGTCCAGCTTTTACAAATTATGTATTGACAATTGTATATGACAACGTTTTCTGTTCCGGTGGCCAAAAACTGGATCTAACTTGTTTTTTATAATATATTTTGCTGTCAAGTTGTTGTCCAACCATAGCGCTGCTGCCGGCTTCAGGTCTTAGAAGTCAGGGCCGGTTAAATTGCTATAAAAATAAAAAGAAAATACATAGCGCCGCTGTCGCCAGAACAGAAAAGATTGTGGATCTGTAAATTCCAAAGCCTCAAAAGACTGGAAGAGTCAGAGTTTTCATAAAAATAATGCAATCATGATAACCCGCATTACTGGTGCGGTGCTTACACTTGCGTCTTGATTGCACTGTTTATTTATTAAAAGTAGGCACACTTACAGCAATACATATCATACACTCACAAAAAAATCCTAACAATATCAAACATTATATGTTCTACTTAGAAGTGTACACAACATTCACTATAAAATTCTAAAATCAACGACAAAGCTTTACCGACTACCCAACTGTTATTTTCATTACCCAACACTATTTGCCTGGATGTACAGATCGCTTCTAATTAAGGGTTTTTTATACACAACGGTGTAGCACTTAGCCTTCATCACACCTGATGTTAGGTGGTGATAAGGTTGAAGGTGGAAGCCCACTAATCCCGGAATCCTCAATCACTGAGGAACTTGTTATCTTATTTCTAACTGCCGTAACACAATAATGCTGAAAACATCGCGGTAATGGAAACAACAACGGACGTGAAGGGTCCTTATGGGGACAGCGGACTGTATATTATGATGCTGGTTTCATTAGCTTTTACAAATTATTTTAATTAATTATGTTCCTTAATTCCTTATTCTTCGATGTATTTCTGCTAAAGAGCTCCTAACTTGGGTCCTTATGTACATTGTGGCCTTATTTGTCGGAAATATAAAGGCAACAAAAGGACATGAATTTCGTTAACTATTTAAAAAGCACTAGTAAACGTCATAATTATGATATACTAATAATCGTTGATTAGGACTTAACAATTAATTTGACGTAGAATAAAGACACAAATGACGTAAGGGCTTCCTCTCTTCCATACTTTCGTTTTTTTCTATACCGCAGAAAGGACACAACCAACACAAGGGCTTTTTTCAGCGTTTTACTAGTTTTAAGGCTGTGCATAAATCGAAATATATTTACTATTATAACTAAGCAATTTAAGATACCTAGACACGGTAATTATTGATAATTTTCTCTCAAATTATGTGTCTGTAACATCAAATAGTGCATAATGTTGTGATTGACTAACTTGTCGACTCTTTTAAGACAAATGCACTAACAATAGCAGTCCGCGAAATAGAGACCGAACGGCGCTTGCGCCCCCTCTACGATGGCTTGTGGAATTTGAACGTAGCTTTATTCTACGTTCAAATTTTCCACCACGCAATTAGGGCTTATTTTAAAACTTGAATATCTAGAACATTTTTGAACTTTTTAAGACGATTATCAGACTGAAATATGCCTAAATTAATGTAGAATCCAAAAATCCAACAAAAGAAAAAAGCCCTAATGAACGTTGGGGCAGTTTTCTTGGGATACGATCGATGGTATGGCGTCAGACTTAGTTATGGTGGTGGTAGCTATGCAGGCGGACTTGGAACAAGTCCTACCACCAACCCAAATAGAGGACACAGCACATTACATCAACTCGGAAAGGGATCGACACCGTATCGCCTTCGCCTCGCCGTCAACCAGGCGTCAACCTAACGCAAGCACGTAACCAAACCGGACCAGCGTCGGTACGTCGGCTCGGCTACGGCTAGGCGACGCACAGTGGTCTGAAATTCGAACTCCATACTCATAGATTTTTTTTGCAAGGAATTCAAAATTAAAAAATTGTAATGTGTTGAACACAACTCCCTCTATTTCTCATTGAAACTTGGAAGGTATGAAACGCTCCACGAGTGAGAAAAAAAATATTTGATATTTTTTTATATGGGCAAAAACACTTAAAGTCTCTTTTCTCGAAACTAAATGAAACTGAGACCTTGGTATTTATACCAGTTATTACCCCGTCCATGGCGCTCAAGATGGCATACCATACATGTGCCGTTCGGTACCTATATTATATATCAATATTTTTTTTATTGTTTTTTGTAAGGGGCTATGCATCTCCCATAGAAGATGTAGTCACTGCAACCTAAAAGATCTATTGTGACTCGCCACCTGGTTAAAGTAAATCTTAAAAAAAAAAATTGTTTTATATACCTAAAAGTAGGACATGTTATGCTAAAAATATGTTTGTGAAACGTGCCTTTACATTGTTTAATGATGGCGAAAATTTAAGAGAAGTACATATATTTTACTGCACTGTTAAGAATCTAAAGGATGCATTTTGTAATAACTAATATAAATAATAATAATATTAAATAACTTCTTACATTCACACCAATTATCTAAGCCCATTTTAATTTCATTAAAAAACTGTATCATGGAAAACTTGATAACGGATAAATATATACTTAAATACTTTTTGTTTGTAAATACATACTTAATATACATAGAAAACACCCAGCCAGACCAAGACAAATAGACATGTTCATGCACACAAATATTTGTCTTGTTCGGGAATCGAACCCGAGACCACTGGCGCAGAAAATGGGTAGCCTACCCCTGCGCCAAATCGGTCGTCAAATATAGATCATAGCTATAGTACTAGGTACCTATAAGTTAGTAACAACAACACAAAACATACATAATATTTATATTTGTACTGAGTCTATTATATCAGTGTACTATTTATTTTTAAGTAATATAGGTATTTTCTTAGAACATAAGTTATAATATTAAAATTAGCTGTATGACCGTTTGTTTCTTACCAAATAAATAAATAATAATAATTTTAGCCTGCAGGCTTCCAAGAAGTCGAGAATTCTCCTAGCTTTAAGAGTTTATCTCCTGCGGGTGCATAATATGTCGAGAGAGTCTCTTTGTTGCAAAACTTCTGAAGTATTCGGAATAATTACGTAATACTTCTCATAAAGTTTCTTTCCATCAGAATATTTCAAAATAAATTTGTTTGAAAATATTTGCATTTTTTTATCTTAGGTCAATCTTGCTAGAAAATATCGTGCTGGGTCCGGCCGGCGACGACGACGACGGACGAACGAACAACTCGTGCGCGGCGCGCGGCGCGGCGCCCGCCACTGACCTGACAGCAGAACAAACAAATTCATTCTAGTGGCGGGCGGCCGGCGCACGCCGCGCTTACGGCTAGGCGACGCCGCTCTTACGGCTCGCCGCACAGTAGTTCCATATTAAAAAAAAGAATGAGATAAAAAAATAATAAGTAAAAAAAAGGAAAAAAAGGAAAAAAAAGAAAAAAAATGAGAAAAAAACATTTATTAAAAAAAAATTATGTTAATTTTCATTTTCAGACCACTGTGCGTAGAGCCGTAAGCTCGGGTACGGAGAGACGTGAGCGCGTGGACGACTAGCGGTAAGCGCGGGGATAGCAAGTTGAGCGACCCGCAAAGCGGTTCGTGAGCTGGTCCCGAGGCGAGGCGATTACGTTACGAATCCGATTAGTGTGCTTTGCAGTAGGGGGTTTCATACAAAGAATACTGAACTGCTCGAGTTGATACGTTTACGATCCCTTTCCGAGTTGATGTATGTGCTGTGACCATAGTGCGGGAGCTGGAGAGTGACATAGGCTAACTACTATCCCGGAAAAATAGGTTCGCGCGGCATAATATCGTATAGTCCACCCGGTCCGATGTCTAGTTATTTATATAATAAGACATTTTATAGTAACATTCTGGCTTATTACATATTCTGAAACTGTAAAGTTGCGGTTTAGCTGGTTCTCAAAGCAGCTACGAGTCGTAAGTTGCAAACTACCGCCGTCTGGTAGCGGCGTAATATTATGCTATGAACATCTTAACAATGTACGCCTTCTACTTGGGGTACAGACCGAATATGCTCGAAGTTTATGATTTACTAGGGTCTGCGCGCGATTTAAAACTAAATCTAATATAGGTAAGCATTATTAGTGTTTGTTCGATGTCCAAAATTTTGTGGTAATATCTTCAGAAATTATTCCGGGTGGAAAACGGACCCCCCGACCTCAGTGGCTTAGTCGGCAAAATCAGTAGAACTGGGCTATCGGGGCTTATCAAAATCATAGTCTTTTTTATTGTAAAAGACATTCTACAAGCAGCTGTTTTCTTTTTTTTTGTAAAAACGACAAAACGTGTGCATGATTTTGCCAGCACACCAACTCGGCCAGTTTTTACGAGCACGATGTAAATCAGATTTAACGATTCGTGTGGTTGCGGCATCAATGATTCAAACTTGTGAAACAGTTTACGACCGCGCCAAATTCGCACATATTTTTATCGGTGCCACTAGACTAATCCATTATGGCTTTAATTGTATTTTTCTGTATTACACCAATTCTTATATTTTTAAATTACATCCTGCAAGTCTGAGTGATAAGATTAAAAATTAGAACGAAGCTGAATCATCATGATAGATTAAATGGAAATAGAAAGACCTAAACATGATTCTTTATATGACGTCATTATAACAAGTAGGTAGGTAGCGGTGTTTACGTCGATAAGGTAATCGGAAATTAAGTTACTTATACATCGTCAAAAGAGCTATCAAAGTCCTGGGTGCCTACCATCAACTTTAAGACAGCGATTCAAAACTAGTGCGATGCAGAATAGGTTCCTAAAATGAATTGCTTTCTTTCGTACGACCTTCTAAAAATTTATGACCTTCTAAAAACTGGATCCCAAATGAATTGCTAATTGTGAATGACCGAACGATTTGTGTCCTTATTTTTTCTACCCGTCTCTTTCACTCGATTTTGTCGTGCCAGGAGAGTGAGAGGGACGGGTATAATCTGCAGGTGTCATGTTAGCTTGGCCGAGTTATAAGTCAAATAAGAGTTCTTGACAGCTTAGCGGCTGTGAAATGTCATTGAATGGTCACTGAATCGCTGTCATTGATAATAAAACCGCCTCCAAATAAAACCACATCAAACAAAATTTTTCAAAAAAAATTAAACCGCCTTCAAAACAAAACTGCAAACAAAAACTCATTTCCCAAAAACACGTAAAAGTGAAAAATAAATTGAATCATTCAATTCAAAGTACGAAAGTGCGGGACTTTTTCTAATTAATCTTGAACTTACTGATCTGATTGAAGTCGGTGTCAAGCCAAATAGATATTAATATGTATTTGATAGGTTACAATTTACACCACTCTGCGCGTGAGATATTGTTTATTATTGTTTCACTATTTTGAAATGAAAATGAATTTTGAAATTGAGTTTTAAGTATTCGTTCTTGTTACTTTCGGCTTGACACCGACTTCAATCAGATCAGTAAGTTCAAGATTAATTAGAAAAAGTCCCGCACTTTCGTACTTTGAATTGAATGATTCAATTTATTTTTCACTTTTACGTGTTTTTGGGAAATGAGTTTTTGTTTGCAGTTTTGTTTTGAAGGCGGTTTAATTTTTTTTGAAAAATTTTGTTTATTTTTCCTTTTTTAGTGTAAGAAATCTACTATAAGAAACCGCATAATGAGCAAGGGTAGCTCAATGTGCAACGACTATAGCCCATATCTAAATTAGAACTCAGACAAGCACCACCCTCCAACTCTTAACTGTTATGCAGTTTCCTTCCACCATCAGCTAACCTAAATTACTTGAAAGAATACAACCTAAAGTTCTATTTGCGCTTGTAGTAGGTACTTAAAAACATACTTTAACTCCTAAGCGTTAAAGAGTTTTACCTTCCATCATCAGCTTAACTAAATAACCTGAAAGGTAACAACTACAAATATTTACGTATCAACGATATTTAAAGAATTATCCTCCAACTCCTAACTATTGAGGAGTTGTACCTTCCATCACCAGCTCATCATCGTGAGATGATGACTACCAGTCGCAAATACTTGAAAATTACGCGCCCGTAACATATTTAGTATTTAATTAATGTTTTCGATGGCCATATGTGGTCTTCATCATCAGTTACTCTTCACCAAATGGTGCTTACCGAAAGCAAATGCACGAGTTACTTAAGAAAATACCAAAATCGCTATAGGTGTGCCTATAATATTTGAAGAGTTCCCTTGATTTCTCCAGGATGCCATCATCAGATCCTGACCGTATAACAATGGGACCAATTTGTAACTATATGCTTTCAAACCAAAAAAGAATTTCTAAAATCGGTTTATAATTGACAAAGTTATGAGGTAACAAACATTAAAAAAAAAAATAAAAAAAAAAAATTCAACCGAACTGAGAACCTCCGCCTTTTTTTGAAGTCGGTTAAAAAATAAGAAATAATTCCTCACCAAATAAATAACGTAAGTACTTTGAAGTCGGGCGTTAAACATGTACAATTTTTTGTTGTTTTTGTTAAAACCCGCCCGACTTCAAGCTGTCGTGGTACGAATAAGCGAAGCAGATCAGTTTAGGTCCTAAACAAAACCGCAATAAGAGTTGATGGTAGGCACCCTGCTGTCAAATGTCTACTGAAGTTCCATAAAGTGCGACAACGTGTTCTGTTCCGGTGGCCAAAACTGGAACTAACGTGTTTTTAATGACATTTTGCTGTCAAGTTGTTGTCCAACCATAACCCAGCTGCCGGCTGAAGGTCTTAGAAGTCAGAGCCGGTTGAAATACTACAAAAAGAAGAAAAAAATACGCTGGCGCCGCTGCCACCGGAACAAAAAACATTGTCGATCTGTAAACGATGTTTTCATACAAAATACGATAATATACGATATACGGACCACGATAACCATTACGATAATGATAGTTTTGCGTGCTTAGGATTAAATTGCACTCTGTTTATCAGCCTATTTTGACAATTCTTATCTTTCAGTTACTAACTTTGTCTAACAAAAACTAGGTATGTATATGTAGCCTCACAAAAAAGGATGTTTTAACCACCTCTATAGTCCTCACCACCGATTTCAGACTAAGAGGTCCCGGGTTCGATTCACAGTGGGGGGGTACATCTTGTATTCGGTTTGGTTGAAGGAAGAACTTGTTCTTAGTCCACCAGGCTATCTACTACCATCTTATCTAAGTCTGACGCCATAACAATGATGTTTTCAGCATTATTGTGGTCCGGCAGTAAGAAATAAGATAGCCAGTTCCTCAGTGATTGAAAATTGCGGGAGTAATGCGCTTCCACCTCTTAACATCAAGTGTGGTGAAGGCTTAGTGCTACCCCGTTGGTTTTCCGCAAGACGCCGAGCCGCGTGTGCCCCAGCGAAGCTGTGTGCAGTGCAGTCTATTTGGGCGAGCGATGTAAATTCGGCGTAATTACGCTCGGTGCAGCTTACATTAGCGTCCCGAAAGAGCTTTGTGAGCTGCAGGGGAAACATGCATGCTTCTCTGTTTAATATATAACGTGTTTATTTTTAAATTCCTTAAATTTTTTAAAAGCTTAGCGCTGCCTGTGTAGCAGTGTTTGCAGTAAAATTATGTCCGAAAACGGATAAAAATATTGAATCAGAACTTAGATTAATTAGTTAACTTACATACAATGCACCAATGCACATAAGTACGATATCGAACCTCAGGTCATTCGATAACTACGAATGATTACTAAAAACGTAAAAACGAAGGTAGAATTATTATCCGGGACATTCTTTTGAGCATGTTTAGTGCTAATTTCGTCGATGTCTTTTAGAATGTTACTTAATTAGTCAAACTATATTTACAGTTAATTATATCCTGGCAAGGTCACCATGGAATATGTAAAAGGTTTGCAACAACGGATTGGAATAAAAGACAGTGGTTGGTTATAATAGAAACCTTTACTGATGAAGAAAATGTCAGCACCGATGATCAGCTTTGTCACATCCACTACCACAAGTTTTCATCTATACTCACCCTACCTACCTACTTCAAACATTTGACCCTGTCAGAATAAACAGCGCTTCTTTGTTGCTCCGCCCACCTGTGTGCGACTCAGAAGCTTTTGGCTGAGACAGGGTCGTTGGCTGCACACACTTCCTAACCTCTCTTAATTCTTTTCTTCTCTCACTTCTGTCACTGTCAACCTATTTTCTTGTTCTGCCTTAATTGTTTGTATAAAATGTGTGTGTGCAAGTCAATAAATGTATTTCTTTCTTTTCTTCTTTCTTTCTTTCTTTCACGACGCCAGGCATGGTGTGGTTTTAGTCAAATGCTACGAATTCTATAGGGATGACATTGACAGTATTGTTGGCTGCGTATAATGTCATAGCAATTTGCCTACCCTTTCCGAAGTAAAATACCTAATTCTAATCCAGAGTCAATCAACAAATTTAACATTGAGCACTTGTACGTGAATGGTTAGTTGTTGCTGTTTTCCGGCTTATAGGAGCAAGGTATCGTACAACGCGTGGATTTAGGTCCAAACTTCTCATGGTAGTAGCATACACCATCTTTTCTAGGTTTAGGTGATCTTGCCTGTTGGGTCATGAGGGCATCCACTTTCTTAGCTAGCTCTGCCATTTGTACTGTCATAGCTTCTATTAATGCTGTCGGAGGATGTGCTGAAGACGGATAAGATATAGATGGAGTTACGTCTGACACAGTGGAACTGCTGGGTGCAAACGCATGAATGTCATCTGCGATTTGAGCGAGTTTTTCGAGCGCTATATCAGTATATCGTACTATAGTTGGATGGAGGGATGAAGGAAGTTTACTTTCCCATACAGATCGAATTAATTTCTCTGGTGTATTTGGACCAGCGAGATCACGCAGGTGACGCAATAACTCTGATGGTTTTCTACTTCCCAGTTCCTCGTTACACAAAAGTTGTTTGATTTTCTGTTCTTGAAAAGCAGAAATTCTTTTCATTAATGTGCTCTTTAGGGTTTCGTACTTATTTTCCTTGGGAGGGTTCTGAATAATATCCTCAACTTCCATAGCATATTGGTTGTCCAAGTTACCGCACACATAATAATATTTAATAGTATCCGAAGTTATGTCTTCCTCTAAAAATAGACCTTCCATATGTGCAAACCATAAAGCTGCACGGTCTGGCCAAAAAGGTGGAATCATAGTACTGCGACAACTTCTCACAACTACAACACTTTGGGTCATCTTGGAGTTATACAAATGTTTTGATGGTTTCCTTAAATCAGAAAGCTGCTATTTTCTTTGTTCGGTGATCACCAATGTGAATTTGTTGTTGATCATGTAATAAGGTTTCACTTCAATAGGAGCACTGACTTAAATTGACTGACTTTAATGTTGGCAATCCAAAAAGCATTCCTAAAATAGAATTAGGTTTGCACGAACTGTCAGAAACCAAACTGGAAGGTGTACGGTGTCAACTCCGAAACGTCTGGCCAAATACTAAAGTATGCGCACGCGGCGCAGAGGGAAGGTTCTTATCACTGATAGAGAACGAAAGAAACTTGTCAACGGCGGGAGCTCCAATGCAAAAATGTGGTAAGTCGAACAAAGCATTTCTTCGGTTTTTCAATTTCTAAGTTTTAACAGTTAAAGTAAAATTTAGTTAATTCATCTATTACAACAAATTGAAGAGCGTCGTTTCAAAAGGCAAGTTGTCAAATCAAGGAAAATTTTCAGTTAGTTACGATTTTCTACTCCTTAAATATATGATTTTCGACAGCGAAACGCTATTTGCCTTAAAAATGCTCCTAATACCTATTAAATTGCATGTCAAAACTAACATTAAAATTTGTTTCAAAACGATCGATAGTTAGACAGTCTCTGTTTGGTAGCAAAACGTAAGTTTTGCATACTGGTTTGTATTAAAGAAACATATTAATGTTTTTATTAATTAATTATGCCAAGAATAGTATTATTTTGATTTAATGAAAACTTTTAGGAGATAATATAAATCATATACATGTTTTTGCTTATTATTCAGTACTAGCTTTCCGCCCGCGGCTTCGCCCGCGTGGACTACACGACGTTATCCCGCGGGAGTGTGATATTTTTACGAGATAAAAATCGTCATCACATGAAAAAATTCATCCCCTGCTTTTTTACAAACTTTGAATGTCGTATTTATTTATATCTAATCAAAAGCCTATAAAATAAGTTTTAAGCTTCTAGCTTTAAAAATGACGTAATTTCCATACAAACTTTCATCCCCTATTTTAACCCCTTACAGCCCTTTTTTCGCATTAAAAAGTGGCCTATGTCCTTTCTCAGGCTCTAGACTATCTCTGTACCAAAATTCATTCAAATCGGTTCCGTAGTTTTGGCGTGATTGTGTAACACACAGACAGACAGAGACGCATTTATAATATACTAGCTGACCCAGCGCGACTTCGTTCCCGTGGCCCGACCCCCTACTCCACCCTACCCTACCCGTACTCTACCCCTACCCTACCCTACCCCTACCATATCCCTACCCTACCCCTACCCTACCCCTACCCTACCCCTACCCTACCCCTACCCTACTCCTACTCTACCCTACTCCTACCCTACCCTACCTCTACCCTACCCCACCCTACCCCTACCCTACCCCTACCCTACCCCTACCCTACCCCTACCCTACCCCTACCCTACCCCTACCCTACCCCTACCCTACCCCTACCCTACCCCTACCCTACCCCTACCCTACCCCTACCCTACCCCTACCCTACCCCTACCCTACCCCTACCCTACCCCTACCCTACCCCTACCCTACCCCTACCCTACCCCTACCCTACCCCTACCCTACCCCTACCCTACCCCTACCCTACCCCTACCCTACCCCTACCCTACCCCTACCCTACCCCTACCCTACCCCTACCCTACCCCTACCCTACCCCTACCCTACCCCTACCCTACCCCTACCCTACCCCTACCCTACCCCTACCCTACCCCTACCCTACCCCTACCCTACCCCTACCCTACCCCTACCCTACCCCTACCCTACCCCTACCCTACCCCTACCCTACCCCTACCCTACCCCTACCCTACCCCTACCCTACCCCTACCCCTACACTACCCTACTCCTACCCCTACCCTACCCTTACCATACCCCTACCCTACCCTACCCCTACCCTACCCCTACTACCCTACCCCTACCCAACTTCTACTCTACCCCTACTTACCCCTCCTTAAAACCTTCCATGGACTTCCACGAACATTTCAAGACCAAAATTAGCCAAATCGGTCCAGCCGTTCACGCGTGATGTCGTGACCAAGGGAAATAGGGATTCATTTTTATATATATAGATAAGTAAGGAAAGTAAGGATAAGTAAGGATTATCTTTGTTGGACAAGTTGCCATTATTTATTATAATTCCCTTTATTACATTTTAAATACTTACAAAGTTATATTTCTAAACATTAAATTTTTACAATGTATAACACTAAAAAATATAACATTTAAAAATACAAAAATGCAGTTCCCCAACGGCAGCAAGATCAAGGTCCCGGCTACCGATGGTTAAGGATCCAGAGACAGGAACCTTCTCACTATACGGGCCGTGTCCAGAAGTACTGCCTTCTGCATCTGACTCCCGATCCATCCACCTAACGCAAGCCTCTTAAGGTGTTTATCGAGGCTCTTGGCTATCAGACCATGGGCAGATATGACTATCGGAACAATAATTGCTGAATCAATGTCCCACATGTCAACAATCTCGTGAGCTAAATCAAGATATTTGTATTCTTTATCTTTTTCAGCTTTCACAAGGTTGTCGTCATGGGGAACAGTGACATCAACAATTATCGCGCGGCGTTCGTGTCGATCTATCAATACAATATCAGGCTTATTAGCTACAATAGTCCTGTCTGTAATGATAGATCGATCCCAATACAATGTGGCATGGCTATTTTCAAGGACCTGTTCTGGTGCATACCTGTAGTACGGCACCTCGGATGCCACAAGACTATGTTTCAGAGCAAGTTGTTGGTGTATTATCCTGGCCACTTGGTTATGTCTATGCAAATACTCGCCGTTTGCGAGACTAGAACAACCGGAGATTATATGCCTAAGGGATTCACCAGGACGATGACACGCTCGGCAAATATCCACTGTGCCATCCCTTAGGATATATTTTCGGTAGTTATTCGTCATCACAACCTCATCCATAATTGCACAGACAAAACCTTCGGTTTCACCAAAAAGGTCACCGAAACGGAGCCAGGATACTGAGGCTAATAAATCTACGTCGGGCCCATGGAGAGCCCGGTAGAATCTGCCATGTAACTCCTTGCTTTGCCACACAGTGCTGCGGTCGGAAGTACTAAGTACTACAGGTTTGCGCCAGTTTTCTTTTGCTAAAAATAGAGGAGTCAGTCCATTGTCAACAGCAACTACATCTCTATGAGATCCCATATCGACTTGGAGAAAATACTCCCTAAGATTGCATATCTCGCGGTTATGCAATGTCTTAGCATTTAAGAAGCCACGACCACCGCACTTCCGCGGGATATACAATCTCATTGTCGATGAACGTGGGTGATGTATGCGGTGTGCTGTTAGCAATGTACGAACTTTTCTATCCAGGGCATCCAGTTCAGTTTGAGTCCATTTAAGTATGCCGAAGGAATACATCAGTACCGGCATGACCCATCCATTGTATGCGCGAACCTTGTTTCCGCCAGACAAAAGACTTTTAAGGACTTTTGAAAGGCGCCCCAAGAAACGCTCACGCAACGACTGTTTCATGTCAGCATCGTTGATGCCTAATGCCTGTGACATACCTAAATATTTATAGGTTTCGTTTACGGAGAGAGATCTAAGATGAATAGAATCCGAGAGTTGTATACCCGTAGATTCCATTATCTGACCACGCTTTACATGCATGACTGCACATTTGTCCACACCAAATTCCATTTTAATGGCATTACTGAAAGCTTCAGTAACCTTCAGTAACGCTGTCAAATGAGAGCTGCTATGGGCAAATAGTTTCAGGTCATCCATGTACAGCAGGTGTGATATTACTTGACCATTTCTCCATAAACGATAGCCTAACCCTGAACTCTCGAGAAGTGTACTCAGAGGGTTCAAGGCCAAACAGAACCACAATGGACTCAAACCGTCACCCTGGAAGATTCCTCGCTCTATTTTTATAGGATCGCCATGACCTAGAATCCGTCGAGATCCTGGATAGAAAAGGACCGTTCTCCATTTTCGCATGCACGATATCAAGAAAGTGCGTAGAGTTGTATTTATTTTATACAACTCCAGCACCCTCATGAGCCACGAATGCGGCACGGAATCATAGGCCTTCTTATAATCTATCCAGGAAGTCGACAGGTTCTTTCGGTTTCGACGAACCTGTTGGTTAATAGCCATGTCAATGAGGAGTAGCTCCTTAGTACCACGGGCCCCATTCCTACATCCATTCTGAGAGGCGACCATAATAGAATTTTGATTAATGTGTTTATTAATCTTCGACCTCAAAATGGACGTAAGAATTTTATAAATTGTTGGCAGACAGGTGATAGGTCTATAGTTTTTGGGGTCCGCAGTACTACCAGATTTATGGAGCAGATGGGTTATGCCTGTTGTCATGAATTCTGGAAGCGACTGAGATAATAAAGCACATTGAAATTGAGATGCTAAGCGAACGTGCGAGCTAGGTAACCATTTATACCAGAAATTGTGCAGTCCATCCGGGCCTGGAGATTTCCATTTGGGTAAGGAACGAACTGCACAAACTACGTCTTGGTAGTCAATGGTTACTTCATTCATATCAGGTATAAGCTCACACGAACGCTCAACATCCTCCATCCACGTGCCTTCAGAGTGAGTGACAGGCACGGACCAGATGTTGTGCCAAAAAGAAATCATGGCATCATCATCCGGCCGATGCATATCAGTATCACTCTGATCCGATCGCTCCCAGGATGCATAAACAAAAAACTTAAACTTAAAAACTTAAACTTAAACATAAACTTTTTGTGTAATAATTTGTGTAATTCTCTTTTTAGGTTTTTATCTTTAATTTGGAATTTTAACAAACATTGTAACTGTGGACTAACTGCCTTTTTAATTGGCTGCCCCGCCACAGTACTTTACGTATGAGAAGGTAACGATACCTAGACAAAGAGACAGGAGCTACTTTCGCATGAATAATATTCTGACATTCTCTACCATAATGCAAAAACTCAATTTAATACTTTGCTAATACGTTTTTTTAAAAACAACTAAAAATTTTACCAAGTTGTTTAATAAATGCGTGCAAAATCCGTAAAAGTGTTTTATTTAAATGGGCAGCTTGCATACTATTTTTTATACTTCTGAATCCATAAATGAGAAAGTTTCAAATAAACTCAAACCTCCCTTTCTACCCCATTAGGGGGGAGTTTTTTAACTTCGCCTGCGCAGATAATTTTCAATCAATATATAACCAATATCCAAAATACCAATTTGTGGAGTGTCGGAACGGAACAGAACATGTTAATTCAACTTTCCATTTTTTTTTGCGGTAATGCGTTACGTGCGTCTTAAGCTGTGATTCTATGACTCATTAAAAGTATACGATACTAAACCTGTTAAAACTCTTTGAAATCCTGCCATCAAAAATGCAATTCGGAACAAAATGTGTCATTTCCATGAAATAATTTGAAATTGGTACAAATTTCATATTATTTCATGGTTAGTATACGTTTAAGATTATTTAAATTAGTATAAGTATAACAATATTTTATATAAGTTTAATATGTCTAGTAAATATAAGTTTAAAATGCTGGTTTGAAAAGTATATTTTGTATTATTACGGAACATAAGCTGTTAATTCCATAAATTTTCGGAACAAAACATGCCAAATCAATGTTTTTTTCCATTCAGTCGGAACGAAACCTGTTATTTGCCATTTGCCATTGCCATTTTATATTTTGAGATACTACTTTTATTAATTTGTAATTTAATTTCAAAACTACAGAAATTGTATCCAAATATTCTTTACTTTACATAAAGTAGATATTCCCTAAACCTACAAAACAAATAGTAACAAGTTTTTTCAATTTACCCAAAAGTAATTTATAGTGGAAATAACAGGTTCTGTTCCGACACTCCTCATTTTCATACTTAGTTATGTTAAAGTTCACAAGTAACACAAATAAACTTAATCCCCCTATTTTACCCAATAATAGGGGAAGTTTTTTAACTTCGCTAGCGCACGCTAAAGGTAACAGCCCCCCTAGACGAGTGGCTTTCTATTAGCGAATTCGCCAGTCGAATAGAAAGAAAATGTATGGGATTGACATTAGCAATCGAAATGTCACGTGACCGCTAATGTCAATCCCATACATTTTGTTTTCTATTCGACTGGCGAATTCGCTAATAGAAAGCCACTTGTCTACAGGAGCAGATGCCATTGCCATGATGTTTTTGACTGTCTGCCTGTCAGTTGACCGCTTTTCACGCAAAAACTAGAGTGCTCGTCAGATAAGTCTGCGCGCGGTAAAAATCGAATACTAATCTTTTCTATAACATAAGAACAAAAAAATGCACTGTAACTAGCGCCAAAAACGGGCCAGGCACGTGCAGAGTTATCTGACACACACTCTACACAACGGATTTTGGTAAAACTTTTTTTTATATATCTTTTGGTACACGGCAACATAAAAGCTGTAATTTATTTTGCAGATCGAAATAACTGTTTTTGTCTTACAAATTTATTTAATTCCCCGGTGATGACGTCGTGTAGTCCACGTTAGCGAAGCCGCGGGCGGCCGCTATCATCATCATCATTTCAGCCGTACGACGCCCACTGCTGGGCATAGGCCTCCCCCAAGGATCTCCACAACGTTCGGTCCTGCGCTGCCCGCATCCAGCGGCTTCCCGCGACCTTGACCAGATTGTCGGTCCACCTTGTAGGGGGCCTGCCCACGGAACGTCGTCCGGTTCGCGGTCGCCATTCGAGAACCTTTCCGCCCCAACGGCCATCGGTTCTCCGCGCTATGTGTCCCGCCCACTGCCACTTCAACTGAGCAATCCTTTGAGCGATGTCGGTCGTTTTTGTTCTCCTGCGGATCTCATCATTTCTGATTCGATCGAGCAGGGAAATACCAAGCATCGCTCTCTCCATTGCTCGCTGGGTAACCTTGAGCCTTCTTATGAGACCCATATTAAAAGACCACGTCTCGCTTCCATAAGTCATAACTGGCAACACACACTGGTCAAAGACCTTAGTCTTGAGACATTGAGGAATTTTGGATGCAAATATATGCCGGAGCTTCCCAAACGCTGCGCATCAGAGCTGGATTTGACGAGAGATCTCTTTCTCGAAGTTGGACTTACCTAATTGGATTGTCTGTCCTAGGTAGACATAGTGGTCAACAACTTCAAGTGTAATGTTCCCAACATTAACTGGAGCGGATGCAACATGGGCATTGGACATGATTTTCGTCTTATCCATGTTCATCTTCAGACCCACTCTTTGTGTTAAGCCGTTGTATTTAAATATAAGTTGTAATTATTGTACATAGATGGCGTTGTGCCAAACGTACGTAATGCTGAACGGCGGTGTTAAGATTTTTTGGTGATTGATATAGTCTTGTCGATGCACCCAATAAATTATCCTCGACCTACACACTAGTTTTATTTACGTTGTGAATAACAGTATTTTGGACCTCTATGGGATTGTACATGGTCCTAACCGAGTCGGAAGTTTCGGTTGGTTGACCTGGAACCAGCTCAGTACGAGTGACAGGAGCAGGGACTACGGAGGATCGGAGGTTTGAGTTTGCAGCAGCAGCTCCAGCAGTGACGTCAGCGGATCTGGGTGCTACCACGAAGCGAGCGATTGCGTAAGCGGAAGCGTATGAGTGAGTGTTGTGCTGTGATGAAACTGTGAGTACATTTGTGTCATTCATTAACTTAGAATAATTTCAAGAAAGTTAGAACTTGGAAATTTTAGAAGTGTTTTCATAGACTTAGAATAATTTCTCCAAAAGTGAAATACGGGGAATCCACGCTAGTTTGCGGAGCCAAGTGCGAAAACACTTAGAAAAATTTCGTAAATTTTACGATTGACTTAGAAAATAATTTTGAATTTTCTCATACGGTGAATAGTTAGAATAACTATCGAGATGGATGCCTACGGTAAAATGCAAGATGATACTAAGTCAAAGGTTCAGAAGGGAAGGTCTAACTTTAGAAAATCTCCGAAAGATAGGATCTCTTTGTCATACATAGAAACACGTCTAGAAGCCTTAGAAAAACAGTGGTCTTCTTTTGATGAAACACATAAGAAGATTATAATGGAAGTTTCTGGAGACGTACTTGAAAAATCTACTTATTTTAAAAATGACATGTATGATGAGACCGAAGAACTGTACATAAATTACAAGTCGGAGTTAAAGGAAGCCATCCTTAGGTTAAAGAAAGATGTTAATGTTAATGAATTTTATGATGCAAATGCAACTAGCAGCACCCAATCCTTTACTGTTAAATTACCGAAAATAGAAATACCTAATTTCAGTGGCAAATACACAGAATGGAGTAGTTTTCGTGATTTATTTTTGTCTTTAATTCACAACAATAAGGGATTGGATGACGTTCAAAAGCTGCACTATTTGAAGAGTCACTTGTCTGGCGAAGCCGAGCAAATGTTAAGACACATTCCTATCACGGCATGTAATTATAAAACTTGTTGGGATCAGTTAGAGCATCGTTACAACAACAAAAGGTTTTTAGCCAATTGTGTACTAAAACGTTTTATGAACCAAAAAAATGTATTGTCGGAATCTTCAAGTGCGATAAAGGAATTACTGGACACAACTAATGAGTGTTTAAATGCTCTTACTAATTTAGATGTAAATGTAGATTCCTGGGATCTTATTGTAATTTATATAGTTTCGTTGAAACTTGATACAGAATCTCGAAAGTTGTGGGAAGTAGAAGTCAGTAGGTGTAATGATGAATTGCCTAAACTTGTTGATTTTAAAAACTTTTTGGATCATCGTTTCAGATCTTTAGAATTTCTAGACAATAAAGCCACTAAACAGAGTAATGTTCGTAATAATGTTCCTAAAACAATGCATACAATTCCTGCTGTATCATGTATATTTTGTTCCGATGCTCACAAACTGTGTAATTGTAAAAAATTCGCAAGGGAAGATGTAAATGTACGTCGTACTTTTGCCCAAACCAACAAGTTATGTTTTAATTGTCTTGCTCCGAATCATTCGATATACAATTGCCGTCAATCAACCAGCTGTCGCATTTGTAAAAGGCGACATCACTCTTTACTGCACCCAAAGTTAGGTCCTAAAGATGATCAGGTAAACACTTCCGTAGTGGAAGGGGGCGCTCAGTCGTCCAATGTAGAATCATCTCAAGGCGAGGCATCAAATATAGTATCATGCTTTTCTAATGCAAATAGTCAAGTATTATTGGCCACTGCTTTGGTCAATGTAGATACGAAAAATGGAACTTTTTGTATCAGAGCTCTTCTGGACCAAGGTTCACAAGCTTCATTTATAGCAGAGTCTGTTGTACAAATGCTTGGTCTTAGAAGAGTTTCAAACATGAGCTATATTTCAGGGTTAGGTAGTGATCAAGGTTCATCCTTGCAGTCTAAATGGACCGTTATGGTCAAAATTCAGTCACGCCATGACCCCAACTTTATAGTTGAAGTTAAAGCTCATGTTCTTAATAAGCTCACTTCTCTTTTACCTGAGAGGAAAATGTCTGTTCCGATGTTTTCTCCTCAGATTCCTGCTATAGAGTTAGCAGACCCGAAGTTTGATACTCCGAGTAAAATTGATATTTTACTGGGGGCGGAAGTGTATGGTCAAATTTTAATGGATGGAGTTGTCAAAGGTCCACCAGGTTCTCCAATTGCGCAAAATACCAAACTTGGCTGGATCCTTTCAGGCCATATATTTTCCTCTCCAAGTTACGAACTTTCACAGACACGTAATGAAATAATTACTATGCACACTCAATTGAGTATGAACGATCTCCTGAAAGGTTTTTGGGAGCAAGAAGAACTGTCTTCAGCTGTGAAGAAATGTCTGTCTGAAGAAGAACAGCAATGCGAAGAGCTGTTCGCCAAAACTACTTCTAGAGATGATGAGGGTCGCTATGTCGTAAAATTGCCATTCAAAAAGGTGGATCCAAGTTGTCAATACGGTAATTCTTATGATATTGCGCAAAAACGATTCTTTATGCTCGAAAAACGATTACTGAAGAATCAACCACTGAAGATTCAATATTCCGAGGTTTTGGAGGAATGTTTAAAATTAAATCACATGGAAGTAGTGCCGGAAGTGGAGAAAGCTAATCCCAAGGCTGTGTATCTTCCCCATCACGCTGTCGTTCGCAATGAGAGAAGCACCACTAAGGTTCGGGTCGTGTTTGATGCGTCGTGTTCTCTTAATAATGGAACTTCGTTGAATGATGATCTCATGGTAGGTCCAACGCTTCAACCCACACTTCGACACCTTATTTTACGTTGGCGCTGCTATCCTATAAGCCTGGTAGCAGATATTGTGAAGATGTACCGTCAAGTCAAGATAGCTGCTGAGGATGTTGATTTTCAACGTCTATTATGGCGTAGCGATGTTAATTCAGAACTTCAGCATCTCCGACAATTGCGTGTAACATTTGGTACATCAGCGGCACCTTACTTGGCGGTCAGATCCTTACAACAGCTTGCACATGATGAGGGAGATAAATATCCTTTGGCAGCTAGCAGAGTCCTTAGGGAATATTATATGGATGATCTTATGACAGGCTGCGAAAATATAAACGAGGGAGCACAGATTTATCAACAAATGAACGAGTTACTTAAACTTGGTGGTTTCCAGCTTCAGAAATGGAGTAGTAGCAATAGTGAGTTGTTGTCAAAGTGGGATAGAGAAAGTAAGAATTCAAAGGAAACTTTAGAGCTAAAATTAGATACAGTTATCAAAATTTTAGGTCTCACTTGGAATAGACACCAAGATAAATTTCAATACACTGTCCAACTTACAGCACTGGAAACACCCATAACTAAGAGGAAAATGATTTCGGAAATAGCAAAACTGTTTGATCCCCTCGGTTGGCTAGCTCCTGTGGTCACCACTGCTAAAATATTTATTCAAAGAGTCTGGCTGTCAGGGATACAATGGGATGAAGAATTGCCATGTGATATTTTGAAGGCATGGCTTGAGTTTCGAGATGAACTTACACATCTCGCTCAATTTAAGATTCCAAGATGGATTGGCACTAGCACCAACGATGTTAGCAGAGAACTTCAAGGATTCTGCGATGCTTCAAATGCAGCATACGCAGCTGTAGTCTATATGAGAATCGTTGATTTTAAAGGTGATGTGCATGTACGATTACTTGCCGCAAAGACGAAGGTTGCTCCGGTGAAGCAAGTCTCGATTCCTCGGTTGGAGTTGTGCGGAGCGGTATTGTTAGCCAACCTGCTTCAAGAAATTGCAGAAGTTTTAGAGATTCCGAAGGAGTGCGTGTACGCCTGGACGGACTCAAGTGTAGTCCTTTCATGGTTGAGCAGTCATCCCAGCAAATGGAAAACCTATGTCGCGAATCGGGTCTCTGAAATATTAACGCTTATGAATAATACTCAGTGGTCACATGTCAAGTCCGAATCTAACCCTGCAGATTGTGCGTCGCGAGGTATAAATCCGAGCAAACTATCGGATTTGAAGATCTGGAGAGAGGGTCCACAATGGCTGCAAGAAAAGGTTATTAATTATTCAAAGGGACAGTTTAAATTAACGGATTTAGAAAAGAAAAAAGAGCAAATTTCGTGCCACACTATTCAGTCAGAGTCAGAATCTATATTATGTCGTTATTCTTCATTGAATAAATTATTAAGAGTTGTTGCATACATACGTAGATTCCTTAAGTTAAAGAAAGAAAAATTTACGCCTTACATATCTAGATTAGAAATAAAAGAGTCTTTACTTACCTGTATCCGATTGTGTCAAAGGCAAAGTTTCCTGGAAGAAATAAAATGTTTACAAACTTTGGGAAAGATAAGGAAAAGCAGTAAACTTACATCACTGTGTCCGTTTCTTGATGCTGATGGTATACTCAGGGTGGGCGGTCGCTTACAAAATGCTGAAATAGATAAAAATATGAAACATCCAATATTGCTGCCGTATCAGTCGCATTTCACAGATTTGATTGTGGATGATGCCCATAATCGCACTCTTCACGGCGGTCCACAATTAATGACAAACTTTTTAAGAACGCAGTATTGGATAGTTAATGCGAAAAATCTTGTTCGCAAGGTCGTTCGGAAGTGTGTTGTATGTCGTCGCCATTCTGCACAAACAAGTCAGCAAATGATGGGACAGCTACCTACGGAACGTGTCACAGTCTGTCGACCTTTCTATCAGAGTGGGGTTGACTACGCAGGACCCATAGCTATAAGACCGTATAAAGGGCGTGGTTATCGAGCCGTTAAAGGATATATAGCCTTGTTCGTATGTATGACCACTCGTGCAATACACCTCGAAGTCGTTAGTGACATGACATCCGAGGCATTTTTAGCAGCTTTTAAGCGTTTTGTTGCACGGCGAGGTCACTGCGCAGATTTATGGAGTGACAACGGCACGACCTTCGTGGGGGCCAATAGGGAGTTAAAGCATTTATTCCAAACGGAAAATTCTGAAGCCGCTTATGATATTGCTGAGTGGTTGGCAACAAATGGTACTAACTGGCACTTCATTCCACCTCACTCGCCGAACTTTGGAGGGTTGTGGGAGGCTGGAGTGAAGTCCACAAAGCACCATCTAAAAAGGGTTATTGGTAACAGTACCTTGACATTCGAAGAGATGTCCACGCTTCTGTATCAAATAGAAGCTTGCCTTAACTCGCGTCCACTTTCTCAAATTAGCAATAATCCAGATGATCCGTATCCATTAACTCCCGGCCATTTTCTAGTCGGTGAGCCGTTGCTGCTAATACCCGATACAAACTTTGAGCAGAGTAACGTGAGTACTCTTAAAAGATGGCAGTTTGTACAGAGACTACTGCAAGACTTTTGGAGACGATGGTCTCATGAGTACTTGACTCAATTACAGCATAGATATAAATGGTCCTATATTGCTCCTGAACCTTCTGTAGGGGATGTCGTGTTAGTAAAGGAGGATGACCTCCCACCGTCCAGATGGTTGTATGGCGTAATTAAGGAAAAACATGTTGGTGCGGACAATCTTACGAGAGTCGTAACCTTGCGATGCAAGGGGTCTCTAGTAAAAAGACCTGTATCCAAACTTATAATTTTACCTGTCACTTAATAAATGTAAATACCTACTACTATGTTTTTTTGTATTTTAATTTAGTCAAGTATGTGTATGTGTTAGTTATGTATTATTGATGTATTGCATACCTAAATTTTGTTGTTTTTGTTAAGTTTCTTATTTGATTGTGTTGTTTCTGATGGACGTTCCGTTCATGGTGGGCGGAATGTTAAGCCGTTGTATTTAAATATAAGTTGTAATTATTGTACATAGATGGCGTTGTGCCAAACGTACGTAATGCTGAACGGCGGTGTTAAGATTTTTTGGTGATTGATATAGTCTTGTCGATGCACCCAATAAATTATCCTCGACCTACACACTAGTTTTATTTACGTTGTGAATAACAGTATTTTGGACCTCTATGGGATTGTACACTTTGGGAAGCATTGCTGAGATCTTCGAGCATTGTGTTCAGGTCTTCCAAAGTCTCAGCCATGAGAACTACATCATCGGCAAACCGCAGGTGTGTTAGGTACTCGCCATTGATGTTAATGCCGAATCCTTTCCAGTCCAGTAGCTTAAAAATATCCTCCAACGCAGCTGTGAACAGTTTCGGAGAAATGACGTCTCCCTGTCACACACCTCGCTGTAGTTGGATAGGGTTAGAGCTCTGGTTCTGTAATCGGACCGACATGGTGGCGTTTTGGTATAAGTACCTTAGCACCTCGATGTACCTGTAGTCTATTTGGCACCTCTGGAGAGACTGCAGCACTGCCCAGGTCTCGATCGAATCAAAGGCTTTCTCATAGTCCACGAACGCCAAGCATAGTGGCAAATTATACTCTTCGGTCTTCTGTATAACTTGCCTCAGCGTATGAATGTGGTCTATGGTACTATAACCTTTTCGGAACCCGGCTTGTTCGGGAGGTTGGAAGTCGTCGAACCTGCGAGCGAGACGATTCGTAATGACTCTCGAAAACAACTTGTAGATATGGCTCAAAAGCGAGATGGGTCGGTAATTCTTCAGGAGAGTCTTATCACCCTTCTTGAAGAACAGCATCACATCGCTTCTGCCCCATGCCTTTGGCGTTTTGCCCTCGAGGATGACAGAGTTGAAGAGCTTCTGGAGGACCTTAAGTATCGGCTTACCGCCCGCTCTCAGAAGTTCTGTTGTGATTCCGTCATCGCCCGCAGCCTTGTTGTTTTTGAGCTGCTTGAGAGCCATTCTAATCTCGTACAGGCTGACGTCCGGGATATCTTCGGTATAGTGTCGGGTAAGTTTGGCTCTAGGTTCTGTAGCCTTACTTTCAACAGGTGTTTGCGTTGAGTACAACTGTCCATAGAAACTCTCAATCTCCCTCAGGATTTCAGGTGTTGATGAAATGATACTACCGTCCTCAGCTTGCAGCCTCGTCAGTTGACTTTGCCCTATAGCCAGATCTCTAGCGAACACTTTGGAGCGGGCGGCCGCTAGTAAGTAATAATTGGTCAAATGATCTAATTGTTGTTGTCTCAATAGTCTGCAATGACGGCAGGTGAGGCGAGTAATTTAAACACAAGAAGGTTGTAACAAGACTGACTTTATTAAGATAAAAAGTTTCCTTTATTGTATTTTATGTCTAGGTATATGGATGATATCATAGGTTGATGACCACTACGGTAAGTAGAGTAGGTCTCAGGTTACAGATGTTGATAATAAGATACTATTACAACCTCACATAACATATAATAATAATAAATAATAAAATGTTTGTTTATTTTCCCATCACAAATAAAGGACTTGAGTGGTAAAAGCTATACCTGAAGGTTACTAAATTTGTGAGGGACTGGTGCCCGATGTAGGTTTCAGAAAAGAAACCTGTGACACAGGTCGCCAGGCCCACCCACAGATGATAGTTTTTTGGTGTGCCTTATGTAACTTGATACTTACACCTAGTACATGTCAGTAAACAAGAGTAGATTATAATTACAGAAATGTAGCTTGAACAAAACAATCTAAACTAAACTATAGTAAATACCCCAAGGCTAAGAAGTATATGTGTGAGTGAAGGAATGTGTGTGTAGGTGAATGTGTGTGCGTGTTTGTATGGGTGGTGTGTGCATGTGTCTGCGTGTGTGCGTGAATATCTGTGGGAGCGAGAGATGTGTACCAGTACGAAATCCAATATTTAGTATAAGTACCTACACTAAATAAAATAACATTCATATTTATTATTTGCATTAAAATTAGAGTTACTTAAATTATTTCAGAATGCTCAGTAGGTTTTCAGTCGCGTCGTAGTCAAGAGTCATAAGAAATTTAATCACATTACGTTTGCAGTTAGAAGTCAACAGTGGGTAGATATTAAGAGTGGCATTAAGTCTATTATAAAGTAGTGGTCCGAGACAGAAAAAGAAATGATGAGCAAAGGATGTTCTGACAGCCGGTGTGTTGCACACTTGGTGTTGGCGACGTTTGCCTTCTAGCAATTTGGGGTTATACGGTAGCTGTGAATGCTGTTTAAGTACCGTTTTGAGAATATAAGTTTGCCTAACAGAGAGAATATTCCAGTGAGCGTAGAGCTCGACAGTAGGAAAACGGTATGGGAGACCAGCAGCAACTTTCAACAATATACGTTGAGCCCTCTCCACGGGACGAATGAGAGTTTTTGACGCTCCACCCCACGAGCTGATGCAGTATTCTATGAGAGAATGGCACAATGCATAATATACTGAGGTCATGACTTGGCGATCAGCAACATGTCTCAGCGTCCTAAGGATGTATATGAGCTTCCGAAGTCTTGAAGCTAGCAAATCTAGGTGGTATTTGAAAGAGAGCGTCTGGTCTAGCGTCACTCCGAGGTATTTAAAGTGTTCAGAGCGTTCTAAGGCAGGACAGGTGCAGATAAGTGGGGCAGCCTGAGAACCGCATTCATGAACTTTTATACTAAATTCAGGCGATGGGAGTTGGTTAGATTTTAAGGCAAATGCTACGTATTTAGTTTTAGGGATATTAAGAGTGAGGACGTTGCATCTCAGCCATTTGTTGACAGTATCGAGACCTCTCTGAGCTGAGTCAAATGCACTGGCCCAGGAGTCCCCTTGGAAAAAGACAGCCGTATCATCGGCAAAGGTGAAGATCTTGCCCTCGTTGAGCCGTAACTGACAAAGGTCATTGATGTAGATAAGGAATAGAGTTGGCCCGATGATACTGCCTTGCGGAACCCCGTAAGTAATATGGGACTCACTACTCACTCACTCCTCAATTTTAACCTTGTGAGTCCTGTTAGTCAGGTAATCTTTAAGTAGCTGAAGGGGAAGGCCTCGTATGCCACATCTCTCCAGTTTAATTAATAGGCGGGGGATGGAGACCGTGTCGAATGCCTTCGCTAGATCAAGAAAAAGCACCGCACGTTTCTTCTTTCCATCCAGAGCAGAGACAATGGACTGCACGAGGTTGTGAACAGCATCATTCGTTGATTTAGCTCTAAGAAATCCGTATTGTGAAGGTGACAAAATATTGTTAGCTTCTAAGAAGTGAACAAGTCTGATGTTTATTAGGCATTCAAGGATTTTCGAGAGAGTAGGCAGAATTGAAATAGGCCTATAATTAGCGACACAATCTCCATCCCCGCCCTTGAAGATCGGTTTAATCTGTCCTATTTTAAAGGCCGATGGAAATACACCAGTTGAGATAGCCAGGTTGCAGATGTGAGCAATAGATGGCAAAAGAAGCTGTGCGTAACGTTTAATGATTTTGCCAGAAATTAAATCCGGCCCAACCGCGCAGCGTTCTCTAAGTCCGGAAATTATCTCCAACACCTCACAATCATCGGTAGAGGTCATTACAGAGAGTACATAATATATATGTAGATTTATATCATATTATGTTATTTGTTCGTTCGGCTGACATGATGGTGATGATGATGTTATTATAAGGATCGTGTTACGATATTAATTCTTAGAACTATTTATCTACCCATTACAAGTCACTATAATATTGTAGATTTGTGATATTATAGATTTATGATACTGTTGAGAATAATTATTAGGGATAAAGCTGTTTTATGTTTTCTGAATGTTGGTTTAGGTAAGTACTTAAGTTAATCTATTTCAAAAACAATATCTTGTTTAATTTTAAAATTGAGTGTGTAATACATGTACCCATATTAAGCTTATCTAAAGGTTTTTGTAGCTGACTGTACATAAATGAATGATCGAGCGAGTTGACGACAATAAAAATAAGGTACCAACCAACTCGCGCGCGTTTGCAAGTTTTACGCTCGCCACTTGTAACTCAGTAGAAGTAGTTGTAGTCAGTTATGTGGTTATCTGCGATCTGAGCGACTTTGTCGAGCGTTTCATGAGAATATCGTGCTACAATCGAAGCGAGGTATGCAGGTAAGTTACTTGACCATACAGATCGAATTAATTTATCTGGTGCATTTGGACCAGCGAGATCACGCAGTTGAGCCAAAAAATGCGACGGTCTGCCTTTTAGTGCCTTCTCACGCACAAGTTGCTTGAGTTTCCGTTCTTGGAAAGCAAACATTTTTTCGATTAATGTGTTCTTCAGGGTCTCGTATTTATTTTCCTTGGGAGGGTTCTGAATAATATCCTCAACTTCTATAGCATATTGATTGTCCAAACTACCGCACACATAATAATATTTTATTGTATCCGAAGTTATATCTTCCTCTAAAAATAGGCCTTCCATATGTGCAAACCACAAAGCTGCACGCTCTGGCCAAATAGGTGGAATCATAGGGCTGCGAATACTTCTTGCAACACTTTGGGTCATATTGGAGTTATACAAATGTTTTGATGGTTTCCTTAAATCAGAAAACTGCTTTTTTCTTTGTTCTGAGATCACCAATGTAGATTTGTTGTTGATCATGTAATAGGGTTTCACTGCAATAAGAGCACTGACTTTAATGTTGGCAATCCAAAAAGTATTCCTAAAATAGAATTAGGTTTGCACGAACTGTCAGAAACAAAACTGGAAGGTGTACGGTGTCAACTCCAAAACGTCTGGCAAAACACTGAAGTATGCGCACGCGGCGCAGAGGGACGGCTCTTATCACTGATAAAAGATACCCAATCAATTAACGGCGGTGGGAGGTCCAATGCAAAAATGTGGTAAGTCGAACAAATCATTTCTTAAGTTTTTCAATTTCTTTATTTTAATAGTTAAATTATTATTTTATCATTACTGATTGACAAATAATAATATACAATATTATTTTAATATTAAAACAAATATTTATGTTTGAAAGGCAACGGCTTATAATTAAGTCAAAGATTAAATTTTATCTTTCATAATAAGATTAGAATTCGTAATAAAACTAAATTATTGTAAATTACCGATATGGAAAAAGTAGTAACATTCTTATTTCATTTGTCATTTATAAATAAAAATGTAGGTAAGTATTGCCAAAATTTCGAAAACGGCTAAACAAATTTTGATGTAGATCCCGTATACCTAAGCCGTGACCCTGAGTAGGTGAAACCGCAGGCTACTAGGCTACTAGTCTATACTTATAATAAAACAGAATGAAAACATGAAATAAAAAAAACAACGGGTTGCACTCCGGGAGTGCCGGCAGAAGTGAAAAGGGGTACCTAGACTTTGTCACAAAAAAAGGAATTTTAGAAAAAAAAACAATTATACGGACTGGATTTGAACCGAGGTCTTCTGGCTTCAATGCCGCCCATTTTCTAACCTGAGCTATTACAACTTTGGAAACGGTGGCGAAGTTTGCCTTCGCATTCTAATGACATTGTAACAGTTTGTCGATCGTCACGTGTCCGTCTTAAGAATTTTCGATCACGTGATGTCCTGACGCGAGTTTAAACTTTTTTATCCATCACAAAAAGTGCACAACGCCACTAAAGAAGTTTTCAGTTCAAAAATATCTCCAGGGGTCTTCGAAAATGGCCGGCGCACCAATGGTGGATGCGCGAATTAATTTAATTACGCGCATCCACCATCGGCTGTCAAAGTGTAGAGGTTTTCCCGACACGATTCACGTAAACAAAAGTGTGTTTTTAGTTATCCGCAAAAGGTGTTTTATCTCAATGAACAGTAACCATAGCACGAAAAACTGTCCTTATGATAACCGTTGTCTTAACCCTATTATTAATTTTATACTCACGCCGCTTTATTAACCCTTGGCTTGGTATGCCTGGTCCCTACCAGACTGACAGACCCACTGTTGCAAATAGTCGTCAAAATCATTTGTAATTCCAAACTTAGCGTTTCCTGTGCTTGAGTAGCTGCACATTACGAATTCAAAGTCATTTTGGTGCATCTCTCGCAGTCCGGCGGCGCCCACTCCCGTGTGATTAACACGTGCGCAAAGTGCATACGGGTCTTATGATTTCATACTTAAATATAAAATTAGAATGTTATAGAAACTCTTTACTGTTAACTACTTACTTTTTTGCTCTATCACGTTGCCATGGAAATGTTTTTAAAAAGTTAAAATAATACAGAAAATTTCTGACAAGGACAAAATGGTTTCATTTAAAAAAAAACCTTTAATTAGTTCAACAAAATGGTCCTAAATCGATAGCCGGATAGCCAGTTGGCTATTACAGTTCAGTTCGTGGATATAAAATAAAAAGTACTTGTGTCGTGAAATATACAAAAATTCCAATACGTACCTATGCACGGTATACACGTAAGTTGGTACTAAGAAAAGATTTGAGTTCTAAAGTTCATCTGGTTACTACTAATTTCTCTATAAACTTTAGTACCAGAAACAGTTCATGATAAGTTCCTGATAAGTTCCGGATAAGTTCCTGATAAGTTCCTGTTAAGTACGTGCGAATTCAAGAGAACAACATATCCTTTTTATTTATTTTGATCATTGATTTAGTTTTACCTACGTACTTAGTTCATAGTTTTGTTTAGTTTTATAATTTTTTAAATTTTCTTCAGCAATGGAAGGCCTAGTAAAGGTACAGTTTGCAATACAAAAAAACATTGAACGAAGCTTTATTAATTACAAAAAAGCACCTAAACAACGCATAAATTTTGAATTTGTAGAAACAAAAATAGAAATTTTAGAAAAAGATTGGGACAGGTTTTCCTATAATCATACTAAATTAAATGTAATTTCAGAGGTTGTTGAATTAGAAAAATCTGTTTATAATTTAAATGATGTTTATTGTGCGGTAGAAGAGAGCTATTTGGAATACAAAACATTGTTAAAAACTGAAAAGAGGAAGCTCACGAGTTCAAATAGTACTAATGATATAGATATTTCTTCTCCTTGTCAATCTTCTCAATCAAAACCATCACTAAGATTACCAAAAATATCCATTCCCCTATTCTCAGGCAAATATCCAGAATGGATAACCTTTCGTGATTTGTTTATATCATTGGTAAACTAGAATGGTTCCTTAGATAATGTTCAACGGATGCATTATCTAAAGAGCCATCTCACTGGTGAAGCAGAACAGCTGATCAGATATATACCAACAACTGAGGATAATTATCATCAGTGTTGGGATCAACTAGAAAAGAGATACAACAATAAAAAGTATTTAGCTAATTGTATACTCAAAAGGTTCTTTGGTCAAAAACGTATTTTTTATGAATCAGCCGTCGCTTTAAAAGAACTTTTAGATACAACAATGGATTGTTTAGCCGCTCTGAAAAACTTGAAAATTGACGTAAGCACTTGGGATCTTATAATTCTTCATGTCATTTCATTTAAACTCGATCCAGAAACCCACAAACAATGGGAACTTTCAGTTTCGAGTGATAGTTCAGGTGATTTGCCCACGTTACAACAATTTCAATCCTTTATTGAAAGCAGATTTAGAGCATTAGAGTTCATAGAGACCAAAAAGATAACCAATAAGTTTAATTCATCAAACATACATCAATTTAATTCCAAAGTGATGATGGCTCGCAACGACACTTCATACGGCATTCGCTGTGAATATTGCAATGACTCTCATAAGTTATGTTTCTGCAAAAAGTATATTGATTTAGATTGCGAAAAAAGACGTGAATTCGTAAAGAATAAAAAAATGAGTTTTAATTGTTTGGGTGGAAACCAGATGTTGAACCAGTGTCAAAAACCTACATCGTGTCATACATGTCAAAGAAGACATCATACTCTTTTACATATAACAAATTATGACATTCAAAGGAACAAAGCCGGTGCATCATCTAATGTGATAGATACAGTGCCTGTAGTTTCATGCGTTTCAACAAAAAGGTTCATTCGATCGAAACAAGTCCTTTTAGCTACCGCTTTAGTTAAACTTCAATCTTATTGCGGTGATTTTCAACTAGTACGAGCTTTACTAGATCAGGGCTCACAAGCCAGTTTTGTAACTGAAGCGACAGTACAATTTTTGAGATTAAAGAAAATTCCAATTAAGGGTGTAGTTTCCGGTTTGGGTGACTCGAAGAACATTATATCCAAATACATGGTTACACTTACGCTCCAATCTTTGACAGATATTAACTTTCAAGTTGAAGTCAATGCATATGTTTTGAAAACCATCACATCTTATCTTCCTGAAAAAAGGATGGAAGCCGTTGAGTGGCCTGAATTAATACACCTAAAGTTAGCAGATCCGGAATACTATAAACCAAATAAAATCGATCTTTTATTGGGAGCAGAAGTTTATAGTAACATAATGAAAGAAGGTATCAGAAAGGTACCAGATCAAGATATCTTAGCACAAAATACTTGCCTAGGTTGGATACTTTCAGGTATTGTCAATTCAGGAGATACCAAGTTATACACAGAGAGGGTTACGGTGATGCACTTACAGTTCAATGAGATTGACATGTTGAAAAATTTTTGGGAGATAGAAGACCAATTGTCGAATAATCTAGGTAAGAAGATACTTACAGAAGAAGAACAAAAATGTGAAAATTTATTTAACAGTACAACCAAGAGAACTTCGGAGGGTAAACTACCGTTTCGAGATGATAATCCTCAATGTGTCGGAGGAAATACAAGAGGAATTGCTGTGAGAAGATTTAAAGCTCTGGAAAGAAAATTTATAAAGGATCCAAATCTAAAGAAAAGATATACCGAAGTGATAGACGAATATTTACTTTTAAAGCACATGAGATCAGTAAATCAAGACAATATGAATGAAGATAAAGCTGCATATTTACCACATCATGCAGTGATAAAAGAAGATAGGACAACTACCAAAGTTCGAGTAGTTTTCGATGCTTCCTGTAAAAATGAGAAAGGCGTCGCTCTAAATGATGATTTATTAGTAGGTCCATCTTTACAGTTGGAATTGCGCCATATTATTATGCGCTGGAGAGTATATCCAATTGCTATTATAGCAGACATTACAAAAATGTATCGTCAAATTTTAGTTGCTGATGAAGATGTACATTTTCAACGAATTGTATGGCGAGATAATCCTAATGAAGACATAAAGGAATTTGAACTTCTGACTGTCACGTTTGGTACATCCTCGGCGCCATATCTAGCCGTCAAAGCACTTAATCAAGTAGCATTAGATGACGGAAATAAGTTCCCAAATGCAAAGGAAAAGATAGAAGTATCGTTTTACATGGACGATTTGATGACAGGAGCTTATAATTTAAAAGAAGCAGAATGTACATACAATGAGATAAAGAGCCTGCTAAAAGGGGGATGGTTCGACCTTCAAAAATGGAATAGCAACAGTAAAGAACTACGAAGATTTATGTCGGTAGGTGATGAAATACAAGATAATCAAGAAGGTTTAAATAAAAGTATAAATATAAATACGAACGAAGAAGGTAAATCTGAAAAGAAAGCAGGTAATTCATCGGAAATTACAAAAATTTTAGGACTTACCTGGTCTCGCAGTGATGATGTCTTCAAATATTCAGTGCAGTTCACTGAGAGATCTGGATCTGAAACAAAAAGAACTATTTTGTCAGATATAGCACGTTTATTCGACCCTCTTGGATGGGTATCTCCTACGGTAGCATTAGCAAAAATATTAATACAAAAACTATGGTTATCTGGTATTGGCTGGGATGATGACGTTCCTAATAATTTAAAAATAGAGTGGGATACTTACCGCAGCAATTTAACTCAACTAAAAGAATTTCAAATACCTAGATCGATAGGGATGCAATCAGAGGATGATTATATTGAACTGCATGGCTTTTGCGATGCATCTAAGTCAGCATACGCAGCAGTGGTTTATTTAAGGATGATTGATAGCAATGGTCAAATTAGAATTGCGTTGTTGACTGCCAAAACCAGGGTGGCTCCTATCAAACAAATAAGTATTCCAAGATTAGAATTATGTGGCGCGTTACTTTTGACACATTTGTTGTAAGAAGCGGCACACACTATGAAAATTTACAAAGACAGAGTACGGGCATGGACAGATTCAACAATAGTTTTAGCGTGGCTCAATAGTCACCCAAATAGGTGGAAGAATTTTGTGGCCAATCGCGTTTCAGAAATACTGACAAATGTTGAAGCATCGCAGTGGGCCCATATATCAACAGATCAAAATCCTGCTGATTGCGCTTCTAGAGGGCTGGAACCGAAACTACTTGTAAATAATACTCTTTGGTTACAGGGACCACGGTTTTTATGGGATAATAAGATTGTATTATAATAGAACTCATGTCGATACGAAGTTAGAGGAATGTATCAAGTTACACTTGACGGTGAATACTGAAGAATCGTTTTTTGTAAAATATTCAACACTCTGGAAGCTAGTTCGAATAGTAGCTTTTTTAAGACGTTTTTTACATTACAAAAATACCAAAAGGGCATTTAAATATCTGAAACGAAATGAATTAGAAGACGCATTAAAATGTTGTATAAAGAATTGTCAAAAAGAAGAGTTTCAAGAAGAATATTTACAGTTGAAAAAGGAGGGGTGTTTGAAAAATAAAGAATCAAAATTAAAATCACTATGTCCTTACCTTGACGAAGATGACATCATGAGAGTAAGAGGTAGACTGCAACAATCTTGGCTACCTTTACAAACCAAACATCCAGCCGTTCTTCCACGAAATGCACATTTTACTTATCTTATTATTGCTGATGCTCACGATAGAACACTGCATAGTAATCATCAGCTGATGTTAATTTACTTGAGATCTGCTTATTGGATTGTGGGTTTAAAGATTTTAGTCAAGAAGTACGTAAGAAAATGTATAATTTGTTTGAAAAATAATATAAAGGTTCGACAGCAACTAATGGGTTCATTACCTACAGTACGCTGCACTCCAAATAGACCGTTTCTACATAGTGGTGTAGACTACGCAGGTCCTATTAATATTAGAACTAGTAAAGGACGTGGACAACTTTCTTACAAGGGGTATATATGCGTTTTTGTCTGTATGGCAACTCGAGCGGTACATTTGGAAGTAGCTAGTGATTTAACTACTCAAGCCTTTATAGCTGCTTTTCGAAGGTTTGTTTCAAGACGCGGTCATTGTGCACAACTGTGGAGCGATAATGGTTCCAATTTTGTTGGAGCAGCTCGAGAACTAAAGGCACTGGCCAATATACAATCAAGCATAGCAGAAATACTTGAAGCCAATAGTACAGAATGGCATTTCATACCTCCACATTCACCAAATTTTGGAGAATTATGGAAGGCAGCAGTGAAATCTACAAAATATCACCTTAGGCGAGTTCTTGGAGAAGCAATGTTAACATTTGAAGAGATGAGTACATTATTATGCCAAATTGAAGCATGTTTGAATTCCAGACCTATTACTATAATAAATGTTGATGATATAGATGAACCATTGCCTCTAATACCTGGCCATTTTTTAGTAGGTGAACCACTAATCTTAGTACCAGATACAAATTATGAAAATACTTACATCAGTCCTTTAAACAGGTGGCCACTTATACAGAAAAAGTTGCAGGACTTTTGGAAACGTTGGTCAGAAGAGTACTTGACAACACTTCTTAATAGATATAAGTGGCAGTATCAATCACCTGAACCAAAATTAGGAGATGTAGTGTTAGTAAAGGAAAGTGATTTGCCTCCTAGTCGTTGGTTGCTCGGTCGAGTTTTAGAAAAACACCCTGGAACAGATAATATAACCCGAGTGGTTACGTTAAGAGTACGAGGTTCCACATTAAAACGACCCACGTCCAAACTATGTGTTTTACCAATTGATGGTAATTAGAATAGGTTTATTTTTTATTATAGAAAAATGGAAAATAAAGTCATCGGAGCTGGTTGTGAAACGGGTCGATTTTTTCTAAATACTTTATTTTCCATTTTTCTATGATAAAAATTGCATTGTGAATGCAAAAAAGTAAAAAAAAATTAAATAACTTATTTTTTATTATTTAATTTTGATAATATTATTAAAGATTTGTCAATGTGTTAGTAATAAGTTGATGATTCTGATGTTATGTCTGTTTAATTGTATATTGTTTGTTGACTTTCAGTCAAATTGTCCACCAGGACGTTATTTAATTCTTGATCACTTAGAATGTTTTTATTCAAAGTCTAATTTTTATTTCACTTAAGTATTAGTTCAATAAGTTGTTTCTGAGTGAACGGTTATAGTTTTTAAGTTCTTGATTTGTTTATAGTAACGATTTCAATTTATAAGTTTGATTATAATGTTTTATTTGGATTTAGCGGTTTGCCTTTAAAGGACGTGTCCAGAATAACGTCCTTTGGGGGGCGGTATGTTATAGAAACTTTTTACTGTTAACTACTTACTTTTTGCTCTATCACGTTGCCATGGAAATGTTTTTAAAAAGTCAAAATAATACAGAAAATTTCTGACAAGGACAAAATGGTTTCATTTAAAAAAAACCTTTAATTAGTTCAACAAGAATGTATTGAGTAAGGACCTCCATTTGTATGAGGTTTGTTTTATTCTTATGGACTGAAAAGTTACTGCCATTTGCTTTTTTATTTAATTTTATATAAAACATGATTGAATAAATCAATAAATATAAATAAAAATTTATTAAGAATCTATCTTTTATTACAAACATATTTTTATATAATGGGTCTGTCAGACCCACCAGGCACGCCGCGTGATTTTTACCTACCAGGCACGCCAAGGGTTAACTTGACCTTTATTCTTAATTTACTTACTTATGTACGTTGTATGTGGTTCTAGTTATATTACTTTGCAAAGTAATTACTAATCATCGTTTTAGTTGGTGTCCATTCATTCGTGTGAGCCGCAGCCTTTGAAGCGTTCGTCTTAGAGGCAAGATCAGAGAAGGCCGCAGGTAGCGCCGCGGTATCGGTTACAATCATAGGAACAGTGACTAGCCAATCAATCAAATATAATAAGGGAGAGGATACAAGGTGGAATGGAAGCGGGACGACGACAGTCCTAAGGCTTGTATACATTCACTCATGTGGCGGCCGCGGCGCGTGGTCCCGAAACGTCAAACATATTATGGCAAATTAAAGGACATACCGCACTACCTTTATAATGAAAAATATAGTACTTTCACTAAAAATGGCAAAAATATAGTACTAAAAAAATAAGAGAAAATTTTAATGAAAGTAGACTTTAAATTAAAAAACAATTATAACAACTTTCGATACGTTCAGACAGAAATTATTTTAAACTCTTTGAAAAAAAACCTACAGTTTGTTTATATTTAAAAATGAAATTAAGTTTTTAAAGTAAAGTAAAATTTAATATATTATACAGTATTTAAGGTACTTTCCCTACATGTGGAATGGATGTGCTCATTAGAAACTCAGCGTTTAATACGGCGGCGGCGGAACTACAGATAAGAGCCTCAGTTACCATTGCAAAGTTGCGTGTCTGTCGGTTTTTTATAGAATACACTTTGGGGAGTATGCGAGAGAACTGCACAACCTTGTTCCCGCAGCCCCTTTCCACCATCGGGGAACCAGACGCAGGCTAGCTTATCACCCTTACGTTGTTGACACTCCACCTGTCCGCACTAAACGCTTCGCAGATTCGTTTCTTTTGCGAACCGCTAAGGAATGGAATGCGTTGCCTGCCTATGTATTCCCCGATAACCCCGACCTTGGTATATTCAAGGCCAGAGTGAACAGGCACCCCCTGGGCAAGCATGAAGACCACATCCTGTTAATAAACAAGATGGTGGTCAAATGCCTGCCCCGTTTTATATAAAAAAAAACAATGGGTTGCACTCCGGGAGTACCGGCAGAAGTGAAAAGGGCTATCTATTCACAATAAATATGTAGTTTAAAAAACTAAAAGACACACTTTTATAGGAACAGACTAAAAAGTACAAAATAACCGTCTATTCAGTAACTGAAATTAAAAAGCGTGGTGCGCGTTGTCAATATTAAGTACTTACTTGAAATGCATGCTTTACAAAGGGCGCACCACGCTTTTTAATTTCAGTTACTGAATAGACGGTTATTTTGTACTTTTTGGTCTGTTCCTATAAAAGTGTGTCTTTTAGTTTTTTAAACAACATATTTATTTTTTACGTTTTAGTTTAATAAATGGCGGATGGTAATGGATTTCACAGTCCATTCATGTGTCTGCCCACCCCGTAAACATAACAACTCAAAGGTGTGATTTTATGTATTTAGTTTTACAAATTCAAGTGGAGTCTATTAGTTACCGGATGCGCAAGCCGAACCCTTACTTCATAGTGGTCATTAAGAAGTGCCACTAGCTTCCTCCCTGCTCCATCATCAGACCCTCACCACTAAGTGTAACGAATAGGTCTCATTAGAACAAAACAAATGAGCCAGGACTCGAAGGGTTTGCTATTGGCGATTAAGGAGTATCACTGGATTTTTCCCTGATTCCTCCCTGCTCCATCATTAGATCCTCACTACCAAGTGTAGCGAATAGGTCACATCAGAACGAAATAAATGAGCCCAAACTCAAAACGTTTCCTAGTGGTCATTAAAGAGTGCCACTGGCTTCCTCCCAGCTCCATCATCAGACCCTCACCACCAAGTGCAGCGAATAGGTCTCATCAGAACGAAACAAATGAGCCCAAACTCGAGGGCTTTCCTATTGGTCATTAAGAAGTGCCACTGGCTTTCTCCCTGCTCCATCATCAGACCCTCACCACCAAGTGTAGCGAATAGGTCTCATCAGAACGAAACAAATGAGCTCAAAATCGAGGGGTTTTCTTGTGGTCACTAAAAAGTTTCACTGGCTTCCTCCCAGTTCCATCATCAGACCCTCACCACCAAGCGTTACGAATAGGTCTTACCAAAACGAAACAAATGAGCCCAAACTCGAGGGGTTTCCTATTGGTCATTAAGAAGTGTCACTGGCTTCCTTCCTGCTCCATCATCAGACTCTCATCACCAAGAGTAGCGAATAGGTCTCATCAGAATGAAACAAATGAGCCAGAACTCGAGGTGTTTTCTATTGGTCATTAAGGAGTGCCACTGGCTTCCTCCCTGCTCCATCATCAGACCTTCAACACCAAGTGTAGCGAATAAGTCTCATCAGAATGAAACAACGGAGCCCAAACTCGAGGGTTTTCCTAGTGGTCATTAAGAAGTGCCACTGGCTTCCTCCTTGCTCCATCATCAGACCCTCACCACCAAGTGTAGCGAATAGGTCTCATCAGAACGAAACAAATGAGCCCAAAATCGAGGGGTTTTCTTGTGGTCATTAAAAAGTTTCACTGGCTTCCTCCCAGTTCCATCATCAGACCCTCACCACCAAGCGTTACGAATAGGTCTTACCAAAACGAAACAAATGAGCCCAAACTCGAGGGGTTTCCTATTGGTCATTAAGGAGTGTCACTGGCTTCCTTCCTGCTTCATCATCAGACTCTCACCACCAAGAGTAGCGAATAGGTCTCATCAGAATGAAACAAATGAGCCAGAACTCGAGGTGTTTCCTATTGGTCATTAAGGAGTGCCACTGGCTTCCTCCCTGCTCCATCATCAGACCTTTAACACCAAGTGTAGCGAATAAGTCTCATCAGAATGAAACAACGGAGCCCAAACTCGAGGGTTTTCCTAGTGGTCATTAAGAAGTGCCACTGGCTTCCTCCTTGCTCCATCATCAGACCCTCACCATCAAGTTTAGCGAAAAGGTCTCATCAGAACAAAACAAATGAGCTTAAACTCGAGGGGTTTCCTAGCAGCCATTGAAGAGTTCTATTGCCCACTTCTTGACTCCATCATCAGATTAACTCGATGGTAGCAAATTATTGTATTGTCATCGGATTCATATAGACTTGCAAAGTTTCAAATCAATACGACATTTAGAAGTAGGTTAAAATTGAACTCCAAGATTTTCTTACATTGTGACTTAGTTTCAAGTGAAGCTAATAAAAGTGTGGTAAAAAAAGGGTGCATTGATTTTTAAAAAATATACTTAAAGATGAATTAGATTACAGCCTTCTCTATCAAAGACGATAGAGAAGGCTGTGATTAGATGCATTGATAAAGGACTCCCTAGAGTTGTTGTTTTGGAGGATGGAGTCACTCGCGTCCGTAGGAGCTACCTCCGATTACCCTACACGTGTCCTCTGGGTGGTGCTAAACGAGTTTGACAAACGCCGAGCCTCAGGCGGCGGAAAATAACCTGATTCACCATGGCCACCCAGCGCACATGAAGCGGGAAGCAGTTTCCGTGAGGACTAAATACCCTCTAAAAATACTGATGCGGAAGGACGTGGGAACCCACCGTGATTATTTTCCCAAGAAAACCCCCACCTACCATGAATACAAATATAAGAGAATGCGTTTTGTTGGACGATCCGACTAACACTCGGCGCCATTCAGTGACCGGGCTGAATGGTGTGAAATTGGCTACCGAAGCTCCTTTGGGAGATAGTTATAACAATAACAACAAGCTCACTACTACAAAAACATCCATACGAACCGAACATCGTATTGCCACCTGGAATGTTAGAGGTCTACTGAAACCGGGCAAGCTTAGCATTGTCGAGAAAGAGATGGAGCATCACAAACTCAGCATATTGGGTATCAGTGAAACTCATATGCGTGGAAATGGTCACTTTAAAACGGCTACGGGAAACTTTATGTACTACTCAGGCTGCACAGACTCTAGTTTACATGGAGTTGGAGTTGTGATACCACCGAAGCTTAACGATTACGTTCTTGGTTACAACCCAGTCTCTGAGCGTATTATTACCATGAAGCTAAACACCAAGCCCTTCGTACTTAACATCATACAAGTATACGCTCCTACAAGTAAAAATTCTTCAGAAGAAGAGACAGAGTGCTTTTATCAAAAGCTGGAAGAAACGCTAGATACAATACCGAGTCGGGAAATGACTATGATCTTGGGCGATTGGAACGCAAAAGTTGGCAACACCGAAAATGACGACCACATACGTGAAGTGGTAGGAAAGTATGGACTAGGCACCAGGAATGATCGTGGCGAAAAATTCATTGACTTTTGCACTAGCCACAAATTTACCATCCTCAACACCTGTTTCCAACATCATCCCAGACGTCTTTACACGTGGAGATCTCCAGGTGACAGGTACCGAAACCAAATAGACTACATTCTCATCAACACCCGCTGGAGATCATCAGTCACCAATGTGAAAACCTTCCCTGGCGCTGACTGCAACTCCGACCACAACTTGCTAGTTGCAAACTTTGCATTACGTCTGAGAGCTCCCAGGATGCGGCCCAAAGCTAGTCTTAGGAAACTGGAATCTTCAGAGGAATGTGCATTTCAGCAGAGCATGGAAGGTAGACTCGAAACCGTAGTGGAGGACCAGTACCCAACCGCAAATTCCCACTGGAACCATTTGAAAGGTTTAATAAACGACACCCTGAGTGAACTACGGAAAACCAAAAAACCAGAACCCAAAAGGACATCCTGGATCTCAGACCATACTTGGGCTCTCACTCAGCGGAGAAAGGATCTGCGAACAAAGGGGCTGCAAAATCCTGAAGTGAAAAACGAGTACAAACGTCTTAGCAAGAACATAGATGCATGCTGCAGAAATGACAAAAACAATTACATCAATGGAATATGTCTTGACATAGAAACCAATTCCCTTAAATATCAAACTGCAGATCTCTTCAAGAAAGTCCGGCAGCTCACTAATAAATTCAAGCCAAAGACGTGGGTAGTTGAGGATGCCAATGGAAGGCTCTTGAACGAACTAGATGAGATTGCAGAACGATGGCGCACTTACTGCGAAGATCTTTACAAGGATCCCTCTTTGACCACGAGCACCAACTTTGATTTCTGCGTTACTCAAGATGGTGAGCCCGATATTCTACGTTCTGAAATCATAGCGGCAATACATTCCCTAAAAAACAAGAAGGCGCCGGGGCCCGATATGATAACCGCAGAGATCCTGAAAGCTTTGGGAGACAGAGGCATCGAAGCACTGCACACTATCTGTAACAAAGTGTGGACAACTGGGAAGTGGCCAAAAGACTGGACAGACTCCATTATCCTTCCGTTACATAAGAAGGGTTCTACAAAGCAGTGCAGCAACTACCGTACACTAGCACTTATTTCACACGCAAGCAAAATCCTGCTCCACATACTAAACAACCGAATCCGACATTACTTAGACCAACAGATTCCTCAGGAGCAGGCCGGTTTCGTGAAAGGCAAGGGTACGCGTGAACAAATACTGAACGTACGACAAGTGGTAGAAAAAGCCTATGAGTACAATGTCCCAGTTGTGCTGTGTTTCATAGACTATATTAAAGCGTTCGACTGTGTCAACTGGAACAGTCTGTGGCACGTACTCACCACTCTTGGTGTACCAAAACATCTGACTACTCTTATTCAGGCTCTGTACCATAACAGTCAAGGTGTCGTCAAAATTGACGAAACAATGTCCCAACAGTTCAGTTTCGAAAAGGGTGTCCGCCAGGGCTGCATTGTTTCACCTGTTCTCTTTAACGCCTACGGAGAGTATATAATGCGACTGACTTGCGATGGCTGGGATGGAGGCGTAAGTATTGGTGGGGAAAAGTTAACAAACCTCCGATACGCCGACGACACGACACTGCTGGCTGCAAACGAGTCAGAAATGGTAACGCTACTAAACAAAATGGAAGACATCGGCAACAGTCTGGGACTCTCCATAAACAGATCAAAGACAAAAGTCATGATTGTGGATCGTGCTAAAACTCTGACTTCTAATCAGATACTGGATCTAGAGACTGTGAATGACTTTGTTTACCTCGGCTCTAATATTAGCAATACCGGCTCCAGCGAAAATGATGTGCGAAGACGGATCGGAATGGCAAAGGGTGCCATGTCTCAACTAGACAAAGTGTGGAAGAACAGGGGAATAAGTCTGAAAACGAAAACAAGACTAGTTCGTACCTTGGTCTTCTCTGTATTTCTGTACGGCGCTGAAACATGGACGCTCAAAGCTGCTGATCGTGGACGCATCGATGCTTTTGAGATGTGGTGCTGGAGAAGAATGCTCAGGATACCATGGACAGCACATCGGACCAACGTATCAATACTTGTGCAGCTCAGGATCACCACGCGACTATCTTCCATCTGTCTAAAGCGAGTACTTGATTACTTTGGCCACATTGCCAGGAAAGAAAGTGACAACCTGGAGAAATTGATAGTGACAGGGAAAGTCGACGGCAAAAGGTCGCGTGGTCGCAGCCCGATGCGTTGGTCTGACCAGATCCGCACCATCCTTGACACGACAGTCTACGACGCACTGCATGCCGCCGGTGACAGGAGACGATGGAAGGCCATCATCAAGGAAAGACTGCTAGGAGGTGGTGGTCACGACCCTCAGACATGAGGAATACGACGCGAGGAGGAGGAGAGTTGTTCACAAAAAAAAAGGAATTTGACAATAAAAACAAAATAACACGGACTGGATCTGAACCGAGGTCTTCTGGCTTCAATGCCGCCCGTTTTCTAACCTGAGATACTGAGCTATCACAACATTGGGAAAGGTGGCGAAATTGGCCTTCGTATTCTAATGACATTAGAATAAATTACTTTTACTCCATTACTTTTTTACTTTACTTTACTTACATTGTAACAGTTTTTCGATCAGGGTGCCTACCATCAACTCTTATTGCGGTTTTGTTTAGGACCTAAACTGCTCTGCTTCGCTTATTCGTACCACGACAGCTTAATATCAATGACAGCGATTTAGTGATCATTCAATGACATTTCACAGCCGCTAAGCTGTCATTAACTTTTATTTGACTTATAACCCGGTCGATTTAACATGACAACTGCAGGTTATACCCGTCCCTCTCACTCTCCGGGCATGACAGAATCGAGTGCAAGAGACGGGTAGAAGAAATAAGGACACAAATTAACATTTAGCCATTCATTTGCGATCCAGTTTTTAGAAGTTCATAGTACGAAAGAAAGCAATTCATTTTAGGAACCTATTCTGCATCGCGCTATTTTTGAATCGCTGTCTTAAAGTTGATGGTAGGCACCCAGGTCACGTGTTCGTCTTACGAGTTTTCGATCTGACGGTCACGTGATCCTGACGCGAGTTTAACATTTTTGACCCATCACAAAAAGTGCACAACGCCGCTTAAGAAGTTTTCACTTCAAAAATGTGGCATAGTCGTGGGACGTCCTATATTATAGTAGGTACGGGTGGCAACCCTACACCGCACTTAAACCACAGAATAAATAATAGTGCTAAGGCACTTAAACTCAGCGGCAAAATCTTAAGGACTTATTACACTTGGCTAAATTCAGCATCTAATTAAGCATACATTGCTTGTTTTGATTGCATCACTTGCTACAAATGAGCTCAAAGAATGCAATGTATGCTTAATTAGATGCTGAATTTAGCCAAGTGTAATAAGCCCTTTATTCCTAACAATTCAATTATAACTTTTAACTGAATTTATAGTAATGGTAATTTTTTTATCCACAACGGCGTAGCACTTAGCCATCATCACACCTGATGTTAAGTGGTGATAAGGCTGAAGGTGGAAGCGCTCTTCTCCCGGAATCCTCAATCACTGAGGAATGGGTATCTTATCTTTAACTGCCGGAACACCATAATGCTTAAAACATCATTTTTATGGCGTCAGACTTCAATAAGATGGTGATAGCTAGCCAGGCGGACTCAGTACAAGTCCTACCACCAACCAAACCGAATACAATATGTATACCTACCTATCCCCACTGAAAATCGAACCCGGGATCTCTGGTTCTGACGTCGGTGCTGTGTACCACTAGACCACAAAGGCGGTTAAAATAGGTATAGATCATAGAGATAGATTTGAATTAGCAGGGGCGGCCTGCTAATTCCAATTAAATCCAATTAAATAGTAATCTTCTTCTTAGCGCTTCGATGGCCAACACTATCACTTAATTGTTTTAGGCTCAGAATTTATCCACGCTTACTGTACTATCCACGGCATGCATTAAATCCTCCCGCGTGCAGGTTTCAGGGCTTGCGGGACATCGCTTGAGTTTCACCGCAAATACAAACCATATTATAGAGCCATCCGAGAGTCCCTATCGGAACATGTTGTCTTTACTCCGGCCAACCTGAGTCCGAAGCCTATTTAAAGACTTCCATTATTCCAATAGTAATAGTATCTTTATATATATCTGTTGATGTTGTTGTATAAAGGACAACAGTCGGCCCCATACGGACCTGCTTTCTGCCATGAACTAATGGTTGTGTTTTTGCCCCTGCCCGCCCGCCCTAAGGTTAAATGTCATTCGCACGTCACGACACCGTGACATGGGTGCCGCAAGAACAGCTGTGATTACCTTGCCTGCCAGACAATAAATAGAGTAGCGTTCGGAACTGTTTTTACGAGTGTTTAGTGTGTGTTGTGTGTAGTCTATAAACACGGTGACGGCTGTGATTCCCCAAAATAGGGTATTTTAAATTATGGATTAAGCTCGCAAATCACAAGTACTTAAAACTTGGAAAAAATATATGTTATTTAACAGTTATTTATCTAGTGCTTCCGGCCGTTTTTTCGATTGGTGATATTTTATTGTGTCAAATAAAATCCCAAACAACCGTCTAATCGTAATCCAAATATCGTATTACTTGCAGTATATTTGGTTTTAGTTAATGAAAAATATACGAATATGATTGTCTTTGATTAGCCGAGGGATTCCGGGCGTCATAATTTTAAATTTTTTATTACTTAGTTTTTAATTGAATTTGAAGTGATTTTAGATTCGCGTGGCGCTCGCGAGTTCACAGTTCACTGCCGGCTGCCGCTGCATCCGGCGTCCGCGTGAAGTGTATCGAGCGCGGATGAGCAAGCGTTAGCGTGCCTATTTCGGTCGAGAATCCTCGCCTTAAGAATTGCCAGCAGCATGAAGTGTCCATTTCCGAACCAAATAAAATAGAACAGAGGGCCTAGATAAGTGGCTTTCTATTCTCGGTATCGCCAGTAGAATATAAAGATAATTTATGCGGTTGACATTAGCGATTGAAATGTCACGTGACCGCTAAATGTCAATCCCTTGCATTTTCTTTCTATTCTACTGGCGATATCGGTTATAGCAAGCCACTTGTCTAGGCCCTGTGAACATCAATCGAACAACGTATCAACCTACTTTTAATCAACCTTACGGTTATTTATCGTCAACAAACACGAACCTACCAATTACAAAGTTATGAGAATGGTATTATAATAACGTTGGTCTTTGTTCTAATCTAAGTCAGGTAGTTACTTGAAAAGTAATTAAGCAGGCAATCGAGCGATGTCTGTCTGTGTGTATACTTTAATACCGGGAAGTTGCGGAGGGATTTGCTTCCGGCTCTCGTCATAGATTGATTCACGGGAAGGTTTGAGTTCGTAATTTATGAAGATTAATGCGAGGAACTTGCCCCGCCCTAGCCCTCGCTGGAACAGGACACTGATGCTCTGCGACTGTACATTGAAGTATTAAGTATTAGATATTTTGATTTAATAACTTAAGTAGGTAAATAAAAATAATAATCAAAATAAGATTTTAAACATACATGGTCATTATCACTATAACTATTATGAAAAACGGGATTTTTACCATGTTTATTTCGTTTTTCGAGTTCCCGATATTTCGGCGCAGTTGCACACGCCATGATCACGGAGTAACTGGACTGGTGTTAATCCCGTTTTTCATAATAGTTATAGTAAAATAATAATCATTTATTTTCAGACAAAACATCCATAGATTGTTAGTAACAATATAACTTATAGACTATGTTAGTAGGAATATATGGCATCAAAAAAGTAAATGAAACAGGCTCACCGAACCCTTGCCACATGAAGCTCGGTGAACCTGCCAACCCTGAAACGAGTTAATGGCGGTTCCGGTTATGTTAGACTTTGGTGTAAGTTCTGATGCTTCTCTAAAGGTAAGTAGTATTTTCATTTACAAATCATTATTGAAAAAAAGGAAACTACCATGCCCTCTTAAATTGTCTCTAATATTTTTTGAATAACTCTTGAACAGTTTTCATCCTTTCTATAAGTTTTATAATGGTTTTAAACCAAATTATTACATGGGTTATTTAATTAGATTTTATTTTTAGAATAACTGTTCAGGATTAGTTCAGGACAAGTGCTTTACCTACTTTGCATAATCACAATTTAAATACTTTTTGAAATGTAGATAGGTATAATATTTTACTTTATCAACGCTATTTGCATACAAATATGTTTACTTATCACAAATGGCCGTTATCATCGTGTACAATACTGATGGGAGCGGAATATTTTCCATAAAGCGTTCTCTCTGGCAGCCCGATTTGTACCGAGGGACGAACAGGCACTGCACAGTACATGACGTGTTAGATTGAACAGTATCTCAACTCAGCAAAAATAAGTTTACATAATCTACGGTCTATTGAAGCGTTAAGCCGTTCACCGCCCTTCGCTTTCATCACGGTGAAAGCGAAGGGCGGTGAACGGCTGCAACGCGGCGACCACTTTAATTGTTAAATTATTATTTTAATTTTTAGTTTTTTGCATTCACAATGCAATTTTTATTATAGAAAAATTTAAAATGAAGTATTTAGAAAAAAAATGAAAAAATCGACCCGTCTCACAAATATTTTTCTGAATAGGTACTTCATTTTAAATTATTAAATTATTTTCAACTTTAAAATAATTTAACAATTTAAAAAAATGTATATACCTACATACTGAAAAAGACAAGTATTGTTTGAAAAGACCAAAAGGCTCAACTCATACTGGCACAGAGTCGAAGCGTCGCGTCATATTTTTTAACCGACTTCTAAATCAAAAAGGAGGAGGTTCTCTATTCGTCTTTATGTATGTTTTTTTTTTGTGTATGTCCGCCGATTACTCGAAAACCGATGGACCGATTAAAATGATTAAAACGTTATTACATCAGGTTGGTTTCTAAGTTGGTCTTATTTTTTGAAATTTTGAAATCGGTTCAGTAGTTTTCAGGAAATCTTGAAAATACTATCGTTTTCGTTACCACTTTATGTGAATTTAATACGTATCTTTATAAATCATAAATCATAAATCTTTATTTGCTTTTGATTGGGGTACAAATTTAAGATGTCACAGGTTTATAAGTTCGGCCCATTCAGCCATTTGTCAATAGCATGCAAATATTAAGTCCTATTGATTAGCATGTCAGTAAATATATGACAACAAATGCACAAATATACACAAAAGCCCATATCAATAACAACAACAATGTTATAAAATATGTCGAGCTAATACAATAATAATGTCTCAATAACTTTGTAAAAAAAATAATATTATGGACTTATATAATATGACATAACAGGAAACGGAAATGTCATACCACACATAGAAGTACAAAAATAGTCAATAATGTCAAATCAATAAAATAGGTATTAATTTAGGCATAACTCTTTTGTTTATAAACCGATTTAGATGATTCTTGTTTTGTTAAAAAGGTGATACCTCAAGGTATTTTAACCGACTTCAAAAAAAGAGGATTTCAGTTTGATCACATACCTATTTACCAGAATACACGTAAATTGCCTGCACGATGCAATAAAAAGAGTGAAATAAAAAATATTTTTATAAAAAAATAAAACCGCCTTCAAAAAATTCACATCAAAAAGTAAGAAATAATCCCTCACCAAATAAATAACGTAAGTACTTTGAAGTCTTAAGGTTTTAACAAAAACAACAAAAAACTGTACCTACATGTTTCACGCCCGACTTCAAAGTACTCACGTTATTTATTTGGTGAGGGATTATTTCTTACTTTTGTGATTATTTTGAAGGCGGTTTTATTTTTTTATTGTCTTAGCATAGGTATTCTCTCTTTTCTCTCTCTCTTTTCTAATTGTTAAAATACAAATTTGTTTTACGGAAACCAACCAGCGTCGATGAGCGTCAACGCGCGAATTTGCGCGACTCCATACTTGCAACAAAAAAAATTAAAGACGCGACGCGATGCTTCGACCACAAATTATATAGACTAGTACAGATAGGAATCAAGCCTTATAGCGGCCGTTTGTTAGTGAATGACGGGCCCCGATTAGAGTTTGACAACATAGTGCTGACAGAACTATCGACACCCTTGATTCGTTATCGATAGTTGTGCAAATCATCGACGTTTGGTACAACCCTAGGTAGTAATATATTATTTTAAATTCTGCTCAAATAAAAAACACATTTTGATGAAAGAAGGCATTTATTACTTGACATTATAATTTTATCAAATACAAAGTACATAAGTATAAGTTGAGATTTATACAAGACAAAGCATGAGAGTAATGAAATTACTTACTAAATTGACTTTATAGATAAACTAAGAAATATAAATACTTTATCAGCCACAAGAAAAATTAAACTGCTTGCAAATATTTATTACGCACAAATGCTAATGCTATTTTTCCTAGTAGTTTTATTTAGTATCTGCCAATTCATTATTTACTGTTAATATCACTTTCAATGCAAGACGCAATAACCTAATTCTAATAGTTAAACATTTAATGCAGTAAGTAATCAATATAGCAACTAACAGCAGTAATTTGCACCATAATTCTGATTTGATAACTTATTACCGCAAGAATAGGCAGACACGGGCATCTTCGCAGCACTCCACGAACCTCGTTGTGACTCAAGTTATCTGAAAAGATTAGATTTGGTAAGTATAGATTCTACATATTGTTACTATAATCTGCCATAACATTTTATAAACAAATAAGTGATAGTTGAACTGAAAAGTTTGTAAATCAAGAAAGAGTAGCGTGTATAAAGCACATTTTGTTTGTTGTGTTGCTATGCACAAGTTATAGATAATCAATGTTTATAGTTAATAACTGTTATTAAGTAGATAAGCTTTGTACATAGACTGATAAGAGGAAGTATATATAATTAAGTAAGATCTAAGATAGTAGGTAGCAGTAACAGTTATAACATAGTCATAAGACAATCACAATAAACCATCATTCGTACCGACAACAATCATATATTATCCCACCGGTACATCACTACATAGTATAAAACAAAGTCGCTTTCTCTTTCCCTATGTCCCTTTGTATGCTTAAATTTTTGAAACTACGCAACAGATTTTGATGCGTTTTTTTTAATAGATAGAGTGATTCAAGAGGAAGGTTTATATGTACTTTTTATCCCGATATTCCCACGGGAACGGGAACCACGCGGGTGAAACCGCGGGCGGCCGCTAGTTTGTTATAATTCTGTTCTGTTTGTCAGAATCAGAAGTATGAATTTGATGATAATGCATTTTAAATGTTTTGACAAAGTTATTGAATTACTTACACTGTTATTTTATCTTGACTTGGTATTAACAACTTCACTATATTGAAACTTGTTAAATGTGACAACTGATTATTTAAATTTAATCCCAAGTAATCTACTGTGCTTTATCATTATCACCATATGTTATCACTTCTAAATGTATATTGAAATAAGGTATTAGGAAGGTCTTTTTTAACAAAACTAATCAATAATTAATTACACATACCTACTTACATTCATATAAAAAGAATAAACAAACATTACCTACCTTTCATTCATAACTTCTTCTTCAACATGTCAATGACAAGTACAAAATCATGTTGTTGGCCCAAAACTGTGCCACTCTCACCGCGTTATCTGCAGCCAACATGAGGTCCTCACGCATGCAGGTGTCCGGGCATGCATGCAGAGCAATCAATGAGGTGGGCCATGGTCTGTGGAGTGTAACCACACCTGCACGCGAGATCCGTGTTACTGGTGAAGCCCCACCTGGACAGGTTGTCTTTACTTCGACCAACTTGGGTATGGAGTCTATTTAAAGATCTCCATAATGATCTAGGAAGTTCAAGGCCAGGAGGGAGCTTTTCCTGGATGACATATGGGTGTGGAAGGGTAGCAGAGTTTTCCCACAGTTTAACTTTGGTTAAAGAGGCCTCCGTGGTGCCAGGCATGACGCACTTGTAAAAACTATTGCGACTCTTTAGCCTTTGATAAATTTCATAACTTTCTGAGAAACCGAATCTTCTTTACTCCGGTTAAGTTGTGAACTGTATTTTCTTTTGTTTTGGTTAGTTTTAAGAAATACAAAGTTGCCTCTTGGAATTACCTAAAACAACAAAACTCAAATTTAAGTTAATGTAATAAATAATTGATACATAAAACTACGTAAATAGATTTACTTACGTGTACCGAAGGCATCTTCGAATAATGTATCCATATTTCTGTAAAGAAATATCTGAGAAAAAGTGGAAAAACATCTAACGAATAAACGTCATCTTGAAATTCTTGAAAAAAGTGACAGCCTTAATTTTAGCCAATGGGAGCACCCCGACAAAATGGCGGTCTTAATTATAGCCAATAAATGGGTATCGGGGCTACCGGCCACTAAGTTTTGACCTATTCTATGGGTGATTCCAACGCCTGGCTTCGACTCTGCGCGTTGAGCCAAAGAGGCGCACGAGGCGATCCGCGGTGACCACACGGTTGCGCGTCGCTGAGAGCAGTCGAGCGGCCCAAGCGGCTTCTTGCGACACTGCTGGCAGCCGCGCACCGATATGCCCGAGTTCGGGAGGCAGCTAGCAGTTGTTCGTTGACGCCTGAGGTCGCGGTCCATTGCTTCCATCTCGGTATGAATTAGGCCTTAGTATTTAGTGTTTGTACTCATACACATAGATACATAAATAGCTAGACTTTGCACAGAAGATGCGTTTTCACTGAAGCGGGAAGCGATGTAGAAAAGGAGTGTTATCTGTCTCACTTTTCACTTAACAGTAATTACCTCTTATGCTATTTCAAACAACATAGTATGAAATATACTTTAGCTCCGTCTGCGAGCCTCGTTGAGAATTCATGTAATGATGGCGATGTATTTGGGCGTTTGACTACATTGAGATTTAGACTCGCGATACTGCTTAGACATGCGCTATGGTCGCTGCAAGCCATATTCATAAAATGGAGCCCTCCGTTAAACAGATGGCGCTGTCGCTAACCAGCCTGCCGGCTATAAATCACACAGTTTATGTAAACAAATGTTCTTAAAAATCTCATTTATATTTATACATATAAAAATTGATAATTCCTGGTTACCACCATCAAACATAATAAGTAAAAACGTGAAAAGTGATGATTTAACAGAGACTGGGATATACTAAGTGTGAGACAAACCTTCATCCTCCAAGTCGCGCTCAAAAAGCACTCGCAATTACCATACAACTCCGAGTTACACAAAGACAAGCGTAGAAATCACAAAGTCTGTGTCATCCTACATTTTAAAACAACTCTAGCGCAGAGGTTCTTTTCGTTTCTAGACCCATTCATTTATAATAAAATAAATTCAATTCTCCACATATACCATCTTACAAAAGCTCCTTGTAAAAAAGTTATTACAGGGTATTTAAAATCATTAGACTATGAGACGACTGAAAAATTTCTCCTTCCTTTAAAATAATTTAATATACAAACCTCAAATCAAGGATATATTTATTTGTCTGCATTCTGTATTATTATATTTTATTTTTATTATCATATAAATCATACGAACCTCACATCACGTATCATCATGCTCACCCACAACAAACGCCCATGCACCTATACATACATTTCACACTCACTGACACACACATACACTCACACACACACAATCATCAACACTTGATATATAATCTGGCTAGAACATAGACTTTGTTGTGTTACTGTTTAAATTTTTTTGTTTCCTTTATTTTTGTTTTTTTATACAAACCTATGTGTTAACATAGTGTAACTAAAAGTGATATTGACAAAATGCTATCTGAGGGTGGGGGCCTGGTGACCTGTAGTACAGGGTCTTCTCTGATACCTATCTCAGGCACCAGTCCCACACAAGGCTCTCAAGAATACTTGTATTAGCAATAAGTACCTTAGAGTTGTGAAGGGATCAATAAAGATTTTATTTATTTATTATAATTAGATAATTCTGTTATGGAAAATAAAAATAGATAACGAAAAAATATTTAGAAACTAGCTTAGCAATTAAATTTTCAGAGGCTAGTCGTTTTTTTCTATTACAATATTTCCTATACTTATAGGATACAATTGGGTATTTGACTGATTTTTTTTTTATTGACTTAAAATGTTCATTTAATTAGTAGCAACACAACATAGGTGTTTATTTTCAAATATCTTGCATATTTTCAGCGATATAGAGCATCAAACTTTCTAATTAGACAAGGAGAGCGCTATAGAAACGTGACGTCACATTTCTATAGCGCCATACTCTCGCCATAAAAAAATTCGTTTTAGAAAGAGATAGCTAGAGTCACAATTAAGTAGCTCATAATTCGCTTGTTATAATACAGATTGAATTTCTTTTTTCACATTTGTTATTAAATAATGTTATATTTCTGAATGTCATAATTAAATATCTACATTTCAACAACAGTCAAATACCCAATTGCATTGTAAATGCATAAAAAGATTTATAGTCATAAAATTTTTGACATAGATCCCAAATTCTAGAGCGGTGCACATTCGTGTCCTAGTCATGAGTACCCGTAATAATGATTTAAATATTTTTCATAGAACAAATTAAAATGAATGTTCTCTCGACAGCGCTATCAAATTAGACTGGAACAAAAGTTGTTAACCCAAGAAAAACCCGTAATCCCAATGATAAGTTCGATAAGTGTGAACCCACTTGTTACGGCGCCGCAATATACCAGCCGGATTATAGGTTCCGGCGTCGGACGGCCGGAACAGAGCGCCGTATTTTATAGCTGTGCCTCATGTCATGATACACCTTTGATGGCGTGAAGAATTCTGGAAGACCTCAGTAAGAAGTTGCTGTTATAAGAGCATCAGACGAGGTTATTATGTGAAGTTATTGAAGTTTCATTTTGGCAGTCGGAACTATTTTATTTTTTATTTATTTTTATTTATTTGGCTTTTCAACAATGTGTACACTGATACAATACAATTTACATTTAAAATAAAAGGTTCTTAGTGACACATTACTTAGAGAAAAGCACCGCATGCTCATTGAAATTGCGGAAAACACACAAATTTTAAACCATGCAAGTAAATAAAAAAATAAAATAAAAAAACCTTACAATACAATACACACGCATTAATCAAAACAAAAACATGCTAATATGAATAAGAAATATAAAATGTGACAATTTAATAATTTATAAATTAAAAAAGAACAATCTTATAGTTACTAAGTAATATCATCAATTTAACAATTCAATCATGTAATAATTAAATAATTAGTACACATTGGGCGTTTTGAAGCGCTTGCTTTGCCAACGCGCGCTCGGAAAACCTTCTGGCGGGTTGGGTCTTGACGTATTAACTTCGTATTGCCGTAATGACATAACGACGCACACGTCACGCAAACCTATAGTCCTACAATCCTGTCTGATCCGGTGACATCCGTGACAGAGGAACCACTTGCAATACGAAATTAGCTGTCAAAATAGACTGTCGTATGAAAACTGTTTTAGTTGCAAAGATTATCACCGGAACAGAAAACGTTGTCGCACTGTCAAAGCGGCGCGTTATCAAAAACGGTTTTGAACGTCAACTGCACTTCAACTGCGCGTACACTTGACTAATGCGTCATAGTATTACCGCGATCGGGGCCGTCTCTTACATTCGTACACACAAATTTCCTAGTATACCACGTCTTATGACACAGTGATAAGCGTAAATATTTAATGACGGTCGCGTTGGTGCAGAAGTACTGGGTATCTACGAGTATTAAGTCAAACCCATAAGTTTATCGTATTAATGCCGTCAAGTTTTCATTCAAATTGCTGCACAAGAAAAGATATGGATTTACTCGCAATGAGCGATTTTCTGAGAGGCCATTTAAAAAAAAAAGCTTCCAATTGCTTCACTAGATGGCGTTGAATAAGTATGTACATGTCTATGGTATATTTTGGTATGAAACATATTTAAATTAATTACTTTTTAACAACCCAAAGGAAACTAATAATATATTAAATAAGTACTACTGTGAGGAACAGAAACGAAATAGGTAAATTTAAAGATTCGATCGAAGATCGAATTTATCAAATGTGGGGGTAGTAATATCCTCACATTGATGAAATTAACGCTGGCTATACAGCGTGTATGAAGTATTTGGTAAATTCGACGCTTCTCGTAACAACTCCGTAGCTCAGTGGTTAGAGCAGTCGCCCGGATAGCGAAAGGTCGTGGGTTCGAGTCCCATCGGAGCTGGTTGTGAAACGGGTCGATTTTTTCTTAATACTTTATTTTCCATTTTTCTATGTTAAAAAACTTCGACAAAAAAAATAACAACAGAAATATTATCTCTAAAATACTGTGACACAAGCAGAAATGTGACAGCTTTTGAAGCACGTTAATCTTTATTATTCGATTAATGTAACGATAGTTTTTCATGCTAGTACCCCTTGCATAAAAAAGGCTAGAGTTATTGTTGATTGAAGGGTGTCTGGACTTAATTATTACGATATCCAAGTCGACATTTTTCTGTATGTTTTGCTAAAAGTTAATGGATTCAAAATATAAACATAAAGCCGACATAAAACTTGTCGGCTATGAGACCAACGGTACATACTACTGCGCCTGCATTTTCCCATGAAAATTGCAAAATAAATAAACGTTTAACAGGCGGGAAGACAAATATGTAAATTATTGTTATTATTTAGTTTGGCTAAAATTACAGGTTTTGATCACAATAGGTACTTACAACCTTAGTCGTGGGCCACACTGGAGCGACCGCGTGGCGCGGAGGCGACCTGCGGATCCGCAGGACGCACGAACACGTACTATTCCCTCCGCCGCGCGCCGGTCGCGGCAACCGGTGGACGCGCCAGTGTGGCCCCTCCCGTCCGTCTCAATATATTTGTTTTTCCCGCTCAACGCGGACGCAAGACGCGCCGCTCCAGTGTGGCCCACGACTTAGATTAGAGGCAACGCGGGCCTCCGGAAGGCCCGCGTTGCTCGAAGGGTACAACGTACAATGTACGTAGAAACCATATTCCTTACTACTTCTTCTTCGATTGAGATTTTTAAATTATTTTTATTCATCACTAGCTTTCCGCCCGCGGCTTTGCCCGCGTGGACTACGCAACGTTATCCCGCGGGAATGTGACTTTTTTTTTGGTAAAAAGTAGCCTATGTTCTTCTCCAGGCTCCAAAGTATCTGTGTTCCAAATTTCAGCCAAATCCATTCAGCCGTTTTGGCGTGATTGAGTAACAAACATACAAACATCCAAACATCTAAACTTTCACATTTATAATATTAGTAGGACAATGCAATAGTATAGGAAAAATGTGTTAGTAAAAAACCACGAGCCCTGCAAGTAACTGTCAGGCGGGATTCTCTCTCCAACCTGCGGGCTCTGGCCAAAGGCTTACACGACTCGTCGAATTTTGCTATCACTTGTTAACGCTGTAGGCCAGCGTTGCTTCATCAATGTGAGGAAACCCTCGCATCCGAAAGAAACATATCTGCCCCGATGCTCTGACCCACAGAACACGGAAAGCTTTTTCTGACCTTCCGGTAGCTTAGTTGGTCAGAGCATTGGGCCGGATTCCCGGGGGCGCGGGTTCGAATCCCGCCTGAAACTTACTTGCAAGGCTCGTGGTTTTTTACTATCACATTTTTCCTATTCTTCTTCCTGTTCAACTGAGAATTTTATCAGATTATCGATTTTAATAAAACTCGCAAGAAGGTCAAACATCAGTGATTTGACCTTTTGTTGAACCACAACGGGGTAGCACTTAGCCTTCATCACACCTGATGTTAAGTGGTGATAAGGCTGAAGGTGGAAGCGCACTACTCCCGGAATCCTCAATCACTGAGGAACTGGCTATCTTGTCTCTCACTGCCGGAACACAATAATGCCGAAAACATCATTGTAATGGCGACAGACTTAGATAAGACGGTGGTAGCTAGCCAGGCGGACTAAAAACAAGTCCTGAAACCAACCAAACCGAATACAATATGTACCCCCACCTAGGAATCGAACCTGGGACCTCTTGGTCCGAAACCGATGGTGTGAACCACTAGACCACAGAGGCGGTTAAATAACAAGGTCGATTCTCATTTTTTTTATTTTGCGCCTGTCCTTTCTCCTAAATTAGGCGTAAATATCGTTGTCCGCGTGTACACACGCCGCCAGTACCTAACGACAGCCGACGGTAACGAGGCGTAACCCGTTAAACTGCCTGTATTTACGTTTATAGCCATAAAAACAACAAGCCGTTAAATGGAAAACGTAAGTTTTTGTAACTAAATATTACTTACGTAGAGGCTCCATCCATAGCATTGCCATTGCAACATTTTATGGAAAAGCGCTTTTATGTTTTACCTGACAGCGACAGATAGAGAGAAATGTTTTTTTTTTAATTTTTCGTCAGCAAAATTTAACTTTGTTTTTCATAGAGTTTGTATGAATGACCAAGTTACATTTGCGGTTTTTGAAAATGTGTTATATCTCAAAAAGTACATACTATATTTCGTTCAAACCAATTTTTGTTGAAAGTTTTTATTAAGATCTACAACATATATTTTTTCTAAATTTTTCACTCTCTTATTTTAAAAGTTAGAGGGGCGGGGGTGGGGGACACATTTTACCAATTTGGAAGTGTATATCTTTTAAAATATTGACTTTGATAAAAAATGATACAAGGAACCTAAATAGGTATCATTTTTAAATACCTATCTAAAGACACCCCACACTAATATGTATTATGAAAATATTTTTTTTCAGTTTCAGTTCTATGTATTGGGACCTCACCTTAATTTTTTTTTTTTCTATAAAAATCCTAAAGCGGTTCATAGAATATACCTACCTACCAAGTTTCAAGTCTGTAGTCGTTATAGTTTTGGAATAAAGTGGCTGTGACATACGGACGGACGGACGGACGGACGGAAATAACAATGATGTTTTCAGCATTATTGTGTTTCGGCAGTTAGAGATAAGATAGCCAGTTCCTCAGTTATTGAGGATTCCGGGAGTAGTGCGCTTCCACCTTCAGCCTTATCACCACTTATCATCAGGTGTGATGAAGGCTAAGTGCTACCCCGTTGTGAATAAATAAATAAAAAAAAAACTGTTTGAAGTCGGTGCCAAGCCAAGAAGAATAAGAACGAAATATACTGAGTGAAATAACTAACATATAAAAAAAACCTGGTCCCAAGGTCAAGGTCAAGGTCCCCTCACCAAGCGTGAGGTGTAGGACGTAATTACCTTAATACGTATAAGACGGCACCAACTTCAAACAGTTCAGTAAGTACCAAGATAAATTAGAAAAATTCACGTATCATCGTCCTTTGAATTAAAAAATCTTATTATTTTTTTCGTTTTTTAGTGTTTGTTAATTTTTGTTTAAAGATCCGTTTTGAAGGCGGTTACATTTTTTTTTCAAAAACGTTTTTTATGTAGTCTAACTTAGTTCATTCGTAATTCACGACGTAACTTTGTGATTACGTTTTTATCCTGAAAACCTGACAAGCATTACATTTAACGGATCGTTGTCTTGAGAGATTTAAATTACTTATTGAAGATGATAGAACTATTAAAGTTTCAAACTTCGAAGTTTTGAAAATCTTTTAGAAGAGCTGTCAAAAACGTAAACCTTTGAAGCAACGAAAAAGGGTTGGAAGAATTTTCATTAAAGCCTTATTAACTATGTTCTTTCCACTCGGTGGGACAAACGAGCAAAGAAGCATTATCTGCTGAAAGTCAGCGCTGAAAAGAGCGGTCTTAGGGATTCCCGTACAATGGCGCAGTCTGCGAGGCAATATATCAATCTCTCGGGCAAGTATCGCGTCTCAATGCATCACCTAAGATTTAAAACGACTGGTCGGTTTGAGCCAGATTTAAGTCTAGACGCCATTTATCAGCGCAGCTTCGGGCGCGGTCATTGGTATGCCGCCGCCGTCGAGCGCTGCAAACGCTGCCCGCGACAATTGACTCGAGTCTCAGTTCCAAGTAATCCGATATTGCTAGCTAACTCGGAATTGCCTTTCAAGAAATACATTTTCCACGGATCGGCTTAGCTTACCTACGTGCCACAATTGCTGTAAGTTCTGCTCGATACAAGCTTTTGAGGAGTGGAGTTTTGAGAACGATGACGTATCTATTTGACTTTTATTAAAGTGCTTACATTAAATTAAATTGTTTTTTTTTTCATTTTATTGAATTGACCTCCATTTAACTGATAAGGCTTTACAGTTAGCAAACCGCTACTGACAGCTCAATGACATGTTACCCAGATCACAACCCAGATGCTGATATCCTAAATATCAATGGAAGGGGATGTCAACACAGCTTAGGCAAAGAATATATTCAGCTTATGGGAAAATGTCCCTTCTGTGAATTGTTATGATATCACTCTGGATCGTAAATTATAGTGTCATGTTCAATTTGTGTTACATGTTTGTATCAGATAATGAAAACATTGGCGACATGGGCTGGGCATCCTTCAACCGTTGGTCGAAGCATAATATTTAAAAGCCTTTCGCTATTCTGATGTATCATACTAACTAGTTACTCAAACATGGCGATACGACTGAACGGATCTTGATGTTAGGCATAAAGATAGATTATGGTCTAGACTCTAGAATATCATATTAATTGCTTTTTACCCCGGTAACACGCCTTATTCCCGCGGGAAAACATCGTCTATCTAACGCGAGTTTTGGCTCTTGTGACCGGAAAGCAAGCAAATAATAATATAACATTGTGAAATTATGTGTTTGCCTGAAGAAGTAACAAACAACCAGACAAAGACAATTATCACTGGTAGGATTCTACGTGTATTTCTACGTTATTATTACCTATAAAGCCAAATAATTGTATCAGAACTGTTATCTTATAGTCTTTCGATTTATATGCAGAGAGTGTCGCGGAGAGCCGAGTGCCCGAGATTCCTTGAGTCTGCGAGCTGGGTGCCTACCATCAACTCTTATTGTGGTTTTGTTTAGGAACCTAAACTGATCTGCTTCGCTTATTCGTACCACGACCGCTTAATATCAATGACAGCGATTCAGTGATCGATCAATGACATTTCACAGCCGCTAAGCTGTCAGGAACTCTTATTTGACTTATAACCCGGTCGATTTAACATGACACCTGCAGGTTATACCCGTCCCTCTCACTCTCCGGGCATGACAGAATCGGGTGAAAGAGACGGGTAGAAGAAAAAAGACACAAATCGTTCGGTCATTAACATTTAGCAATTCATTTGCGATCCAGTTTTTAGAAGGTCAGAGTACGAAAGAAAGCAATTCATTTTAGGAACCTATTCTGCATCGCGCTATTTTTGAATCGCTGTCTTAAAGTTGATGGTAGGCAACCTGGAGCCGTCGCGTCGCAGTCAGTGTTCTAACAGATTTATGGCAAGCGATAATCTGCTTTGAACTACGCCGTCACTTGTGTGCGCCCAGACATTAATATTCTAATCACAGAATATGGCCAGAATATTGAGTGTGCAATATTGTTACTTGGAGTAGAAGGATTGCTTTAGTTATTAATGTATTCTTCTTGGGGGTAAGCTTTACAAAAGTACCTAATTGCACGGGAACAAATCTAAAAATTAAGCAATTTATGTTGTCCTTTAGTGAAATCCGTAGGTAAATTAAGATTATTAAATACAGCTGGCCTACACGGTTTGGCACGCATGCTTTCATTCCCTTGTAAATATCGGTATAAGAAAGCCATTGTCACTCAGAAATAATGTTGCTTTTACTGGAAAAAAATATTTTCATAACCGTTTCAGTTGTTCTAGAGATTACTTCTTACATATAAACTTACAAACAATTTTACCCTTTTATAAATTATATTAGTTTAGAAATAGAAATAGTACGAGCGGAAATTTAGAGGATACATCTATATAAAACTCTTGCATTACTGACTGACTGACAGACAACGCAAAGCCAAAAGTACTGGGGTGGAAGTCTCGACTTTTTTCGATCGTAAAGTTATCGACGGTTGTCGTTAACTCAAAATGAGAAATTTGGTGAGATATGGGGCTATTTTTATGGTAAAAGTGTGTTTTGTAGTATATTTGAGCGAAAGCAAGCCACTAAATAATAGTTAAAACTAGTTTTGTATTGTAATTCGTGTAAATTGCTACAGCAACCATCGCTGACTTAACGATTTCAAAAAGAACTTAGCGATGTTTACGTCAAACATAGCGTGGAAATTTGAAAGCCCGCTGAGCTAACCACAAAAGCTAAAGCTAACGAATATTGTCGGTACGAATCTGCCGTCACCGCAATGCTCAAGCGAGTGAGAGAGAGGGCGAATATTTTAGCTTGACCAATCGCGCGGCCGTGTCAGATGCCCGTCTTGCATTTCCCCGCATAAAACAAGGACACATAATACTCGTATATTATCTAATTATTGGTTTACTTTAGAAGATGTTAAATCCAAGTATCGGTTGATTCTTTATGCAGTAAAGTCAATGTCATCACAGCCATTTGAATAAAAATCTTGTTTTAAATATAAAAATAATAATTAAATAGCTTGGTACGAATCATGCATAAAAAGCATACTAAAAATACACTTTTACTGTAACTAAAACTACACATCCACCGAAAGTTAGATACGTTTCTCTCAACAATCTCCAACAGAAAATTATTTCTCCAAAAAAACTTACCTACATCTATAAAAATACCCCTAATTTGTGAGGAATCACCACAACCTGTTGTGCGATTCTCTAAAATTCAATCAACAAACTCGACGTTCTTTTTCGCTTGACTTTCACTTGTTTGTTATGGATTTGACATAAAGAATCGAAGCTGAACGACGAAGTGACGGTGAAAATTCGTTAGAGAATCACACCCCTGGCGGCACTGAACTATCGAAGTGAATTCGATAAATAACGATCGCTATCTCCGAAGAGACTTCCACCCCTGGACAAGAGAAAGCAAGAGGCTGAAATTTAGCATGTATGTTTCCTGAGGAGTGTTTGTAGGGGAGCACTTAGGATGGATTTTTGGAAATTCCCCCTCTAAGGGTAAAAAGGGGGTCTACGCAGACGATGTCGCGAGCAGAGTGCTAGTCTGTATACTATAAAAACGAAAGGTGACTGACTGATATATCAACGCACAGCTCAAACTACTAGGCGGATCGAGCTGAAATTTGGCATATTATGAGGTAGCCATCCGCTAAGGAAGGATTTTGTGAAATTCATCGTGTGAGGGGATGAAACGAAAGTATTCATTCCCCGAATCGCACGCGTGCAAAGCTACGGGCAAAAGCTAGTAAATATATAAAGCATCTTCAATGTTAAGAAAGAGCGTTCACCTCGTAATTCAGTGTAAAGTGGGGTTCCGCATTAAGAACGACGTGTCACTTAGTTACTTCTTGAAAGATTAAAAATCTTGTTCCATAATTCCATTTCATTTTCCGAACACCTTGGCGTCACCTAACAGTTAACACGGGGCAGTGCTTGTTACCTAACAACTTAACGTTTTATTGCTCTACACAGTTTCGTTCGTACTTTCAGAATTTTGCTTTTAACTTAGTCAATAAACACTTTAAACTAATAACCTAAGTAGAGAAAGTAAGTAAATATTACAACAAGCATGAGAGCTTGTATATTTTCAGTAGTTTGTTATTTTGGGTTTTATTCATACTAGTTTTTAAATGAGAATATAACTAACTATCTTTGTGTGCTTGTTACCCACTCAACCAAATTTTATGAAAACTACTAAGGGCATTCCTTTACCGTAGAAATAGTTAGAAGTTAAGGTTTTATATTATTTTATGCATTCACAATGCAATTTTGTAAGTATAGGAAAAATGTGTGATAGTAAAAAACCACGAGCCCTATAAGTAGCTTTCAGGCGGGATTCGAACCCGCGCCTCTGGGAATCCGGCCCGATGCTCTGACCAACTAAGCTACCGAAAGGCTTACACGACTCGTCGAATTTTGCTATCACTTGTTACGCTGTAGGCCAGCGTTGCTTCATCAATGTGAGGAAACCCTCGCATCCGAAAGAAACATTTTTACAAATGTTTAACAATCGATTAAGATGAAACAGCTACATTGAGGTTTTATATTATTTTTATGCATTCAAAATGCAATTTTGTAAGAATAGGAAAAATGTGTGATAGTAAAAAACCACGAGCCCTATAAGTAGCTTTCAGGCGGGATTCGAACCCGCGCCTCCGGGAATCCGGCCCGATGCTCTGACCAACTAAGCTACCGAAAGGCTTACACGACTCGTCGAATTTTGCTATCACTTGTTACGCTGTAGGCCAGCGTTTACTATCACACATTTTTCCTATACTTACAAAATTGCATTGTGAATGCATAAAAATAATAATAGGTCTTTACCTATGAAATTGCCGTTTTGTATGGAAATTTCTGTAATTATTTTTTTTCCATACTAACGTTTTTGTTATTATTTAACGACTAATATTAAGTAAATTTATAAAATTTTACACACGTATTTATGGACATTTTAACTACTAAATGACACATTCGTTAAGAGAAAAAATTTTTTTTTCACTAAGTTACTACTAATAAAGTACGAAATTCTGGAAACAAAAATAGTCGTAACTTTCGGAATAAGTTTTTTCTATGTAAATAATCAAATATCGTGGTTATTAAATTATCAAAAGTTGCTCGATACGGTGTTAATGTAACGCAATATTAAAGAAATTATATATTTCTAATATTATAAAAGTTGTTAAGTTTTATGTACAAAAGAAAAAAACGGCAATTTCATATGTAAAGACCTATTATAAAACCTCAATATGGCTGTTTCATCTTAATCGATTGTTAAACATTTGTAAAAATGTTTCTTTCGGATGCGAGGTTTCCTCACATTGATGAAGTAACGCTGGCCTACAGCGTAACAAGTGATAGCAAAATTCGACGAGTCGTGTAAGCCTTTCGGTAGCTTAGTTGGTCAGAGCATCGAGCCGGATTCCCGGAGGCGCGGGTTCGAATCCCGCCTGAAAGCTACTTATAGGGCTCGTGGTTTTTTACTATCACACATTTTTCCTATAGTTAGAAGTTAGTTTAAAAATAACCTCAATGGAATAGGTGGTAGGAAAAAATATAAGAGTGACTTTTAATTTCCATCTTAATCTTCAAATGTGATATATGCCTTAGTAATAATTGCTCGTTATGATTAAATAGCACACAAGTTTTCAATTTTATATTAAATAATTCTCAGTAATTTTTTATAACTGCTAAATTTCAAGTTATCTTATCATACTAAAATTTAAACTAAGCAGGTTTAAAACAAACCAAAGTGGAGGACAAAGGATTTCTCTAATAAGAACACATTAGCCGTTTTTTTAATAAAAAAGAAGTTCATTTAGTTTTAAGACTGAGGGTTGTCTGCTCATTAGGGGCGGCTAGCTAAAGCCTGCGACCCGCTCATAACGAGGTTTCCAAAGCACTGGCGAATTACACTAATTCACCTTTTTAAGCATGGCGGATCTTGTGGGCTCTTTTGTCTTTATGAATGGACGAGACTCTCTGGGTGGCGTGGACAAAGAATCGTAGCGTTTTTGGGTATTTTTTTTATTTTCGCATGAGCATTAGAAAATAAAATCAGTGGATTTCTCACTCTCTCTCAGACGGAAACTCAGGCGGGAAATACAGTTTTTTCGTATACCGGTAACGGCATGTTGGACTCAGCCAGAAACAGGCCTGTCTTAGTCCTACTTCCTACTAATAATATAAATGTGAAAGTTTAGATGTTTGGATGTCTGTTGCTCAATCACGCCAAAACGGCTGAACGGATTTAGCTGAAGTTTGGGACACAGATACTTTGTAGCCTGAAGAGGAACATAGGCTACTTTTTATCCCAGAAAAATATCGCATTCCCGCGGGATAACGTCGTGTAATCGTAAAGCTAGTACTACTATAATCTCACGACCATATCACGCCTGTACTAGCGACACAGTAATCTGACGTCTCTGATACAAATGCCGTTTCAATTGCGTGACCGCGCGCGGATTCCCACACAATGGGATATTGGGCCACAATGTCCCCTGATTGCCCCCCTCCCCCCACCTTACACCTGGAGGTTAGAGGCTCATTGTGCTGTGACTGCCGCTGTATGATACCTGTGTATTACTTATTGACCACACAGAGAGTCTGCCAAATGATAATTTGTGACTAGAAGGTTGTGATAAATTATTCCACCTATACAGGGTGTTAGGAGCACCGCTGCAAAAACTTTAACCATGGCTTCAGACCATCATGCTGAACAACTTACAGCAAGATTTTTTTGTCGGAAATGAAAAAAAAACGACTTTTCATACAAATTAAGCAACTAATCGAGACATTTTGTATGGAGAGTCGAAATATTCTTTCTTTTCCGACGAAAAATCTCGCTGTGCGTTGTTCACCGTGATGGCCTGAAGCCATAGTTAAAATTTTTGCATAGGTGCCCCTAACACCCTGTAGAATTCTGTAAAATCCTGCCTACTGAGAAGAGAAGCGGAAATTTTATGCAATTTTTTTGTCCGTAAAATTACCGCATTAATTTACCGCTCCACAGTTCCACTTCGCATTAAGTGGACAGGCAGCCTAATAAACAACATTGTATTATAATTTTTTTATGCATTTACAATGCAATTTTGCTATCGATAATGATCTAATAGAAAAAATCGACCCGTCTCACAACTAGCTCCAATGGTACTCGAACCCAAGACCTTTCACTGTCCGGGCGAATATTCTACCGGATACGCTACTCAACTTTTACCAATACTTCATTTTCGATAAAACAACATTTATGTTAATTTCCAGTTGTTGTTGTTGTTAAATCCAGTCAAAGATTCACATTCCAAAACTTTTCCTTTACATAAAAGGGGAAAAATACTAAGATCGTTTTAATTAGTGGTAGTCCATGCACCTGGCTAGCTACCACCATCTTATCTAAGTCTGACGCCATAAGAATAATGTTTTCAGCATTATTGTTCCGGCAGTTGGAGATTAGATAGGTAGCCAGTTCCTCAGTGATTGAGTATTCCGGGTGTAGTGCGCTTCCACCTTCAGCCTTATCACTACTTAACATCAGGGGGCCAAGTCTGCTAACGTTAAGTCGTAATCGTGGCTCAATCGTGTTTCAATTGTAGTTCAATGGTAGATCTTTTTTACACACTAATTACAAGAAATGTGTACTTTTTTCACAAAACTACTGATGGTCAGACCACACACTACATTCACATCACATTATACTGTCATAATTCTTGTAACTAGTGTGTAAAAAAGCACTACCATTGAACTACAATTGAAACACGATTGAGGCACGATTATGACTTAACGTTAGCAGACTTGGCCCCCGGGTGTAATGAAGACAAGTGCTACCCTGTTGTGAATAAAAAAAGATGAAATATTAAATCGGAACTAGACTCACCAGCAAAATATTGATATAATCGGTACCTCGGTGTCCATGTCTATGTTGTTTATGGCGCTACTCGGAAAAAGGATGGACTTTTTGATATAAAACTATAGGACGGTTAGAGTTGTTATTAATCTGGTAATAAGATATATATTTCTTCATATATATATACCAGAATCGTATAGTTTCAGAAACACGTTTTTATGATTTTGCCACGACACTTTTCCTTTTCGAAAATACCTCTAAAAAATACGAAATATCAAGATTATTCTTAAATGGGGTTACATACACTATTGAAAATTGGTTTAATTAGTGGACACCAATAATATTGAAGATCGTATAGAAGCATTTTTTAAAAATCGCTATAGTTTTTTAATACGAATTGATTTTGTGTTTTTTTTTGCGTAATCTGCAATATCGGTCTCGCTCCCGCGCGCGTAATTTTCTCATTTCTATCTCGCTTTAGCATAATTTTTCCGAGTATCGCCTTAATCCAACAGCATTAGTGCAACTGCCTGATTACTCTCCGCTTAGAGCGCTCGTTGCGGACCTAAATTGATTTAGAACTTGCTAATTTGCTGCTTGTACTGACGACCAAATAAACCGAGTAAACAGATTGTGAAGGCTTTGACGAATTTACATACACGTTAGGTTGTTATTGGTTTATCTACGTGCAGCAGTTTCATTTCTACGATATACCTACCTAATAGTAAAAAATAAATGATTAAGCAAAATCCGGTTTTAAACCTCATTAGAAACAAATACCTGCCTACGTAGCCCATAGATTAAAAGAAATCTCTATAAGTACTCGATTTTAGTTGTCGTTCAAGTACTCTATTCGTCTCTTTGACGATGTTTCCTACTAAAATTATAAATGTGAAAGTTTAGATGTTTGGATGTTTAGATGTTTGAATATTTGTTACTCAATCACGCCAAAACGGCTGAACGGATTTGGCTGAAATTTGAGACACAGATATTTTGTAGCTCGGAGAGAAACTTAGGCATTTTCATCCCGGAAAAATATAACATTTCCGCGGGATAACGTCGTGTAGTCCACGCGGGCGAAGCTAGTTTATATAAATTTCATTGATATTAACCGAGAACGTAATTTTTTAAAAACCCATAGGTAGGTAAGCACTTTATTTTCCAAACAAGTTTTCAACTGTATGTATCATAGTTAATACATGGACACTCTATGATTATTTTACTTCGCTTCAACGAGAACGTAAAATAAAAGCAGACTCAGATTCAAGCTGAGATTGCTGGCTGGTTGGGCGGAATCGTCGGTGAGCGCACTACGAGACATTCGAGTTTTAAAAATGCAAGCGCGGGTTAATAAGTTTCGTGACTTGGAGCCGCGCCGCGACCCCGGCCGGATCCAACATCCCGCGACGTGACACGGGATCTAGGACCAAATCTCACTAGCAATGTGTTTATTTTTATCCACAACGGGGTAGCACTTAGCATTTATCACACCCGATGTTAAGTGCTGATAAGGCTTTAGGCGGAACCACACTACTCCCGGAATCCATAATCACTGAATAATTGACTATCTTATCTCCAACTGCCGGAACACAATAATGCTGAAAACATCATTGTTATGGCGCCAGACTTAGATGAGATGGTGCGTAGCCAGCCAGGCGGACTAAGGACATGTCCTACCCCCACCAAAAGTTGTGTTGCTGTCCCGTTTGCTATGTTACTGATACGTTAGCACTTCGATTATATAAACGGTTTTATATGATCGAAGCGTTAGCACTACAACTTCGTTAACTCGCTTAACGATCGGAATAACTGTGCCCCTTAATTTAAAGCAAACATATTTCTAAAGGCACTTGTAACGGACTGAGTTATGCCATTTGTAGGGTTCCGTAGTCAACAAGGAACCCTTATAGTTTCGCCATGTCCGTCTGTCCGTCTGTCCGTCCGTCTGACCCCAGTCTAGCTCATAGAGTCTTAGTACTAGAAAGGTGTAATTTGGCGTGAATATACATATTTTTCACGCCAACATAGTGGTTTGTACAGACAGTTTTTTGATTGAGGCATCCGTTTGTGAATTATTAAGCTTTATAGTGCAAAATTTTGTTACAGTTATGTGCCCCCCCCCCCTGCCAGCCAAATGGTTGTTTTTAGATACGTGAAAAAATTCACGATAGTAGTACATAATATGACGAAGTAACAAGGAAAACTATCATTTGGAAAACTTACACATTATTTTCGAAAACCGCAAATATAACTTTGTCATTTATGTGAATACTATGAAAATCATTTTTTTTTCTGGTAAAAAATGACACTGGTATTTTTGCTAGGTGTACGTAAACGGTACGTTAAGTGGGTACGGAACCCTTCATGAGCGACCGACGTAAATCAGTCTTTGTCAGGGTTGGATATAGTTACGAACCTTTCTTTATATTTTGATATGACCATTAGTTCAAAATACAGCTTCAACTCGCTATGTTTTACGAATAAGCAACAAATGCACACACAGTTACAATTGGACAGTTTTAAGGATTGGCAGTTACAGCCGCTTGCACTATAATGTATGGACATCTTCATCGTTGAACAATCTTGGACTTGCATCAGCCAAGTCTCTTTTAAAAGACCCAGTTACCCTAAGATCGCCGGTTTAGAAGTATTGCGGGATTACAGCTGGGGGGCCCAGCCTGCTAACGTTAAGTCATAATTCGGTATTTGACTGAATTATTTTATTAACTTAAAATGTTCATTTTATTAGTAGCAACACAATATAGTATTTCTTTTCAAATATCTTGCATATTTTCAGCGATATAAAGCATCAAACTTTTAATTAGACAAGGAGAGCGCTATAGAAACGTGACGTCACATTTCTATAGCGCCATACTGTCGCCATAGAAAAAATCGTTTTAGAACGAGATAGCTAGAGTTACAATTAAGTAGCTCATAATTCGCTTGTTTTAATACAGATTGAATTTCTTTTGTCACATTTGTTATTCAATAATGTTATATTACTGATTGTCATAATTAAATATCTACATTTCAACAACAGTCAACCCAATTGTGTTTCAACTGTAGTTCAATTGTAGTACTTTTTTAACCGACTTCAAAAATAGGAGGAGGTTCTCAGTTCGGTTGAATTTTTTTTTTCACAATACTTCTGATGGTCACACGGTCACACCACACAAACGTGATGTGAATCATCAAATCATACTGTCATAATTCTTGTAACTAGTGTGTAAAAAGCACTGCAATTGAACTACAATTGCAACACGATTGAGACACGGTTATGACTTAACTTTAGCAAGCTTGGCCCCCTGTTGTACCGTAATGTATTATGCAGGCTAGCACACACGGCCGCGCCCGCCGCCGCCGCGCCGCCCGGCGCGCGGCGCCGCCCCGCGTAATCTGATCGGCTGGTTGCGAAATTAAAATGGACCAAAAACTCAAAGGGCGTTTGTGCACTACACTGAATTTTACCGATCCGGAAAAAAACGGATGCTTGTATTTTAATCATTTATAATAGTAATAATTTATTTATTTCGTGTATTTTCAATGTTACGAACCCTAAACTACACGAAATAAATAAATTCTATTATTTATAATAATTAATTATTAAAATACAAGCATCCGTTTTTTTCCGGATCGGTAAAATTCAGTGTAGTGCACAAACGCCCAAAAGGGTCTGGAGTTCGAGAATAACAAATTGAGCAACTTATTCATTATCTTTCAAAATAATAATCAATGAAATGAATTTTAATAAAATTATTTTGTTCATAAAAGCAAGGTATAAAGAGTTGATATAATAATAAAAATTTTGATCTATAACTGGTAGATAGCATGTGAATATAACATATTATTATACATTATGAAATAGTTTTAAGATAACAAATTGTACAATTATCATTATACCTAGATTGAATGAAATTAGATTATAATAATTTCTAATGTTGTTATTGCACGTTATCAGCCCAATCTGTCGCCAGACATTTGTTGTCAGAAATAAGGTGATTATTTATAAACTTATTTATGTTGTGGTTTTATTTTAAGACCCACGAATAGACACATTGTTACACTCAAGTTTTCCATATCTTAAAAAATAAACCCTACATTCGCGTTTCTGTTGCTGATATACACTACGGACTTGTAATAATAAAATTAACCAGCGAGTTCATAGTAACAAGCTTTTACTGTGCAATAAAACGGATCCCAAATCCAATAAAAGTGCATTATTAGCGCTAACAACAACACTAAAGTACACAGCACATTACATCAACTCGGAAAGGGATCGACACCGTATGGGCGTTTGTGCACTACCACTGAATTTTACCGATCCGGAAAAAAACGGATGCTTGTATTTAATTAATTACTAATATAAATGATTAACTATTAAAATACAAGCATCCGTTTTTTTCCGGATCGGTAAAATTCAGTGTAGTGCACAAGCGAACTATCTCCTTCGCCTCGCCGTCAACCAGGCGTCAACCTAACGCAAGCACGTAACCAAACCGGATCAGCGTCGGTACGTCGGCTCGGCTACGGCTAGGCGACGCCGCGCTTACGGCTAGGCGACGCCGCGCTTACGGCTCGCCGCACAGTGGTTCCATATAAAAAAAATAAAAAAAAATGTCAAAAAATTAAAAAAAATGACAAAAAAATGAGAAAAAAACATTTTCATTCATTTGTTCATTTTCATTTTCATACCACTGTGCGTAGAGCTGTGAGCTCGAGTACGGAGAGACGTAAACGCGTGGACGACTAGCGGTAAGCGCGGGGATAGCAAGTTGAGCGACCCGCAAAGCGGTTCGTGAGCTGGTCCCGAGGCGAGGCGATTTCGTTACGATTCCGATTAGTGTGCTTTGCAGTAGGGGGTTTCATACAAAGAATACTGAACCGCTCGAGTTGATACGTTTACGATCCCTTTCCGAGTTGATGTATGTGCTGTGAACTTTATGCGGCATTAATAGACAAACGCGTAAAGTTTCACGTGTATCGGTAATGGATAACTATTACTTTAACAGCTAACAGGGCACATGGCGGCGTGACAGGCTATTTGAATATTAAGTGTTATCCCGCATTAGTTACGCAAACAAGTGAAATTATGTAATTAGCAGTCGGGGGCGGGCGGGCGGCGCACCCCGCATGCCGATGCATACGGGAATGCTGGTAAAAGCATGCATTATATAAGCACGGAACAGTAAATACGGGGAATTTGTTTTTCAGTGGCTTTTTAAACCCGAATTTCATACGCTTTAAACATTAAAAGAGAAATCAGTGGTATTAATAAAAGTTTTATTGAGCTAAGCAGAATTTTAATACGAATGAAAACAAGCACTTTTTTAATAACACATTTGAATAATTACAAATGGTGTTTTTAAGTTTGAATCTATGACTGAAAAATGGAAAATGAAGTATTTAGAAAAAATCGACCCGTCTCACAACTAACTCCGATGGGACTTTCAACTAGTTGTGAGACGGGTCGATTTTTTCTAAATACTTCATTTTCCATTTTTCAGTAATAAAAATTGCATTGTGAATGCAAAAAACTAAGATAAGATAAGATAAGATAATTCATTTATTGCATAAAAATATGGTACAGTATGATATTGTTATGTTATGATGGTTATAGTTCTTACATATTTAACTGTTGGACAGCATGCAATATTTAAAGTATAAAAATAATTCTTTATAGGTAAGTAATTAATTACATTTGTTGACAGTAAAATGTCTTAATAGTAGGTAAATACATGAAAAAGAATGAAAAATTTAACCTACGATTACATTCATTAATAATAATAATACAATGTCACATTCAAAATTACTTAATTGTTAGTCAAATGTCAGAATATGCTTATATTTTTTTTTAAAGTATGTCAAAGTTCATTAATATTAGGTAATGTCATTGGAATTGTGATAATGTGATACTTAAGTATTATTTTTTAAGCTTAATTATCCATGTCCTTATGAGTCAAAATTGTTTTAAAATACTCCGCAAGTGAGTAATAGCACTTGTCCCGTAGTATTTTCAGTAGACGACGTCTAAATAAGGATACATAGACACTACCTCTAGTGTATTCAATAGCTCCGGTAAGTGGTAAAAATTAAAATAAGTTGAATTTATGATTTTATTTTATAGTCATTTTATTTAAAGCCCAATACATAACCTCCTGGAAAGGTGCCAAACATAAGCTTAACCTTTACTTAACTTAAACTAAAAACCAGCTGAAAATGTTATTCATTGACCGTAATACGAAAAATACGACGCCTCTATTGTTACCACAACTTGCCTTAACAAAAACCGCTTCTCTCGTGAAAATTTAGTTAACAAAACCTTTTTACGGGTAAAAAGGCGCCGAGGCCCGTTATCGATAAACACGGGTTAATATTTCGCTCGCTTCAATCGTATTATTATTAAGTACCGCTCACAAAATCTGTTGTAAGGTCGTGTGCGTTGGCGATTTACACAATAGCCATTTGCGTTTATTTTTTCTAGAAAAGTATTAGTTTTGACTTCTTTTACTTATTTCTGGAAATGGGCTGAGAATGGACTGGCAACCCTGCCAATGTAAACACTGAACGCCGTGTATTTAAAAGTTTCTAGAAAAGTTGTCAAATATGCCCAATCTATTTAAAAATACCTAACATTGTTGAACTGCAGCAAACTTTCTTGCAGTTTTGTTGACAGAATTACTTCTGGAAACTATTAGAGACTTGTAATTTAATTTCATGAAAGTATATTTTTATAATAAGTTTTCTAAAATGGTACAAAGCAAGAAAAACGTCGGAAAATCATACATTCTCACAGAAAACTACCGCATTACTAGTAGGCGTTAAAATGACGAACCCAAAAAAAGATTCGCGTATAGCGGTTTGTCACTTTCGATTCGACAAGTCAAACCATTCCATCATACTACAGCTGACATGATGATGATGATATTTTTATACAGAGTGTTACAGAAAGGGTAGGACATCCGAAGGGGGCTGATAGTAACCATCAATACGAAAAAAATCTTAAGAAACTAGCCCAGAAATTACAAAAAACGGCCTCAATACATTTGTAGGAGTAGGTAAGTATTGAACTTTTATGAAACCGCCGATTTTTTCGCTATTTCAGAGTTGGTTTCTTATTGTTTAAACCCTTTTCTTAAAACCTGTATTTACCTAATTCATAAATATTTATTCATAGAGACGCGACCTGCTGCATATACTTTGTAGCCTATTATTGAGGTGGGGCCAGCTACTCTCATGGGAGTATGCAGTAGACGTTTCTTACTATTACTCCACAACATTTCCTGCAATCACTATTTCTCCCTATCAACTCACTTAATAGAATGAAATAAGTCACATCTTTATTAATATTCGAAAGAGGAATGATTTTATTGCTTGTTTGTTTGTTCGAATTGAATAGGCTCCGAGACTACTGGACCGATTTACATATTATATTTTTTGAACACTAGAAAGTTACATTATTCCCGAGTGACATAGGCTATTTAATCCCGATATTCCCACGGAAACGGGCACCACGCGGGTAAAACCGTAATTTATAATTTTGCTGTAAACTACTACATTTTGGAAAATTTATAAAACTTGGAACTTAAGTTAGAAGAATGTTAAAGAAAAAAATTATGTCTGTAAAATGTATTTGTAATCGCATCGTATTATTATTTGCCGTACTCTGTGTAACTTTCAAGGATTCATAACGGTTTGTAAAAGATTCACACAAGAACAAATTTCATAAAAATTGGATAAGAAATTAATCCTTTTATCAACTTACCACCAAACTCCGAAAGAGGGATAATCTTTGAAAGAGCAAAACTTCATTAACACAAAGCGAATTAGAAAAAAGGCGAAAAACTCGAGATCTGAGGGTTTGGATCAAATAAAAAATGTCTGCCGTAAAAATAGCACCGGACTTGAATAACAAAATCAATTTTGCAATAATGAGCCGCGGCTTTATTACAACTCTGTTTGCATTGCAAATGGCGGAAACGTCGTTATTTTGATTCGTCGGGTGAATAATGTAACAGGTAATCAAAATACAGTTCCTAATATTGAGAAAGAGACTAATCAATTTCTTAGAATTTCAATTATTCTTTGTTTGTAGAAAATATTGGTGGATAAAAAGAAACGGAATTGGTAAATTTCTAACGAAACTGATTGTGTTTCAGTGAAGGGCACGGTGCTGTCGGTACGTTGTACCTAGTCCAATATCGTGTACTACTATTACGTCTCGACGTTATAATAGTTGACGACGCGTCACTCACAACTTCATTTGACAAGCATGTGCTAAAAGCATGTCTCAACAGCTAAGAAGATCAAATTAAAACATTTTATCCGACAGTACACTATAATTATCCTCTTAGATAAACGTAATTTTTTTGCAAATGCTACACAACTTTACCATCTACTTGCAAAATTTAGCATTGCTGTCCTAGATTGCGCAAGTCGTTTCTGATCAGCTGATTGGTACATAAGAATTACAGTTAACTAGATTACTAGCTTTAAACGAGAAAAACGGTAAAAAAAATAGGTATAGCAAAAAGCCATACAGAAAACAAAAGATACGAAAGAAACCACTTTTTGCTAAGCTTTAACGCTGTCTGCGCTTAAAAATAAATCTAGCCAGACACTTTGTTTCTGATTATTTAGACAACACCGCGCCATCCCGCAGATAATAGACAGCTGTTGTTTCAGGCGATTAGGTAAACGAACTGTAATTTAAAACTTAATTTAAAGTTTATCCTGAATTAGCATAAATTTCAGGAGAGAATTAAGTTTAAAGCGGCCGTCAAGAAAGCGAGGAAAATTAAACAAATCGCACTCTCGGCACACGGACTTAATGAAAGACAATCAAAGAGCAACCGAGCGAGCGATCCTTTTTAAACAGCAATAATGTTAGCAAAAATTGTGGAGTACCCTCTGCGGCAGGGCTGCGACACGGGTCGACGTGTAACAGGAAGTAGCGAGATTTTAATATTTGATAGTTTCTATCAAACATGCAAATCTGTGGATTGTACACGTAGTATGATGGAATGTTTTGACCTGTCAAAAATGATAAACCGCTATACGCGAATCTTTTTTCGGGTTCGTCATTTTAAAGGTTTAGTTTTTGGTAAGAATGTATGATTTTCCGTCTTTTTTCTCTTTTTTTACCGTTTTAGAAAACTTATTGTAATTTTATGTAATAAGAAATGTTTATTTTTTTGTGTACTTCTGATCAAATTACAGCTTTTGAGCAATCATAATAATGACAGTTGTTGTTGTACCATGTACATTGTACTCATGATGTAGGTACTTTTCTGCGTTTCTCGTGACTAGTAGCTACTAGTACTTCATAATGTATTGTACTCATCGTTGGCAGCCCTACAAAAAGAAGCCGCCCAAGAGCCGCCGTAAACTGCTAATGAATTTTGATAACAGCGTAATTACATTTTATTCTACTCTCCCTGTTCATGACGTTAAAAATAAATTGTTTTTTTTATTAAATTCGCCATTGCGTTTGTTGCTCGTTGCGTTTCCTCTGGTATTATGAACTCACTTTTTTTTGGTGTGTGAATTTTAAGTTTCGAATTTGAGAATTTGAACATTATTAGTTTAGCCACGTCTGACTTAAAGATTCTCCTTTGGTATTGAAATGTGAACTTTGTAATTTTCAAATTGAGCATGCAAACAAAGGTAGAGATTATATTATATTGTAAAACAATGGTAGAGACATAAATAATTTTTACAAATTTATAAATTTGTCCTGAATAACTACCTACAACCCACAACCCACGTACACAAAGACTGCAATCTCATTTACTGACCAAACGAAAGAAAATGCAGTTGTGGCATTAAATTCACCAACAGCCAGGTGCAATTTGCTTTGGCTGCGGCTGCACTGCGCAGCTAGTGAGTTATGTGCGTCGATTTTCATTAGCACAGATAGCCGCCCTGCACCACGTCACTCAGACAAGTATTTCTCATTTATATAGCACTAGCGGATCCTCGCGGTTTTACCCGCGTGGTACCCGTTCCCGTGGGAATATCGGGATAAAATATAGCCTATGTTAATCAGGGATAATGTAGCTTTCTAATGGTCAAAGATTCTTCAAAATCGGTGCAGTAGTTTCGGAACCTATTCGATGCAAACAAACAAACAATTAATCAAATCTTTCCTCTTTATAATATTAGAACAGATGCTATTATATTTATTATTATATTATATTATTTATTATTATATTAGAACTAATTAACTGAGCGTGCACACTCTTAACTGCAAAGACTTTCGATATAGAGGTTTAGTTGAGATACTAGTGCTAAAATTCATAATAAAATTATATGAACTGTGGCTCACAACTTCGCGATGCACTCAAGTGGCGGCTGTTGATCCGCACTATCTGATGCACTAATGCCGGTAAGGCTCTCAATCCTCGCCTCCGTTTAGATAAGTGGGTGTATTTTATAGCCACTACCTACCGATAAGCATTGGTCTATTCAGCGTTGAATAACTATTTGAAGTATTAACTATAATAATTCATTCGTTTTCTTTTGTTTGGCGAAATACCGCAATTATGGGTATAAAACATTTTGAAGTTTGATACATCAATCTAAAAACCGAACATTTAAAATTCAGTAATAAGTGTGCTTACAACCATAGCTAAAACAAACTATCCTGACGTGTAAACTGTTTCTTTAGTTGAATGTACTTTATTAAATTAGAAGTTGTTATCATCCAACCAGCTGAGCTGATACAACAAGAGACGCTTACTCCAAACAATAACAATGGCCGCTAACTAGCTCCACGAGACTTGCAACTCAATTTAAGTCAGTTTGCATCCAATCCTGAGCCAATTAAATACCCTCGGGCGTAATCCACGCACTTAGCGCACTGTATTAGCACTAACGCTACATTGCCAGGTTTTAAAAGCTAGGCATATAACTAAAACATGATAATAGGTCTTTACCTATGAAATTGCCGTTTTGTATGGAGATTTCTGTAATTATTTTTTTTCCATACTAACGTTTTTGTTATTATTTAACGACTAATATTAAGTAAATTTACAAAATTTTACACACGTATTTATGGACATTTTAACTACTAAATGACACATTCGTTAAGGGAAAAAATTTTTTTTTCACTAAGTTACTACTAATAAAGTACGAAATTCTGGAAACAAAAATAGTCGTAACTTTCGGAATAAGTTTTTTCTATGTAAATAATCAAATATCGTGGTTATTAAATTATCAAAAGTTGCTCGATACGGTCTTAATGTAACGCAATATTAAAGAAATTATATATTTCTAATATTATAAAAGTTGTTAAGTTTTATGTACAAAAGAAAAAAACGGCAATTTCATATGTAAAGACCTATTATGTAACTTAATCTCGAGTGAACTGAAAATAAACTGAAATTACGTAGGTACTTTCATTTGATAAGGGACTGACAAGCGTAAAAAAATGAATTTATTTCAGAAGCAGAGTCCAGAGTGTTATTAAGAATAAAACTTACTCACTATGATAGTAATTAGGTACAGTAAAAATTATTAAATTAAAATACTCTTTGACAAAACAGCAGCAAACTAATATTAAATTTATCTCCATCCATCCTTCAACCAAATCTCGTAAATATCTTTGTGTTTTCATCCTGAATTCTTACCCTAGTCTCGAGGCTTCATATCGACGAAGTGTGAAATATCAAATAACTTCGAACTTCTTCATAATATTCCCTAACCCTTACTGGATATATTCACAAGAACACTATTTCAACTTGTTATGAAAAAATCCTTCAAAATAATATTGATTGACCAAAAAATATATATTTCTATTTCTAGCTGCATCAAACATTTACTTAATTTTTACTTTATTTAAAACTAGCTTTCCGCCCGCGGCTTCGCCCGCGTGAACTACACGACGTTATCCCGCGGAAATGTGATATTTTTCCGGGATAAAAAGTAGCCTATGTTCCTCTCCAGGCTACAAAGTATCTATGTTCCAAATTTCAGCCAAATCCGTTCAGCCGTTTTCGCGTGATTGAGTAACAAACATCCAAACATCCAAACATCTAAACTTTCACATTTATAATATTATATAGTAGGATGTTTACTTTTAGAGTTCAGAAAAAATTAGACATACCTACCTACTATTTCAGCACCAAACATTTTAGTCCAATTCCAGCGGCCTACTACTATGTTCAGTTAATTTGCCGCCCTTCTGTATAATTGCCGCCCAAGGCGCTAACCCGAGCCGCTCCTTTCATTCGCCATTCATTCGTCATTCACTCGCGCGGTTTGGAGGCGAAACGAGTTGCCTTATTCCTCTCGTCTTGTACTCGTAATGGGTTCCGGTGAAAGGCATCGGCGTAATGTGAATGAATGTGCCGGTAAATTAAAGTTGGATAGGGTGTATTCATATTTTGTTTTTGAAATTTGCTTACAAAGTCAGCGAGGCGATTACCTACGCTTTTTGGTTGGTGGCTCTACCTGGAGATTTAACACTGAACTAGAATCGGCATTTTTTGTTACACTTTTAACACCGTGGGGTAAAAATTTACCCCAAACTGAAAATTGAAAAATAAATATTATGCCGCAATTTTAATAATTTTTTTTAAGATTAAGCAATAAGCGTATGGACTTGGGCCACTTAAAAACGCCGCCACGGACCACTTTCCTGTAGTTTTCATACATAGTCGTCACTTGTTTATTACTGTAGCTTCAAGTGGCGGCGTTTGTGGCCCGTGTGCGGCGAAGGTAAAACTTACAAATATTATTCAGTGGTAAGAGTCTGTGTAGTGCACAGAAAAATATAAATATAAATATTTGTTTTTATTATTAGCAACATTTCTTTAAATTAAAAATACAAAAAATCAGTACGTTTTGTGGTAGTCTCACAAATATTCTTCATAATCCTTAAAAATATTAGGTGTGAAAAAACTTACACCAATCGAACAAAGACGTTTTGCTTAGTTACATCAATCCACTTTTAATAAATTAACAAATATTTAATTATTTGCCATATCGCACTTAATATTATAAATGTGAATATAATATATTTAGATGTTTGAATGTTTGTTACTCAATCACGCCAAAACGGCTGAACGGATTTGGCTGAAATTTGGAACATAGATACTTTGTAGCCTGAAGAGGAACATAGGTTACATTTTATCTCGAAAATATATCACATTCCCGCGATCATGTATTCGCGTCACGTAGTCATTCACGCTGGCGAGGCTGCAGGCGGAAAGCTAGCACAATATAATATAAAAAAACTATATACGAATTAAAACCGTGGGGTAAAAATCTACCCCATATACCAGAAAAGCACAAATGGAGAAGTATTTTGCGCCGTGAGTTCTTGAGGTTCAAGCACTCACACTGCACTGATAATACTAAAAAGAAGAAGCGTCTATCTTTCGTAGAAAAGAAAATGTTTTAGTTTTTTTGCGGCTGAGGTAGACATTTACCCCACGATGTTAGTTGAGGGTTAAAATAATAACGATTTATAAATAGTTGGAGATTGGCGGAACTAGAATCGTAACTGATGAGGCTGCGAGGGTCACACCAGCAGTTCAATGCAATGAGTAAGAAGTCTCATAACCTAAAAGTAATTTACACAATACTATAGACTCCTCGAGGTTTTACTAACGATGAACAGTCGCGATCAATAATATGTATACAACATAGATCTACGCGCCGGCCTCTTAAGGCTATTCTTGAAAGCTATGATTTCTTACGAAACCTTCAACTACATATCGACAAAATACAAACCATCACTAGAGAAGCAATCGTCGCTTCAGATTGGTCCTCGAGCCAGCCAGGTAATAACACTACTCGTCCTAAATAGATCCCCGAAACTACCCGAGGAACCGCTTTGTGCGCCGCACTCGAACCATATCTAAGGTAATAGCTTTCTTTTCAGAAGGAAATCCGCCCTTTCAAGTGCTTATATCATATTAATCAGGTTTTTTTATCCTATTTGACTGCATAATTCCGTATGATTTGACGACTTCCAAGGCCGAGTGATGTACGCACCAGTTTTCAAGGTACCACTATCTCTGGAGGGTTTGATTCCCAGTCGATTGAATATTGAAAACCAACTTTTCAATATTTCCGCGGGTCTGTGTGTATGTAGAATTACCCGTCGTTATTTGCAATGTATGTGATGGTGATTAAAAAATTTATAAATCTATCCTATTAATATTATAAAGGGAAAATATTTGTATATATGTATCGAATAAACTCAAAAACTATTGGATTGATTTCAATAATTCTTTCACTTTTTAACAGAGGCTATATTTTATCCCGATTATAATTTATTTGGATTAATTATTTGACCCGTATTGTTCATACAATTTAAGACTTCTAAAGTAAATCTAGTTTCCCTTTATGTGGGTTAAAGTTTTATTTTTAAACTAGAAGTACAGTAATATGTTTCTTTCCTGCTAGCAACACCAAATAGACGATTTTTGCAAGCGGGGTGCTCTCGTACGGTTTAAAAAAGAATACAACAACACCGTAGTGCACTCACTTTGGTGACACACACACAATACGGTATTTTACTGATTTTTTTTTATTTCTTTAAAACGTTATTCATAATATTAGCTACACAAAACAAGTTTTTATTTTGAATTATCTTGAATATTTTCAAAGATTTAGGACTTCAAACTTTATAATTAGACAAGGACAGGACGCTATCTTTGTGACGTCAGTGCGTTAGTAGCGTCATAGTCACGCCATAGAAGATTTCGTTTTAGAAAGAGACAGCTATAGTCAAAATCAAACAGACTATAATTCTTTTATTATAAAACAGATTCAAATTATATTTTCACATTTGGTATTCTTAATTGCAATATTTTTTAACGTCATAATTAAATATCTTCATTTCAACAACAGTAAAATACCCTATTAAGCTCACACGTTCACTAAACGTAAACCCAATTGCTGTCGAAATTTAATCCACAAGTGCTATAACTCTAATTTAATGATTCGAAATTGCAAACTCGTGAATTACGAAGTAACTGACAAGTTTTTTTTCAGTTCCAGTAGGAAGTTAGTAAGCTAGTTTTTTTTTAAGTTGTTAAAACATCCTTTTAAGTTTATTATTCACAACCTAAATATTCTAAATGAGGTTTCTTTTCAATAAGAACAGAATAAGCTTACTTCACAGATCAAATGAAAACCTGCACATAGGGGCCGAAGTGCTCTTTTTTTTTTTCATAGCTCACTCAGAATACGAAAAAATTTGATTTCAAATAAAGTCCTACTAGGTATACTAGGTATAATAGATTGTGCTGGCGACGACTCAAGTATTAGTTGTTAGGTCCGCCAACAGTTTTTTTTTATTTTTTTTATTTTAATTTATTTGGCACAGAAACAACATACAAACTAAATTTCAACAATAAATGAACTTAGTTCTAATTTACATTCAAATTTGTATATCTATTACATCTATGCACACCATTTGATTACACACATTTAACAATATAAAAAATAGTAGATTGTATTACAAGGGAGCAAAATAATATATTTACGGCGAGGGCGCTTTTTTGAATCCAGAGCGCAGTGAAGGATTCTATCCTGAACGCAGCGAGTGATTCAATATACGCCACCCGAGGTGAAAATAATTTTGCGGCCGAGTAATACACTCTGCTTTTCATCCCCCTCTATAAGAAAAGCAGTAAAGACAACTCAAACTACCTACCTTTCTTTGTCGTTCGGATACATCATAGCGCTAGTCGGGCAAGAAAAAAAATTTGAGTTTTGAAATAATAAAAAAATTAAATAAAAAAAATATATGTCCATCAGATTTCTTATAAGTATCTCCGAGGATGCCGTAGGGGGGTTGAAAATGTTGTTAGATTTTAGCTACGAGTTACGACTCACCGTTTACGAGATATTCTCAATTTTATAAAATTCCGTTTTTGAAAATTTCTCGGTCCCGAAAAAAGTCCCGGCCCCATACAAAATCAGTTGAATTTTTTTTAAGTACTGCACATCCTTTGCTACACTCCAACCAATGCTTCTTTAATTATGTTCTAAATTCAAATCTCATTGTTTTGGACCCTGTTATGAAGCTGTTCAAAATTCAAATCTCATTTATTCCCTCTTGTCATAACAGGTAAAAAATGAATCGTTTTGGACCCTGTTATTAGATAAAAAATCATCGCTTTTCGAATCGATGGGATGAAAAGACTATTATATTTAGGTACTAAAGTTATAAATTTGCTAGCAATGACGTAATCTCGCTCTTAAATTTAGGTAAACTATAATGAAAAATGTCTAAATCTTTATGTAAAACATTATACTGGGTGCACATACGGGGTATAGGGCTAAACTGAGTAACATTATTGTTGGCAGCAAAATGTGTCGCCAGTCGCCACTACTCGGAACTGCTCAAGCCGCTTCGCCGACCGCGTACGTAATACGTTGCATTCTTATTTGAAACGTCCTGCAATTCGCGACGCGCGTGCGCAACGGGCCATGATCACTGCAAATGCGCTTTGTTTGCTCGACATATTGTGGCGAGCTTCTATTAAACAGACAAATAAAATGCTGCGAAATTTTGCATAAAGCTGTATTAAAACGTATTTTACAGTTTCAAGCATTGCTACCGCGTAGCTTTGCATTTTATTACTTCGGGCTTGTTGCGTGTTCACAGTCGTAATAGTATTATATGATCTGAGGTCGTAATGCTAAGTCAAAAGAAGGCAATGGTCACACTCAAAAAAATTCTATTCTACAATACTACCAGAACGTATAGTTGATTTTATTTTGTCTTCATTACAATATTTAAGTGATTGTAACAGTTTTTTCAGTAACGTATGCTCTAAAACTATTTGTAAATACAATTCATATCGTAGTCTTTACGGCGCTATTATAGTAAATGTGATATTGTAACGGTAACAATAATTAGTGCAGTGGGAACATACTGTTTTGTTTATACATTTTAAACTGTGCGATTTGTCACCATAACAAAGTGAAATATTGCATTAACAACTTTGCGGAGTAATAGATACCCATTGAGTTAAATTTAACAATAAATTGAGTACCATAAACAAAATGATGTATTCCGAGTACAAAGCCGGGGGTGGGGCGGAAATCGGCCATGTTTGTTTTTTTCATTCGTGCGTTGGAGTCGATCGCGCAGCGTACAATTTAGAAAATCTTTGAAAATCTTCATTAATGCGGAAATTGTGGGTAAAGAATAGTGATCTATTATTTAAAACTGTCTGTCGTCTGTTGTTGTGTTGTGAATTTGAATAAAATGAACGAAGACATCGCTAAAATCCTGACGGATTGGTCGCTCGCTGGCAGAATACATCGAAGTAGGTAAGTACCTGGGTTCATAACTCTGTAGACACTTGCGTATTTCTTAATTATTATTTCACGTGTAATTTAATTAATGATAAGCTCATATGAATTAAATTACACGTGAAATCATACCTACCTATTTAGTGCAAAAGTAAGTAGGTACAATTGTTTCGAAGGTTTGCTGCTTAGGTAGGTCCTACTAGCGTTGAAAATTGCGAAAGATATGTTTTGTTTCTTTCGAAACATACAATCATACATGTACCTATAATTTGTTTAATGCGGTGTATTTTCATATTTAACAGTCAAGAAGAAACAACTACACTATATCTACATATATATTAAATTTCATTATATGTCCTACTATTTAACATTTCATTATAATTTACCATAACAAAAAATATTGTTACAAAGTTCTCTATTGTGTTTACAGATAACAATGATGTAAGGGGTACTGAACCCAATTTGGGAAACCCACGAGCAAAAGGAAGGAAATCTAGCTGTTGACCATCAAAACAAGAAGCCAGTGTGGGATTTATTACTCACATCTGTACCCCAGCAGATCTACTTACTGCCATCGAAAGACGGAGAAATAAGTTTCAACAACATAATATTACTTGCATACTACTATGGAATTTGACAGCTTTCTTAAAGTTAAGAAGCCTCGTGTAAAGTTTTGGTTAAGAGGCGTTTGAGTATTTATTGGCTGTAAGAGTACTTGTAAAATTCAAACAACTTTTTGTTTAAAACCTTCTTTTCCAAAATCGTTCAAAAAAATCAGCTGATCCATACATTTAGTGTAAAAGTTTTTTCTAACGATTCGAAACTAGCTTTCATACAAAAAAAAAATTATTACTCGAGAAACTTCAGGAGATGAAATACACTTTTCAATACAAGCAATTTTTACTATGGGGCAACAATGAAATCATGAAAATTTTTCAGCTGTTCCATACATAGAAAAGTACAATACCTATTGAACCAAAGTGTATAGAACAGCTGATAATTTTTACGCGATTTCGTATTTGACCCCTTAATAAAAGTTGTTAATATGGGTTGAGTTATTCACGTACTGAAGTAGGTTCCATTGATTTGAATTTTGAACTCTCTTAAAATTTTGTGAATATTTTTATTTTTTTAAATTATAATAAATAAGAAGATGATTGGTATCAAATAGTTCTTTTTATTCTCTTTGACATTGTTATCAGTATATACTGAACGTAACTAAATATTTATGTGCTTATTTTATATTAAATTATTCATAAAAAAATGGGCACATATTTTTTTTACCTTCAGTAATCAGTATATACTGATAGCAATGGTTTTAATCCCATCTGCCAACACTACCTATAGTAGGTGTAACATATTCTGAATAGTAAATGCTACATTATTGATAGTAGGTACAACATATATTTATAGTAAGTGCAACGTATTTTCATAGTAGTTGTAACGTTTCTGTAGTTGGCGCAACAAATCTTTATGGTAACAAGTACTAAAGCCAATGGATATTTTACAAAATATTTTGTAATTGTTACAAAAACCTTAATAAATGCTACCATATAATCATGTTGAGCCTAATGGAGGTTCTGTAAATACAACGAATTTTTTTGTTGCAGACAACATACATTTATAGTGTACTATACCATAATAAATTGTTAAATATACAATTTTTATCGTAACAAGAACAATAGCATTTAACGATAATTGTGGAGTAGACCGTACTAACCGTCAGGGTTGTCACATATAGCACTATAAAAATAGTACAGTCGACGATAATTCTCGTTTGACTAACCATTTTTTTTTTCAGTGCAAACGTTTGTGTTTACCTGATAGGTATGCGATGATTAAAGAGTCTTATGAAAACCACAGAGGCTATACGAAAACCGTTCCAATAATTTTTGCGATATTATGACAGTTAAAGTATGTGATACGTAGGTATCAATGTAGTGAACATATTAGGTACTAGCTTACCGCCCGCGGCTTCGCCCGCGTGGACTACACGACGTTATCCCGCGGGAATGAGATATTTTTCCGGGATAAAAAGTAGCCTAAGTTAGTTACTCCTTATTACATCAGCTACCTGCCCGCGAAAGTCCCGTCAAAATCGGTCCAGCCGTTTCAGAGATTAGCCGGAACAAACAGACAGACATACAGACAGACAGACAGACAAAAATTGAATAAAAAAAAATATTTTGGTATATGTACCGTATATATAGTCATATGCATGTAGTAAAAAGCGGTTATTTTAATATTACAAACAGACACTCCAATTTTATTTAGTTGTATGTATAGATGTATAGATATAGATGTATAGATTACATTGACTGCACCTAGCAGTCAAGGAAAATATAGCTCGAATTGCGAATAACCTTATTTTTCTACAATATTACACAAGTACATTTTGAATCCAAGCTGCATTCGGTGTTTCTATGCGAGTATTCGGCTTTGGCGCCAGTTAATATAGGAAAAGTTTTGGTTTGCCTTTGAACGAAATTGCTTCCGCGCCTGACTGCGGCGATATCACTTTGACGCGATGCCTTCGCGCCAGGTGGCAAGTACCTGTTTACGTTGCCGTTTCATCCACGCGAAACTGAAATTAACTGGTGGTTGGAAAACCTGGGTGCCTACCATCAACTCTTATTGCGATTTTGTTTCGGACCTAAACAGGGTGCCTACCATCAACTCTTATTGCGGTTTTGTTTAGGAACCTAAACTGATCTGCTTCGCTTATTCGTACCACGACAGCTTAATATCAATGACAGCGATTTTGTGATCATTCAATGACATTTCACAGCCGCTGAGCTGTCATCAACTCTTATTTGACTTATAACTCGGCCAAGTTAACATGTCACCTGCAGGTTATACCCGTCCCTTTCACTCTCCGGGCATGACAGAATCGAGTGAAAGAGACGGGTAGAAGAAATAAGGACACAAATCGTTCGGTCATTCACATTTAGCAATTCATTTGCGATACAGTTTTTAGAAGGTCATAGTACGAAAGAAAGCAATTCATTTTAGGAACCTATTCTGCATCGCGCTATTTTTGAATCGCTGTCTTAAAGTTGATGGTAGGCACCCTGAACTGACAAAGTTTTAGTTTCACTGTTCACTAGTTTCCGGCGATCTCCAACGTTGAACGGCGTAAGTACGCACCGGTTTTTCAAGGTGTTTTTGTTATTTCTGAGGGCCCAGGTCTGGTAAATGTAGGACAGTTACTTTCCTATATTTTTTCGCATCTTGGTGAATGTCAACCGCTTCTGTGGTCCAGTGGTACCTACACACCACCGGTCTCAGACCCAGAGGTCCCAGGTTCAATTTCCAGTGGAGGTACACATATTGTATTCAGTTTGGTTGATGGGAGAATTGTTCTATCCGCCTAGCTAACACCATCCTACTAATATTATAAATGTGAAAGTTTGGATGTTTGGATGTTTGTTACTCAATCACGCCAAAACGGCTGAACGGATTTGGCTGAAATTTGGAACACAGATACTTTGTAGCCTGGAGAGGAACATAGGCTACTTTTTATCCCGGAAAAATGTCACATTCCTGCGGGATAACGTCGTGTAGTCCACGCGGGCGAAGCCGCGGCGGAAAACTAGTCTTATCTAAGTCTGACGCCATAACGACGATGTTTTCAGCATTCAAGCACGTACCCAGGATTTTTTGTCGGGGGTGGTCCGTCCGGGGGGGGGGGGGGGGTTAGTTTAGATGTTTGTTGCTCTCAATCATGCCGAAACGATATCACATCCCCGCGGGATAACGTCGAAGTTCACGCCCATCCCGCGGATTAATGGATTTCAGGGGGGGTCCAGACCCCCTGGACCCCCCCTTGGGTACGTCCTTGTCAGCATTGTTGTATTTCGGAAGTTAGAGATAAGACAGCCAGTTCCTCAGTGGATGAGTAATCCGGGAGTAGTGCGCTTTCACCTTCAGCCTTACCACCAATTAACATCAAGTGTGTTGAAGGCAATAGTGCTATACCGTTGTGGATAAAAAAAGTGTTGTTATTCTTGTCGTTGTTTTCCATCACCATACAAAAGTGCTTAAGTCTCATAATTTGGGATTAGAACAATCTACAGTATTTTTGAGCTGAAATTTGCATTATACGGCTAAGATAAGAAAGCTAATAGGGTATTTTACTGTTGTTGAAATGTAGATATTTAATGCTGACGTTAAAAAATATTGCAAGTAAGAATACCAAATGTGAAAAAAAAATTGAACCTGTTTTATAATAAAAGAATTATAGTCTGTTTGATTTTGACTATAGCTGTCTCTTTCTAAAACGAAATCTTCTATGGCGTGACTATGACGCTACTAACGCACTGACGTCACAAGGATAGCGTCCTGTCCTTGTCTAATTATAATGTTTGAAGTCCTATATCTTTGAAAATATTCAAGATAATTCGAAATAAAAACTTTTTGTGTAGCTAATATTTCGAAAAACATTTTAAAGAAATAAAAAAAAACCAGTAAAATACCGTATTATAAACAATAGCAAGTTGCTCTACATTCTCGTATAGTGGACTATACATTGCTTCAATCCCAAATTAACCACCTCTGTGGTCTAGTTAAGTGGTTCACACCACCGATTTCAAACCAAGAGGTCCCGGGTTCGAATCCCAGTGGGGATACATATTGTATTCGGTTTGGTTGGTGGTAGGACTTGTTCTTAGTCCGCCTGGCTAGCTACCACCATCTTATCTAAGTCTGACGCCATAACAATGAATGTTTTCAGCATTATTGTGTTCCGGCAGTTAGAGATAAGATGCCAGTTCCTCACTGATTGAGGATTCCGGGAGTAGTGCGCTTCCACCTTCAGCCTTATCACTACTTAACATCAGGTGTGATGAAGGCTTAGTCGTGGGCCATACTGGAGCGGCGCGTCTTGCGTCCGCGTTGAGCGGGAAAAACAAATATATTGAGACGGACGGGAGGGGCCACACTGGCGCGTCCAGCGGTCGCCGCGACCGGCGGAGGGAATAGTACGTGTTCGCGCGTCCTGCGGATCCGCAGGTCGCCTCCGCGCCCCGCGGTCGCTCCAGCGTGGCCCACGACTTAGTGCTGCCCCGCTGTGGATAAAAAAAAAAAAAAAATAAAGTAAGTACTGTATGAAGTGGTGTCAATTAATATTTTATTAAAGTTTTGCTTTATCAGGTACTAGCGGATCCTCGCAGTTTCACCCGCGTGGTACCCGTTTCCGTGGGAATATCGGGATAAAATATAGCCTATATCACTCGGGAAGAATGTAGCTTTCTAATGGTCAAAGAACTTTCTAAATCGGTCCAGTAGTTTCGGAGCCTATTCGATGCAAACAAACAATCAAATCTTTCCTCTTTATAATATTAGTATAGATAAAGTTTTTTTTTTGGGTTAATTTACATATAAGTACGCCGACGATTTGGGCGGGGAAGATTTAATCTAGTTTCCTACCATCGACACGAAACAAGAAGAAGAAGAACGACTTTTGGGAAACAAACACGCACGATTACATAGATACCTAATTAAGAAAACATGATCTCCTTCATCGAGCCGACCAATTTGCGAGTGCCTACTGACACAATATTAATTTAAATTGCTGAATGAAATCAATTTGCAGGGAAAGTTTCCTAATTCGAGCCCAATCGGTCCACACCGGCTGAATAATAATGTCTACATTGAGCAGTGATTGCGTTATCTCCACTTTAGCGTCTGTCGGAACACACGGGCGGAAACGTCGCGTCGCCACCATACACTTGATTAAATACTCGAATTTGTATGTTTTTGAATAAAAATCATTCGAAACTACATAAAACTTTAGCGTAACGTTTGTTTTTACCCGACTACGGCAAAGCAAAAACAAGGGTTATAATTTTGTCCTGTGTGTATGTATGTTCATCTGTTCCTACATAACTTCCGATTTGGCGCAGGGGTAGGCTACCTACCTTCTGCGCCAGTGGTCTCGGGTTCGATTCCCGAACAAGACAAATATTTGTGTGCATGAACATGTCTATTTGTCTTGGTCTGGGTGTTTACTATGTATATTAAGTATGTATTTACAAACAAAAAGTATTTAAGTATATATTTATCCGTTATCAAGTTTTCCATGATACAATTTCATAATGAAATTAAAATGGGCTTAGATAATTGGTGTGATTGTTAGAAGTTATTTATTATTATTATTCTGATCATATACCTATTTAGAATTGAGGTATCGTTGGAATCTTCTCGATTGTCGGCTGGTTATAGGCTATGTCCTTCGAGCAACGCGGGTCTTCCGTGAGACGGAAGGCCCGCGTTGCTCGAAGGCTATGTCACGTCACATGATGAAATTCTCATCTGAAATTGCCGTGGTCGTATGTCACTTACTATAACAAAACAACACATTCTTAGGAAATACGACTACGGCATTTTCAAAAGAGATTTTTTTCTTGTTTCATAGTTTTTGAGCGTGATTTTTCAGTAGTCGGGTTTTAGTTTTTTGTACCAACGTTTTACCTATCTTGTAAGCATTATGGTTATTGTGCAAGTTTCTGTATCTTTAGTATAAGATTGGGCTGCTAGGTATACTGTCATTACGTCAGTAATAAGGCTACTGTGGTGTTTATTTCTACATTTGGGTCCCAATGCTAAAAATGATCCGAAGTCGTTCCTCTTAATGGTAGCTTTTCAATGCCAACCTAGGTAGGTATAGACAAATATTATTCTGTGGTATTACCTACCCTAAAGTGCTACAATACTTGGACAAATTCGCCCGTTCTCCTATAAAGATTGTTGCGTTTATTTTTGCTACGATTGCGCCCCGTGAGGTGCAACCCCTTAATTTTATTGCCATTCAAATATTAAATACTGGGAAAGGCTTCGCTGTCGCCTGAAGTTTCAGCCGAGACATAATAAATTAATTACGTCAACTCCAGAACAAAGACTGTATTCAAAAGTTTCTCTGTTCCGATTTATTCGAGAACTATTACGACCCTTATTTTGGTAAGTTACGTAGACGCAATATCTATTTCAGTACACCAATTATTTTAGACAAGTTTGATTAAACATTAATTTCATTCTAACTGTACAAATATATAAATACCCAGATACGATAAAACGAGAGATTACGAAAATTCGATGGAAAAAATGAAGATGAGCCATCGATGGATTTTCGAATAGGTTTTGTGGGGTTGGGGCGAAACACTAAAAACATTTCTGCGGTGGTGGCGAAAAAACTCAGCAACAACGGCATTTACAAATAAATATGCCACCGTAATCTTAGGATTAAATGACATTGGGTGTCATCAGTCTAGCAGTAGAAGTACACCTATCTACTTAGCACAGTGCAACAAAAAGAGTGCAGAATGCAGTAAGCACACCGCAATCCCCGCGCTGACACATCGGCGCTTGATTTAAGCCCGGCGCAGCTTATCTCGCGACCACAAGATTAATGCGCCCGGTTTAATTTGTTCTCCGATTATTATTACAAATTGGATGCCACCTGGATTTATTGCCACGCTACTGCATACAAATAAAAAAGAACAAATATTTCAAGTTCGGTGCAAAGCTGAAATTGAAAGTTAAACTCACACAAGTCACATCTAAATTCTTCACTGAAATATGAACACATCTAAAGGATAAGTAGCCGAAAAGCAACTTCTTCTTCAAGTTTACTTAAATTCAGAAGCCAGGGTTTTTGAACATATGTTATCAGGTAACTGTTGCAATAAAAAAAAATTCATTTTCATTCATTTTTCATTGTCATTTTCTCGTTGAAAAAATTGAAAATGAAGTAAGTATTTCGAAAATATCGAAGCGACTGCTCTAACCATTGAGCTACGGAGTCGTTACGGATCGACTCCGTAGCTCAGTGGTTAGAGCAGTCGTCCGGATAGCGAAAATTCGTGGGTCCGAATCCCATCAGAGCTGGTTGTGAGACGGGCCGTTTTTTTCTAAATAATATGTACCTACTTCATTTTTAAATTTTCAATAATAAAAATTGCATTGTGAATGCAAAAAAGTAAAATTTGAAGTAACTTCTTCTTGTAATCATCCGTATTGTAAATCAAAAGAAATCTGATTTCGTATATTAAAAGTTGATTGTATTGTGTCATGATTTCTTTAATTTTTAGTGCACATTCATTCAATTTGTCACTAGCTATAATTAATTAATAGTAAATTATGGAGATATGGGCCTATGCCCAGCAGTGGGCGTTGTTCGGCTGACATGATGAAATTATGGAGGAAACGCCAGTAGTCTATCCTAAGGAACTACCTTCCGAGGAACTTAATTGTGGGAGGTAAGTAACAAGCAATGAGCATTGATTCCTGATCAAGACACCGATATGGATACAACAAAAAGAGATTATGCTCTAGGAATATTATTATAATTCATAGACACTTGTATACCCTTAAATATTCGTACCAACTTATTAAAAATTAATGGTGTATAATTTACCCGTATTATAATATTATGTTCTGGCGTCATTTCAGAGCGCTTCCCTAATAAGTAAGCGTTCCACTTAAGCTCGTGTTGAACGAAAATCTACTGAAATAGGATAAATAAATATAAAGGTCGTTTCAGGTTCTCCTTACAAGTGGAGCCGTCGCTAAGCTCTCGAACCGTTCAATATTTCATAGCTGCGATAATCCGGCGAGGACACTTGCCCGGAACTAAGCTGCCAAAATGTGAGCGAGTCCCGACTCCCGAGTGCCAGTGCGGAATACTGGGGAGAGGTGAACGTTGAAATGATTACCTACTCCAAGAAGCATTGGAATGTAACACATCTACTTTCTTATGAAAACTGATGAAACTATAATAATATTCAAGAATTGGCGGTGTGGCTTAATGTCTTCGCCTATCCTAAGAAGGGCGAATTTTTTCATTACTACTAGAAGTTTATAGACTGAACACTCGTACAAGTGCCACAAACTTTTCTGTTCCGGTGGCCAAAATGTGAAACTAGCGTGTTTTTTTAAATGTCATTTTGCTGTCAAGTTGATGTACAACCATAGTAATGTTTCCTAATTATTGTAATATGGACGTGTATAGTCTGAAATAAATGATTTTATTATTATTATTATTATATAGCGCTGCTGGCGGCTGAAGGTCTTAGAAGTCAGGGCCGGTTAAATTGCTACAATAAAAAGAAAAACGTTCATAGCGCCGCTGTCACCGGAACAGAAAAGATTGTGCCACTGTATAGTGCGCCAATCTTTTCTGTTCCGGTGATTATCTTAGGAACTAAAACAGTTTTCATACGACAGTCCATTTTGACAGCTAATTTCGTATTGCAAGTGGCTCCTCTGTCACGACTGTCACCGGAACAGAAAAGCTTGTGGCACTGTACTTTTGTTTGCTGTTAAATTTTGCTGGTAAGAACTGACAGGCTTCCTATTTGTTACAAACTGGCTGTCAGGCCGGTGTGTTTTTAACCGACTTAAAAAAATAAGGAGGTTATCAGCTTGACCTGTATGTATGTGATATTGTTTTGAATTATCGTTAACTTCTTTAGATCCTCCTCCTTAAGCTTGTCCGTTCCAACGAGCTCCCAGCGCAGTGATGCGTATATCGGGCACTCTGCCATGAAGTGGTAGCTTGTTTCTTCTCTTTCTTTGCCGCAATGCAAAGAAAGAGAGACACAGATAGGGTCTTCTGTCCGTCATCTTGGTTTGTAGGTATCTATTTTTTAGCATATTTCTTGTGCCTTACTTTGAGCTCTACTTATTCCTACCCCTCTTCAACACTATTGTCAAGAAAATGATCTCAAGAAAATGAATCTTGAAGAGGGTAAGAAATAAAATGATCAATGAAAATCTGAAATAAAGTGCATGTGAACGTCGAATAAGACAAACTGCGACTTTATTAGAATGTCATGAAAGTCTTGCTTTTTCATAACATTGTAGTTTAATTTACGATTAATCGTTGTTGGTATTACTGTTGATCCGGCCATCACTTGATACTAAATGAAGTGTTAACAAGCATGACTTGTCGACACACTCATCACACGATACATAGACGTCGTATCAGTCAGTCAGCTGAGCATTTCTATCAGAGGCTAAGTTAGAGCTGGATAATGCACAATGCACTGGTTCGGGAAGCTATCAGTGCGCTCTCGAGCCGGTGCATCCAATAAGGTGCGGGCAAGGCGTGCGCGGGGCGGGAGCGGGGCGGGCGCGGTGCTGGCAGACCGCCAGGCGCCAGCGCCCACCGGTATTACCTTATCACTCAAAGTATAGGTACTTAACCTATCACGCTAGATAACTGGGTTAAGAGCTGCTAAAACACATTTGCAAATTAGGAGAGTTAAATGAGAACAGGGTGAAGAAGAACCTACCATCTCCTATAAGAAAGCGATCCAAAACTGGTGCGTTCCAGAAGAGGTTCCTAAAATGAATTGCTTTATTACGTACCATGACCTTCTAAAAACTGAATCGCAAATGAATTGCTGAATGTGAATGAGCGAACGATTTGTGTCCTTAATTCTTCTATCCGTCTCTTTCACTCGATTCTGTCATGCCCGGAGTGTGAGAGGGACGGGTATAACCTGCAGGTATCATATTAACTCGTCCGAGTTATAAGTCAAATAAGTGTTCATGACGGCTAAGCGGTGGTGAAATGTAGCTGAATCGCTTGTCATTGAAGCAATAAAATCTCGATCGCAATTAATCTGTCGTGGTAACTAGGTGTTATTGTTGATCGAAGGTCGTGGTACGAATAACTCGAATAAGCGAAGCAGATCCTAAACAAATCCGCAATAAGAGTTGATGGTAGGCACCCAGGATATAGAGTTAAATTAATTAATTTGAGTTAAATTAATGCTCATAACAGAATGTAGAAGAAAATCGTTTAAGAAAGAAATCACTATCCCCGTAAGTAGATTTTCGGACGGGACCGGAATCCGCAACCTTGGAAATCCGATCCAGTGCTCTACCAAGTAAAGCTACCGAAAACTAACATAAGTGCCTTGTGATGTGAATGTAAAACAAAAACTTTCACAAGGCACTTAACCTGTACGATCGGATAAGGAACACAGACGTCCTAAACAAAATATCGACATATTACTCGGATACATAGATAGGTACACATGTGCCTCCTCAGCCAACCACTAGAAAAATGACGTTACAATGTAATTAAAGTTTGAATTTCGATTTCCGCCACCACAAGTTCGAGACTGACGGGTGTCAAGTTGTTGATGGACTTGACCACAGCCTTCTCTATTGGTAGAAGACGATACAGAGCGTACAGGGTGCCTACCATCAACTTTATGACAGCGATTCAAAAATAGCGCGATTCAGAATAGGTTCCTAAAATGAATCGCTTTCTTTCGTACTCTGACCTTCTAAAAACTGGATCGCAAATGAATTGCTAAATGTGAATGACCGAACGATTTGTGTCCTTTTTCTTCTACCCGTCTTTTTCACTCGATTCTGTCATGCCCGGAGAGTGAGAGGGACGGGTATAACCTGCAGGTGACATGTTAAATCGACCGGGTTATAAGTCAAATAAGAGTTTCTGACAGCTTAGCGGCTGTGAAATGTCATTGATCGATCACTGAATCGCTGTCATTGATATTAAGCTGTCGTGGTACGAATAAGCGAAGCAGATCAGTTTAGGTTCCTAAACAAAACCGTAATAAGAGTTGATGGTAAGCACCCAGGTATATACAAAATCGTTTTGTTATGAAATTAAATAACTCAGTCGTTAATATTGTCCAGGGGTGATTTGTTTGCACCGTTAAACACTATTATATATTCTGTGCCAGAAGGTCGGGAAATCTATCCTTCCGTTTGGTCCAATCTTGTATTGACCAAAAGTAATCTCCTTCCGACTGGTAGTTAAACAAATTAGTGCGTACAAACAAATTCAACAGCTTTATTACATCAGTGTAGATTACACATATTAGTACATAAAACACTAGTTATCGGGTTCTAAGAAACCGTTAATGCCACTAAAATCCCACTGCGCATTGTTAAAGCGAATGATTCGGCTCTAAAACCAATAAAATCAACAATTATCGCGATGATAGGCTATAACATGAGCCCGGTGAGTGAAGTTTGACAAATTTGTTTAAGGAGATAGGCGCCACAGGTGGCAAATATTTGCACAGGATCGCTCGTGTCGTCGTGACGTCATCTGTTCAGGCAGGTACACACCTTCGCATGGGATTTTTCAAACTTCGAGACGAGCTGACGATCAATTTACAACTTTGTAACAGACACTTTATGATCGATTACTCAATGAATGTTAGGTGTGTCGTAAACATGACTGTCAGGTGACTACCGGGATATGAAAGTCAATCTACATTATTAGGGAGAGCGAATATAGGAAAATGATAAGCCAGTAACAGGAAAAAGTTTTTAGTATAAAATTCATTTTTATGACAAGCTTTTTTGCTGACTGTACTTTGATATTGTATTGTCATCTGAACCGAACCTGTATACAAAATTTCAGCTCCATTGGACACTGGGAAGTGGGTCAAATTAAGCTTGCAAGATTTGTCCCCCACTAACTAACATACACTAACTAACATGGCAAGTTAATAAAAAGCTTGTAAAAATGGCCAAATGATTAGACTTCTTGTGCTAGTTAACTTGGTTAAGTTTACAAAAACACGCCTCTATTATATTATTGAGACGTGGTCTTTTACTATGGGTCTCATCAGAAGGCTCAAGGTCACCCAGCGAGCAATGGAGAGAGCGATGCTTGGTATTTCCCTGCTCGATCGAATCAGAAATGATGAGATCCGCAGGAGAACTAAAACGACCGACATCGCTCGAAGGATTGCTCAGTTGAAGTGGCAGTGGGCGGGACACATAGCGCGGAGAACCGATGGCCGTTGGGGCGGAAAGGTTCTCGAATGGCGACCGCGAACCGGACGACGTTCCGTGGGCAGACCCCCTACAAGGTGGACCGACGATCTGGTCAAGGTCGCGGGAAGCCGCTGGATGCGGGCAGCGCAGGACCGATCGTTGTGGAGATCCTTGGGGGAGGCCTATGCCCAGCAGTGGGCGTCGTACGGCTGAAATGATGATGATGATTATATTATTATCCTGATATTAATTTACTTACATTTCTGTGTATCGGCTAACCACTATCAAGATTGAAACCGCTTCTACGAAGTGCTTCCTATTAACATACATATTAACAGACTAAACGTGCTTTCTGGGAACATGAATCAACAGTCATTATGTGAACGATTTTAAAGTATAGATCATTATACAACGTAACACGCGCTTAATGATTAACATCAATAAGCGCATAACCTCTTTGACGTGATTGTGCTCATGAATATGAACAACCTACCACATATTCTGGTCGAGTAGGTATTAACAATTTGTATAAAACAGCAAGGTCTAAGGTCTTTGACCAGTGTGTGTTGCCAGTTATGACTTATGGAAGCGAGACGTGGTCTTTTGCTATGGGTCTCATAAGAAGGCTCAAGGTTACCCAGCGAGCAATGGAGAGAGCGATGCTTGGTATTTCCCTGCTCGATCGAATCAGAAATGATGAGATCCGCAGCTGGAGAACTAAAACGACCGACATCGCTCGAAGGATTGCTCAGTTGAAGTGGCAGTGGGCGGGACACATAGCGCGGAGAACCGATGGCCGTTGGGGCGGAAAGGTTCTCGAATGGCGACCGCGAACCGGACGACGTTCCGTGGGCAGGCCCCCTACAAGGTATACCGACGATCTGGTCAAAATCGCGGGAAGCCGCTGGATGCGGGCAGCGCAGGACAGATCGTTGTGGAGATCCTTGGGGGAGGCCTATGCCCAGCAGTGGGCGTCTTACGGTTGAAATGATGATAAAACAGCAAATTTTTTTGTTGATTTGCAGAGTTGGCCCCATAGTAAAAATTGTTCATATTCATGAACACAATGATATTAGGTGGTGACCTAAGAGGTTTTGCGCTTATTCATTAGCACGTTGTAGATCAAGAAGTGTCTTCGCAATCATCTTTACACAATCAAACGAGGACAACAAATCCAGATCCAGACGCGTCTGTGTCGTGACTTCTTCCCCAGGTCACAAAGAAGCTTAAAAATAACACATAAACTGACAAAGAAACCGAAAAAGTGTACTGAAACCCACCCAAATGAATCTTGCCTTGAACATTACGCTCAAAATATCGTCAAAACATGCCTCGCGCCTCGCGCACTCGACACAGGACACCTACTTTGTGAAGAAACCTCCTAAATATGATTTATGGAGAGGCTTTATCGCCTCCCCGATAATGACAGCATTAGGGGCCAACTTTGAACGATGAGTGGATATTTTTTACTCCTCTTACAAGGAATTAAGTTACCGGCCTGACAAAGGCCCGTTTCGATAAATTCAAATAGAATTGATTCGGCGATACTCGACGGGATTCGCCCTTCAACTTTGTCTTGTTGAGCCGCTTATTTACGGTTTCCTTTTGATGCTTTATGTTCTTATGTTTGTTTGATACCAACTATTTCGTTTCAATAAAATCGTCTAAAAGATTTGACTACTATTAGTTTCAAATTTCGTATACATTATTGTGCTATTTTTATTTGGCTAAATGACCATCATAAATCCGGATGCTTCCATTTTACAAGCTTTTTATTAACTTGCCATGTTAGTTAATTAGTTAGTGGGGGACAAATCTTGCAAGCTTAATTTGACACACTTCCCAGTGTGCTGAAATTTTGTATACAGGTTTGGTTTATATGACAACTAGCGGCCGCCCGCGGTTTCACCCGCGTGGTTCCCGTTCCCGTGGGAATATCGGGATAAAAAGTACATATAAACCTTCCTCTTGAATCACTCTATCTATTAAAAAAAATCGCATCAAAATCCGTTGCGTAGTTTCAAAGATTTAAGCATACAAAGGGACATAGGGACAGAGAAAGCGACTTTGTTTTATACTATGTAGTGATACAATATAAAAGAAGAGTCAGCAAAAAAGGTTGTCATAAAAATGACAAACACTAAACACTTATTGACGTTCACGAATGCTGTATCAGCCTAGACTGAAGAAAAGGTTATTCTTTCTCATTTTCATTTGTATTTAAACTTTTATACCTTGCTCACCAGGATTGTGGTTTTTTGGTTTCTTAGTTGGTTTACCCATGATCCAGCAGCGGGAACCTTATCAATCTTATCGTACATGACTGATGATAATGATCATGACAAAACTTAGAATATAAAGACACGTGCGTATGATCAGAGCTAAACTTCCAGCGCCCTTCGACAGGTTATATTATAAGTTATATGTTAAATCCTCGCATTAAGCGTGCCGGTCGCCGAAAACAATTTAACTTGTACGCCGCGCCAACCGCGGGAGGCTGCCTAAGCCGAGCAGTACGCTATTTGATACTAATTGTGTTTTAATACAAATCATCATCATCATCATTTCAACCGTAAGACGCCCACTGCTGGGCATAGGCCTCCCCCAAGGATCTCCACAACGATCGGTCCTGCGCTGCCCGCATCCAGCGGCTTCCCGCGACCTTGACCAGATCGTCGGTCCACCTTGTAGGGGGCCTGCCCACGGAACGTCGTCCGGTTCGCGGTCGCCATTCGAGAACCTTTCCGCCCCAACGGCCATCGGTTCTCCGCGCTATGTGTCCCGCCCACTGCCACTTCAACTGAGCAATCCTTCGAGCGATGTCGGTCGTTTTAGTTCTCCTGCGGATCTCATCATTTCTGATTCGATCGAGCAGGGAAATACCAAGCATCGCTCTCTCCATTGCTCGCTGGGTAACCTTGAGCCTTCTTATGAGACCCATAGTAAAAGACCACGTCTCGCTTCCATAAGTCATAACTGGCAACACACACTGGTCAAAGACCTTAGTACAGACCTTAGTTTAATACAAATAGGCCGCCCAATTTATCCAAAATATGAGAGAATATGAATCTCATAAGCGACTTCTTGTAACAGTTCCATAAAAAACAGAGCTCCATAATACTAAACTAGCTTGCACCCGCGCCATCGCTCACGTCAAATCCTGTTATATTCTATGTCACATCAAAATCGGTTTAGTCTGTATTTTGTGCAGTGTTCGGCCGCGAAACCTTAAACACGGTACTTGAAACAATTTTCTTTACCTAAACGCCAAAATAAAAATTGTCAAAACCTATCTCGTGAAAACTCAAGTGAACCAAACTTATTTGAAAAGATAAGAGGTTTGCATGCATAGTACGGTTCTTTGAAGTGCTGTCAAATGTGGTATTGGTACCAGCGTTTATACCTATTTAAAATTGTTCACTTGTTAATCAGCGCGCTGGCTGGCCCTATTTATTTCTCCGGGCGACTGCTGACTGCAGACTGCAGCGCAATCTGTGCAGCGTTTATTTACGACTCGTCGCGACCACAGATTAAAACGGGCGGCACTGACTCCTAGACGCTATTAAGTATGTATTGTAGGTTTTGTAAAGCAATGCCGACCGACCGATTTGACGACCGATTTGGCACCTTCTGCGCCAGAGGTCTTGGGTTCGATTCCCGAACAAGACAAATATTTGTGTGCATGAACATGTCTATTTGTCTTGGTCTGGGTGTCTACTATGTATATGAAGTATGTATTTACAAACAAAAAGTATTTAAGTATATATTTATCCGTTATCAAGTTTTCCATGATACAGTTTCTTAATGAAATTAACATGGGCTTAGATAATTGGTGTGATTGTAAGAAGTTATTTATTATTTATTATTATTTATTAATGCCATGATTAGAATTTAGAGATGATGCTTATTGCTGCTTACCACATACTCGTACGGTCTATATCCATTCCATCCATCCATAATACTAGTGGACACCCACGCCCGAGACTTCGTCAGCGAGTAATTTGATTTTATCGCTTCAAAACTGTATGTCAAAAAGTATGTAGATAGGCGTTCTCCAAGGTTTCCTCATCATCATCAATCTGCTGCTGGGGCACAGGGTGCCTACCATCAACTCTTATTGCGGTTTTGTTTAGGACCTAAACTGATCTGCTTCGCTTATTCGTTCCACGACAGCTTATTATCAATGACAGCGATTCAGTGATCATTCAATGACATTTCACAGCCGCTGAGCTGTCATCAACTCATAATTGACTTATAACTCGGCCAAGCTAACATGACACCTGCAGGTTATACCCGTCCCTCTCACTCTCCGGGCATGACAGAATCGAGTGAAAGAGACGGATAGAAGAAATACGGACACAAATCGTTCGGTCATTCACATTTAGCAATTCATTTGCGATCCAGTTTTTAGAAGGTCATAGTACGAAAGAAGCAATTCATTTTAGGAACCTATTCTGCATCGCGATATTTTTGAATTGCTGTCTTAAAGTTGATGGTAGGCACCCAGGGCGTCCTTTCCTTATAGATGGATAAGGATAACCGGCCTTGATTCACCACGTGGACCCATTGCAGTTGAGGGGTATTAACTATACATTGCAGCCGAGACCATCGACTTATCCGGTCTTCCGAAGCACGGAGGTATTGTAGGCTCGAGATAATTTAGAGAGCCACCTCGTGACCGAAAATGCAATAAATCATGTTCAAAATCATGAAAGCTATCAAAAAGACAGTTGTGATATTGTTCAGTCCTTAAAAATCACCATAAATTAAAACATGTTGATCCCTCGTTCAGTGAACAGCAATTATATCCCACGGGACCCTTACATTTATTTGGGATAATAAGAAGCTTGACCGCAACTAAGATCCAGCTTTGTGTCAAATTTCATCACGATCCATTCATCTTTAATATGCCTCCCCCCTTTCTATCCAATTAGGTGGGGAGGTTTTTTAACTTTGCCTACACATAGTATTTAATCGTGTCCAGTATCCTACATACCAAGTTTCATACTTCCAAGTTCAGAAATGAGTTAGTTCCATAAAAATAAATAAACTTTATCCCCCCATTGGAAGAGTTTCCCAACATCCTTTCCTAGCCTATACATTACATTAATTAAAATACCCCGTAGAAAATCTATTAATAGAGTCCCCCACAGACTAGCGACATCCAGCAAACTAAAAGAGAATCAATTTGGTCTGAAAGTTTGTGCGCACATTTTTGTTCGAGATGAGGCATCAGTGCTATTAGTATCTATTATATTAACACAAACAAATTCTACTTACCTACTCATCAATTTACATAATCTATACATAAAATAAAACAGAAACGGAAAAAAAGTCTGTACATGAAATATTTTTTAAAAATAATTACTGCTATGTGATGTGTACAGGATATAGACCCCAAAACAAATAGATATTAAATTTTTTGTCTGTGTGTCTGTTTATCTGTTTGTCTGTTTGACTGTTTGTCTGTTTGTCTGTTTGTCTGTTTGTCTGTTTGACTGTTTGTCTGTTTGTCTGTTTGTCTGTTTGTCTGTTTGTCTGTTTGTCTGTTTGTCTGTTTGTCTGTTTGTCTGTTTGTCTGTTTGTCTGTTTGTCTGTTTGTCTGTTTGTCTGTTTGTCTGTTTGTCTGTTTGTCTGTTTGTCTGTTTGTCTGTTTGTCTGTTTGTCTGTTTGTCTGTTTGTCTGTTTGTCTGTTTGTCTGTTTGTCTGTTTGTCTGTTTGTCTGTTTGTCTGTTTGTCTGTTTGTCTGTTTGTCTGTTTGTCTGTTTGTCTGTTTGTCTGTTTGTCTGTTTGTCTGTTTGTCTGTTTGTCTGTTTGTCTGTTTGTCTGTTTGTCTGTTTGTCTGTTTGTCTGTTTGTCTGTTTGTCTGTTTGTCTGTTTGTCTGTTTGTCTGTTTGTCTGTTTGTCTGTTTGTCTGTTTGTCTGTTTGTCTGTTTGTCTGTTTGTCTGTTTGTCTGTTTGTCTGTTTGTCTGTTTGTCTGTTTGTCTGTTTGTCTGTTTGTCTGTTTGTCTGTTTGTCTGTTTGTCTGTTTGTCTGTTTGTCTGTTTGTCTGTTTGTCTGTTTGTCTGTTTGTCTGTTTGTCTGTTTGTCTGTTTGTCTGTTTGTCTGTTTGTCTGTTTGTCTGTTTGTCTGTTTGTCTGTTTGTCTGTTTGTCTGTTTGTCTGTTTGTCTGTTTGTCTGTTTGTCTGTTTGTCTGTTTGTCTGTTTGTCTGTTTGTCTGTTTGTATGTCCGCTTTTCACGCAAAAACTACTGGACGGATTTTTACCAAATTTTGTGTAGTAATAACTTATAACCCGGGTCAACATATAGGGTACCTTTTGTTGCGGGGAAATGTCATTATATTTAAAAAAACGTTGATGAACTTATATTTGCGGACGTCGGTATGTTTGCTTTTCACGCAAAAACTACTAGACGGATTTTTACCAAATTTTGTGTAGTAATAACTTATAACCTGGGTCAATTTATAGGGTACCTTTTATTGCGGGAAAATTTCTATATATTTAAAAAAAACGTCGACAAACTTATATTTGCGGGCGTCTGTTTGTATGTTTGCTTTTCACGCAAAAACTACTGGACGGATTTTTACCAAATTTTGTACAGTAATAACTTATAACCTGGGTCAACATATAGGGTACCTTTTGTTGCGGGGAAATGTCATTATATTTAAAAAAACGTTGACAAACTTATATTTGCGGGCGTCTGTTTGTATGTTCACTTTTCACGCAAAAACTAATAGACGGATTTTTACCAAATTTTGTGTAGTAATGACTTATAACCTGGGTCAACATATAGGGTACCTTTTATTGCGGAAAGATTTCTTGACATCTTATAAAACGCAGAGAAACTTATATTTGAAGACCTATGTACACATTTTATATGAAATTAACTACAAATATAAGTTGGAATTAGTTTTTTTAGTGATTAAACTATAAATTATCATTATTTTTTTAACCTTTATTTTTACTATAAGATCTGCAGTTTTGCCAAATCTTATGATTCTAGGTCAAAAGTTTGTAAAAGTTTTTTTCTGTGATATTACTTAGACATTTATCCAATTTCAGGATATTTTCCATTATTTGTATAATTTAATAATGTACCTAATACCATGTTTAAGACAAAATATAATGAATTAATTATAATGATGATTTTTTTTCTTAGTATATTTTATACCGGTACCTATTTTTTAGACTGCGTACAGACCGGTCCCACGAACGCCAACGAACGACATGGCATTGCTCGCTTCACGTTTTTGGCCTTTGAAGATCAATCTAAAGCTAGGTAAAGGATCACTGGGAGCGATTCCAGTTCACATTCGGAGTTTCTGATCATCTGATTGAGAGGGGAAAACAGAACACCTTGGATGGCGTTCGTTGGCCTTCGTTGGTCCGGTGCGTACGCAGCATTAGGCAAGCGCGATTCATCGTAGATCGCATCAACGCTTAGGGGCGTGATAGCGGACAAGCGCTTGCCTATCAATCAATAAAAAATAAAATACTTTAAGTACAGTTTATATGCACTACAAAGCCACTAACATGATGGCTTCTTACGTGCTTTTCTGTTGCGGTGATAATCGTAGGAACTAAAACAGTTTTCATACGATAGGCCATTTTGACAGCTAATTTCGTATTGCAAGTGGCTACTCTGCCACGGCTATCACCGGAACAGACAGAAGTGTGGGACTTATATTATATTGTTTACTCTTGATGGCTGACACCCTGAGAAAACTCAGTTATTGTGATTTTAATGAATTAAAAATACGATAAACTAAACTTGAATTAGATTTCGATTTATTGATTTGTAGTTCAATTTGAATTATTCGAAAACGGACATTGGTTTTGATTACGATTATCGTTATTTGAAATGCCTAGGAAAAAATAGTAATTTATCGCAAGGCTCTAGGTCAGCTAAGAGGATGAGGAGTTTACGAGGATGCGTACGAAGTCGCGGGCAACAGCGAGTGTGTAAATAAACGTGTTCCCGTCAACTCACTTGAGTAAGTATTGAGAATTTGAGAGCGCTAAGTTCAAAATACTCCAGTGAAACGTGGACGTGTTCCAAGTGCCCGTAGAAATCCTCTCTGTTTCGATGTAACAAAGGGAACTTATTTTAGTATAGACTGTACTGGGTCTTTACACAAAGGCGAGTATGTAATTTAATTCTTATTAGTCTGTCCTGCTTTTATCTTGAGCGAAGGTTCTTTAGAAATCCTTCGAACCTAATCAGGACTAGTCTAGACTAGACACTTAAGGTGACTTAAGTCTTTCAGTTGCATATTGTCTACTTTACGTAACTTAATTAATGTATTATACACTGGAAAAGATTACACGGAGATTTGAAATGGTAAGCAATTCAATCAAAAAGGTTTACACACAACTTTCATGATATTTCTTTACTAGCCTTCCGCGGCTTCACCCGCGTAGACTACACGACGTTATCCAGCGGGAATGTGATAGTTTTTCCATAAAGTTAATATACCTATCGGAATAGAGGAACAACTATATTAACTTTATGAGTTTTTCTGCACAAAATGTAGCATTTTCACTCTCCAGCTTCAAAAGTAGCCCCTGTACCAAAAATCATGTCGATCCGTTGCTCCGTTTTTACATGAAAGACGGACAAACAATAAGAGACAAACACACTTTCACAATTATAATATTAGTATGGATGAACTGAAAAATTGAACTCAAAACGGAAGGCTTTGTTTACATTCTTCTCATATGGAGAATGATGACCGGGCGGTTGGTTGGTATGTAATCTTTCTCGTTGTTACTGATAGGAGAGATTTTTCCTTATCCACAACGGGTAGCACTTAGCCTTCATCACACCTGATGCTAAGTGGGTAATAAGGCTGAAGGTGGAAGCGCACTACACCCGGAATCCACAATCACTCAGGAACTGGCTATCTTAACTCTAACTGCCGGAACACAATAATGATAAAACATCATTGTTATGGCGTCAGACTTAGATAAAATAGTGGCATAAAAATGGAAAATGAAGTATTTAGAAAAAATCGACCCGTCTCACAACAAGCTCCGATGATCCATTTTTCTATTATAAAAAATGCATTGTGAATGCAAAAAACTAAAAATTAAAATAAGATAGTGGTAGCTAGCCAGGCGGACTAAGAATAAGTCCTACCACCAACCAAACCAAATACAATATGTACTCCCACTGGGAATCGAACCTGGGACCTCTGGGTCTATTATTTATGGTAAAGTCACTTTTCAATTTGACGACTCTGTATGAAATATGACTGGGAGAAACAAAGCTCTTGGCGAGTTTCTTGCCGGTTCCTCTCGCTACAAGGCCTCCCGCCGTAGGATTTGCGAACCGATAGCGTAGCTACATTGACGTTCACAAGTGCTGTATCAGCGATTTTTTGATTTTGAGACCGGTGGTGTGTACTACTAGATCACAGAGGCGAAGTGGCCCATCTTCTCTAAGTAAATGCGCTCTAACACAAGTACGACATCGGGGCGACGACATCGCGACAAATGGGTCACTCTGTCTCTGTCGCGACGCACTCCGCTTGAATGGGTATTAGGGGCTGAAACGTTGCATTAGGAATACGTGGTTGCAAAAAACGTAAGCCTAGGTCCTAACCTGTAGGTCAGATACATAAACACATACCTACTGTATACATTTTTAGTTTATAGTAAATTTTTTAGTTTATAGTTAATTTTCACCCCTATTATGTAATCTGGCACTAAGGTATAGAGCGAAGTACACCTTACTCTCTGAGGTTGTCTCACCTCAAACCATTTTTGTATATTTTGGGGTATTTTTAATTATAGGTAATGTGTTTTTGAATTTATTTTAGTCGAAAGATTGGTTTGTTTACCACTAACGGCCGTTCATGACTTCACTGTCATAAACTAGAAAATACCTTATGCCTCGAACATATCAGTACCCCTAGTGTAAGTTTTTATGTCAAGCAAACGCAAACTATTTCGATTCCGAAGTTGCTAATTGACAAAGCCTATTACAAAACCGAAGACTTCCTTACTGACATTACCATAGAAGTGATAATTGAATAAAACTTTGAAATTAATGAATATGTTTTTTTTTTGACATTATTATAGCACAATTTAATATAATTTTAAATTTATGATGACATCACATATACTTAACTTGACATTTTTTTTAAATACATAATAATAATACTGTAGCTTAATGTAACCAATCGTACTGTTTCTATTAATTTTAAATGTTAGTTAAGTTAAATGTTAAGTAATTTAGATTTTTTAAATCTTATTTAAAATTATTGTATACCTTGTAAAAGGTGGAAATGTAGTGAAACACCTAAAAAAAAACCTAACAACAACAATCCATGTATAACCTACATTTCACAATAAAGAGATTTGTATTTTGTATTTTGTATTTTTGTATTCCGTATTTATGTCAATTTGTATGGAAACTGTATCAGCGCCAGTAGCGGCGAGTAGCGCGCTTATACAGTTTTCATACAAATTGACATAAATACGCAATCGAAATAGTTTGCGTTTGCTTGACATAAAAACTTACACTAGGGGTACAGTATCCATAACAAAACTATCGTTATGGTAATCAAATAGTAAACTATACCGTCCTTCAAAAGCTGTCAAAGTGCTGCTATCAAATAATTATGTATGTATGGAATTTCAGTTCCTCAGTTTTCATACAAAATATTATAGTCTTGTTCCGGTGACAGCCGTGACAGAGGAGCCACTTGCAAAATTAGCTGTCAAAATGAACTGTCCTATGAATATTCCCAAGATTGTCACCGGAACAGATTAGTATGTCGCACTTGTCTCACGTTACCATAACGACAGCCTTTCGTGCTTGAGCTACAGCTTATATTATCACTTTAGGTTTTAGATTATAAAGAACATTTTATATTTTTAACCGACTTCAAAAAAAGGCGGAGGTTCTCAGTTCGGTTGAATTTTTTTTTTATTTTTTTTTTTAATGTTTGTTACCTCATAACTTTGTCAATTATAAACCGATTTTAGAAATTCTTTTTTGGTTTGAAAGCATATAGTTACAAATTGGTCCCATTGTTATACGGTCAGGATCTGATGATGGCATCCTGGAGAAATCAAGGGAACTCTTCAAATATTATAGGCACACCTATAGCGATTTTGGTATTTTCTTAAGTAACTCGTGCATTTGCTTTCGGTAAGCACCATTTGGTGAAGAGTAACTGATGATGAAGACCACATATGGCCATCGAAAACATTAATTAAATACTAAATATGTTACGGGCGCAATACGATTCCTTTAAGGTTCATAAGTAATTTTCAAGTATTTGCGACTGGTAGTCATCATCTCACGATGATGAGCTGGTGATGGAAGGTACAACTCCTCAATAGTTAGGAGTTGGAGGATAATTCTTTAAATATCGTTGATACGTAAATATTTGTAGTTGTTACCTTTCAGGTTATTTAGTTAAGCTGATGATGGAAGGTAAAACTCTTTAACGCTTAGGAGTTAAAGTATGTTTTTAAGTACTACAAGCGCCAATAGAACTTTAGGTTGTATTCTTTCAAGTAATTTAGGTTAGCTGATGTTGGAAGGAAACTGCATAACAGTTAAGAGTTGGAGGGTGGTGCTTGTCTGAGTTCTAATTTAGATATGGGCTATAGTCGTTGCACATTGCTTTTTTTATTTCAATAAAAGCTAGATGAATCAATAGAGCCGTGTTAGTTTACAAATACTGCTTCAATGTATGCTGAAACGGAGTGTTTTAATATTTTCATGAGCGCGTTCGCAAATAAAAAGCGTTTCAGCTGAAACATATTGAAATAAGCGTATTTGCGCTAGCCCCTGATTATTTCAACCCGTTGCTGCTCGCGAGCAAACAGAGTTCCGCTCGACTTTGATGAGCGCTCAAGAGCTCTGGACTGTTTCACTGGAAAATCCAGTCATTAGTGTAGTTGAGCAAATATCCAATAGCTCTTGATTTTGAGCTAAAATGTATGAATTTCAGATATACTCTTAAATACTGGCTTTCCGTCCGCGGCTTCGACCGCGTGGACAACACGACGTTATCCCGCGGGAATGTGATATTTTTCCGGGATAAAAAGTAGACAATGTTCTCTTCAGACTCCAAAGTATCTGTGTCCCAAATTTTTGCCGAATCCGTTCAGCCGTTTTGGCGTGATTGAGCGACAAACATCCAAACATCTAAACTTTCACATTTATAATATTAGTAGGAAGTATTGCTTGCAAGCTTCGATCATATAAAAATGGAAGCTTGCAAGTTAGTATGATCATCATCGATCGGTACTGGCGGCAATAATGTACAATTTGAAAACCTTCAAGAGTAGAGTGATTATAAACAGTTGTTTACTCGCATATTTTAAGAGAGATAATGCATATATTTTTATAGGTATTCAAGGAAAATCAAATTTAAGAACTGTATTCATAGCTATTTTTCTCAAGCAACCATAAAATACTGCTAGCTTGCAAAACATCTCGGATAAACATATTTCCGTCGGCAAAAGCGACTTAATTTAAAACTAGGAGAGTTTAAAGTCGGGCTAAACTGCGGGGCAGAGTGGCGCGCAATATTATCTCCATTTGTTTGTATCGTGGCTAAATATTGGCGCTGTGGGGCGGCCTTTAATATAAACTCGGTTTCCGCTCATAAACTGCGCTCACTCCGCTCACTTCGCTCACTGCGCTCACAAGGCTACAAGCAGTCTGTATGTTCCTTTTGACTTACTGAAACTCTATGAAAAGAATATTTATGACACTTGTTGTGCTTGGAATTTTATAAAAGATTCAAGATTCAAGATTCAAGATTCAAGATTCAAGATTCAAGATTCAAGATTCAAGATTTCAAGATTATTTTAAATTCAAATAGTAAAGAAATAGTAACATCAAGTAGTTCATATTCTCATTTTCAATGGTACAAGATTTTTTGTTCTAATTATCATTATTATTCCAATAATTTCAAGTCTAATGTACCTAAATAAACCTTGTTAAACGTATATCTCAAATTTAAAAGCAAATGCAATTTTTATTTGTCACAGATAGATCAATCTTAGTATATCGATAAAAGCTAAGCAAAATAGTTTAATGGAATCCTTGAAAACTTTCATTTTAGCAACAAATTCATTATTATAAGTAACAGTGAGAAGACTGAAGAACAACTGAATCTACTAAAACTTGTACGGCTGATCGCATTTTTCAATATTGTGTACCGGCGCAACCGGTCACTGATATTGTTCCGGGCTCGTCCGGCGCCAGTCAATACGGCACTCTATACTTCGCAACTTTCCTTAAGTTCCCGGTTTCAGTGTTAAGTTCTTGTTATAACTTTGCTGCGTATTTATCTACTTACGTTGGGGATAACTTGAGAATGGCAAGCTATCCTTCGCTAGACGAAGCTTGTTTACTTTAGCTTGTAGCGATTAAAATCATGACTTAGGAACCATTTCATTCACGTTTATGCAGTACTAGCGGATCCTCGCGGTTTTACCCGCGTGGTACCCGTTCCCGTGGGAATATCGGGATAAAATATAGCCTATGTTACGCGGGAAGAGTGTAGCTTTCTAATGGTCATAGAATTTTCTAAATCGGTCCAGTAGTTTCGGAGCCTATTCGATGCAAACAAACAATCAAATCTTTCCTCTTTATAATATTAGTATAGAGTGTAGATAAGTAGAGGTTAGTTCAATATAGCTCGTTCCAGGGGCCCGATTCTCAGGCATTCGAACTTTTTCAGTGTGGTAATTCGTATGTCGAACATTTTGTTTGTGGTTTCTATTGAAAAGTTAGAACGTTTCATACAAACTAAACTGTCCCACATGTCAACAAATTCATTTTGACAGCTAAGTTCGTATACGAACATCGATTGGTCCGTACCACTCGTTGCGTTCGACTGGTTTTCGATAGAACTTTTTCGATTGTGAAATTCTGACAATACACAAACTGTGCTATATTTGAATTTCGAGCTTATAAAAGTGAACTTTTCTCGATTGCCTGAGAATCGGCCCCCAGATACTGGCCGTTCGATACGATCTTAAATCGAAACGCAGTTGAAGCTGCAAACAGCCTGCGACCTCACTTGCTCTCAGTAACTCAAGTTTACTTAGATACTATTTCTTACAATGTTTTTTTTAGGTTTCTGCGCTATTACAAAAAAGTCATGATGATTTTTCGAATCTGTTCTGTGGTACGTAAGCTAAAATCAAAAATACCTTCCTTTCAAAACTCTCAGACCGGCATCGGCAATAGCTTTTATGCGTCAGAAACCGATACTTATTTTGAATCTGATTGCATTATTTTTGGTAGATATTAGCAACTGTTTTTCCCGTTACGTTTCAATGTGTAAATTATGTCTAAATTTCCACTTCTCCAACAGAGCCAAGTCAATAAAGGAGGCCTACTGATGTGCCTGTTTGCTCCTCCATTTGCTCCGAATAATGCATAGGTACTGTCGATGTGTTGCAGCTTGCGATCCACTCGATCGCTCCGTGCACCTTCGATAAACAAGACAAAATGTAAGGTACCTATTATAAATCTCAAAACTTGTTTACCAGAAAATTAGTGATTTGACCAACATATTTTATCTAAACCTACACTAAAATATTATAAATGAGAACAAAAGCTAGATTTTATCCCGATATTCCCACGGAAAGGGGTACCATGCGGGTAAAACCGAAGAGAGCCACTACTTTATAAAACATAGCTTTCTTCTAATATTGTAAAAGTATTTTTAAGGATATAAGTAGTATGAGTAGGGCTAGAGACAAATCAGTCACATAAAGAAGTCGTGGACAACCATTAGAATGCTGGTAACTAATTATGCTATGAAAAAAGGTTTTAAACAACTATGAAATAAGTTTTGAATGTAACTTATTACTCCAGAATAAACTCTCCGCCAGTAACTGTTTTAAATATACACAAGGTATTCCAGTGTTCGATTTCAATGGACAGCCAGGAAAATCAATACAGTGTTTTTGAAAGGCTCTCTTCGGTAGTGCGACTGTAATGTGCTTCAAACATGCCAGAGATAATCCAACCCATTTAAAGTTTCATGTCGACCGGCGACCAGCGACCGGCTCCCGGCGCACGATGGGACAGATTTGAAAGGATATTTTTCAGTTTTGTATGGAGCCTCGGCTAGGACTTTGTACACTATACCATAGGCAAGCAAAAGATAAATATAATAACTGAAAACTAATTATATCGCTATAAGCTAACGCGTTTGATGGTACAAAAGCATTATCTAGTCTTAATTTTATGCAACCCCGATTCAATATGGCGGTAAAACGTCACACACACATTAAAAAAAAGGTTAACATTGACAAATTATTATCAGTCGTCATTGTCATCGTTTTTTCGTACAGAAACATCAATGTTTCCGAACGTGATTTAAATATGGTTGCCAGTGTGACCATAAATGGCAAAGAATTTTTATTTTACAGTTTATTTTTGTAACATTTATCCAGAAAGACAATGAGAATTTGAATATTTTATATGACTTTACTATATTTCTTACTATTAGTACGAATAGTGTACAAAGTCCTAGCCGAAAATGAAAAATGTCCTTTGCGGAGATACGATTCTTTTGTCAAGATTCTTTATTACTTTTTGTGACAATTAGTGAGGACTTGTAATTGACCTTCGTGTCTATTGTATTTATCTATACTTCTATACTACCTATATAATATTATACAAAGGAAAGATTTGTATTTTTGTATGTATCGAATAAACTCAAAAAGTACTGGACCGATTTCGAAAATTCTTTCACCGTTAGAAAGCTACAGTCTTCCCGAGTGACATAGGCTATATTTTATCCCGATATTCCCACGGGAACGGGTACCACGCGGGTAAAACCGCGAGGATCCGCTAGTTAGTTTATAAGATTGTCCGTTGAAATACACGAGAAAGGGGCACGTGCGATACGTGCTGCCATATTCAAACACCCGTAGGTTAAACCCCACAAATCAATCGGGTTGAGAAGTTTTCCCGTACCTAAATCACTACATTTAAAACAGAATTGCTTTTATATCAATACCTAGTATCACTTTCGGAATATTGATTTGCCTAAAAAAATATTTGACTAAAAATCGTGTCGACGCGACGTACGACGCTACGACGCGTCCCGTGGAAACTACATTGTTCAACACGTTTCCGACAACATTTTTACAAATATTTTTTCATCAAATCAAACTGTGACGGATTGAAATTAAAATAAAAGATTTGGCTGTTTTTTTTATGGCGGGAATAGCGAAACTGAAATAAATGTACAGTTTGCGATTATTTTTATTGTCGTAAGCTCAGTGTCGGTGTGTGTTGCTATATAAAAATTGTGAGCATGATGAAAGTTTAATAGATATAAATTGTTTTTCTGGAGTTCTAACTTTTTCTTGCTCCTGGTTGGCTTCAAAATGGTACTTTAAATATGGAAGTTGACAGGTAGAAAAAACTTTTTTAACTAATAAATTTTTGATGTAGATTGTACCATAACGTACCCATTTCTCAAAAACTACTGAACTGATTTAAGTTAAATGAACTGAAACTGTTACCAAAGTTGAAATACACTTGTTTCAAATCAAAAATAATTATCTCGACTGACTTTTAGTTTTTGAGAAATTCGTGGACAAACATACATACATACACTTAGGCACACGTGCTCAATGCTTTAATGAAATATTATCCAACTAGCTATCGACTACACGACGTAATCCCGCGGGAATGTGATATTTTTCCGGGATAAAAAGTAGCCTATGTTTCTCTCCAGGCTACAAAGTATCTATGTCCCAAATTTCAGCCAAATCCGTTAGGCGTTACTTATGGCGTGATTGAGTAACAAACATACAAACATCCAAACATCCAAACATCTACACTTTCACATTTATAATATTAGTAGGATTCCAACAATATCACATATCATACATACGGGTCAAACTGATAACCTCCTTAATTTTTTGAAGTCGGTTAAAAACAAAGTAACCTCACCAACTACTAAATCATAAGTTTTACACTAGTAAACTGATTCACTTAAGGCGCTACTCGGAAAAATATGGACATTTTGATTTAAAACTATAGGACGGTTACAGTTGTTACAAATCTGGTAATAAGATATATATTTCTTCATACCTTTATCTAGAATCGTATAGTTTCAAAAACACGATTTTATGATTTTGCCTCGACACTTTTTCTTTTCGAAAAAACCTCTAAAAAATACGAAAAGTGAAGATTATTCTTAAATTGGGTTACTTACACTATTGGAAATTGGTTTAATTAGTGAACACCAATAATATTGAGGATCGTATAGAAGCATTTTGTTAAAATCGCTGTAGTTTTTTAATAGGAAGTGATTTTGTGTTTTTTTTGCCTAATCTGCAAAATGGGTCTCGCTCCCGCGCGCGTCGTTTTCTCATTGCTATCTCGCTTGAGCACATTTTTTCCGAGTATCGCCTTAAAGACAAGAGTGGATATAAAACTAATTTTTTTGTTTGTCACTTAGAGAAGATGAATGATGAAAGGCGAATCACGAAAGAGATAAATTGTGCGAATGTGGAAGGACCGGTTGCGCAAGGGCGTCCCCGAAAAACCTACACTGACCAAATAGGTTTAATAAGAAAGGCTGGTGTAAGCAGTGACAAAAATCGCCGGGCATGTTTAAGGCGATGAATCCCGACCGAAATAGGCACGCTAACGCTTGCTCGGCCGCGCGCGATACACTTCACGCGGACGCAGCGGCAGCCGGCAGTGAACTGTGAACTCGCGAGCGCCCCGCGAATCGAAAATCACTTAAAATTCAATTAAAAATTAAATAATAAAAGATTTACACTTATGACGGCCGGAATCCCTCGGCTAAACAAAGACAATTATTTTCGTATACTTTTCATTAACTAAAACCAAGTATACTGCAAGTAATACGATATTTGGATTACGATTAGACGGATGTTTGGGATTTTATTTGACACAGTAAAATATAACCTATCGAAAAAAATACGGCCGGAAGCACTAGATAAATAACTGTAAAATAACATATATTTTTTCCAAGTTTTAAGTACTTGTGTTTTGTGAGTAATCCATAATTTAAAATACCCTATTTTTGGGAATGCCCGCCTTAAAAAGATTGATGGATGTTAATGAAGCAAAAGAATTATGCAAGCATCGTAGCAGGTGGTGATCCATAGTCTCTCCTACCCCCATGGGACACAGGCGTGAGTTTTTGTATGTGTATGACAAGTTTCCATCTTAACGTCCTACTTCACTACATAGTATAAAACAAAGTCGCTTTCTCTGTCCCTATGTCCCTTTGTATGCTTAAATCTTTGAAACTACGCAACGGATTTTGATGCGTTGTTTTTAAATAGATAGAGTGATTCAAGAGGAAGGTTTATATGTACTTTTTATTCCGATATTCCCACGGGAACGGGAACCACGCGGGTGAAACCGCGGGCGGCCGCTAGTATTAATATTATAAATGTGAAAGTTTAGATGTTTGGATGTTTGGATGTTTGTTACTCAATCACGCCAAAACGGCTCAATGGATTTGGCTGAAATTTGGAACACCTATACTTTGTGGCCTCATGAGGAACATAGGCTACTTTTTATCCCGGAAAAATATCACACTCCAGCGGGATAACGTCATATATACCACGCGGGCGAAACCGCGGGCGGAAAGCTAGTTTTATATAAAACGGCCATCAAAACAAGCATACTCTCGCAGAGCGCCAGTAAACGAGTTTATTCGTCGGAAAATAGAATATTGTTCAGAGCGTTATGATTGGGCACATTCAATAGAAATCGCGTGTTGCGCGAGCGGAGTCGCTTGCTCGTACAAACACGGCAACACGAGTAAAGGCAGGTTTACACGTATTTAGTTGACAAACAGGCAACTTAATATTAAATGACTGTCTTCAAGCTCTTTCTTTCTCGGAAAATCAGATTTAGATATTCTTTTTGGAGAAAAAATTGATAAAGTAAATGCCTTAAGTACCACCAACTTGTTTCAATGCATTTTCTGCTGCATGCTCGTTGTGGGGGGAAGCACATGTAACGAGTGTGTAAAAAGGGCCACTATGATACATGTGTATTCATAGGGTTTGTAGACATGTTATATGTTCTTATTCATGAGCAAGAAAGCTATATTTTTTTTGTAGAGGCAGGATGTTTCGTCATAATTCAGCGGAAAGTGAAGTACTTCCGCCGAGCTAGGTATCTGTGCTCAAGAACCGCGGCCGAACTGTTACATGTTGTATTTTTTATTTAAGCCATACATCTATGAAACTACGATAGCGAGATTCATGTTTCCACGAAATTGTTCAGTTCTGTCTTGACGTACCGAATTGTAACGTCAGGCTTGCGCGTCAGTGATGTGAGTGCGTCGCTGCAGTTTTACAGCAATAATATAAAAAGTCCTGGTAACAGTGTAACCCAGGCACAAGTGGTGAGCCGGCGCGGGCGCGTCGCGTCGTCGGCAAACAGGCATCGCGTCTGCAGGCAGGGCCCGGAAATGGGCATTATGCGAGCGCCGAGCGCGATATTGGGTTACTTTGGATTTTGCTGCTCAACTAAAAAGCTTAGCCGGTGTAGCGCCAGGTTGTGTTGTTGGATAGGTAACGTCAAATCACAACATTGTGGTCAATTTCCATAAACACATCCAAGAAATCCAAGCAGTTCTAGTCGGTTGGAACTATTTGTTGTTTTTTTTATCTGAAGGATTAAGGATATAGCATAGGTAAAAAAAATATCGTCGATGGCCGTTGCTTACACAAGCGAGGGGGTGCTGGGATCGGTAAGACTCCGGCCGCGACACTCTCGTAGACTGAGAAATACGTGTAGACGCGGCATGCAGCGCGCATTCTATTTACATCAAAAATATCACCTATGTGCGCTTTTTCAAAGGACATAATATTATGTCCTTTGAAAAAGCTTTTTTTAACAAAGATAGAACTTCAAACGATTCTTCAAAATGCAGAACACAGCAGCAGCTATTTATATTTATTTTCTATCAATAGATCATTTCGATAATATATCCATTATCGAAATGATCTTCGCAGGCGAAACTACAACATTTGCTACAAATTACACAAAAAAAAATGTATACTGCTCCAACCAGTAGGTACATTTTCAGATTTATTCCAATAAAATTAATAAAACTATAATTTAATATGAAAAAATATAAATAACTCATACTAGCCCATCATCTAATACTTTTTTTACAAAATAAATCTACTTAGTTATTCAATATTTAAATAAGTATACCGTTTATATAAAGTCACGCTATCAATCTATAATATAAATCAATATATAAAAAAACACTTAAATAATAATATTGTTTAAGTACATACATACATATTATTCCAATACCAAAAATGATAATATCAAATAATACAATAGCTTGTGTCATTGAAAATTGGAAGCAACGATCACATACACCCAGATACAAGAAAATATCTAAAAGTTAGTTTTCGACATTTACCCGTCCGAGAATCGAACCCGGGACCTCAGAGATAGTGGCACCTAGAAAACCGGTGCGTACACCAATCGGCCACGGAGATCGTCCAATTTGTTTAAACAAAATGTAGCGCAACTGAAATAATTGATACTTTGTTTACTAATGTAAACTTGCCACGTAAGGTTATAAATCAGCCTCTTTAAAAAACTTTTTTCATTACTCATTCTATAATATCTTTATTTTTCACTGTCACTATTTTTTGCCATGTACGCATCGTATCCCTTGTGCTCTAAAAATGGGTAAAAAACGTAAAAGCTTGCCTAACGTCAGGTTCTTTTTTCTGTTTAAATATTATGCGATATGCTGAAATATTTGTACTAATTAAAAATTAATACCGAAGCGACAGCAACACAACTATATGTTAAAATTTTGTCATATTCATTAACATGAATCTCAAGACAATTTTGTGGTATGTGTGACAACCAAAGGCGACAGCAAAAAAGACAATAATGGGTGCATCCATTACATTGTAAAGTGATTGACTGATATTCGGAAAATTCTAAACAGTTAAACAATGTTTATTAAATGAGTCGCGTGAATTGAGTGAACTCACAAAGGTAGTTTTATAATGTGCTTGGTTATAGTACTTGAATAAAATTTTGTGTGAATAGATTCATCCAGAAGATGCCTATTCACTTGCGACTTTAAGAGGTTTGGGTTGTAGGTACTCGGGCAAACAGAAGCCGGCAGGGCATTCCAGGCATGATGAAGGAGTACTTAATTCTCTGAACGTGAGTTTAAAGGAGAGGGCGGCGATGAGGTTATGCAACTCAGATGCACACTCGCTAAAGCATATCTGACAAGTGACTCAGGGGATGAAACTCATGGCTGAAGTCCCCCATCGACAGAATGGGAGTGCTATACTCGCCAGGCCAGATATAGAGGTATGCACTGTGTATTAGATTAACACCAGTAACATAGAGATCCTTACTACCGAACTTAGTAACTGTATGGTCACTTCAGTCTACAGACCTACCAATGCACCGTATTACTTCAGCTGTCCGCCGAACTTTAACGCCCATCCGGTTAGATTCGTCCTTGGTGATTTTAATAGCCATAGCGAGAACTGGGGATACAGCACCAGTGATGACAACGGAGTGATGGTTGAAGAATGGGTTGATGGACACATACCTACTATCTTTGATCCATGATCCAAAACTTCCGTCATCATTTAACAGCGGTCGCTGGAAAAGGGGTTAAAACCCTGATCTAATCTTTGCCAGTGATCACATAGATCAGCAGTGCGTGAAGACAGTAAGTGGTGCAATACGGAGGACCCAATTATGTGCCAGGCCTTACGACCTGAAGGATAAAATAATAAAATAAAATAAAAAATATCTTTTTTCAACTTGACTTAATAAATAAGCTCTTTTGAATCGTCAATATTTTCCTGCCACCCGTTCAAGACTCTTTTAACTGATAAGAAGAACAGGCGAAATAAACTTATCAGCTTTAATAATTGGAGAAACGATATTTACCAAGATTTATATCGTTAACTTTTACAACTTTGTCATAATAATATTACATTAGTTCAGCTAAGGTTATGTGTTACATCAATTCCATGCATTACGGTCTTTCAAATAGTCGTCTTCTTAATAATATCCTTTGCCCATGAGCGATTTTTTGACATGACTTTTGAATTTGTGCAAAGGCAGCTCGACTAAATTCTATAAAACTTTATTAAAAATAGCTTTTCCCCAAAAACGAACTTCTTGTTTTTTCAAGTCGAATCCTTGGAACGGTAATCTTATTTTTATTTCTTGTATTGAATTGATGTATATTGCTACGTTTTACAAATGTATTGAGATACTTCTTCACATACACCATATTCTCATATATGTATTGTCCTGCAACAGTTAATATGTTTATTTCTTTAAATAGGTATTTTAAAGAATCTCTTGGCCGAAGTTTGTATATGGCGCGAATAGCTCTTTTCTGAAGCACAAAAATACTTTCGATGTTAGCTGCTGAACCCCAAAGTAATAGGCCGTAGGACAATACACTCTGAAAATAGCTAAAATAGATTAACCTTGCCGTTTTAATATCGGTTAAGAGCCTTATTTCTTTAACAGCAAATGCCGCAGAACTGAGTCTACCGGCCAAGGCTTCAATATGAGGGTCCCATTGAAGTCGATAATCTAATGTTATATCTAAAAATTTAGTACTGTTTATTTATTCTACTACATTGTCATCCAATTTTATGTGAATATCAACCTGTCTTACATTTGGCAGTGAAAATTAATTCACATTTTGTTTTTTTTCGAGTTCAATGATAGATTATTGCTATGAAACCAATGCGCAACTTTCGATAAAGTACTATTTACTTCGTCAGAACAATTATTACCTCTGTCAACTTTAAAGACTAGAGGAAGTGTCATCAGCAAATAGCACTGTCTCGCATAAATTCTTTGCTTAAAAAGGAAGGTCATTTATATAAATAAAAAACAGCAAAGAGACCAGTATTGACCCCTGGGGTACGCCCATGTTGATAGGGGCTCCAGTAGACTCAGTTTTGTTGATAACTACTTTCTGTGTTCTTTCACATAGATATGATTGCATAAGGCTAACCGATTTATCATAGACACCATAATGTTTTAATTTCCTTAAAAGCGTTTGGTGATTAACACAATCGAAAGCTTTGGAGAGGTCACAATAAATACCAACTACATCTCGCTTGCTCTCCCAAGCATCAAATATATGTTTTTAAATATATGATAGGATGACATACCAAGACCAGTATGAATTAGATCCCTTCTCACAGGACACCATCGATTTTGGGAATGAATTGCTAGAAGCTATATCCGAAACAACGAGAGAAAAGTGGAACAAGCTAAACGAAGGCGTAGATATGACGCATAAAAGCAAGAAAGCATGGTGTTTTATATGGAAACTAAATAATGAACCTTAAATTTGCTGATCGTCATTCCAATGTGACCACAGACCAGATCGCTCACCACTTACTCCAAAGTGGGAAAGCTTCCACGAAAAGTCGCCATAAGAAATTTACACGATACCCAGGTAAAGAGGTTAACCACTTGGACGAGGCTTTTACAGAAACAGAGCTCAATTTTGCCCTTGATAAGCTCAAAGAAGGTAAAGCCGCTGGCTTTGACAACATCAGGGTCGAGCAGCTGAAACGGTTTGGTTTCGTACTAAATATACAAAACTGTCATTTCTTCCATGGCCGCTTCCAAAGGGTATGAAATCTAATCACTGACGTTTTAGCCACCTACTTTTAATGAATGACATTTGTGGCAGAGTGTGTATATAAAATTTCTTCTAGATTATTTATTTTTATGAGTTTATTATCTTTAATATAATATGTTATATTAGGGGATATCATCCTTGGGGGAGGCCTATGCCCAGCAGTGGGCGTCGTACGGCTGAAATGATGATGATGAATATAATATGTTAGTCAGTTTAAAGTTAACCCGCCATTTGTTTATACTTTGTGCAATGAAATTTAAATAATAAAATAAATATTCCTCCTTCGTAAGTACTTGTTTCTATGCAATATTTCATTAGAGTATCAAAAATTTTACTCCGACTATGCAAGTCTCCTTACAGAACTCCGCAAACTTATCTGACGCAGTGGTTAAATTTGAGAATTTAAACTGTCAATACAGCTGACAGACCTTTCATTCTTTTTATTGCTACTGGCGCCTCAACCATCTGTTCAGATATTGTTGTGGGGATTTCGAATTTCGAATTTCAAAACCGCGAGAGCATTTCTTGCAAAAAATTGTATGCATGCTCTATTTTGTACTAATAATGGAAAAGAGAATTAGTAATAAAAATGTTTTGAACCTGAAATTTACACAAAATGGTGCGGTTTATGTTCCTCACTCAAAGGTAAGAAGCTGGACTTCTCACAGTCTCATAAAATTGGTGTAATGGTGATATTTGATCAAGTAGGTATATCAAATTCTTACGTCCGTTTTTATTTCAAGAATTGCTTCTACATTATGTCTCCGTAAAAAACTTTTTCAACAAGCGAATTTCTTATTTCTTGATGCAATTTTTTACACCTACCTATCTTAAGTTTCTCACATTTTCAATTTTGAGGAACCTAAAACGAACATAAATTTAATATACAGTAGTAGAAGTTAGAAACTTAAACTAATTATGTACCTACAACACAACAAAATATTGGTACACAAATAGGTACAACTTTTATGGGCTCTTAAGTATCTTAGGCAATATTATTATCCGTCACTTTTATTTCAAACTATTGATGTTTGCTTTAGGTAATGAGTAAAATAACTTGTCCTAGGTTACATAAGTCTATGGTTATGCAATAAATGGCAAAGCACTCATCTATTCCCAATCCTGAAGCGCTAGTTCAATATTTCCTAGCAAAATAAGCATCATTGAAAAAAATTTGGATCCTAGTGTGAGTTTTTTTTTTCAATTTTGGCGCAATCGGAGCGATACAGTCTCCACGTCCAAACGCCGCCAATCCCAGGCGGAGACTGAAGAATTAGCTGAGAAACGGTGCACGATGCATTTTGGGATACTAGTTATTGACTATAAATATATCAAAAAAAATTTTAAGTAACTTCCCTAGATATGACTAAGAACTACTTACACAAAAAAAAATAGCTTGATTACTCAAATAGTTATTGAGATAATTGAGTTTAAGACGGAAAAAAGGGGTCTAGAAAATCATTTTTTTTAGTACATTTTATTTATTTGATTTGAATAAAATTTAGTAACTTCCCTTCATAAAGAAAAGATCTGTCACATATATTATTTTGGAAGACCTAGCAATGATACTTTGTCAGGAAATTTAATTAAAAAAAATTGAAAATTCTGAGTTTGATCGCCGGAATGCCCTTAAAAGGACGCGATTTGTCCTTTTAACCCTCAAACTGTCACTAGAATAAAAGCATTTTTTAGATTTGATTACGCTTAAGTATATTGCACACAAACTCCCTACTGCTTTTTGAGTTAAATAAAACTTTTTTAAACTTAAAAAATAGTAGATAGTTTTCTATGACCACGGCTCCTGGAAAGATGCCGAAACGTCAGAAAAAACTAAAAATCCTTTAAAAATACAACTAAAAATTACCAATTATGTGTATTAAATCCATTAAAAGTGGTTTTATTTCAATTGTCACTAGTTAAAATTTGACGTAATTATTTCAGTGAAATTATACCTAACTATTATTGCTACAATTTCCAATAACCATGAGGAACCTATTTGATGAAAGTCAAACAACTAAACAAGCAAGACACTTGATGCATTATGCAAGTGCGCAATCAAAGTGCATAGCGTGAACGGGCAAAGGGGCGTTATCTCTAAGGTGCCTTGAGACGGCGCTACCGGACGAGCGTCGTCGTCGTCTCGGCGTTGTTATCAGGCCTATTATTGTACGGTAGGGTTGCCAACCGTCCGGTTTCCCCAGGTCACGTCCTGGTTTTTAGGGTGTCCTGGGTGCTTACCATCAACTCTTATTGCGGTTTTGTTTAGGAACCTAAACTGAATTGCTTCGCTTATTCGTACCACGACAGCTTAATATCAATGACAGCGATTCAGTGATCGATCAATGACATTTCACAGCCGCTAAGCTGTCAGGAACTCTTATTTGACTTATAACCCGGTCGATTTAACATGTCACCTGCAGGTTATACCCGTCCCTCTCACTCTCCGGGCATGACAGAATCGAGTGAAAGAGGCGGGTAGAAGAAAAAGGACACAAATCGTTCGGTCATTAACATTTAGCAATTCATTTGCGATCCAGTTTTTAGAAGGTCAGAGTACGAAAGAAAGCAATTCATTTTAGGAACCTATTCTGCATCGCGCTATTTTTGAATCGCCGTCTTAAAGTTGATGGTAGGCACCCTGGGCTGTCCTGGATAGTTTCTAAGTGTCGTCCTGGGTTTTTGCGCGGATCCCCGGATCGCCGAATCCGGCAAATAGAATACGTATCTTGACCCCCCCCCCCAGGATGTGTAATACGTAGTGAATTAGCCCAGTACAACCATGCTGATATGTATATAGTCCTGGCTTTAAACCGAAATGTCCTGGTATTTCTACCTTCAAATGCTGGCTTGCAAAGTTTGGAGATGGCAACCCTATTGTACGGCATCAGGCGCCACGTCCGTCGGACGGACGACCTAGAATAGCTCGAACCCTCTTGTCTTGTTAATGAGTTAAGCTTCTCCGGGCACTTCTTCTCCGCACCGACTACAATCACAAAACGCCGCCACCGATCCATATCCTGGTAGTTTTCATACATTTTTACAAGCTTTTTATTAACATGCCATTTTAGTTAGTTAGTATGTTAATTAGTTAGTGGGGGACCAATCTTGCAAGCTTAATTTGACCCACTTCCCAGTGTCCGATGGAGCTGAAGTTTTGTATACAGGTTTGGTTCAGATGACAATATAATATTAAAGTACAGTCAGCATAAAAGCTTGTCATAGTCTAGTGGCTAGTGTGCGACGACGACGGTAAGTAACTCAGACTAAAAACAATTATGAAATATTGGTGACTCAAGATTACCGATTCACCGGCAAAGTATTTGGAGTACATCGTTTAATCTTCTATCGTCAAAAACTATCGAAAATTAGAGCAGGCAGCGCCTCTTTCGGTCGTATAAAGAACAAAAATTCAATAAATATACACCAGCACTTAGACGGATGGTAACTGTAACGTTTATCATATCGACAGTTACCGTGCTAAGGATTCGAGCTGTGAGACGCGAGGTGACTGAAGCCTCTGGCGATTGTTAAAGCACACCCTCTCACAAGACGTTTGACGGTGATGGTGATGATCTCATCAACCTAGACCTTCAATCGACTTGCATGTCTTGCAATTGCTTTGTAAACATTTATCGAGGTGACGCAACGGAACGTAAATCATTTAACAATTCCTAGCAGACTGAAACATTTCCAAATATTTGTTAAATTTTTTAATTATTTTTTTGCATTCTTAATGCAATATTCTGTCTTGTAAGTCGTGTAAGCCTTTCGGTAGCTTAGTTGGTCAGAGCATTGGGCCGTATTTCCGGCGGGTGCGGATTCGAATCTCGCCTGAAAGCTACTTACATGGCTGATGGTTTTTTTACTATAACATTTTTTTCTATAATTACAGAATCACATTGTGATTAAATAAAAATAATTGAATGGCTGTTTCGTCTTAATCGCTTGTAAAATTTTGTAATAATGATTTTTTCGGATTCGAGGGTTTCATTACATCGATGAAACAACGCTGGCCTAGTGATAGAGCAGACAGAAAAATCCTGTTATTCCTCTACCAGTCTTGTAAGCCTTTCGGTAGCTTAGTTGAACAGAGCTTGGCCCGGATTCCCAGGAGCGCGGGTTCGAATCCCGCCTGAAAGCTACTTACAGGGCCTGTTTTTTTTCTATCACAATTTTTCCTATAAATGTTTTGTTGTTAGAAAATGTTTGCAACTATCTTCAGTGTAGGATGACTAGTACGGACATCGCTCAGTAACGACTCTGTGAATGATTACATGAATGCCGGCATATCACATTCCCGCGGGAAAATAATAAATAATAAATAAATAACTTCTGACATTCACACCAATTATCTAAGCCCATTTTAATTTCATTACGAAACTGTATCATCAAAAACTTGATAACGGATAAATATATACTTAAATACTTTTTGTTTGTAAATTCATACTTAATATACATAGGAAAGCGTCTCGTGTAGTCCAAACGGGCGAAGACGCGGGCGGAATTCTTGTAAACTATATGTATAACGGAAAACGCATTCATTTCATTGTGATTTATAGATATACTCACTTGAAAGGTATTTTCATTAAAACAGTTTTGTGCCTCCCAGTGACAAGCCAAGAAAGCTAGTTTTACATAAAACTGTGTGCACAACTGGGGTGCTAGTTATCTCGTTAAAGACTTCACTGCGAGGGTTGCCGATTCGAACATTTGCACCTCAAAACTGTGCCAGCAAAAATAACTTAACATCCGACGAGATTTAAAATAGACTAGAAGAAGACTGCCCTGTTTTTGGCTCTCGTCCTAATATTGACACCATAGAATTCAGCTAGAATAAGTTATTAGTAAAAAAAACCATTTTCAGACAAGCTTTTTTGCTGTCTGTAATTTAATATTGTATTGTCATCTGAACCAAACCTGCATACAACATTTCAGCTCCATCGGACACTGGGAAGGGGGTCAAATTAAGCTTGCAAGATTTGTCCACCACTAACTAACTAATATACTAACTAACTAACTAACATGGCAAGTTAATAAAAAGCTTGTAAAAATTAGCAAAATACACATTACTCAAATTTGGTAAGCCTATGTGAAATAGTACCTATTATTAATTTGTACAAAATGTGAAATAGTACTCATAATTTGTATAAAATTGGCACTGTATTGTGTTGTGTTGTAGTATTCAGGGTAGACGGGGTGCCATCAATAGTTTACCCTAGAGGAGATTTATGCGCACGTCGCAACCCTGCACACCGTCGGCGGGCATTCAGCGACCAACGACGTCGACATTATACTCCAATGAAAGGGTCCTCGGCTACACTCTACAGTGTAAAGTGTAGAGTCTACACACAGCTTGATATTCCAAGAAGCCCCTTTGCGACGCGCCGCGACACTCGCGATAATGCCTTAATGAGAAATGAAGATTGTATCTCCCGTATTGTGGCGGCAGATCAGTTTCAACCTTTGATGTCGCTACTTTAAATCCTCATTTGTTAGTCTTTTGATGTGAAACTTGTGATCAACGCCTAATGATAATTAATTAGAATTTTCGTTTACTAGTTTAGTAATCGGATATTTACACTTTGACTACAATAACTTACTTACTTAATACTTTAATACTTTACTTTAATAATTACTTTAAATTCGGCTGGAATGCTTACAGTGGAGTTAAGACTGCATTTTGCTTGTCTTGTCTTCAAAATTATTAAAAACAGACAATCTGACTACTTATTTAATAAGCTTAAATTTTCCACAGCTCACGACCGATATGGTGGCATCAGATCCGCACGTACTCCACTCGTCAACTACCACCGCATTCAGGGGTAGTTTTCGTTTCCAAGCTACAAAGTGTTGGAATGACCAATTACCTCCGCTTAGACCTCTTAAATCTGTTCAAACATTTAAAGATAAATTTCGCTCATATCTCTTGGAGCTCCAAAAGCATTTCTAAGTTTATTGTTTATTATCGTTTTTTTCTTCTTCTGACCCCTGTTACCTTATATTTGTATCTTTTTTATTATTACAGCTGTGTATGTTTGTTTGTATATTTATTTTTAATACAGTTGCTCAAAAAGTGGCGTATTGCAGGGACGTATAGCGTTCGGGATGTGGGCTATTACACACTCGAACTTTTTCTTTACCTTTCCCGAACTCGTGCGTTTTCTTTCCCAACTGTCAAAATATTGTCTATTAAAAAGAAAAAACCAACCACGAAGTTTTTACTAAAAAAAATCATAGACGTTTTTATGATTCATGCAAATATTTCTAAAAAGAAGCTACTAATTTGTTTCAATATCAGATTTAAAAGTAATTTTAATTGTAGATTAAATTAATATTAGTATGGGCCAAATTAAATTTATGAATATAAAAAATAAATAAAATTGGCTGTATGACCACAGATTACTAAATATGGTATGACGTGCACTATTTACCATAGTATCTGCTTATAGGAGTTTGCGCAAGTAAGTGAAAAGAAAATGAGGGACCCTATTTCTTAATTTTCTAAATTACTTTTTTCTGGTTTTTCTTGTGGTAGGTACTTAGTATGGTGTAATTAGTGCAATAATGTGGCTTTAATGGAAAACGATGTGGTAAAAGAGAGAAATAAGGAAAGGCGCTCCTGTAGGATTCGGATTGCTTTTGTTAGGTTTCATTTCATTTCATCTCATTTAATTTAATTTTCATTTCATATCAATAAAAAAATTCTACTGAAGCCTTGGCTGTATGATCATAGTTTCCTTATGGTTTCCTTTGCCAACCCAGAATGGGTGAAGAAAACAAAAAAAAAGTCTCTGCTTATATTCTTTTACGATTAGATAATTGAGTTTATTGTGTTTTATTATTTTATTAAATTGCTTAATTTTTTCGCAACTGTATTAAAAATAGTTGTTCAGTACACGTGCGGAACCGTCATTGCAACTTGTTCCGACTGTCAACCCTCACCTTCGGCTGCGCCTCGGCTCGGGTAGACATTTGTCGGAACTCTTTGCAATGACAGGCTTTCCGCACTTGTAATGAAATCTACTATTATCTAGACTACCATAATACAAGTACTTTTCATTTTGTTTTATACCTTTCAACCCTTTATATTGACCCCCAGTCTTATTTTCCCTGTCACTCAAATTAGTTGCAATTATGTTTATGCATATTCTATATAACTGTGACTGGTAAACGCGTCAACCCCCCGCACGTCGCATAGGGTGATGGCTGAAAATCGGCATTTCACCTTTTGGTGGATATAATTTGCCGAGCCTAGACCTTTTTGCTGCTGCACACAGGCACATCTCCATACCGGCATACTTAGGTTTATTTTATTTTAATTCTGCCTTGTTAGTTTATTATAATCTGTATTCATCTTTGTATATTTTCTTTTTAATTTAATGTGTGTATGTGTGTGGCAAAAAATAAACGTTTTATCTATCTATCTATCTATCTACAATAAAAGCAGCTCTAAGAAAGGATTTTGTAAAATTCTATCTTTAACAGGATGAAGCTATCTATCAAACTCTTATTTGTAGTAACACAGGTAGAATTATTACAGTGCCCTCTATTACCTGATGGGTTATGACTACCGATTTGGCGCAAGGGTAGGATATCGTCCTTATGCGCCAGAGGTCTCGGGTTCGATCCCATGTGTGCATGAACATGTCTTTTTGTTTTGGTCTAGGTATTCTCTATGTACAATATGTATGTATTTACAAAAGAAAGAAAAAAATTAAGTTCTATATATTTTAATAAAGTTCCACAGCATATAATTGAACTACCATTGCATAAATTTAAATGTTACATTAAAGAGTCGCTGATGAGCAAAGGATACTATAAAGTAGACGATTATTTATATGACCGCAATGCATGGTCATGATGTAACACATAACATAATCACTGTTTAATATGATGTATTTTTATACTAAGCAATTGTTGTATTAGTAAGGATATGTTTTTTATGTAAATGTCGTTACCTAACTAAGAAACGCTGGCAAGTTTCTAGCACCCATTCTTCTTGTCAGTTAAAAAAGTCTTGAATGGGTGGTAGGAAAATATTGATAAAATATAAGTACATATTTCTTATGTCTAAGTGAATAAAGAATATTTTTATCTTTATCTTTATCTATCCGTTATCTAGTTTCCTTAACACAGCTTCTTAATGATAACTTCTTATGCTAGATAATTGGTGTGATTGTGAAAAGTTATTTATTTATTTAGTTATTTATTTTACCCACAATGGCACGCGTTATATCCGACTTTGCAAAAGTTAGCATCCATTTTGCTGACACCCCGCAGGAAGCGAGGCCTTTTAGTCCAAACACGAAGCAATAGAAAAAATCCTTTTAGATACCTCCGCCGCCCGCCCGGAGTGCCGCTAAACGAATAGAGGACTTGAATGGGACAGAGACAACCGGAAATCAGGATGAAACTTATATGCCCGGCTTCTATTCCAAAAATAATCAGTTTGTCTTACGAATAGTTTTAAAGATGTCAGTGATCTTGATCAATATTACTACAGACCCATAAACATATCTGACCCGGTGGTAAAGGCGCCACTAGCAATACAAATGACGTCGCCGGGGTCGGTTGCCTGGTCTGGTCTCGTTGTCAGGATGGTTGCGACGAGGGATCCTCAAAATAATAGTCTCTTCTTCAATAACAAACGTCTTATTCTTCAATCACAATTTGGTCCAAAGCGGCCATCTCTCTGTATCCAATTCACTCAAGTGCTTTCGCAACGTTTAAACTGACTCAACTAATGGTTACAAAGCAGCAAAATAGATGACGCTAATAATTTTAGTCGATAGTTACAAAATAACTCGATAGATGTCGTTATAATTTAAATTAAAGTAATCGATCGTGCTGTCCAAGAGGGCAGCACTGCGCTCACGCTCCGACACGGCCATTCTGACGTTTCACATGTCCTCATGTGTATCTGGAACAAAATTACTTCAATGGAGCTATCTCTCGCTCGGCTAAACCTGACTAAAAGGTTAGTAGCTACACTATAGATAAGGAAGAAAATATGCCTCATAGTAAGTTACAATAATCACAATATTATAATCAAAGTCATATAAACAACGCACATCACTAACAGTAGCTACACATTAGGTGGCAAGGATTTCCACATGGAATCGGTACACTCAATGTACATGGTCATCGTAATGACATAGTCTCCCATGAGACGGATTCCCACATTGGAATCGGTATGCTCAACATACATGGTCATCTTATAATGACATAGTCTCCCATGAGACGGATCCCCACATTGGAATCGGTACACTCAATGTACGTGGTCATCGTAATGACATAGTCTCCCATGAGACGGATTCCCACATTGGAATCGGTATGCTCAACATACATGGTCATCTCATAATGACATAGTTTCCCATGAGACGGATTCCCACATTGGAATCGGTACACTCAATGTACATGGTCATCGTAATGACATAGTCTCCCATGAGACGGATTCCCACATTGGAATCGGTATGCTCAACATACATGGTCATTTCATAATGACATAGTCTCCCATGAGACGCTAGATTGCCACAGCCTCAGCCGCACCGCGCCCTGTACAACCCTATCGAATCGCAGTTACGACTACGACTGAAGCGTGCGGATTACCAAATAAGTAGCCATGTCAGTAAGTGTTTGCACATAGTTAGACAGGCCTTCACCGGCACTGTCCACACCCGATTCAACATCACGAACATTTAATTCTGAGGATACATCACTTTGAGGCATATTTCTGAGCTACCTATTCGTTAATCTTTCAAAACTTAGTTTTAACAACTTCAAAACTATTTTAGGGCAAACGTTAAAAATATCATTTTACACAAATATACTGAAGCCTATATGGACGTATGGCATACAGCTATGGGGAACAGCCAGCCACAGTAACATTGAAATACTGGAAAGGTTTCAAAGCAAAACAATGAGAGCCATGTTTAACATTCCTCCGTACATAAGCAACCAATATGTGAACCTAGATTTGAACCTGCGAACAGTGAAGCAAGAAATAGAGTCATACAGCAAAAATTATCAAACTAGATTAGGCCATCACATTAACCAGCTTGCTTCTGAACTGCAGGGAGTGGGCAGTTTGAGATTTTCTCGCCTCAAGAGGAATAGTATACCAGACCTGGCAACAAGATTTGCAGACAGAAGATGAGAATGGTACCAGTGGGTGCACTACTCGGCTGATGACAATCTACCGATGAAAATCTGACAGCATATTAGATTATTGTTTCTGGGAAACAGATCGCTAAGTAGCAGGATACAAAAAAAAAAAAAAAAAAAATTTACACAAATTAACTCTCTTCATAAGTTTACTCATGAAAATCCATTTCCACTTTATCTTGGCAGAGTTTGTACTAAATTCACCATAACGTATCTGTCAGAACTCTACAGTTTAAAGTAACTTTCAATGACTTATCCAGTGATCGTAAAATTTTGTGCTTTACTAGCACTCCACAACATAACCAGCGATCACAAAACTCAGTACTTATGGTATCAGTCCAACAAAGCTCAATACTCAAATAAATCTGTCACATAGCTGAACAAACCAGACAATAAAAGCAGTATGCAACACTTTACAAATACAACACAGATACCCCTCACAGGTATTTCTCAATCGCCTCCATCTAGCAATAAAATTTGCCTCTATCCGGCACACCAAACGATCGCTTACATCTCCACGCTAAACGCACGCCACTCACTGCCGTGACCGCACTGCAACGGGTTGAATCAGAATATTGCCCGAATTTTACGCCTACGACTACGAATGCACTGGAGATGCATGCAATCTAAGTGGCTTGCATTCTGCAATTACTAACATAAAACCAATAGTTACTAGTACACTAATGAGTTTGGTTTGACTTAATAACAAAGCATCTGCACTGCAGCTGATAACTGCTTGTAAATAATGTTATTACTTAAAGCTTTATTTGGAAATAAAAGCTCTCAACTAGGTACGTCTAAATTACTGAACTGAGTCACAACGCGTTTTAGACTGACAGCTTGTAACAACAACAAAACATAATCTTTTGGTACATACTACAAGTGCTTCCGCTCTACCCCTTTTTACCTCATGGTACCACAACAACGTGCCGACTCATTCAGCCACGCAATAAAACAAACACATCTTCAGCACTTTGTTACTAATAATGTGGTAAAACACCAACCAAATATTTAGTCCTCTGAACTAATCAAATCATGTTCCCATATTCTGTCAATCTAATACGAACTCTTATCGTTACTAATCCAATTTAAATCAAATCTCACATTAACAATCATTGTAATCCTAGGTTTGAACTAGTAAGTAAAGTGCCAAAAACAGTACAAAAGAATGTTCATTGAACGGAAAAGAGCATTTCGGTGCTGTTTGCACAAATAATGACAAAATGAAAACTGCTCACCAAATTGCGATCATATGATATGCGAAGCCAGTAGGTAGATCTCTCTCTCTACACTATCGCCACCAGCGCCGGCTACTTGTCTGTTGCGTTGCGCCACCACGCCACCGCGCCGCCGCCGCACTGCCATCGCCGCAGAATCGCACCAATGCACCACCATGCTGCGCATGCATTTCACTGTAATTTGAAATAGGTCATTTGTGAGGAGTCATGAAGTTAAACCTTCCGTATAGCCACCAACTCTACTTTGGAAACATTGTGATCTTAGTAATTTTGCATTTGACTTTACTCGTGACTCTGAATTTGGCTCCACATTCGACTTAACATGTCACTCTACATGTGACTCTATATTCGACTCTACATGTGACTCTACATCTGACTCTACATCAGACTCTACATCAGACTCTACATCAGACTCTACATCAGACTCTACATCGGACTCTACATCAGACTCTACATCAGACTCTACATCAGACTCTGCATCAGACTCTACATCAGACTCTACATCTCTACATCAGACTCTACATCAGACTCTACATCAGACTCTACATCAAACTCTACATCAGACTCTACATCAGACTCTACATTTGATGAAAAGTTAGTGTCTCATTAGTCATATTTACAACTAGGCATTTACTTAAGACCTCTCGATCTCTACCATTACGTCATGGGATAGCTAAGACAAGATAAGATCACACTTTATTGCACACACAGAGACAGAAAATACATGACATAAACAATTTACGAAAAGCGGTAAAATTAGACGGCCTTATGTCTTAGCAGCGATCTCTGCCAGGCAATCTTACTATCTGGCAGGTAATGTTATAGGCACCAACTTTATATCAAGAGTTACAATGATTCTGACACTATCTCATATGGTATCTGTACCCAGAGTGTAAATTTGTCAATGTGCAAACGTTACTATCGCGTTTAAACTCTAATTCTATTCTAGATCTTATTTCTTTACAACAAAGTACAATCTATTCGTCAAAATTTATCTCAAACGCAATAGTATGCGAATTTACTAAACACTCTGTACGTTAGTAAAATTAAAAAAATGTTTGCCGCTGAATTTTGATGTAGGTAGTTGACAGTAAAATCATAAAAGATTCTTGGTTCCGTTAGGAACTATTATTATAACGAATTACTCACAAAGAAATAAGATTTACTTTCTTTCGGCTTCACAAAATAAAGAAAATATGAGAGTACCTGCGTTTGTCTAGATACAGACAAACCTATCGATGAACAATCCTTATGCTCCAGCAAGGTTACGCCAGCACATGAAACATGGTCCAGGTCTAGACTGGTCCATCCAGTCTTGCCGATGAACTTCCTTTCAGCGTACCGCTCATCACCAGGAAAAGATGATTTTCACAATTCTCTTCTTGCAAATGAAATGCCGCTAGTGAAACGGCAGGTCGCCTTTTTCTCATCACACGTTCAGTAACCAGCATTTCGTTTTCAATCCACTATTCATCTGTGGCACGGGCTGCATCGCACTTCTGATGTCGTCGCTGGGTCCGGTTTGCCTGGTCTGGTCTCGTTGTCAGGATGGTTGCGACGAGGGATCCTCAAAATAATAGTCTCTTCTTCAATAACAAACGTCTTATTCTTCAATCACAATTTGGTCCAAAGCGGCCATCTCTCTGTATCCAATTCACTCAAGTGCTTTCGCAACGTTTAAACTGACTCAACTAATGGTTACAAAGCAGCAAAATAGATGACGCTAATAATTTTAGTCGATAGTTACAAAATAACTCGATAGATGTCGTTATAATTTAAATTAAAGTAATCGATCGTGCTGTCCAAGAGGGCAGCACTGCGCTCACGCTCCGACACAAAAATACCTAAATGGCTGGCAGCTGTAAAATAAATTTAGTTCTATGTTTTTTGAACACCGGGTCAGATAAGTTTGTGGATATCGGCAAACAACGGTGCCGGCACTGTGCTGACACGTGCCGATCAGTAACGTACATTTTGTACGACGTATCCGTACTTATCAGTGTCAGTGCAGCACTGACATCACTGAACGTCACTGACACTAACTAGTTACGGATAGCGTTGTACAAAATGTACGCTTAAATATTTTTTTTCACTGACATACTGATGGATATACGTTACTCATCGGCACAAGTCGACTGTTTACTATTTCTTGTTTCTGGTAGGTATCAAACGTCATCAGTAACAAGAAAACGGAAAGATAGCAGTGGAAAGTCAGGCTTTGCACGGGGCCAATACCTAATTGAAGCGTTATTGGGACTGGCAGGATGGATGGTGCATTCTCTGTTAAAATAAGACGATACACTTTGTTCTTGAAATACCTCCTAGTTTTTGCGTACTTTGCCTGCGAATCCGTTACGTAATTTTGCTTGTTTCAGGAATGATAGCAACAAAGCGAACGTATGGAAACTAAAAAAAATATCATTTTATATTTAATGAACACATGCTTCTTCTGTGAGACATTGATAAACTTGGCAAAATTTACCGTAATCATTATTATTGAGTTTGAAAATTTTAACGTCTTTATTGTATTTAAAGTTGTAATTTTATGGTGCTAAATAAACGCTTTCTATTCTATTCTTAATTTAATATATAAAATGTCTGGAACTGGTCGGCAGCATTTTGTCTCTGTTCCTCCGCGCAACCTCCACCCGGGCGGCCGTTGCAGTGCACCCGCCGCGGCTTGTTTCGGGCACCTTTGTGGCGGTGACGGCCGCTAGAGCGTTGTTTTATAATCTATTTATAAAAGAGGAAACACCTCCAAATTCACGAAAGCCGGCCAGGCAGGCTTTATGCAAAACCAAAAAAAAACCGTTCATGGTTTTTTCTCTTAAACTTCTAATGCATACCGTTGAACCGGTTTACTTTGGATCTAAGTAACTTTGGCTTTCATCTGAAAACAGTTTAAACATATCGTCCGTCAGTGATGCCAAACGTAAGGTAATTACCGTATTTGTACGGTAATTGTAGGGTAATTTAGGGGTGCATTTTACGGTAATTCTGACAACACAGTTTGGCAACGCTGTCGTCCGTGGACTTTTATCTATCAGCCGCAGGCCATTGTCGAAGGAATAAGGGAAGTATTAATATGTTCAGTTGATTATCACATCGCAAAAATATTTTGGGTTTAAGTTGCCCCTAAGGCCAAAGTATTCCAGTTTTACGGTACTTTTACTGCAAAAAACGCTTGACACTTTCCGCTATTTTAATACGTTAATAGTAGATTGTACAACAAGTGCATAAAACGTACCATTTTACCCGAGACGTATATCAATTCGAGGGTAAAATGGGTTTTATGTTCGAGTTATACACTCTGCTTTTCACTTCGAGTGTGGGAAAAATAAATAATAATATTGCAATAAAGAAAAAATTAAGATTTTTTTTCTTTTTTTTATACGTGGCATTGGCAGCAGTGACTTTAGCATAGATCGTATTCCTTAATGCTCCTGAAATACTTATTTCTTAGAAAACTCTTTAATTTTGCCTAGTTTTATTATTTTGTAATTAAACATGGACTATGTACAAAATTTAAGAAACAGAATTAAATACGTTAGGTATTAATAAAATTTATTTAACGAAGTTTAATTGCGTGTGTGACTGATGACCTTTGTCTTTGAGTCTGAGACTTAGACGAAGATTTTACTTTATGCACTAGAGCATAAAAAGCGATTTTATGCAGCCTATACCCAACATAAACATGAACTTTACGAGCATGAGAAGTGAAAACAATATTTGAGTCGCAAGTGTCGTAACACTGTCGATAGCAAAATTAATGACCGTATCGCGCCTCCTTCGGCCGTAAACCGCGACGATCGGTCGAATACTAATGACGGCCCGCGGCTCGGCCCGCGCGTGGCTCGTTACGCTGCGCCGTAAACGCGGTCGGCGCGTAAACGTAACGGCCGGTTGGATTAACGACAGGCCATAATACGGTCGTCAGCCGTTTTGATCATCGTTCTCCGCGCTCGAGCCCTCCGTGGAATGCGTCACGCTATAACCTGCGATTGAATGGCCCTTCGAAGACTCGTGTTTCAATAGACCTTTTTTCTATTTTCGTAATTAAATGGGTATCGATAGACCTTCTCCTTTTTACTTTGTGGTTTGGGAAAGGAATATCTATACGTAGGTACTTCTATTTATTTTTCAAACCCAGATAAAAGTAAAACTTTGTTGTTAATAAAAAAAAATTTGATGATTTGATGAGACATAATTTATGCAAGCTACATAATAAATACACATATATTTTCAGCCTTATTAATAAACAAAGAGTAAGTTTACACCTACGTTTAACCAAAAATATTGCTTAGCAATATTACTCCTTACGCTTGACGTTTCAAAGCGTCATATTCCTAAGCAAACTTCTTGGTTAAACCCGTTAAACCTAGGTGTAAACTTACTCTTCGTTAATTAATAAGGGGGCATATGTTTATTTATTTCAGAAATGGTTTTTTAAGATACTCTCTAGATTGTAGAGAGTATCTTTAAAAACCATTTCCGAAATTAACGCTGGAACGAAAGCCGCGTTTATCGCACTTAATTCGGAAGATCAGCGGAAAGTTAATCTATGAGCGATTTAGCGAATCCAGTGGTTAATTTAGTGTCAAAGCGCGGTGCGGGAATGTGCCGCTGGAGGCATTATTGCCGCCTATTTGCCGCTGCTGGGTGTGAGGCGCCGGCCGGTAATGCTGGCTCATTATGAAATGTACCGAGTACGTAACTAAAGGCATAAATTGACTGTCTCGATGATGAGTATGGTAGTGCTCCTACTTAGTGCGCCGGGAGTCGTTTTCGATCTTCACCAATAAACTCGTAATTTAATACGCACTATTTTATTTGCTCTTTGTAGGCACAAAGATGGTATGCATATTAAAATTGGTAAATTAGTTTGAATATGGTTACGATGGTATACTTTTCTCAAACATGCATGGAAATATTGTCATTTTTTTTGAAAAAAGAACACGCGAAGTATCAAATCCATTGCATTGCAGGAGCGTTTTTTGTCTCGTATTAGTTATTGTACAGTAAACTCATACTCGATCTGCAATTGCCTAATTCACGTCCTTTGCAATATACTATAACCTGAGTGAGTGCTGGGACGCTTACCTAGTTACTCATTGTTCTAGCTAAGTAATTGGACTGGGATAAGGAGGCACAATAAAATGAGTGACATTAAAATAATGCGTGACTTGTAAGCACTTTCTCAGTTTTTACTGCGGTTATGTGTTTGGAACCAAAGCATGTTAATTTTATGACATTATCACAAATATTGTAACGAAACCAGGCAACACGTTTAAGACACTCCACAAATCAAAAGGAGAAAATCTTTTCAATCGCCCAAGCGAAAGCTCTGCAGATACGTAAAGTGGGTAATCTTCTGGAGGGCATAAAAAGGGTTGTTCTTGTTATTGTCAGCGTGGGCGCGACGCGGGCGGGACGCGGCCGGGGCGCGCGCGGGCCGGGGCGGGCGGCGACGTAACGAGCCATCAACGGCGGCGATTGTTTCGGCACGCGAGTCACGCGCCAGCCGCGCGCAGTACATTTCACGGCAGAATGACATTTTGTATTAGCTTTATGGCTTTAAAAACATGGTAAAGAACTTAATTGAGTACTGAGAAGTTAAGGTACCTACTACTTGTTTTTGAGCTTACTATTTTTGGATAACGGATATTAGGGACGTACCATAATATTAGTACCTAACTATTTCGCTATACACAAAACAACATACAATGTAAGTAATTCGTAGACCGACCGTAGCGTTCTGTTGCAGCCTCGTATCATAAAGCATAATAATATTATGCTTGAAACATAATATCTACACAGGGGTAACTCGTCAGTTCCTGTAGTACTAGCACAACTTAAGCGCGACTCGAGTGAGAAAGAGCACTTTCGACCAATCAGATCGCTCGTAGATAGCGCGCGTGACTTAAGGTGACGTGCTGATTGATTAGAAGGAGCGTGACAAACTATGTTGTTGCCGTCATGCTACTCATGCTAGCCCCGCTGGGGATCTACTCCAAAACGCAGAATCCGAAACTTCGTTAAACCCACCCTTCACACTTTCCAGATGACATAATCGAGTGGAAGGCGCGATTTTCTGGGGCATCCGTTCCGAATTTTACTAAAAAATTCGTATAAAAATTATTGTCTATGAACCAAAAAACAATATTATACAATTCTATACACGAAAGCTCGATTCGGACAGGAATGGCGACCATGCTATTTGGTCGCATTGCTTGTGAACACCCGGTGTTCGAAAATCGCGTCGCGCCACAAAATTTTCTGCACACAGGTGTGTGCATCAATCGCTGGATGGATGCTGCACACTCACAGTTTTACATACATAAACCGAATGTCAGGCAGCCTGTTCGAATGGAGGCTGCAGGTGGCCTGCCGGCGGACTGAAAGTCTGTGGGCCACTTAACGAAGTTTCGGATTTTACGTTTCGGAGCATAGTCCCTGCTTCAGTTCCTTCATTCACAACCGTTTGGAATGGGAATCAGGTTCAAATTGTGTGCCCTGTCTTTGTCTATTCTGAAGTAGGTGAAAGTGACCATGCGAAAACAATTCCGCTGTGAATCAGGGAGGTAGCCTCGGTTTGAGCAAATCATTGAAATAAAAACACGCTTATGTACGTGAGTTACTGACTTATAATTTGTTGTGTCGCGCGGCAGTTACCTCCGAGCAGTTGGATGCCGATATTTTCGACGTTCGTCAGAGATGCCCACGAGATGCCGGAGATAATCGTTGCCGATAGAGGTCGTTGTCGACGCGTCGACGCGACACGCAGACAAACGAGACGCCTCCTTGATAACAAGGCATGGTGACAAACTAATAACAACGGTTTTTACTGTAAATTAATGAATTATGTTTGACTGTTGTTTTATAGTAAACTAGCTCTCCGGGTTTATTCGCGTGAAATTCGCAATGTTTTACCGTTCGAATGAAATATTTTCCCGGGGTGAAAAGTAGTCGATATGCTATTCTAGAGATAATATCTGTCCAGCCGCTTCGCTCATCTAAAACATCCGGATATCGAAATGTCTAAGCTTAAGCATTTTATAATATACTAGCGGTTCCTCGTGGTTTCATCCGCGTGGTACCCGTTCCCAAGAGAATATCGGGATAGATTTTTTTTTCGGCGCATCGGGATGGCAAAGGTTGCTATGACCCGTTTGAACAACATCTGGAAGAAAAGAGGAATTGGTATAAAAACAAAGATGCGATTGATAAGAGTCTTGGTATTCCCAATCTTCCTGTATGGGGTTGAAACGTGGACAATTCTGGCCCGAGAAAGGCAAAGGATTGATGCATTCGAGATGTGGTGCTGGAGGCGAATGCTAAGAATACCTTGGATAGCGAAACGCACTAATGCATCAATCCTAACCCAGCTCCAAATTAAAACTCGTCTATCAACCATATGCCAGCAACGCATTCTTTCGTATTTCGGTCACACGGTACGCAGAGGTGACGATAGCCCAGAAAAACGAATTGTGGTCGGGAGCACCGAAGGCAAAAGATCGCGCTGTCGCTCACCTACAAGATGGACCGACCAAGCAAAAGACTCGTCATCTTCAAAACTACACACGGTCGTAAGAGACGCACTGGACCGTGACCGGTGGAGGCAAATCATCCGCTCCAGATGCAACCCTGATGCTGACCGCGATCCTCAGACATGAGGGACCGACCCCAGAGAGAGAGTGCCTCCTCGCGATTTAACCGTTCCCATTGGAAAATCGGGAAAGTATTAAGTCTATGAAAGGAAAGAAAGGAAAGAATATAGTCTATGTCACTAAGAAAAAGTGGAGCTTTCTACTGGTGAACGAATTTTCAAAATCGGTCCAGTAGTTTTGAGTTTATTCGTTACATTGTAACATATCATTTTTTTAATATGTTACATTCATAATAAACTATGATAGTACTAACCTTCATTCCTGTTTTTTATCCAATATTTTGTACCTTTACACAACACAGTTTTTATACATCCCTTATTGCAAAGTACATACATTCTCATTAACTCAATTCCAAACAATAATTGCTAATTTTTACATCTTAGGTACACTTATATTTGTCAACAAACATCTATCACGTCTGACGTTTGACATTTAATTTTATCAGAGTAAACATCATAATTTTTGAACCACTGGCTCAATCTTGTGAGGAACAGCAGAACTATTTCCACGAGCAATTATCCAGAGATATACGTCTTCTCATTCTTGCATGGATGTCCAGCTATTTCCATCTCTTTTTCTTATAAAGACACCTTGCGTTGAGAGTCTACACTTCATCAAACTTTAGCGCCATCTGGTGTCAAATAGTGGCAAAGTATGCCGCACATATATTGTCATCTCTCTCACACCTAAATGCATAGCCATCCTGTCATCCCGTTCATGCAACAGCACCGAAACTGACATCTGGCGTAGAGTAGCTCTCTTGCTTTAATAATTGAACTTCTACATATTGAGTCCAGATTATCTATGGTACCTAAAAACTTTTATCAATAACATTATGAATATCTAATTTACAATGAAAGTAATTAGTTATTCATATTCTACAAATCTGCCTTTATTTGATTTTATATAATTCTTCATTTATCTTTAGCTAATTTTCTTAACCATAGACTATATTCGGATCATTCTAGAAATGTACAAGTGAGCATTGTCTATGCTACTTACCTTGGAAAATTCGAGATTGATGGTAAAGCAATATGAATTAAAAACAAGATTCTAGAAAAGTCGTGGCAGAACATATAAATAGGGCCCGTCTGGCCCCAGTGTTTTTTTCTCTCGATAACCGCTACTTAACTGACTGTGAGAAAGACTGTGAAGCAAAGTCACTGTGAACTGTTATTGCATAGACATTTTTTTACCTACGTAGTTTATTCCTGATAAACCTAACCGTCCTAAGCTGTATCATTGTGTGAACACTGCAATTTTCTTGATTCGTCCTCGATCTTCAGCGTCCGGGTAAGTCGATCTGCTAAATGGCAAACAAATTACCAACATCTCTTTATGTCACTGCTTTGGCATAACGCTGTGTTTTCTTCTTCCTCGACAGTTCTTATTATTGACTGGACTACCTGTCCGGAGCGAGCACCTGCGAAGCTGACATCATACCGGCGAGCCCTCGTTCGCTGACCTTAGGCCTTGAGAGACCGGCGTTCGCAACCCCTCCTCGGAACATAAGTCTCAGGTGTAATCGTTCTTATATCTTTATCTCTTAACTACATCTCTCCATACTCTCTTCGTTTATGAGCTGTTCATAAACGTGGCGCCCATTAATTGTCTCTAATCTTCTCCTCTCTTATAAGTTTAACTTAACTACATACATATAAGTATTACCTACCTACCTTTCAATTTTGTAACACTCCCAACTTGATTTAAACTACACTTGTAAACTTATAAAACGTTTAATATTGAATAACAACCATATTTTAATTTGTGTTTGTATTTGTATATCCAGTCTGACACGTTGTAAACCTATTTTAAGGATAGCGATAGCCTAGGTCTCCTATTCATATAAATTTCTTTTGAAACTTTATTTGTCTAGTTTAAACTTCATTACCTGTTTATGTAATTTCCAACTCAGTGAGAATATTGTAATTTAAGTCCCTCTGACAGTGCAACAAGTGAGCTGCAAAGTAGAATATTTATCCCCACGCCCTGTATTTCTTGTAAGGACCTAATTTTACATGTTATAAAAATAAAACTTCACATTTCATTATATTTCCATTTCTTTTATTTTACATCAAAACCTATAGTTAAAAAAATTAGTTACATTTAGCGCCCAACGTAGTTTGCACTCAATTCTTTGTTGACAGTTTCTCACTGGGTTTCTACCTCTTTTATATTTATTTGTTGTATCTCTCTCTCAAATTGTACCTGTATCAATTTCAGTGATGGAGCATACTGCGTTCTACGGTCTCCTCAAGGACGAGGTCAGCTATGAGCTCAACCTGCGGGGAGTGGAACACGAGCGTGGTGCCACAGCGGAGACTTTGGCTGCCCTGCTAGAGAAAGCTGAACCGGCCGCTGTAGAGGTCGAGGACAAATTTATTGATTCCCTTGATACGGGAATAGAAATAGAGGTATGTGCACGGAAGTTGGCCGAACTAAGCGCTCTTGTCCCCAAGTATTCTACCACTACACATTTCCAAAAATGCTGGGCAAGGTTGACTCACGTTATAGACCGACTAGACAGACTGACCGGGCAGACCAGGGAGCAAAGGCGTATAAAATCTTCGTCACTGGAGGAGTTATACAGACTCCGCTTTTGGATGTCAAATAATCCACCGCGCAGTAGAGGTCCTTCTCCGTCAAGACAACACCTACATCCGACTGCTTCCCGTGATGAAGAAAACCGCATCACAGACGTTCGGAAGAACGGTGTCGATGGGGATGTACACTCTGAGGGAGCATCTATCCCTGTTCCTCCTCCTCATCCCTCTCACTCCTCTCCTTTTCTCAGAAATTCTCCTATATTGAAGTGGGGTGTAACTTTTGACGGACACACCTGTGTCTTAGAATTTATTACTAAAATTAAAGAATTAGCTGCCTCCTGCTCTGCCCAAGACCATGAACTGCTCTCAAACTTCTCACATCTGCTTACTGGTGATGCATTGGTGTGGTTCCGCGGTTACAGGGACAATATAACTTCTATGGCTCAACTTTTTGATTATCTAAAAGAGGAATTTATACCTGTTGATTATGACAGACGACTTCTACTGCAAATAAAAGGCAGATTGCAAGATAAATCTGAAGACATAAAAATTTATATCAATCTCATGCTTTATGAGATGTCTAAACTATCTAAACCACTCTCTGAAACTGAGAAGTTGGATATAATATTATCAAATATGAACACTTTTTATATTGCAAAATTAGCTCTCCATGATTTCTCTTCGACTGCGGAACTCAAATCAGTGTGCTCCAGGCTAGACATAGCAAAGCACAGATGTGAGAATAGAGGTGCCTTAAATCCTGGCAATACTGCTATTGTTCCCGGTTTCACAGTGAAATCTAATCTTACTAAATCGGTAAATCAACCGTTTATTAAACAAAAACCTTTATCGGGAAATGTTGCTACCATCTCCCATAATGCTTATAATTCCGCCATGCTACAAAAAGATAGTGTCACTTGTTTAAAGTGTAGTGGCAAACATCACTATTCAAAGTGTAATGTATACAATACACCTATATGTTTTAAATGTAAAAAACCTAATGTGCTTACTCGCGACTGTACTTGTTCAAAAAACTGAATAAGCGGTCAGTAGCATGTTCTCTCTCTCTTAAACCTGAACCTTCAAAACTAACTAAACATACTACTGACCGGGAATGGCAGGAATATCTAACTTTCTTAAAAAACTTTTTCTCCTCTCAGAAGATAGCTCCACTTTTTGAGTCAAACTTGCCTGACAACCGTGCGTTTATCAAAGTCAACATTTTGGGAACAGAGTGCTTGGCCTTGGCCGATTCTGGTGCATCAACTTCTATACTCAGCAATGATGCGCTAGGAACGCTTAGGGAATTAGGTTTACAGACTCATCTTCAGCCATCTTCTAAAACTCTTAAAGTTGGCAATAACGCTAAACTTAATATTTTGGGATCCATTACGATACCTATTACTTACAAGTCCAATCTAAGACTAATTACTCTCAATGTATGCACAGATATCAACAGTCCTCTTATTTTAGGTGTAAATTTTCTTAGGGCATTTAACCTATGTCAGGATATTCTGGAATATACGACCGACTCTCAGTGTACCTCTGCTTTCAACTCTTTAATTGACGCAAACACACACTTACATACTTATGAGGATCTGTCGGTTGTACAAAAATCTCAGATTGATAACATTATCACTGATTTTAAAAATATTTCTGCTGATTCTAACAACTTAGGTCTCACTGATCTTGAAGAACATGTCATTGACACTGGTGATCATCCCCCAGTGAAACAAAAATACTACCCTATACCAGTTCACTATAAACAGCGGGTCGAGGCTGAAATTAATGATATGTTAAGAATGGGTATTATTGAAAAAAGTAATTCACCTTGGAATTCCCCTCTCTTAGTAGTTCCCAAACCTAACGGAGACTTAAGGATCTGCCTAGACAGTAGAAAACTGAATAGTGTCACCAAAATAGATTCATATCCTATGCCGCGTATCCAAGACATACTTGATTCTCTTAATAATGCTAAATTTCTAAGCTCTATTGACCTGAAAAGCTCGTTTTTTCAAATTAATTTACACCCAGACTCGCGGGAGAAGACTAGTTTCTCCATTCCTGGGGTTGGGGCTTTCCAATTTTGCCGCATGCCTTTCGGACTTGTCAATGCATCTGCTAGAATGATGAGACTTATGGATAAAATCTTTGGACCAGAGTTTGCTGGCCGTCTGTTTACCTACGTGGATGACGTAATACTGGTCAGTAATTCATATGACGAACACGTCGAGCTATTGAAGCGTGTCTATCAACGTTTAAAAGAAGTAGGTCTCACCATCAATTTTGACAAATCAGTTTTCTGCAGATCTTCCCTTAAGTTTCTAGGGTTCATCGTCGACCGACACGGACTACGCACTGACAGTGACAAGGTTAAGGCCATTTTGGAATACCCTGTCCCTACTAACCAAAAAGAAGTCAGACGTTTTCTAGGCATGGCGTCATGGTATAGGCGTTTTATCCAAAACTTTTCTTTAGTAACTGCTCCTATAAACAACCTAATTAAAAAACAGCCCAAGGGCAAAGCTTTTAGTTTTCCGCAGGAAGCTCTCCTTGCCTTTAACGAGATTAAGCAACGTTTGGTATCTGCACCCATTCTTTCTATACCTAAATTTGATAAGCCTTTTATCATCTCTACCGATGCCTCTGATTTAGGTCTCGGTTGTGTCCTCTCTCAAAAGGACGACGAGGGTAAAGAACATCCTGTCGCCTTCGCTAGCCGTTCTCTTACTAAACCAGAAAGAAACCATGCTACTACTGAAAAGGAACTAAATGCTTTAATCTTTGCTCTAGAAAAATTTAGGGGTTATATTGAAGGCTCTCCCTTCCCCACTACGATTTATACAGATCATAGTAGTCTGAAATGGCTTGTCAGTCTTAAATCTCCTACAGGAAGATTGGCGAGATGGGCAGTCCGGCTTTCTCAATTTAATCTTAAAATTGAGTATCGTAGGGGCTCTGATAATGCCTTGGCCGACGCTCTTTCTCGTTCATTTCCCGTAAATGTCACTTCTGATGACGATCCATCTCAAAACTCCCCTTCTTCTTCTTCTACTACCAAAGACTCTTGGTACCTCAAGAAAGTACAAGACGTCAAATCTTCTCCCCACAAGTTCTCTGATTGGAAACTAATTTCTGATCGTCTCTATAAAAGGATGAAAAATTCCAACCCTCTCTCTGCTGACTGTGAGTGGAAACTCGTGGTTCCTTTCGAATCGCGGCATGACGTCATAGCTAAATGTCATGACCACCCGAGTGCAGCCCATTTAGGCATCTTTAAGACTTTGAAACGTCTTACTCAATCTTATTATTGGCCATCTCTACATAGAGATGTCAAGAAATACATCAAAAATTGTCAAGTTTGCTTGGCGTATAAGAGCACGAATGAAGGTCCCCCAGGCATCATGAAAAATCCCAAACAGGTCCAACGTCCCTTCCAAATGATATCTACAGACATAATGGGTCCTTTACCTCGATCTTATCAGGGCTACAAATTCATTCTAGTAGTTACTGACGTTTTCACTAAGTATACATGCATATTTCCTATGAGGAACTCACTTGCCAAGACAGTAGTTTCCATTATTGAAAACAATATATTTATGAAATATGGGATTCCTCAAACAATTGTCATGGACAACGGTCCCCAGTATATCTCTAATGCCATGAAGGATTTAGTTGCGAAGTATAAAGTTCCTAATTCTTTTTATAACTGTAGGTTCCTGCCACAAAACAACCCTTCTGAAAGGACTAATCGTGTCATTGTCACTGCCATATCTTCCTATGTAGGTACAGACCATAGAAAATGGGCTGAAGAATTACCAAAAATTGAGTTTGCAATCAACACAGCCGTTAGTGAATCCACTGGTTTTAGCCCATACTTTCTAAATCATGGCCGCGAAGCTGTACTCTCTGGTGACTGGTACCCTAACTCTCCACTTAAAGAAGAAGATATTTTGTTTACCGACAGGACTTCATACTCATCTACTCTACCTCATCTTAAAGACATTTTTATTAAAGTAAACTTGAACATGTCCAAAGCCTACTCCAAATATAAAATTCATTACAACAAAAATAGGCGTGATATTGAATATCAGGAGGGCCAGACTGTATGGAAGAAAGAATATCCACTTTCTGATGCTAGTAAATTTTTCACTGCAAAACTTGCTCCTAAATTCACTAAATGTATTGTGAAAAAGAAGATCTCTCCTCTTACATACATTCTGAAGGACTTTCACACATCCAAGGATTTAGGCACTTGGCACATTAAGGACATTTTAAAATCTGTACCTATATAACTACACCTATATTTTGCTCATTTCATTTTATTTATGTATGTGATTATCTATATGTATTTTTTCTCTTTTCTCTCTTGCTCTGCATCTAGGTACTATCTCCTACTTACCTTATCCGTATGGTTGCCGGAGAAAGAATAGTACCATCGCTCTCCCCTTGCGCGTCGTAAGAGCCGACCAAAAGTCCCATTTTCCCATCCCATATTTTCCTTCATCATGACACCCATTCCCTTACCTTATCCGTATGGTTGCCGGAGAAAGAATAGTACCATCGCTCTCCCCTTGCGCGTCGTAAGAGCCGACCAAAAGTCCCATTTTCCCATCCTATATTTTCCTTCATCATGACACCCATTCCCTTACCTTATCCGTATGGTTGCCGGAGAAAGAATAGTACCATCGCTCTCCCCTTGCGCGTCGTAAGAGCCGACCAAAAGTCCCATTTTCCCATCCCATATTTTCCTTTATCACGACACCCATTCCCTTACCTTATCCGTATGGTTGCCGGAGAAAGAATAGTACCATCGCTCTCCCCTTGCGCGTCGTAAGAGCCGACCAAAAGTCCCATTTTCCCATCCCAAATTTTCCCTCATCTTCATACCCATTCCCAAACCCTATTATTTATATTCTTTTATGTACTTTATTTTTTTTGTATGGTTTTTATTATATACATATTAATTTTATAGTATCTAGTTTATTCTATGGGACGGCTGGTAATCCCATAAATGAAAAATCAAAAGCCTTACTACTCAGAGCGGATTGTAACTCTGTATAAATATGCCTTAACGACAACAGATTATTCTTATCACACTAGTATATTATACTCATCTATATATCAGAGCGGCAGCGACTCTTAAAATAGGCCATCGGCACTCCATTTATTTATGTATATCCATATTTATCTAGTATACGCACACTTTAAATTTTCGGCAAGGGCGCATGGTACATAGGCCAGAAGTAAGACCCACCGTCGATATCAATTATCTGTATTGTTTATGTATTCCGTTTATTTATATAACTTATTTGTTTATAGCTGGCATGTAGTATACGTAAATAGATTATTTTTTTTGTTTTTGTTTTGTTTCCTTTTGCCCTTTTCCTTTCCTTACTTGATACCCAACCTACAACTTTCTTTATTTTCCCACTCTACTATACCGTGCTATCCATTCCTTCTTTCTCTACACAACCTTTTCTTTCTCTACACAACTTTCCTTTCTCTACAATTTTTTCTCCTCTTGCTCTATTCTTGTTTTACCCATTCCCTTCATGCTTCCTCACGCTTTCGCTTTCTTTTCTTTACTGTGTGGGGATAGTGACCTGTCCTTCACTCACCTCATCCCAGTTCCTTTCTTTTTTTTTTATTTTTTTTTTTCTCAACTAATGAGGTATTGTAACATATCATTTTTTTAATATGTTACATTCATAATAAACTATGATAGTACTAACCTTCATTCCTGTTTTTTATCCAATATTTTGTACCTTTACACAACACAGTTTTTATACATCCCTTATTGCAAAGTACATACATTCTCATTAACTCAATTCCAAACAATAATTGCTAATTTTTACATCTTAGGTACACTTATATTTGTCAACAAACATCTATCACGTCTGACGTTTGACATTTAATTTTATCAGAGTAAACATCATAATTTTTGAACCACTGGCTCAATCTTGTGAGGAACAGCAGAACTATTTCCACGAGCAATTATCCAGAGATATACGTCTTCTCATTCTTGCATGGATGTCCAGCTATTTCCATCTCTTTTTCTTATAAAGACACCTTGCGTTGAGAGTCCACACTTCATCAAACTTTAGCGCCATCTGGTGTCAAATAGTGGCAAAGTATGCCGCACATATATTGTCATCTCTCTCACACCTAAATGCATAGCCATCCTGTCATCCCGTTCATGCAACAGCACCGAAACTGACATCTGGCGTAGAGTAGCTCTCTTGCTTTAATAATTGAACTTCTACATATTGAGTCCAGATTATCTATGGTACCTAAAAACTTTTATCAATAACATTATGAATATCTAATTTACAATGAAAGTAATTAGTTATTCATATTCTACAAATCTGCCTTTATTTGATTTTATATAATTCTTCATTTATCTTTAGCTAATTTTCTTAACCATAGACTATATTCGGATCATTCTAGAAATGTACAAGTGAGCATTGTCTATGCTACTTACCTTGGAAAATTCGAGATTGATGGTAAAGCAATATGAATTAAAAACAAGATTCTAGAAAAGTCGTGGCAGAACATATAAATAGGGCCCGTCTGGCCCCAGTGTTTTTTTCTCTCGATAACCGCTACTTAACTGACTGTGAGAAAGACTGTGAAGCAAAGTCACTGTGAACTGTTATTGCATAGACATTTTTTTACCTACGTAGTTTATTCCTGATAAACCTAACCGTCCTAAGCTGTATCATTGTGTGAACACTGCAATTTTCTTGATTCGTCCTCGATCTTCAGCGTCCGGGTAAGTCGATCTGCTAAATGGCAAACAAATTACCAACATCTCTTTATGTCACTGCTTTGGCATAACGCTGTGTTTTCTTCTTCCTCGACAGTTCTTATTATTGACTGGACTACCTGTCCGGAGCGAGCACCTGCGAAGCTGACATCATACCGGCGAGCCCTCGTTCGCTGACCTTAGGCCTTGAGAGACCGGCGTTCGCAACCCCTCCTCGGAACATAAGTCTCAGGTGTAATCGTTCTTATATCTTTATCTCTTAACTACATCTCTCCATACTCTCTTCGTTTATGAGCTGTTCATAAACGTGGCGCCCATTAATTGTCTCTAATCTTCTCCTCTCTTATAAGTTTAACTTAACTACATACATATAAGTATTACCTACCTACCTTTCAATTTTGTAACACTCCCAACTTGATTTAAACTACACTTGTGAACTTATAAAACGTTTAATATTGAATAACAACCATATTTTAATTTGTGTTTGTATTTGTATATCCAGTCTGACACGTTGTAAACCTATTTTAAGGATAGCGATAGCCTAGGTCTCCTATTCATATAAATTTCTTTTGAAACTTTATTTGTCTAGTTTAAACTTCATTACCTGTTTATGTAATTTCCAACTCAGTGAGAATATTGTAATTTAAGTCCCTCTGACAGTGCAACAAGTGAGCTGCAAAGTAGAATATTTATCCCCACGCCCTGTATTTCTTGTAAGGACCTAATTTTACATGTTATAAAAATAAAACTTCACATTTCATTATATTTCCATTTCTTTTATTTTACATCAAAACCTATAGTTAAAAAAATTAGTTACAACATTTATAAAAAAAATCAAGAATACAGATCGTCTCTTTATTTAATTGTACAGAAGTAAGATTGTTAAAGATCGAGATTTTCATTTCACACAATGTACTATGTTTTCCAATTAAATTGTAACATATTATGTTACAATTTAATTGGAAAACACTGTAACAAACGTCTGATACAATATAATGGGAATCAATGTGATCAATACTATCGTTAGTTACACGATTAACATTTAATTGGAAACCGACACACAAATCAGCACTAAACTCCATTTATAATTAAAGGCAAGAAACATCAAAGAATGGGTGCCGACACCGGCGCGAGTAATGAAGCAGGTATTTTATCCGTTCCTTGGCTCACGGCTTCATTAGCAGGCAACAAACTAATACACAACATTTCAATTACAATAATGGATGTCAAACACGATGCTAGCACTCCTGTTTGCTGTTTGCGGGAGTCGATCACGCGGCGAGAGTTCTCTGATTGAAATTCGTTCAGGGATCCGACAATTTGTTCCCGCAAACGAGACTAGGAGCGCTTTGACGCTGTATTCTTACCTCCCTATTAATAGCGCTCGGGGAAAATACCTGGAATTCGAACTGACGGCGACGAGCGGTAGGAACAACCTCTAACGCCATGTTTGCCGCAGACTTAGTCAATACGACAAAACTATGACTTACTTGGTTGTCGTTTTGGTATTACAATAGCATGTGAAATCGAATAGTTGCCGTCAATTGCAATAATAGAACCGTCGTAACTATTATTATCGACTAGCTTGTCGCCCGCGGCTTTTCTCACGTGATCTTCACGATGTTTTCAATTGTGTGATGTGTTTAGGTAGCAAACATCTGATGACCGATTTGGTGCAGGGGTAGAATACCTGCCTTTTTTGCAAATATTTGTGTGCATGTAGGGCAGAAAGGGTGGCCACAAAGGGTACCCCTTTGTGGCCACTTTAAGGATTTTTTGACTTTTAAGCACTAAGTACTAAATGGTCTTAGGTATTTAAGACACAAATTATATCTTAAATTATAGATAATTTATCTACCTTTAAAGGTACATTTTTCAAATTTATAAAGGTAAAATTTTTTTTATGTTACACACAATGTGTAAGAGGTGCCAAATGTACCGGTTTTGGCCACTTACTGATAGTTAAACTTTTGTAAGTATTGCGAAAAATCAAAACCAAACCCAGGTAAAATCAATATATTCTAATGCGCTAGAAACCAGGCAATTGCAAAACAACAATTTAATTGTAAAAAACAATGGTTTTTTATTTCATCCAAAACAAATTTCTTAAAATTTTCATACAAAACTTTTTTTCAAACAGAAAATGGAATAAGGAATTCTCACGGTTGTTATTATTACCTTAAAATATTTTATTTTAATTGCCTTTATCAAAAATGGCTAAAAGTTGTTTAGAAAAATTTTAGAGCAAAAAGTGGCCAAAACCGGTACAGTGGCCAAAACCGGTACGCCTACCATACATATCTCTCTCGATGCTGGGGACTGGCGCGAAACTGCAAAAGATCGAGATAGATGGCGAGCTCTAGTATCGGAGGCCAAGACACACTTTGGGTCGCTGAGCCACCGGAGTAAGTAAGTATATGTGCCTACATATCTATTTGTCTTGGTCTGGATAATGTCTATGTATTTTAAATATGTATTTACAAAAAAAAGTATATAGTTGAAATATCCGTTGTCCAGTTTCTACTGAGTTTCCATAGCACAGTTTCATAATGAAAACTACTTATGAGCTAGATAATTGGCGTGATTATAAGTAATGTATACATGTATTTATTAAACATCAAAAAATATAAACTATCGCATTTAAATATTAGTCAAATTCAGTTACTGTGTATGGAGATATTGTCTCGGAGATTTGATGCAACTTGACACCCGTCAGTCTCGAACTTGTGGTGGCGGAATTAGAAATTTAAACTGTATTAATTACACTGTAACAGCATTTTTCGAGTGTTTGGCTGGGTACACATGTGTGCCTAATCCGAGTAATATGATGATATAATGTTTAGGACGTCAGTGTACATAATCCGAGCGTACAGGGTGCCTACCATCAACTTTAAGACAGCGATTCAAAAATAGCGCGATGCAGAATAGGTTCCTAAAATGAATTGCTTTCTTTCGTACTATGACCTTCTAAAAACTGGATCGCAAATAAATTGCTAAATGTGAATGACCGAACGATTTGTGTCCTTATTTCTTCTACCCGTCTCTTTCACTCGATTTTGTCATGCTCGGAGATGAGAGGGATGGGTATAACCTGCAGGTGTCTTGTTAGCTTGGCCCAGTCATAAGTCAAATAAGAGTTCTTGACAGCTTAGCGGCTGTGAAATGTTATTGAATGATCACTGAATCGCTGTCATTGATATTAAGCTGTTGTGGTACGAATAAGCAAAGCAGATCAGTTTAGGTCCTAAACAAAACCGCACTAAGAGTTGATGGTAGGCACCCAGGTTAATCTAGGTGTAGGAGCAGAACAATAGAGCATCGGGTTGTCCACAGAGCGTGTCATTCGAAACTTTCGCCGTCGCAGTCGTCGACTCCTCGCAAGAAGCCCACTTGACCCCTAAATGTGATCGACACTTAGAACCAAAAGCTATCGTATGTAAACTCAAAATTGATAGCAAAATTCTGTGCCATTTCTATTCAGTAATCTGCGTTGAAACTCGATATTCAGAGCCAAATATTCGACAGTCAATCAAACTTATAGTGAAATACGATCTAAGGCAAAGCATTTACCAGTACTTTTGTACAGGACAAAGCCAAACAAAGTACAAGTAATATAAAAGTTTTAATCAACGTTTAATATTTATTTTAATAATGTTTTTTGATAGATGAACCCTTTAATGCTCGATAATTATGACACAAAGGAGTAACAACATTTCGAGCTTCAGTTTCTCCCTTAACTAAAGCAAAGAATATATACACATAGCTAAGGTAGAATGTTTCATTTTTTCAGCCGTGTTTGAGGCTTTCGTAAACATAGTACCTATCTATTAAGTAACCTGTATTTTGGCAAGAGCTCGCGTGTTCCGCGGTCCCGGAAATCGCCGGCTAATGTCGGCCCGCTTTCGGCAAAGTGTAGCATTACCTGTGTGATGGTTATCCGTGTTTCTCGGAATATAACTCTGGAATTCACTCTCTGTATTTACAGCTATGTACCTATGCAATCATGCGAGCCTATTGTAAGGGTTTCAGCTCTAATGCCTTAACATGCGCTTCACTTATCGATAAATCGGGATTGTAGTAAACTAACGACCCGCCCCGGCTCTGCATGAGGGCAGTGTCAAGATTCAAGATTCAAAATTGTTTATTCAATTTAGATTGTTATTTACAATACTTGTGAACGTCATAGAAGCTACGCCATCGGTTCGCAAAACCCTACAGCGGGAGACCTTGGAGAAGAACCGGCAAGAAATTCCAAGGGTTGTTTTTTTCTCCCTGTTTTATTTCATACAGAGTCGTAAAATTGAAAAATACTTATATTCATCATTTTAAATCACTTCATGTCTATTGATGAAATAAAATCCGTTGTGTACCTAGTTTGAAAGATGAAAGCGTACAGCGACGACGAGTACTTAGCGACTTTGTTTCATACTATGTAGGGTTCCTCTACCTTTTCGACGTCAATTGGATTGAAATTATCTTGCTTTTCTCTAAATATTTCTTCTTCAAACACAAACAGTATACTCAGGATTATTCTACACTAATAATTTTGTTTTAGCGTCTGGGTGACGTGGTCAAGCTAAAAATCTGTGTTTTTGCCTCCGGGCAAAAATCTACACTGAGCCTTGGCCCAATTTGCTGCTGCACATACCTACCTACATAATTTTTTTTTGTTTCTTAAAACATGTAGCTTCCTGTTCTGTGTATTATTAAGTTTTCTGTGTCTCCCCTGCCTTGCCTAGCCTTTTTTGAAATTGTGTGTTTGTAATAATTAGCAAATGAACGAATGATCTATCCGATCTATCTATCTTTTTCGAAGTAACAACTCGTGTTAACCACAACATTGCTTAAGGCGCTACTCGGAAAAAGTATGGACATTTTGATTTAAAACTATAGGACGGTTACAGTTGTTACAAATCTGGTAATAAGATATATATTTCTTCATACCTTTATCTAGAATCGTATAGTTTCAAAAACACCATTTTATGATTTTGCCTTGACACTTTTTCTTTTCGAAAAGACCTCAAAAAAATTCGAAAAGTCAAGATTTTTCTTAAATGGGGTTACTTACACTATTGGAAATTGGTTTAATTAGTGGACACCAATAATATTTAGGATCGTATAGAAGCATTTTTTAAAAATTGCTGTAGTTTTTGAATACGAAGTGATTTTGTGTTTTTTTTGCCTAATCTGCAAAATCGGTCTCGCTCCCGCGCGCGTCGTTTTCTCATTGCTATCTCGCTTCAGCATAATTTTTCCGAGTATCGCCTTAAAAAGTGTCATGCATTTAGATCGGACAACCTCGGCTAAGTCTCAGGCGGCGCATTAGTTTGTCGCGGCGGCCGGCGATCAGCCGCACAGGGACTTGTCTGGGATCACTTACATTCGGGTTGTGTCTCAGATTAAAGACATCCCCCCCCCCCCCCTCTGCCCGCACCCCGCTCCCCTCTCCCGCCGTTTTATTAGCCAGCTCATTTGAACCCACTCCACTCGCAAGATTACAATTATGTTAATGTCACGCTTTCCTCGGAGCTCCGACAGCTCCGACTTGCCCGTTCTGTAATCGAAGTGGTGGTTACTTTATGTAATCGGTTAATTTAAATAAAACAAACTCTCGGCTGTGGAATGTGCCTATTTGTGCGGTCTGATTTCGGGCTAATGGCGTGCACATTATTTAGGTACTTTTTGTTCGAGATACAGAAAGAAACAGTAGAGGTTAACGGAATTAAAAAGTTTTTATGCCGTTTCACTCAAGATTTAAAGATTTATAAGCACAGTCGTGCTTTTTAACTGAAAGGCAGCGGAGATTAGCAAAACGCACAATATTGTGCTGGTATCTAAATTAATACAATAACCAAAGAGATAATCTTATTCTTTCGCGTCGATGGTAGGAAATTATATCAAATCTTTCCCGCCCAGAACTCGGCTAATCGAACCACAGGCTCAGTAGCAGATCACAGGTCGTCGAGATAGTTAATACCAGACTGGCATAGAACAAAGAAATTAAGAAATGTCTTCCACTCAAGCTAGATAAGATCTGTATCCAAATAAATACATTAATAGGTATGAATTTTAAGATCGAAACGACTGTTAGTTCAAAGTACTTTATATTTAAACCTTCCACCTTAAATGTAAATTATTTGTAAATTACAGGTCGCGACCGGCTGCCGTTCAGCCGAAAATACAAGTGGAGTCCATTTCTGTAGTTTAATTGTCAAAGGTCTCGCTGGTAACTCCCGTTTCGATTTGGGACTAATTTCCACGGCTTACGGCTTAATTGGGACCTGATAGTATCGTTTCAGACGCTTAAAAACAGGTTTTTAGTTAGTTAGTCTTTGTAGAAACAGTTTTTATTAATTTCTTACTATGTATAGAATGTATGAAAAGAATGATGGATTAGAATGAAGCGTAAGAAGTGTGCAAGGATCGTAGCAGGTGGCGATCCATTGTCTTCTGCCTACCCCCCCGTGGGAAATAGGCGTGAGTATATGTATGTATGTATGGATGTGTGTATAGAATAAAAATTAACATTTTAAAGTTTTGTCATTTCAGTTGTATGAGCATTGAGTACCTGGGTGCCTACCATCAACTCTTATTGCGGTTTTGTTTAGGAACCTAAACTGATCTGCTTCGCTTATTCGTACCACGACAGCTTAATATCAATGACAGCGATTCAGTGATCATTCAATGACATTTCACAGCCGCTGAGCTGTCATAAACTCTTATTTGACTTATAACTCGGCCAAGTTAACACGACAGTTGCAGGTTATACCCGTCCCTTTCACTCTCCGGGCATGACAGAATCGAGTGAAAGAGACGGGTAGAAGAAATAAGGACACAAATCGTTCGGTCATTCACATTTAGCGATTCATTTGCGATCCAGTTTTTAGAAGGTCAGAGTACGAAAGAAAGCAATTCATTTTAGGAACCTATTCTGCATCGCGCTATTTTTGAATCGCTGTCTTAAAGTTGATGGTATGCACCCTGTACTCTATTTTAGAGCATGACGAGATTGTAAGTTTGCTTATCGATATGTCCGTAAAACACGCATGAGTACGTGCCTACTAGAATAATTACAAACTGAAATGTACCGTGTTTTAATTACTTACTTATTGGTTCAAAACCGAAACGTCTTTTCTGTATGTATCGTTCTGTATGTGTCGTATCTCTAACGACACAGCCAAAACTCCGATCACAAACATTTCGATATACCTAGAACTTCCTGTTCCACTTACACAGATACAACTCCTAAGGATTTCATTGTGCACTCGCAATGTTATGTTAATTACCTCTTCCCCGAAATACTTCAAATCAAAAGCCTAAACACAACATCCGCGCACGCACGCCGACGCGAGCTAAATTTTAATTTGATCCGCCAGTCTCTCTTACGCAAAGCCTTTCTCGCCTACTTACTTTCATTCGCCAAGCTAATCTCACCTCTAGTACCTTTTGACAAGAGTCCCTGTGACTGCAAAGTGAAGGTTGTCACCTACAGGTGATGATTGTGTTTTAAGTACACTTTGGATTAATGTAAAAACTGAATTAAATTTGAAATATCATCCGGAATGGGTTCGCGTTGTCGCCGACGCTCGTTTATCGCCGCGAGGGTCCCATTCGCGTAAATAACGAATCATCTAATTCACATTTAAATTAAACACTAGCTTTCCGCCCATGGCTTTGCCCGCGTGGTATACCTACACTATTACGACGCATGCCACGGATGTGATATTTTTCCAGGATAAAAAGCGTATGTCACTCTCCAGCTCCCAAACTATCCCCATTTAAAAATCACGTCGATCCGTTGCTCCATTTTGATGTAAAAATGGACAAACACACTTAATATTAAAGTATGGATTTAGTGTGCCATAAGTCACGGGCATAACAACAGTCCCTGCACGTCAAAGATCAATTCTACAAATATTTTGAATAAAATATTTTTCGAGATTTTAAATTATTTTTATGCATTCACAATGCAATTCTGTAAGTATAGAAAAAATGTGATAGTAAAAACTTTTTTACTATCACATTTTTTCTATACTTACAGAATTGCATTGTGAATGCATAAAAATAATTTAAAATCTCGATTTAATGGCTGTTTCATCTTAATCGATTGTTAAACATTTGTAAAAATGTTTCTTTCGGATGCGAGGGTTTCCTCGCATTGATGAAGCAACGCTGGCTTACAGCGTAACAAGTGATAGCAAAAATCGACGAGTCGTGTAAGCCTTTCGGTAGCTTAGTTGGTCAGAGCATCGGGCCGGATTCCCGGAGGCGCGGGTTCGAATCCCGCCTGAAAGCTACTTATAGGGCTCGTGGTTTTTTTACTATCACATTTTTTCTATAAAATATTTTTTTTACTTTTCTGCATCCACAATGCAATTTTTAATACTTAATGAAAAATGAAAACGAAGTTTTTAGAACAAATCGACCCGTCTCAGAACCACCTCCAATGGTAGTCGAACCCACGACCTTTCGCTATCCGGGCGACTGCTCTAGCCACTGAAAACGACTCCGTAGCTCAGTGGTTAGAGCAGTCGCCCGGATAGCGAAAGGTCGTGGGTTCGAGTCCCATCGGAGCTGGTTGTGAGACGGGTCGATTATTTCTTAAAACTTATTATATTTTCTGTGTTAATACTTACTTCATTTTCAATTTTTCAACATTAATTTAAGTTAACGTGAAGTGAACGATAAAATGACAATGAAATTCTACTTTGGCTCCTCACTCAACTTGACCCACTATAATGGGACTCCGGGGTCCAGTTGACCCAATTCATATTCTGAAGTAGCCCACCGGGCCTGATAACAAGTTTCATCGAATACTTACTATTGAAACTATAACCTTGCGGTCATTCAACTGGCTGCTACGTTCATAAGTTTTAACCAATTGACCCTTAAATTCTGTTCAGAGAGATCCTATGAAAAGACAAAATCTTTTCATTCAAATGTCCGAAGAGCTGATAGAGCTTTGTATGAAAAGGCGAATTAAGGTCACAGCATATTATATAACAACTCGTAAACGGAACGTAAGCGTATCAACTCGAGCGGTTCAGTATTCTTTGTATGAAACTCCCTACTGCAAAGCACACTAATCGGAATCGTAACGTAATCGCCTCGCCTCGGGACCAGCGAGCGGTAAGCGCGGCGTCGCCTAGCCGTAGCCGAGTCGACGTACCGACGCTGATCGGTGCCCCTAGTATGAGTTGATTTTAGCTGTCAACGTTTACGAAAACTATCGGATGAACTGCTCATGTCGTTAAAGAAGTCAAAGGACATGAAAGAAATAAAGCGATAATTTTCGATTACGAATACAGTTTGCCAAACTCATACTAGGGGTACCGGTTTGTTTACGTCATACGTTTACGGTTGACCGCGAGGCGAAAGGCGATATGGTGTCGATCCCTTTCCGAGTTGATATAATCTGCTGTGATCTTTATTTTGCGTTTTTTCGGCAGGTCATAGAAAAAACGTTGTTTATGATCTAAGTAGTCTACTCGTTGGTGTGTTTCAACTAACCCTGTCTATGTATGTGAGGAGCATTACTATTTCTCTTAATTTGCAGCTCTCCTACTTACCGTTGCATCGCGCGACGTTGATATAGTGCTGCGGGCCACCACGTGAGTTCCGTACTAATTCCCGACCATTCATTCTGGAAACTTCCAGAGATTTTTATGTGCTCCGTGCTTTATGTTGCATGTGCTCGCGGCGCAAGTTCAGGCTTTTAGCCGCCCAACTAGCCGTCCAGCTTCTTTATAGTTATTTGTAAAGTTTGCTTTAGTTTTGGTATGAATTGGCAAGTTGTGATAACCTATAAAGTTTGATTGAACATAATTTGACTACCGATTTAGCGCAGGGGTAGGATACCTGCCTACCTACCTGCCGGTCTCGGGTTCGATTCCCGAACAAGACAAATATTTGTGTGCATGAACATATTTATTTGTCTTGGTCTGGGTGCTATATATGTAAATAAAGCATGTATTTACAAAAAAAAGGTTATAAGTATACATAATAGGTCTTTACCTATGAAATTGCCGTTTTGTATGGAGATTTCTGTAATTTTTTTTTTTTCCATACTAACGTTTTTGTTATTATTTAACGACTAATATTATGTAAATTTACAAAATTTTACACACGTATTTATGGACATTTTAACTACTAAATGACACATTCGTTAAGAGAAAAAAAATTTTTTTTCACTAAGTTACAACTAATAAAGTACGAAATTCTGGAAACAAAAATAGTCGTAACTTTCGGAATAAGTTTTTTCTATGTAAATAATCAAATATCGTGGTTATTAAATTATCAAAAGTTGCTCGATACGGTCTTAATGTAACGCAATATTAAAGAAATTATATATTTCTAATATTATAAAAGTTGTTAAGTTATATGTACAAAAGAAAAAAACGGCAATTTCATATGTAAAGACCTATTATTTATTCGTTATCTAGTTTCCATAACACAGTTTCTTAACGAAAACTACTTATGAGCTAGATAATTGGTGTGATTGTAAGATATTTATTTATTTCTTTATTTATTGCAATTATGTTCAATCAATTTATTGTTCGTTGTTGTATTATAATAAACTAGCTTCCGCCCGCGACTTCGTCCGCGTGGACATTCGAGAAAATACTTAGGGGACCAATAACCAGGATAAAAAGTATACGAGGCAGAACGTTTGCCACGTGCGGCGGGCCTCGCACGAGGCTGCTCACTTGGTGAGGGAGGACCCGCCTAATCACGTAAAAACGGCTGATCGGATTTTTATGAATTATCCTGGTTATTATGGTCCCCTAAGTATTTTCTCGAATGTCCACGCGGACGAAGTCGCGGGCGGAAGCTAGTAAATAATAAGTGTCTGTTTCACAATCAAAAATTTAGTTCTGAGTAGCTTAGGTACCAAGAACTTTTAGGGTAAGTACTTAAGATGATTTAGGTTTCTATACCCTATTTACCCCCTGGGTTTGATTTTCGGAAAACTACGAAATGGGTTGCCTATTTGTTTTAAGAAGTAACCCTACAAAGTTTCAAGTTGAAATGTCTATTTTACGCCCTGATTTTTCATTCAAAATTTCACCCCTATTTCAACCTTTTAGGGGTTGAATCATGTTCAGCGTGTTAAACATCAAAATAAATGCCATTTTTGCAATCGTTATCCCATAAAACCTCAATAACGACATCCATATCGATTTTTAGGTTTATATATTCCATTTAACCTCTAACTAAGGTGTTGATTTTCGAAAAAATACGAAATATGTGTTTGCTTATTTATTTTGTTTTACTTTCCGACCATAAGCCTAAATAATAAATTTAATGAAGGACTTTCCAGATACAACATTTCATCCCCCTCTTCACCCCTTCGGGGGTGGAATTGTCAAAATCGCTGACACAGGTAAATATTAATTTTCGATTGCCAGCCTAAATACAATGTTTGAAGATCCTAACTTCAAAACTGACGGACTTTCATACAAACATTCATCCTCTATTTCAGCCTTGTTTTAATTTCATAAAAATCCGATCAGCCGTTTTTACGTGGTTAGGCGGGTCCTCCCTCACCAAGCGAGCAGCCTCGCGCGAGGCAGAACGTTTGCCACGTGCGGCGGGCCTCGCACGAGGCTGCTCGCCTAATCACGTAAAAACGGCTGATCGGATTTTTATGAAATTAAAACATAGAATACTTTTTATCCTGGTTATTGGTCCCCTAAGTATTTTCTCGAATGTCCACGCGGACGAAATCGCGGGCGGAAGCTAGTTATTCATAAAATCAAAACCAAAATCGTAAAAATGTTAACCACCTAGATCGGTGGTGCTAACAAGTGTTCAGAGTGAACGTGAGTAATTTTAATCATCACCAGGTTGTTTCAGTTTGTAGTCAGCCAGCTACAAGCTACAAGCTTCCGTAGCTACCCTACTACGAGCATTTGTAGCTACCCTGCTTTGCGTGCGTATCTACCCAGCTACGAGCGCTCGTAGCTGCTACGAGCATTCAAAGTCACCGAGCTGTGTAACACGTAACGTAACTGCTACTGTATCAAGTGAGTACGTAGGCAGGAGCTCGCTGCGAGCCGCTCGCGCGTGGGTCGCAGTAAGCTCGCAGTAACCCGCCGAGTGGCGGTATTGCTGCGAATACAAAGGCGGATTGTGCGCGTGGACGGTGCCATACCGCTTGTGCAGTGAGTACGTAGGCGCGACGCTAACTTCAAACGAACGTAATCATGGAGTGGACAGAATGTTTTTGGCGTGATTTCGTCACGAGCACTGCGGATCCGGGAGCTCGTAGCTGGTTACGTTATGCGTTACACAGCTAGGTGAGTACCCTGCTATAGATTTTGTTCGAAACCAGTCCAGTTGAGGCGGTTTTCATCTCACACTGGCGACGCGCGTTGACGCGGAGCGCAGATCTTCATACCTGAGTGCCTACCATCAACTTAAAGACAGCGATTCAAAAATAGCGCGATGCAGAATAGGTTCCTAAAATGAATTGCTTTCTTTCATACTATGACCTTTTAAAAACTGGATCGCAAATTAATTGCTAAATGTGAATGACCGAACGATTTGTGTCCTTATTTCTTCTACCCGTCTCTTTCACTCGATGCTAACATGCCCGGAGAGTGAGAGAGACGGGTATAACCTGCAGGTGTCATGTTAGCTTGGCCGAGTTATAAGTCAAATAAGAGTTCATGACAGCTTGGCGGCTGTGAAATGTCATTGAATAATCACTGAATCGCTGTCATTGATATTAAGCTGTCGTGGTACGAATAAGCGAAGCAGATCAGTTTAGGTCCTAAACAAAACCGCAATAAGAGTTGATGGTAGGCACCCTGCACTGCCGCGCCGCGTCTCTCGTTCAGTGTGGGCGCGGCGCAGTGTGAGAACCGCCTAGGTCGCAGAGTAATTTTCTACGTAATGTGAAGCCGCTTAGGAATAATTAATTCAATAGAGTATTATCTTTAAGTATAAATAAATGTTAGTCAAACTTATCGAAAGATATGATTCAATCAAACTTACCATAACGTATTAAACTTATACAAAATTAACAGACGCATTTACTGACAACTTCACTGTGCCCACGATTTAATTTAATATATTTTTTTACAAAAGAAATAGCTACTTTTGATGGCAGGCACGTTTCAAAAAAGGAAAGTGAATGAATGTAATTAAATTACATTCGAATGTGAGGGAGATTAACATTTTGCGCACGATGGTTACATGTTTTTATATACATATCGTAGCAGTACTATGATTGCATACATTTATTCATTTATTTAATTTATTTTACGTGTTTCAAATACAGTTTGATTTAAAAACATATACTCTATAGAGACAGTCTTCAGTCGTAACCACGTAATCATAACACTAAAAGCTGACAAAGGGAACTGTGCCCGAGTGGTAAATTGTCTCCACAAACTTACGAGCGTCGCCAAAACGTGAGAGATGGCTGTGGGCCAGGACTTGTGTGTCGCGGGTTCTGCAGGTTTTGATGCACGGCATTTTTACGGCCGGCCTTTAATTAAGAAAAAAACAACGGCTGGACAGGGCTCTTGAGGTTGGCTGGCAACTCGCACCTCGCCCAGCAGCAGAACATTATATTTAATAAGTTGAGTGAAATGAAATAAAATGTTTTTTTTAACAAATTAACGTTGAAACTTTACTATTTTTTAACTTTTTTAACAGATACAAAAAAAAGAAATGTAGGTATTACTTAAATCATGAACTTTCTCTACATAGTATGTATAATACAAAGTCGCTTCACACTATTTATACGTACTGTTCAGTACACCCCCGCCTAGACCGCGGAATCAGCATGGCGCAGTGGAAGGTTATCATGAAGTATGGACTCCGGACAAAAACTTGGTTTCAGCCGGGATGTAACTGAACAATTGGACTGCGATACACAGCGGTTTAATGTGAAGTAAGGTGAATTTAACATACGGTTCTGTGGTGTCGAAGGTCTCTGGGGCAGGAGCGGTATAAGGGGGCCCCCTATGATGTGCTCCGTGTTCTTCTGCAGACCTTACCAATTCGTCACCTTACTCACAAAACAAACACAACACAACGGTCCCAAGACACTGGGCGTTTCAACAATATACACCAACACACACGGGGGAGCTTTTTTTATTACGATATATTGTCCCGACAACAACGCGTGTGGAAAAGGCTATCTTTCAAAAGCCCCGCGACCGGCCCGATGGATGGCGTCAAAATCTTGGTCGTACAAAACGGGATCCAATAGATAATTTAAGATTCAATTCAAACTCGATATGCCAGGCACATTCAACGCGAGCGATTTTTAACAACTCAGCAAAATTAATCCGACATTTTTCTACATGAATTCCAATCAAGTGAGAGCTGTCAACTTCAAGTGACAGCTAAATGTCAATTTGACGTGACATTAGAGATGCGTTCAGAAACGTCGATCTTTTCCGAACATCCCCCCGCCCCGGACCGTTAAGAACGGTACGTCAATCTACGGGTAATCGGGAGAGCCCACTAACTGCTCTCTTCAAAACCGAATCTCGAACCAAAACCTCAGCAAAACGAGGAACTCCGTCAGTTCCGGGGTAGAGTTTAACAATGCGCCCCCTTCGCCAACATAGGGGCGGCAGGTTAGCATCCTTAATCAACACGAGGTCGCCAGTCTGGGGTGGGGTGGTTTTATCTGTCCACTTCACGCGCTGTTGTAGGATATGCAAATACTCCATCGACCAACGTGCCCAGAAGTTTTGGGACAACTGTTTCAAAAGTTGGTATCGCGACAAACGATGGGATCCTACATCCTGAATCGGATATTCAGGCAAAGCCAAAAGGGGCTGTCCGATCAAGAAATGACCTGGGGTCAACGCTTCCAGGTCATTCGGGTCCGAAGACAACGGGCACAAGGGTCGCGAGTTGAGGACGGCCTCAATTTTACAAAATACCGTATCAAGTTCCTCAAACGTGAGAATAGTTTCTCCAATCACGCGACGCAAGTGTGTCTTGGCAGCCTTTACACAAGCTTCAAAAATTCCTCCCCAGGTCGGACAAGCTGGAGGGCTAAACTTCCAGATTATCCCACGCCGGGAGAGGGTGGTTCCAATGTCTATTTTATTATCAACAAAAAACTTAACTACTTCCTTAAGATAATTACACGTCCCCTTATAATTAGTACCACAATCGGAACGTATCAATGTCGGCAGTCCTCTACGGGAAACAAATCTGCTCAAGGCGGCGACAAAGGCTTCGGTAGACAATTCCGAGACAATTTCCAAATGGACAGCCTTGGTGGACAAACACACAAACACGCACAAGTACGCCTTATAGGTTTTAGCATTACGCAGTCTCGAAGCCTTTACAGTAAAGGGACCGGCGAAGTCGGTGGCGACTCCGGCAAAAGCTCTACATTCCGTGACGCGATCAGCAGGCAAATCACCCATCTGGGGCTGCATGGTCGCGGCCTTCAATCGATAACAAGGCAGGCAACGGAAAACCACAGTGCGAATGGCTCGACGAGCAGACAAAATCCAAAATTCACGCTGCAAGATGGCCAACAAAGCATTACAGCCAGCATGTTGTGCATTCACATGGCGATCTGTTATTATCAGTTGAGTCAAATGTCCGGCTTTAGGTAACAAACGGGGGTGACGAGCTCCATACGGCAGGTTCGCATTTCGAAGTCTTCCGCCGACTCGCAAAAGCCCACTCTCGTCCAGGAAGGGATTTAATCGCGATACCGCGCCCTTCAACTTGCGACGGCCTAAACGCAAAATTTCAATCTCGGACTCAAAACTATCAGCTTGTACTCTCCGGACCCAAAACAAGAGCGCGTCCCTACGCTCGTCCGGAGTGAGAACCGACGAATCACGCCTCGCGCGTGGGTTTCTGCAATTGTACGCAAAACGTCTGATCCAAGCGGTAACACCAAGCAGCTTCTGTAAGGAGCTGTACCGATCCAACAACAAATCCTTTTCCCCGGCGGGGTTAGTCTCCAGGACGCATGCCCGCATATCAGGAACGGCTACGTTCGACAACGCTGGAGAGGGCGGCCACTCCGGCTCAGGCCGCATCAACCACTGTGGGCCCCACCAGAGGGGGTGGTTAATTAGGGTTGGGGCTACACAACCCCGAGACGCACAATCCGCGGGATTCATGGTTCCCGGCACGTGTCTCCAAATCAACTCGATGTCGGAATTACAAATCTGCGACACTCGATTGGCCACAAACACGTCCAAGGTGTGCGCCGGAGCCTTCAACCAACAAAGGACGACCTGACTGTCCGTCCAAGCATAAACCTCTTGTATCTTAATAGATCGACCTAATGTGAGCCATACGTGGTTCAACAAACGCATTAGGAGGGCAGCTCCGCACAATTCCAACCTCGGGATCGTATGACGAGTCCGAAGGGGAGCGACTTTGCTTTTCGCTATCACCAGATGCACAGCAACAACTCCGTCCACAGTAACGGTGCGGAGGTACACGGCCGCAGCAAATCCACGTTCGGAGGCATCGGAAAAGCCGTGAAGAGTAACTTTACAATTTTCAGAAGGGAGGAATAGCCTCGGCAAATGCACTTCATTAATCTCGGGGAGGGATGAAACGAAGCTCGACCAATCTCGGAGTAACTCGTCCGAGAGGGGTTCATCCCACGACACACCCGAAGCCCATAACCGTTGCAAGAAACACTTGGCCATAAACAGCACGGGGCAAATCCACCCATTGGGGTCAAAGGTACGTGCGACAGTAGACAATACTAAACGCTTGGTCCAGACTTTCGGTGGTCGTAAATCCACACAATAAGTGAACGTGTCAGAGACCGGTTTGTACTGTACGCCAAGGACGGTCACCACATGGGGATTATCAACATTTTCGAATAGGTGGGGGTCCTGCTGGTGCTCTTCGGGCAAACCTACCAGTACATCAGGCGAGTTGGATATCCATTTCCTCAACTCGTAACCTCCCGACTTCAAAAGGGCGGTGAGTTCGTCTCTCAGGACAATCGCCTCTGAGACAGATGAGGCGCCCGTGCAAATGTCATCCACATAGACGTCACTGGCCAAAATGGCGGAGGCGCGAGGGTATCTCAAGCGCTCCTTCTCGGCCAACTCCAACAAAGAACGAATCGCAACAAACGGGCTCGAAGCCAAACCGTACGTATTCGTATTCAATTCATAAATCAACAAGGGGTCCCTAGGACTCTCTCTCCACAAAATCAATTGGTACCTCCTATCCTCTGGATGGATGACCGTTTGTCTGAACATCATCCGGATGTCAGTCATAAATACAATTTGGTGCCGCCGGAAGTTGGTCAAAATGTCTGAGATCTCCGTGTGTAGCTTGGGACCTACATGCAGACACTGGTTCAAGGACGCTCCAGTAGAGGTGGGAGCCGAACCGTCAAAGACCACCCGAATCTTTCCGGATTTCAAAACGGCGTGGTGCGGCAAAAAGAAGTGCTCAACGGAGCGCCAATCCAAATCGCTCACGGACATGTGCCCTAACTCCTCATACTCCCGCATGAATTCAACATACTTCTGGCGGAAGACCGGATCCTTGCTCATGCGACGCTCCATCGCCACTAGCCTACGTTCCGCTAGCGGTCGGGATTCGCCCAGAGGAGGTCGGCCGGCACGAAAGGGGAGACGGGTGATCAAACGACCAGAGCGGAGGCGACCAGTGTTATTCTGGTAATACAACTCGCATTCATCCGCTACTGGGTCAACCCGCGGGGCTGGTGGAGGTTCCTCAACCTCCCAAAACTTCTGCACCACTTCAGAGAGAGACACATCAAAAACAAGACCGCGATCCTCATCAAGGGAATCCAAAACGCGGCGAGCAGGGCCCATCACAACTGTACCGAGTGTCGTCTGCAGAGCTACCAAGCCATCTGGCTGCAAAACTCGCTTCCCCGTCAACAAAACTCGCCCCAGGACATCGGCTCCAAGGAGAGCATCAATCGGGCCTGGGCGGAAGAAATTTGGATCGGCGAGTGGGGAATCAGACACCAAAGACAACATACTCGGTCCCAAGTCAACTGAAGGTTGACGGCCAACAACTGTGTCCAACACAATCGCCGAGGTCTTAATGCCTGGCGTGGACTTATTACGTGATGTAAATGTGAAGTCAACATGCCCTAACAACCCGGGGACTTTCACATCGCCAACACCTCTCACGCCTTCCGTGTGGGGGTGCACCTTGAGGCCCAACCGCCTAACTAACCAAGATGACACAACACACCCCTGAGCACCGGAATCCAACAAGGCGCGAACTTCCACAAGGTCGCCATTCAATCCCCTGACAAGCACAGAGGCCGTGGGCAACAAAACGGTCTCTGGAGGGGTGGCTACAATCGACCGTAAACACGTTGATTGCTAGTATGTGGGGTCCCCAGACGTCCCCCCATGGTAAGGGGGTCGCTCATAGCGATCCAGTGGGTCCCATTCTCCCACATACTGCCCACGTCCAATTCGCCCGGTATCAGGCGGGTTATATCTCCCGGCCCCTTGAAGACGGGGCGGGCGCCGCTCCAAACGCGGGTATTCGGCGAGCGGCGGCGAGAATCGGTGCCTAGCATCCACCGTGTACGTCGCCCCATAGTCGCGGGGGCACGGTGACCGATTTTCAGAAGGGGGGTCCCGGGGACCCCCGGCTGTGCGAGGCTCAACACGTTGCGGGGGGCTTCTACGACCTCCCGCAACGCTCGCAAAATCGAACCCGCTAGTTGGGGACCGATTTCCCATGGGGGGGTCCGTGGGACCCCCGCCCGTGCGAGGCTCAAAACGTCGCGGGGGGCCTCTACGACCTCCGGCAACGCTCGCATTACTCATCCCCATCCTTGGGGATCGGTTTCCCATGGGGGGGTCCCTGGGACCCCCGCCCGTTTGAGGCTCCAAACGTGGCGGAGAGCGTCTGGGGCCACTCTGGTGGCCACTAGAACTGCTGCGGGATGCAAACACCGCGGGGGGTCCGAGCCCCCCACCCATACGAGGTGATCCTGCAGCGACGCGCTGCGGCGCTCCGCCGCCCTCTGGGCTGTTCATGCAGAGGAGGGGATGGTGGTTGCCCTTACAAAAGCGGCATGGGTGCGCTTGGGTACATTCGCGCTGCAAGTGCAGGCCCAAGCACGAGTAGCACCATGTCCGTTGTCGCGCGATCGCTCGACGGCCTTGGACGCGCTGGTCGAGGAACTTATCACAACGGGTCGTGCTGTGACCCGGTTCCCGACAGTACAAGCAGCGGGCGGTCTCCTGGACGGCGGCATAGCGGCCGGGCGCGCGAGGGGCCATACGCCCCCTACGGGGGGGTCCGGTGGGGGATCTACTCTGTGGCACAGGTCGTTCGGGTCCCATAGGACCGGCCAGAGAGGAATTATCTGCCAGTCTACTCTCTCCTTCCAGGAACGTCAAGAGGTCCGAGAAGGGTGGCAGATAAGTCGCACTATCCCCACCATACTGCTGCTCAAAACGAACCTTAACAGAGTCCGGCAACTTTCCCAGGACAATGTGCAGTAACAAAAACGACCACTGCTCCACTGGGAGTTTTAAGTTTTTTAATGCGTTGTAGGCAACCAACAGCGGATTCAACAAAGCCACTCTCAAGTGCATCACGCTGGCAACGCGGGGTAAATTCAAAATGGCGGCAACATGGTTGTCCGCCAGACGTCGTACGTTCTGGTACCGACGGGCAATCAAATCCCTAGCAATAGGGTAGTTTTCATCCGAGGGGGCCAAATGTTGAACCGATTCAAGGGCCTCCCCTTCCAACACGGATAACAAGTACGCTAACTTCTGGCCCTGGGTCAAATCATCCCGGGCATGTACCAGACTATCAAAAATATTAATAAAGCCCTCCCAGTCCTCTAGACGACCAGCAAAACGCCTTAAGTCTAAGGGGGCCAATCTAGCAAAGAGAGGGGGCATACTCTTAGATGTGACCGGGGACGGGCTCGGTTCATTCTCTCTTGCCACTTGCAAAGGTCGAGCCACCTGGGTAATTCTGTCCGCAAAATCATAACACTGGTCCACATCCAAACCGACTTCTTGTCGCATTTCCACCTCGGCCTCAACAGTCCTTTCCAAAAATAAGGCATACTGTTCATCAACAACAGCCAAACGTATGGGCAGATCTACGTATCTGTTCAACAAGGCCTCCGTCCTATCCGGTCGATCCAACAATGCCACCGCAGAAGCTAACCACCGTAACTCAGAACGTATTTTGGCTTTAGCAGAGGAGGCCGTCATTGTAACGTCACAAATTTATCAACAAAAACAACAAATTCACAATATTCACTATAACACAAAATCTCCAATATTTGGAGGTTATTAATAACCACAAAATTCCAATATTACAACAACAAAGTATTTATAATGACACAAACTCTTAAATATTTGGAGGTTATCAGAAAACAACAAAACTCACTGACTATTGAAATTCACTTCATTGAAATTCACTCAAAATCACTGACTATTGAAATTCACTTGGATATCAACATACAACAAGATGATTTTAATTATTTCAAAGCACAAGTTTCAATAAGTTTCAATGTGTAAACAATGTCTTAAATCATTTAAGTTTCACTAAGTATTGAGTGCAAACTTATTAAGTACCCAAGCCTTTTTAGGACAACTTTTTATTAGCTATTATTTAGCAACTCAAATTTGCTAACAAACTAAATAATAATTATTATGAACAAAGAAAGGCATCTGTTTACATTTTGGAACTTCAATACATGACAATTAATTACAAGACATGGAACCAATAACAAAGGAATGCCCTTTACTTTTCAAATGCAAGTTAATTACCATTTACAAGTACAAATTAATCTAGTCCGGACCAGATGGTCATCAAAACGGCACTGATTAATGGACAAAGTCTTGGCGTGGGCCTGTCAGGCCTTCAAACCACGCTCTTGCTACCAAGAAATGTTCAGTACACCCCCGCCTAGACCGCGGAATCAGCATGGCGCAGTGGAAGGTTATCATGAAGTATGGACTCCGGACAAAAACTTGGTTTCAGCCGGGATGTAACTGAACAATTGGACTGCGATACACAGCGGTTTAATGTGAAGTAAGGTGAATTTAACATACGGTTCTGTGGTGTCGAAGGTCTCTGGGGCAGGAGCGGTATAAGGGGGCCCCCTATGATGTGCTCCGTGTTCTTCTGCAGACCTTACCAATTCGTCACCTTACTCACAAAACAAACACAACACAACGGTCCCAAGACACTGGGCGTTTCAACAATATACACCAACACACACGGGGGAGCTTTTTTTATTACGATATATTGTCCCGACAACAACGCGTGTGGAAAAGGCTATCTTTCAAAAGCCCCGCGACCGGCCCGATGGATGGCGTCAAAATCTTGGTCGTACAAAACGGGATCCAATAGATAATTTAAGATTCAATTCAAACTCGATATGCCAGGCACATTCAACGCGAGCGATTTTTAACAATTCAGCAAAATTAATCCGACATTTTTCTACATGAATTCCAATCAAGTGAGAGCTGTCAACTTCAAGTGACAGCTAATGTCAATTTGACGTGACATTAGCGATGCGTTCAGAAACGTCGATCTTTTCCGAACACGTACGTTTATCATGAAAACTACGAAACGGATTGTTAGCGGTTATTCAATAGACATGGTGGTTCACTGCACTCGTGCAAACCCAGAGCGTGTCCCTAGTATATAATATAACTAATGTGAAATCTAAAGTAGCTATAAGTACCATAATTTGATTCGCACGATCGTTTGCAGCAAAAGTTATAAGTTGATTTCTCCGCAAGACCGATTTAAAAGCAGTTAGCTTTTACAGCAAAGTGAGCTTTCAGCGTGAGTACCTATTGGATTTAATATCATCACCGATAAGGGCAGAGTGCTGCGAGCTAACAACTGACCTGTTTCAAGAAACTAGTTCGAAAGTATATATGTATAATAACATACGTGATACTTCGCATATATTAGTTCTAGACATTCTATAGGAATTAAGTTTTATCTAGGTAAGTAGGTAGTTATATTTCCATTAGCTCATTTTTGTATTTCACGTGAAAATAAAATGTCGTTTCTGCTAGTACAATATATTAGTCACATATTCTAATTTTTTCTTTCTTCTTCACGATATATTTACCTAACTTATTCAGATAAATAAGTTTTTAGTAATAAATTCAATTTGATGACAAGCTTTTTGCTGACTGTACTTTAATATTATTATTGTACTGTCATCTTACCCAAAACTGTATACAAAATTTCAGCTCCATCGGACACTGGGAAGTGGGTAAAATTAAGCTTGCAAGATTTGTCCTCCACTAAATAACATACTAACTGATAATATGGCAAGTTAATAAAAAGATTGTAATGAATGGCTATGCCCTCTGCCTGTGCACATTATAATAGCGCAATGTTTGTTTTATGCTATGGATAGAGTCGGTATCATCTCGATATCCGGACGAGGAGTGAAACACGCGGAAAATAAAAGAAATTATTGTTTTCGTTCATCAAAGTCCGCGCACGATCGGCCGCACACAGCCGCAAACAGGGTGCCTACCATCAACTTTAAGACAGCGATTCAAAAATAGCGCGATGCAGAATAGGTTCCTAAAATGAATTGCTTTCTTTCGTACTCTGACCTTCTAAAAACTGGATCGCAAATGAATTGCTAAATGTTAATGACCGAACAATTTGTGTCCTTTTTTTCTACCCATCTCTTTCACTCGATTCTATCATGCCCGGAGAGTGAGAGGGACGGGTATAACCTGCAGGTGACATGTTAAATCGACCGGGTTATAAGTCAAATAAGAGTTCCTGACAGCTTAGCGGCTGTGAAATGTCATTGATCGATCACTGAATCGCTGTCATTGATATTAAGCTGTCGTGGTACGAATAAGCGAAGCAGATCAGTTTAGGTACCTAAACAAAACCGCAATAAGAGTTGATCGTAAGCACCCAGGGCGCCACAATTTCGTTTTAATTTGCCGCTCATGAGTATTTTTTCGATTTCCTCCGCGGATTTCGCCGTTACCGCCGGCCTATTTCGCCGTTACCGCCGGCCTATTTCGCCACATTTCCGGCAATAACTTTTTGATGGAGCCATTTAAATCGTAATTACCTGATGGGACTTCTCCTCAAAATACAATTACCATTACGGAGTATTTCAACTCGAAAATTACAGCGAAACTGCTAAATGGAATCGGAGCAAATATTTAATTTTAAGAATCGCTTTTATGTCGTTATGAATTGTAAATGGACTATTATGATGTATTAATTGCGTCGCGAAGTCTACTTCTTGGGTAGAAACAGCAATATTTAAAAAAGTTACAAGTTGTATTGGCATTATATTAATTTAAGAAAAGGTTGCTTACATTTTCTCATCCACTGTTTTCTATTTTTTTTTTTATTTACAACGGGGCAGCACTGAGCCTTCATCACATCTGATGTTAAGTGGTGATAAGGCTGAAGGTGGAAGCGCACTGCTCCCGGAATCCTAAATCACTGAGGAACTGGCTATCTTATCTCTAACTGGCCGGAACACAATAATGCTGACAACATCATTGTTATGGCGTCAGACTTAGATAAGATGGTGGTAGCTAGTCAGGCGTTACCGCCTTGTGGTCTAGTGGTTCACACCACCGATTTCTGACCCAGAGGTCTCAGGTTCGGTTCCCAGTGGGGGTACATATTGTATCCGCTTTGGTTGGTGGTAGGACTTGTTCTTAGTCCGCCTGACTAGCTACCACCATCTTATCTAAGTCTAAAGCCATGACAATGATGTTTTCAACATGACGTCAATGATCAATGAAGCTTCTCATTTGTTATTAAACTTCTGAACAAAGAGGTGACAATGAGCTATCTCGGTCGGTGGTGGTGTCGGGTCGATATTACATGAATAATCACAGAGGATTAGCATTCGGATCCGAAGCCATTGGATACTCATCGGCGGCGGCGACGATTGAAAGTTAATCGGTTTTTTAATGAGACGCCGCTCCTGCCATTATCTGCGATTGGCCTCCCGACCGCCCGAGATATTAATTGAGCCGCACCAACCAACGTCGACCCACACGTACCACAACCAAACCACATCGCAGTGACAAAATGTGGTACGTGTGAATAGAGTCGATGCAACTTTTTGCAGTTGCGTTGGGGTTGCGATGTGGTAGTGCGACAAAATGTTGTTGTCGCTAGTAGTTTTGATGTGGATGTGGCCGGGCCGCTAGTTCGCTGCGTTTTCGCTGGTGGCTGCTGTAGTATACTGCAGAATATAATAGGTCTTTACATATGAAATTGCCGTTTTTTTCTTTTGTACATATAACTTAACAACTTTTATAATATTAGAAATATATAAGTTCTTTAATATTGCGTTACATTAAGACCGTATCGAGCAACTTTTGATAATTTAATAACCACGATATTTGATTATTTACATAGAAAAAACTTATTCCGAAAGTTACGACTATTTTTGTTTCCAGAATTTCGTACTTTATTAGTTGTAACTTAGTGAAAAAAATTTTTTTTCTCTTAACGAATGTGTCATTTAGTAGTTAAAATGTCCATTAATACTTGTGTAAAATTTTGTAAATTTACATAATATTAGTCGTTAAATAATAACAAAAACGTTAGTATGGAAAAAAAATAATTACAGAAATCTCCATACAAAACGGCAATTTCATAGGTAAAGACCTATTAGTCTGTGGATTTGCATCGGGTCGGTGACGTTAGTTACCTGTCAACGGCTGTCAACTGAGGAATGACGGGCGGGAAATATGAGATTGTGTATTTACTGGTGCTTCGAGTGAGTGGTGAGTGTTACCAAGTATTCTACAGCTGCGATGTGGCCAGTATCACCCACGCGGTCGCTGATGACTGCAAAATGTGGTACGTGTCAATTGACTATTCATTTCCAATACAAAATGCGCCCCGCCCTTTGTGGTGGGTTGTGGTTCGTGTGGGTTGAGCCTTATTGTAAAGACTATTATTTTTTCTGAAAGTATGTAATTCTTTAGCAATATCTACATATTTTTTTACAAATTCCAATAAAATGTTAATCAAGTTAAGCATCAGCGTGTTAAGTTGTTTTTTTTTTATATAATGGAGATCGTAGAATCTGCTATCTTGGTAACAGGAAATTCGATAATGGTTTAGAAATATTTTGGAGTTACCAAACAATGAGACATTGCCTGTTCCTATACAATTATTTTAACGATCACGAGAAAGAATCGTTTCGGAGATTACTTCAAGAAAGTTATGCTCTTTCCAATAATGGCAAATAAGTCGATCGTTTTCTTTTTTAGATAATGATTTTTCCTGTTTCGTTATCATAATCGATACCTAAAGCTGCGGGTAAAGTCGCGAACTTTGATTGATGCGTCGTTAGCCAGGGCGGTCACGTCACGACGCGCGACGCTAGCGACACTCGACGACTCTGTGCATGAAGCTCGACTTAATACTGAGGTAACTGGAGCTCTCACCCTGAATAAAAAAGTGTCCCTAGCAAATTTGACATTTATGTATGTAGTGGCTGTCAGTTGTCTCATATGACGTATTTTTTTAAAGTGTAGGTGAGACGGAAGACAGCCACTGTGTAATTTGTGGTGGACAAAAAATTGTTTGTACTGCACCCTCCAGTTACCTCAGTATTAAGTCGAGCTTCATGACTCTGTGACTCCGCGGCGCTCGGAGACGGCTGGCAACGCTCGGGAACGCTCGGTCACGCTCGGGGACACTCGGCGAAGCTCCGGGACACCAGCCCCCCTAGACAAGTGGCTTTCTATTAGCGAACTCGCCAGTCGAATAGAAATAAAATGTATGGGATTAACATTAACAATCGAAATGTCACGTGACCGCTAATGTCAATCCCATTCATTTTCTTTCTATTCGACTGGCGAATTCGCTAACAGAAAGCCACTTTTCTAGGGGGGAAGGGCTCTCACAACTTGCTAATCCTGCAATGACGGATTAGCTACTGTACGAGCTCGCTCGTACAGTTTTGTCTACTAAGCGTTTTACGCCACGTTCATTAATTTAGGTCAATTTGCGTGCAGTTCGTCATCGGTAATCTTTCACGCCGCGCGTACTCATTTCATATCATTTTAGTTCTACCATTTTATCAATATATCAATTTTATATCAAATACCAAATCTTTTACTTCTCTCGGCATTATCATACAAAAGGTGTACCAACCCGTACAGCTACTAATGCGTATTATTCATATTACCTGCAAGATTTGCAAACAAAAACAAATAGCTTCAAAACGCATGCATCTAAACTCGATAAGTACATATTTTATCTATAAGCTTCACTCGCTGCATATATGCAGCAGGCACTCCAGCCCTCTCGAGCGCACCTCTAAATCTAGGAACTGCACGGTAATGGCCGCAAATAGAGATCGCGGCCGCTAAGGCTGCTGTTGCACCAGATAGGTGCTAACTGTGTGTAGCGAACAATGCGTTTATTATACCATACTGTTAACTAATGTTATAAATCTATACTAATATTATAAAGAGGAAAGATTTGATTGCTTGTTTGTTTATTTGTTTGCATCGAATAGGCTCCGAAACTACTGGACCGATTGAGAAAGTTCTTTCACCATTAGAAAGCTACAATCTTCCCGAGTGACATAGAATATATTTTATCCCGATATTCCCACGGGAACGGGTAACACGCGGCTGAAACCGCGAGGATCCGCTAGTATTTAATAAACAAGAACACTTTATTTACCTAGAGTCTCGCCCTGTGCAGCTAAAATGGAGACGGCTTATCGGAACTAGTCTTTTGTACCTACAAAACGTCAGGCAGAAAAAGGACCTACCAGTCACCAGATAGTGCTTATTAGAAATAGATAATGTGGCCTCAGCCTCACACCGCTTCAAATCTGCACATCTTTGCCATGCTACTTCGCATCGCTCAGCTTATTTTTTCCATCACTATTGAAAAGGTACAAATCGCTTTACAAGTTTGATATAATAATAATAATAATAATAATAATGATTTATTTCAGGCAAAAAAAACCCATAGTACAATGTTACATTGTATACAAAAGATATAAATAAAAATAAAAATAAAAATCACATTAAAAATACGTCAAATAAAAAGTAACATAAAATGTCCGTCAATTCTACTCTACTTTTTGTTGCTACTCAAGTGAGCGGAAATCCAGTGAGCGTATATAGGATTCAACGTATCGCGCGAGACAGCCCACAGGATTAAATTATCAGATCGGCGTATTCGTTCCCAAAAGGAGGCAATTCGCAAGCGTATAACAGCGTAGAAGTCCGGAATCCCCGCGTCCGCAAACATGCCCGAGGCACTGCAGCTCCATGGCAACTTCATAAGAGCTCGGTATGCATGATTATACTGAACTCTTATAGAATTATATGCTTTTCGAGAATAGTTCACCCACAGCTGGCAAGTATACATACCTAGGCAGAAGGCTTTAAATAGCGTGATCTTGACGTCTCTACTGCATTTTGCGAACCTGCGGGCGAGCATGTTACTTCTAACAGCGAGGGCTCTTCTTTCACGCTCCATATCACAGTCATCCTGCAACTTTTCTGTCAAGAGATGGCCCAAGTACTTAAACTGCCTCACAACCCTGATAGTTGTACCATTCAAGTGTACATTACTTACATGGTCCGGACCCTGACCAGACCTGAATACCATCATTTCCGTTTTGGAAACATTGTATTTCAATCCATGAGCATTAGCATAATGCTCACAAACCGAAAGCAGTTTTCTCATGCCTTTGATAGATGGACTGAGAAGAACCATGTCATCAGCATAACTCAGGTTGTTTAGACATACATTACCTAGGTGACAGCCCACCCTGGTTCCTCTCAGTTCCTCGATCAGCCCATTTATATAGATATTAAAAAGATCCGGAGATGTAAGACCCCCCTGACGTACTCCACATTCTAGCCTATAGTCGCTAGAAGTTGCGTCGCCCCATTTTACACTATTGGTTTGGTTTCCATACCAGTGTCTCAACAGATTTATTACCTGTACTGGCACCCGTGATTCACGTAATTTGGCCCAGAGAATGTTATAATTCACTAAGTCAAATGCACGGGTTAGATCTAGGAAACAGGCATATATTGATGTGTTGCGACTCGTGTAGTACCTGACAGCCGCCTTTAGACATATTATTGCAGAATCTGTTGAAAGTCCGGCACGGAACCCAAACTGAGCATCATTTATCTGCACATTCCTCATCAACTCAGGGTGGAGCAGTCGCTCTAATACTTTTCCAATCACCGTACCCAGTGATATAGGACGGTAGTTGGAAGAGGAGCCAAGATCGCCAAGCTTATTTTTAACTATAGGCACAACTATAGTTTTCATAAGTGCATTCGGAAGATATCCATATTTCAAACATAAGTTATAAAATTTTGTCAGATGCTTAAACACCTTATCCCCGGCCCAGAGCAGATGTTCCATACTGAGACCATCGTGCCCGGGCGACTTGCCACGCTTCATACCTCTCACAGCTGTTATAACGTTCGTTTCTGAAACTTCGATATTTATTATATTATCTTCTACCACAGTATTGACTCCTGTGTCCGACAGGCCCTCCAATGGCTCAGGGTTTAATTTAAATTTATGAGAAAACATTTCAGATATTAACGTAGGTTCGTGTATACCATCTACTGCAATTGGCAGACTTTGTTTGTAATTAACATTTTTAGTAGCATTCCAGATATGATATTGAAGATATTGAAGATATTGAAGATATGAATCCTCGCATCACACAGCTACATCCTCGCACATCTCTGGTTGAAAAGGCACCCTTGCACACTTGGAACTCTGCGCCCACACGTCCCGCTTGGTTTCGGGTAGTGTGTGTTATTCAACACGATAACACTATTGGGTGGCACGACCAAATCCCACCAAACGATAGCGACGCTTCATCCAACAGCTATGTGTAGCCGGCTTTACAACCCGTGGCGATCGGCCGAAACCCCGAGAGGCAAAAAGAGGTCGGATGCACTCACGCGCCTCCCGAACGTGAGGGCCCTCCCAGCGCTTACTACTCTTATCAACGGATCTGCATGCCCGAATAAAAAGAAATAGCAATATTAACGATAGGTTAGGCAATGGAAACATTTATAGCTTAAACCGTCAGTTTACTGCGTCATTTAAATAAGTAGGAAAACCTTTATGACGAACCCGCACTGCCAAGTTGTGATTAAATAAATACATTTGTGTGAGTATTTTGTGTAAGTACCTAATATATATTTGTTTGTCGATGTCAAAGCTAATAAGCGTACGGCCTACGAATACTTACGACACCGCAATGTGTTTACCCAGACTCCGTTCTCAATAGTATAATTAAATACATAGTATGTATTGTATTAATTCACTTGCTAACTTGAAACTTAAATATGATGTGGTTTTGAAATTCCTATACGAAATTTGTAATACTAAGGGAAGATTATTATGGTAAAATGATAGGTTTGTTTGTTAACCGACTTCTAAATCAAAATGGAGGAGGTTCTCTATTCGTCTGTATGTATGTTTTTTCTTTTTTTTTTCTTTGTGTATGTCCACCGATTACTCGAAGACGGATAGACCGATTGAAATGATTGAAACGTTATTACATCAGGTTGGTTTCCAAGTTGGTCCTATTTTTTTAAAATTTTGAAATCGATTCAGTAGTTTTCAGGAAATCTTGAAAATACTGTCGTTTTCGTTACCACTTTATGTGAATTTAATACGTATCTTTAGGCATAACTCCTTTGTATATATACTATATAAACCGATTTAGATGATTCTTGTTTTGTTAAAAAGGGGATACCTCATGGTATTTTTACCGACTTCAAAAAAGGAGGTTTTCAGTTTGATAACATACCTATTTACCAGAATACAAGTAAATTGCCTGCACGATGCACTAAAAAGGGTGAAATAAAAATTATTTTTATAAAAAAATAAAACCGCCTTCAAAAAAATCATATATTGATGGCCGCTTATTCGGATACAACGATTCTATTTATAGCGGACACTGTATTTGCATAATTAAAAAATCACATCAAAAAAGTAAGAAATACTTAATCCCACACCAAATAAATAACGTAAGTACTTTGAAGTCGGGCGGGTTTTAACAAAAACAACAAAATCGTACATGTTTCACGCCCGACTTCAAAGTACTTACGTTATTTATGTGGTGTGGGATTAAGTATTTCTTACTTTTTTGATGTGATTTTTTAATTATGCAAATACAGTGTCCGCTATAAATAGAATCGTTGTATCCGAATAAGCGGCCATCAAATAAGTGCCTTATGTTAAGTTAATAAGGAGGGTTGTATCAGCTCTCTCCTCCTGTATCTCAGCAAGCACGTCTGCATCGCTCATTAGGCTGCCCCGGGCAACTGGCATGGCCGGTCGCTTATTTGATAAGTGAGCAGGTACGGGCCACGGGGGCACACAATAATACATAGGTGCGTACAACATTAGCGATGAGCTTCGCGATTTAGATAACTTTATCGTTCAGTAAACAGACCAATATTCGCCTTATCCTACTAATATTATAATTTATTGTGAAAGTTTTGAAGTTTGGATGTTTGGTACTCTATCACACCAAATTGGCTCAACGGATTTGGCTGAAATTTGGAACACAGATACTTTGTAGCCTGGAGAGGAAAACAGGCTAGTTTTTATCCCGGAAAAATATCACATTCCCAGGTTGTGTGTCCCACGATTCGCCTGGAGCCTTGAACGTCATGTAGTCCACGCGGGCGAAGCTGTGGGCGGAAGCTAGTTCATCCATAAGGAAGGCCTGCGTCCCAGCAGTGGGGATGTTAAATAGCTGATGACAGTGACTCACCAACAACTTAACGCCCGCAAACAATATGGAAAAAGTTCGACGTACGGATTAGCACTCCTGCGAGTATAATGTGCCACAAATATAGCGTGTAACTAAAAATTGGAGGCAGTAAATTAAGGCGATACTCGGAAAAATTATGTTGAAGCGAGATAGCAATGAGAAAACGACGCGCGCGGGAGGGAGACCAATTTTGCAGATTAGGCAAAAAAAAACAAAATCACTTCGTATTAAAAAACTATAGCGATTTAAAAAAAAATGCTTCTATACGATCCTAGATATTATTGATGTCCACTAATTAAACCAATTTCCAATAGTGTAAGTAACCCCATTTAAGAGTAATCTTGATTTTTGTATTTCTTAGAGGTATTTTCGAAAAGAAAAAGTGTCGAGGCAAAATCATAAAATCGTGTTTTTGAAACTATACGATTTAAGATAAAGGTATGTAGAAATATATATCTTTTTACCAGATTTTTAACAACTGTTACCGTCCTATAGTTTTAAATAAAAAAGTCCGTACTTTTTCCGAGTAGCGCTATAATTAATGTTATAATAAATAACTAGCGCTCCGCTTACGACTTTGTCTGCGTGTACCCCCTTTTTGTCCCCTTAGAGGGGTAATTTCCAAAATCTTCTCGCACTCCCCAAGAACAAATTTCAACTTCTTGCGCCCAGTAGTTAGTTTTGGCTGTGCGATGACTGTCAGTTGCTGTCAGTCAGTCAGTAATGCAAGAGTTTTATAGGTATTATATACTTAGATAGATTAAAAGTAGGTACCCAATTACATACTTAAGTAAGTACTCAATTAAGTCTCTCGTTTTTTATCTCAAATGAAAAATCAATATTAGAATTATGTATTATATTTAAGATTAAGTAATTATGTTTAAGATATTACACCGACAAAAAGCGAAAGCTATCGACTTTATATCTCGTGTCACGTTCTCTCTATGAAATTCAAAACAGTGCCCTCAACCCACACTCAGGAACCAACTTAATGTATAAAATTAAAGGTTAATATTGTAAATCTTGGTGGGAAACTGGGACCTTTACTGTATATTTATGTAAATGCTACATTATGGGCCACCATGAAACTTCATAGACGTATTATTCTCAAACGAGGGCACGGTGCGTGCGAGATGGGCCTGGTTTATTTATTGCGGTTTTTAAACGCGTGTAAATCATTGCAGGCCCTTGGACATGGCCCGCGTCCGCTGCAGACTGTGTCGTGTCGTGTCGAGGTCGTGGTCCGGGCGACGGGCGCGTCGGGATATATCTCAGATGTCAGCAAACTGCCGCCCCTAACCGCCCGCAAACAATATGGGAAAAGTTGGACGTACAGATTACCACTCCTGCGAGTATAAAGCGTGTAACTAAAAGTATAGCTAAGATACTTTTATTAAGATCATCTATTTGGTTTCCTTTTTTATTTTAGCCGTTTTCAACCGATCTAACAAAATTCCCTGAAATTTTAAATGTCAGAAAAGAAACAAAAAGTTCTTATGTAACTTAAAGAAAATGAACTTAAAACTGTTTCTTTATTATACTTAAGGAGCAAAGCGTAGTTAAAATAAGTAACAAATAATATACAGGGTGAAAAATGGAAAATGGAGTATTTAGAAAAAATCGACTCGTCTCACAATCAGCTCCGATGGGACTCGAACCCACGACCTTTCGCTTTCCGGGCGACTGCTCTAACCACTGAGGGTTCGAGTCCCATCGGAGCTGATTGTGAGACGGGAAGATTTTTTCTAAATACTCCATTTTCCACATTTCAGTAATAAAAATTGCATTGTGAATGCAACAAACTAAAAATTCCAATAATATACAGGGTGTTAGTTTCGTCAGTTGCAAGCCCGAAACCCAGCTTGTACTCATAAAATAGAACAACTTTCCCCAATAAACATGGGTCGAAATCTGAAAAAAAAATTTGGTCCCTTCATTCAAAATCGATCAGCCAGCTGACTGTGCAGTTTGTTTGGGTGAGCAAAAATTTTTTTCACATTTCGACCCGTGTTTCTTGGGGAAAGTTGTTCAATATTACGAGTACAAGCTGTGGTTTTGGGCTTGCAACTGACAAAGCTAACACCCTGTATAATCATAAAGCATAGCGACTCAACTCAGATTAATTATTTTGTTGTAGAGAGTTTTTGATTATCAATCTAAATATAATAAAACGGATCGTGGTGCGCTTAAGCCCGTGTGTTATTTATGAGGAAAGTTTCCATCCCAGCGAGGCTAGCTTAATTTGATTTCAATACACTCTCCGCGCCCTGCCCGCCCCGCCTCCGTTAAGGTGATGACTGCTCGCAAAAAAGTAGAACAAATAAGTTTTTTGTAAAATACTTTATTTTTATGACAAGCTTTTTTGTTGACTGTTTAATATTGTATTGTCATCCAAACCAAACGTGTATGCAAAGTTTCAGCCCAATCAGACACTGGGAAGTGGGTCAAATTTAGCTTGCAAGATTTGTCCCCCACTAACTAACAAACTAACTAACATGGCAAGTTAATAAAAATCTTGTAAAATACTTAGTACAACTTTTCAATGCCCATGCCAATACCTACACTGTCATAAAATTTTGTTCTTTATAACAAAGTAATTAATTTCTTTATTTTGATCAATTGAAAACACTACACCCAAAATAGGTTAAAGTGGTCACCAGCTCGTCAATTTGGCGTGAAAATTCCTTACGTAATCCTACAGATAGCGACCGCGTACCGGACGACGACGTTCCGTGGGCAGGCCCCCTACAAGGTGGACCGACGATCTGGTCAAGATCGCGGGAAGCCGCTGGATGCAGGCCAAGCAGGACCGATCGTTGTGGATATCCTTGGGGGAGGCCTATGCCCAGCAGTGGGCGTCGTTCGGCTGACATGATTTTTTTTTTATTTATATTTTATTAAAATTCGAACATTATTAACACATTATAATATTACATGAAAACATTGTCACAAAAACCTGTTTAGGTTTGACCTTACACTGTTTGGCTTCGTCGTCTTGTGCAATCATACATTATTATAAGTAAGTAATTTAAAAATTGATGATGATGGTGATGATGACGAATCCTTTTTTTTTTTTTTTTTTATAGTGAGGGGAATGCATTTACGCATACCCCGCCCGCCTACGTTGTGCGGACGGTGGTTATGTGGGACTCGCCAAGGGAATGTTAGGAATACCCACTAAACCCCTCACTTTGCACCCACAGAGCCTACCCTGGTCTTGCGGGATCCCGAGCGGACGCTCTCGCAGTGACCAGGGGCCAACCCGGCTTACCCGGGTCTACCCACGAATTGGGAGATGGCTGAGCGCACAAGGCAAACGACGCCGCTCGCTAGTCCCACTAAGGCGGAATGTGGCGCAAATATTGCCTCATCCGTCTGCCGATCCGTTTCCGCCTTATGGAACTCGCATTTGCTGTTTCCTCGCGAACTCTCTCCGCAGCTTCCTTTACAATCATCACCTCTTCGCAGTAGGTAGCAACCGCTCTCCAGCTCCTCTCATGCTCCACCATAGCATTAAATACGTCAGGGAGTGTGAGATCCGGCCCTATTGCCGCCACCAATGCTGCACGTTGTTGCTGAAAAGCTGGACAAAACTCAAGCATATGTTGCGCGGTGTCCTCGATAGCCCCGCACTCGTGGCATACGGGAGTCTCCTCTCTCCTTGCTATCTTAAACAGGTACCTTCCAAAGCACCCATGGCCTGTAAGAACCTGAACAAGGCGGAAGGTCAGGGTGCCGTGTCGCCTATCAATCCAACTGCGAAGAATTGGGCGCAGTGCTTCAATCGTCCATACTCCCGCTGTGGGCGATTCAAGTTGGATTGCCCATTGGTCGAGTAGAGACTCGTATGCTCTTTTCCGAATGACTTCTATTTCCTCAAGAGCCAATCGCTGTCCTCTAGATTTGGCCTCCGCTTTCCTTTTATACACCTCCCTCTGGACTCGTGCATCTAGCTCCCAAGGAGGTGTGCCTGCCAGAGCACACGCTGCTTCTCTGGATACAGTACGGTATGCTCTAATTGTTCTGGCAGCAATTATCCTCTGGGGACGCCTTAGAAGGGTCTTATTTCTTTCTGTTAGGGCGTCAGCCCAAATCGGTGCGCCATACAAGGCCATACTCCTTATTACTCCAGCAAATAGTTTGCGGCAACTTTCGTTAGGGCCTCCCAAGTTCGGAAGGAGTCTGCCCAGCGCCGCTGCTGCCTTGACCAATCTGGAGGCTAGTAACTGAAAGTGTGTCTCAAACTTCCAGCGACTGTCCAGTACTAGCCCCAGGTATTTGAGGTGGGGTTTCAAATTCACCCTTACCCCGTCGACCCTGATGTGTGCACCTCTTGGTGGTTGATGTCTCCGTCCGTGGAACATAATAGCTTCCGTTTTGTGTACAGCAACTTTAAGACCTATAAGACGTATCCGATCTATAACCAATTGAGTCCCCACAATTGCCAGACGTCGTGCCTCCTCATAATTTCGGCCCCGCGCTAAAATGAGCGTATCATCTGCATAGCAGAGGATGTTCATCCGGGGAAGCAGAACTCCACGAAGCACCCAATCATATCCCATGTTCCACAGAAGCGGACCCAACACCGATGATGACGAATCCTACAGAACACTACCACCATGTTAGGTGTTGTTTTTAATCGGATTTCCTGTCTGGGATCAATGATGAAGTAATGCTTAAATTATCCAAACCCTGGAGATGATAGGTCCAATGAACTTCTGCCTTACCAAACCAGCAGTGCTGTTGCTGGTGACCTTCGACCGATTAGTTGCATACAACGAGAGCAGTGCGTAGCCTCAAGGCTGGCATTCCCCAAAATAGGGTATTTTAAATTATGTATTACTCGCAAATCACAAGTATTTAAACTTGGAAAAAATATATGTTATTTTACAGTTATTTATCTAGTGCTTCCGGCCGTTTTTTTTCGATTGGTGATATTTTACTGTGCCAAACATCCGTCTAATCGTAATCAAAATATCCTATTACTTGCAGTATACTTGGTTTTAGTTATTGAAATTATACGAAAATAATTGCCTTTGAATAGCCGAGAGATTCCGGCCGTCATAAGTTTAAAATTTTTATTGTTTAATTTTTAATTGAATTTTAAGTGATTTGCGATTCGCGGGGCGCTCGCGAGTTCACAGTTCACTGCCGGCTGCCGCTGCGTCCGCGTGAAGTGTATCACGCCACGCGTGGCCGAGCAAACGTTAGCGTGCCTATTTTGGGCGGGAATCCTCGCCTTAAGCCGAGACTAACAAGAGGTCTTGTGGCGCGGGGGGTGGCCGGCCGCGGCGCTTGAGTGCAATTAGTCACCACTTTAATTACTTCCGATCCCATTAAAAATAGAACAGTACAGCTTTCGCGCCATCTTTATTATATTCATTAAGTTGCGGTTTAGCATTGCGATTGAATAAACAAAGGGTGAACTCGTAAATCCTGGCTCAGCAATTGTAGGTACAGTATTCTGGAGACTGTAGAAAAGTTAGAGCACATCTCGGACGCTTTAAACGTGTATTGAAATAACTTCTATCGAATAGTTACTGTTTTAAACTGTGTCCTAATTGTTTGTATCGCATCACCACTTATAAATTGAATCATTGAATCTTTTTCCTAACCTCTTAAATTTTCGATGAATTTTCTCAGTAACATTACCTATTCATAGCTTAATTCGCGTATAAAGACAATGAAGTAAAAATAGGACAATGTGATTTAAAGGTATGGTCGTAATACCACGAGTGCCCAACACTCCTCATCACTCGGTCAAATTATCATTTAAGGATATAGCATAGATAAAAAAAAAAAAAAAAAAAATAAAAAAAAAAATATCGTCGATGGCCGTTGCTTACACAAGTGAGGGGGTGCTGGGATCGGTAAGACACCGGCCGCGGCACTCTCGTAGACTGAGAAATACGTGTAGACGCGGCATGCAGCGCGCATTCTATTTACATCTAAAATATCACCTATGTGCGCTTTTACTAAGGAAATTATATTATGTAGAATACAAGAAGAATTATTATGAATATTTATTGTAAACGTCGGTTAGTAGGAAGAGTAGATCTTAGATATTATTCGTATGTAGTAAAAAAAGCTTTTTTTTAACAAAGATAGTCACTTCAAACGATTCTTCAAAATGCAGAACACAGCAGCAGCTATTTATATTTATTTTCTATCTCTAGATCATTTCGATAATATATCCATTATCGAAATGATCTTCGCAGGCAAAACTACAACATTTGCTACAAATTACATTGAAAAAAAATGTATACTGCTCTAACCAGTAGGTACATTTTCAGATTTATTCCAATCAAATTAATAAAACTTATAATTTAGTATGAAAAAATATAAATAACTCATACTAGCCCATCATCTAATACTTTTTTACAAAATAAATCTACTTAGTTAATCAATATTTAAATAAGTATACCGTTTATATAAAATCACGCTATCAATCTATAATATAAATCAATATATAAAAAAAACACTAAAATAAAAATATTGTTTAAGTACAAAAAAATAAAATAAAACACATATTATTCCAATACCAAAAATGATAATATCAAATAATACAATAACTTGTGTCATTGAAAATTGGAAGCAACGATCACATACACCCAGATACAAGAAAATATTATATAATATATATAGTTTTCGACATTTACCCGTCCGAGAATCGAACCCGGGACCTCAGAGATAGTGGCACCTAGAAAGCCGGTGCGTACACCAATCGGCCACGGAGATCGTCGAATTTATTTAAACAAAATGTAGCGCAACTGAAATAATTGATACTTTGTTTACTAATGTAAACTTGCCACGTAAGGTTATAAATCAGCCACCAAAAAAACCTTTTTTCATTACTCATTTTAAAATATCTTTATTTTTCACTGTCACTATTTTTCGCCATGTACGCATCATATCCCTTGTGCTCTAAAAATGGGTAAAAAACGTAAAAACTTGCCTAACGTCAGGTTCTTTTTTCTGTTTAAATATTATGCGATATGCTGAAATATTTGTACTAATTAAAAATTAATACCGAAGCGACAGCAACACAACTATATGTTAAAATTTTGTCATATTCATTAACATGAATCTCAAGACAATTTTGTGGTATGTGTGACATGACAACCAAAGGCGACAGCAAAAAAGACAGTAATGGGTGCATCCATTGCATTGTAAAGTGATTGACTGATATTCGGAAATTTCTAAACAGTTAAACAATGTTTATTAAATTAGTCGCGTGAATTGAGTGAACTCTCAAAGGTAGTTTTATAATGTGGTTGGTTATAGTACTTGAATAAAATTTTGTGTGAATAGATTCACCCAGAAGATGCCTATTCACTTGCGACTTTAAGAGGTTTGGGTTGTAGGTACTCGGGCAAACAGAAGCCGGCAGGGTATTCCAAGCATGATGAAGGAGTACTTAATTCCCTGAGCGTGAGTTTAAAGGAGAGGGCGGAATGAGGTTAAGCAACTCAGATGCACACTCGTTAAAGCATACTTAATGACAAGTGACTCAGGGGATGAAACTCATAGCTGAAGTCCCCCATCGACAGTATGGGAGTGCTTATTCGCCAGGCCAGATAAAGAGGTACGCACTGTGTATCAGACTAACACCAGTAACATAGAGATCCTTACTACCGAACTTAGCAACTGTACGGTCACTTCAGTCTACAAACCTCCCAATGCACCGTATTATTTCAGCTGTCCGCCGAACTTTAACGCCCATCCGGTTAGATCGTCCTTGGTAATTTTAAAAGCCATAGCGAGAACTGGGGATTCAGAACCAGTGATGACAACGGAGTGAAGGTTGAAGAATGGGTTGATGGACACATACCTACTATCTTTGATCCATGATCCAAAACTTCCGTCATCATTCAACAGCGGTCGCTGGAAAAGGGGTTAAAACCCTGATCTAATCTTTGCCAGTGATCACATAGATCACCAGTGCGTGAAGACAGTAAGTGGTGCGATACGGAGGACCCAATTATGTGCCAGGCCTTACGACCTGAAGGATAAAATAATAAAATAAAATAAAAAATATCTTTATTCAACTTGACTTAATAAATAAGCTCTTTTGAATCGTCAATATTTTCGTTCAAGACTTTTCTAACTGATAAGAAGAATAGGCGCAATAAACTTATCAGCTTTAATAATTGGAGTAACGATATTTCCAAAGATTTATATCGTTAACTATTACAACTTTTTCATTATAATATTACATTAGTTCAGCTAAGGTTATGTGTTACATCAAATCCATGCATTACGGTCTTTCAAATAGTCGTCTACTTTATAATATCCTTTGCCCATGAGCGATTTTTTGCCATGACTTTTGAATTTGTGCAAAGGCAGCTCTACTAAATTCTGTGTAACTTTATTAAAACTAGCTACGCTTTTCCCCAAAAACAAACTTCTTGTTTTTTCAAGTCGAATCCTTGGAACGGCAATCTTATTTTTATTTCTTGTTTTGAATTGATGTATATTGCTACGTTTTATAAATGTATTGAGATACTTCTTCACATATACCATAATATTCTCATATATGTATTTTCCTGCAACAGTTAATATGTTGATTTCTTTTAAAGAATCTCTTTGCCGAAGTTTGTATATGGCGCGAATAGCTCTTTTCTGAAGCACAAAAATACTTTCGATGTTAGCTGCTGAACCCCAAAGTAATAGGCCGTAGGACAATACACTCTGAAAATAGCTAAAATAGATTAACCTTGCCGTTTCAATATCGGTTAAGAGCCTTATTTCTTTAACAGCAAATGCCGCAGAACTGAGTCTACCGGCCAAGGCTTCAATATGAGGGTCCCATTGAAGTCGATAATCTAATGTTATATCTAAAAATTTTGTACTGTTAATTAATTCTACTACATTGTCATCCAATTTTATGTGAATATCAACCTGTCTTACATTTTTTTCACATTTTGTTTTTTTCGAGTTTAATGATAGATTAATTGATGGTACCACGGCAAAAAGAAATTGCCACAGTACCATCAATGGTACTGTCTAATGGTACCATGGTAAAGGAATGGATTATTGCTATGAAACCTATGCGCAACTTTCGATAAAGTACAATTACTTCGTCAGAACAATTATTACCTCTGTCAACTTTAAAGACTAGAGGAAGTGTCATCAGCAAATAGCACTGTCTCGAATAAATTCTTTGCTTAAAAAGGAAGGTCATTTATATAAATTAAAAACAGCAAAAGGGACCAGTATTGACCCCTGGGGTACGCCCATGTTGATAGGGGCTCCAGTAGACTCAGTTTTGTTGATAACTACTTTCTGTGTTCTTTCACATAGATATGATTGCATAAGGCTAACCGATTTATCATAGACACCATAATGTTTTAATTTCCTTAAAAGCGTTTGGTGATTAACACAATCGAAAGCTTTGGAGAGGTCACAATAAATACCAACTACATCTCGCTTGCTCTCCCAAGCATCAAATATATGTTTTTAAATATAATATGATAGGATGACATACCAAGACCAGTATGAATTAGATCCCATCTCACAGGACACCATCGATTTTGGGAATGAATTGCTAAAAGCCATATCCGAAACAACGAGAGAAAAGTGGAACAAGCTAATCGAAGGCGTAGATATGACGCATAATAGCAAGAAGGTATGGTGTTTTATAAGGAAACTAAATAATGATCCTAAAATCGCTGATCGTCATTCCAATGTGACCACAAACCAGATCGCTCACCACTTACTCCAAAATGGGAAAGCTTCCACGAAAAGTCTCCAGAAGAAATTTACACGAGACCCTGGTAAAGAGGTTAACCACTTGGACGAGGCTTTTACAGAAACAGAGCTCAAGTTTGCCCTTGATAAGCTCAAAGAAGGTAAAGCCGCTGGCTTTGACAACATCAGGGTCGAGCAGCTGAAACGGTTTGGTTTCGTACTACTTAAACAAAACTGTCATTTCTTCCATGGCCGCTTCCAAAGGGTATGTAATCTAATCACTGACGTTTTAGCCACCTACTTTTAATAATTGACATTTGTGGCAGAGAGTGTATATAAAACTTCTTCGAGATTATTTATTTTTATGAGTTTACTAGCTTTCCGCCCGCGGCTTTGCCCGCGTTGACTACACGACGTTATCCCGCCGGAATTTGATACTTTTCCGGGATAAAAAGTAGCCTATGTTCCTCTCCAGGCTACAAAGTATCTAAGTCTCAAATTTCAGCTAAATCCGTTCTGCCGTTTTGGCGTGATTGAGTAACAAACATCCAAACATCTAAACATCCAAACATCTAAACTTTCACAATTATAATATTAGTAGGATTATCTTTGATATAATATGTTAGTAAGTTTAAAGTTAGCCCGCCATTTGTTTATAATTTGTGCAATGAAATTTAAATAATGAAATAAATATTCCTCCTTCGGAAGTACTTGTACCTATGCAAAATCAATCATTAGAGTATCAAAAATTTTACTCCGACTATGCAAGTCTCCTTACAGAACTCCGCAAACTTATCTGACGCGGTGGTTAAATTTGAGAGTTTAAACTGTCAATACAGCTGACAGACCTTTCATTCTTTTTTATTGCTACTGGCGCCTCAACCATCGGTTTTAGATATTGTTGTGGGGATTTCGAATTTCGAATTTCAAAACCGCGAGAGCATTTCTTGCAAGAAATTATGAAGAAAACGCAGACTCCAGATAACACTCATATAATTATTGATCCAACTTACAGGTACAGGCATAGTACAGGTATAACAATATAGATACAGTCGACGTCTTAGTGAACTTATCCCCTCGAGGCTAGTTTGAAGAATGACCTCTCTTTGCTCGTTAATCGGGCTCAAGTCTAGCTACCCCCCACCAATTTTACCACAGATTAGCCTATTCAATTTAACAAAATGGCGGCAAGAGACGGCATTACCAGTGTTGCTATTAAAAAATATGAAAAACCTTCTAAAATCATGACATTCGGCCATCTGATAACGTGCTGTCTCCCGACGCACATATAAAAATTATTTAGAATCAATTAATTAGGTAAGTATACAGCTAATATACTGATACACAATTATTCTCAATAGTAAAGTCTTACAACTATGTACCTCTTTAGGTTAATCTTATAGTGATAAAAACCTTAAGTTAAAACTTAAAACATAATTGAAACAAATACATTATATTACACAATGCTCAACAATAATCTTTTAAGGAAGCCGATGACTTGTTTAGAATATAGATATTATCGTGAAAATATTGTTTTAGTAAATCGTTAAGTAATACATAATCAAATAAAATAAATTATCAATAACAAACTAATCTAAAACTATTTGAATCAATGTATAAATTAACATAATCATGACATTCGTTAACAATCGACTATTATTACTTAGAAAACTTATTTTGAAACTATACTTGTTATATAATCATGTATTGTGTAAGTAAGTATATGGAATGATTAAAGTAAAGTCTGGTTATAATCTATAAGCATTAGTTATGGGTCATAAAAGAAAAATGGATTAGCTTGGTACTAGTTTACATCAATGCATTGTCAGGAGCTACATTCAAGAATATTAGATGGTGTCAGAAGCAAAATCCCTAAGAATGTTACATTAGGAATAGGTAGGTACAGAATTTAACTTTAACCTGATAACTAGACACCCTTATCACTTCACTCAAATAATGGAAAAAGCAACTACGAGTCATGAAAGGATTAAAGACCTAATATTAGATGAATTTAACTATCGCTAAGTTTGACCTAGTTTAGTCCTTACAAAAACAACTGTAGGCCTCTGCACAGTTACCAATTTTTACCCAGATATGAGTAACAAACCAAGTTATAGATACGTATTTACCATAGTGCACAATTTGTAATAAATCAAAATATGAGTTAGGACAACTAAAGGAATTATTTAAAGGCATGTTCGTAATAGGCATTATTACCGATTAATTTAAATATTCTTATAAGGAAGTTACACTGATAATGAAGATGCCGCAGGTACAATTTGAACCGTCACAGCAACAATTTGCTTTTTCAACTTGTCAACCAGTTGTCCAAGGTTTCCAGAGCATTCTTTTCCAGCACCAAATCTTAAATGCATCTATTCTCTGCCTCTGTTAGAATAGTACAATACATGGTTCCACTCCGTACATGAAAATCAAAAGATCATATTATTATCATTTCTAATGAATAAGTTAATGATTTTAAACAAGTTCGCAATTTAATATCAAAACTTAAAAATGTCTACAAGGTATCCTCATACGAGCATGACCCGCATCCTTATCAACAAATATTCATATTACTATGAATAATATTAGTGTAAATAGATTTAATAATTATAATTGGGATATGAAGAAGTATATTCATGGATAGAAATAGAACAAGTAAAATCATGAACAGCTTTTCGCCCAAATGAATTAACTACACGATGATTTCCCGTGAGAATAAAATATCCTCCTGGGGTCAAAAGAAGCCGATATGCTATTCCACAGACAAAAGATTTCAAAGATCCGTCCAGCCGATAGCCGTGATTGGGGAACAAACATACAAGCTTTTGCAATCATAATAGTAAAATGAGATAAGATACATGACATGATAATATATACTTCAATATAAGTCAATTTCAGTATCAGCGATCCACTCGTCTCAATATCCGACTTACAACCACAGCCCACGATGATCATCATCACAACAACGATCACTCTGTGATCTGCACCTTCAGTATCATATTATCTCCTCTCATTACCACAGCACGTACACTCTGCTGTCTCCAGTTTGTATGCTGTGTTGGTTCGTACGTTCAAGGGTAGCGGGATCCTCATTATTATATTAACTCGATGCTAGCTCATGATAAGTACCTACTGGATGCTACAATTGGCATCTGAAAGCAGTAAACTCACAACACACATAGTAACCAAATCAATTTTATTAATCATTCAAAAGAAATAGATGTATCTGATAATGAATCAATAGAAATAAATGTAAGTATATGAATTCTCATATTCTTTTATAAACATTAGTATGTAAGGTACTTAGTAACTTCAACCATAGTAGAAACAAATGATCAACTGACCAGATCTAAAAAAAATATGGAAATGATTACTACACAATATGTGAAGGAACTTCAAAGGTCCGTGAGAATGGTAAACTGCTAAGAATTTTAGTATCACGAGCCTACCAAATGAGACGGTAAATTTGACAGATCTACTTGATTTTTGGTTTAATAAAGATATTAATTCTCATTAAAATAACAATAAATTAGATTCACATAATTTGAAATCATATTTTGTCAATACGTACACTAGGACGGTAGTATTAAAATCCTCAAAAACTAATTATAAATCATACCGCCAATAACAATAAAAACACGGAAAAACTAACTTGGTATGCTACAGCAGTGGTTACTTGTGGCTTTATTTGTTAGAACAAGTTTAAAACATGAATTAAAATGTTTGCATGAAGCTGTATAGAACATTTTAATAAATTGAGAGGTGTGATTGAGCAATAATCGTTTTACTTTATTTTGCTTAATTAGGAAAACATCAGTTACAACTTGACAGTGTAATAAACACGATCTACTTAAATGCACTATGGACTGTTTACATGTTTTTGCATTAAAAACATAATTTCATCACTATGTTAATGAAAACAACTAGAATAGATATCAGTGAATGCTTCTTGCAGTGCTGTCTAAGCAACTAAGTATTTCTGCTTTTGATTTGCATCTAAATCATTAAGAGAGATCTAGAACACTACGCAGTACGCACAAATAGCAAAATAGCTTCTAGTGATTTTGGCTGTAAAATTTTCCATCCGTCTAAACCAAAACCGAGTTGCCCGGAAGAAACCGCAGTAAGACGATAAGGCCACCATTTGGTTAACAGTTTGTTATCTTTGTATTATTATTATTATTTCGTGTGTGATTGTTCCGTTCGTAATATTGTGTACAAATAAAGAATTAATCTATGTATCTATCAAACTAGGTACTTAGATAAAGAATCTTCGACGTTCCCGGAAAAATGTAAAGAATGATGATTTCTAATCAGTCTTATGGCTTTATTGTCTAATTATGTAGAAGACTCGGAAAAGTATGTTCCTGATAAACTTTCTCTAGCACTCATCCACAATTTAGTTTGAATTTAAATAAAATTTGAGATTTAAGTTTGCCACTAAACTCAAATTTAAAAAGTCAAGCATAGTGAATTCTTTTAAATTAAGCTACATATAACAAAAATAATAGACGAAATGTCCACTTGAACAAAGTTACAAAAAATAAAATAAGTAATAGGAAATAGTAAATTTTGGATATCTTTGCATACCTACATTGCTTTCCATCCCGAACTAAGTAACTCAAGCACTTGTGTTATGGCATTTGGGAACAACGACGGGGATTACCACATACAATCGGGCAGAATGTTGAAAAGCCCGCTTTAAACATTCACCCGACAGGGAATCGAACCCGGTAGGTACCTCAGAGACAGCGGCACCCCGAAAACTATGCGTACGTACACCGTATCTACAACACTGCTATGGAGATTGTTAAGCTTATACCAGAAATTAATATTGTTTCCATAGTTAAAAGGTCTATAACAATCTAAGTGACACAGATCACAGTTTATAAAAGTATTACCCAATCGCAATCTTGGAATACTAAATTCGCGACTTTAATAGTGTGCTCTTATTCAAAAGTGAGTCGTCATCATGTCCAATCTTATCAAGATCAGAAATACATCCAGTTCTGCGTAAAGGTCACCTGGGCATAGACCTAGGCATAGAAAAACAAACCTAGCTCATGGATATTGACCACTCATGAGAATCAAGATATGGTATGGATTTCGTATAAATGGAAACTAAGGTAATTATAAAAATCTTAAATAGATAAGACAATAACCCCTACTCAAATTATGGAGCATGTGGATACTTATTATGCAAGGAAAAAGAAATGATGCAAACATAATTTAGTATATAAATATCTTTATAAGTAAGTAGGTACTATGTTGCGATAATTAGAGCGCATATTGACAATAATACTTTAAAGGTATCTACTGCTACAGCTGTGGTACCTACTAGATACTCAATGTCAAGCACGTAGGCAACTGTAGATTTAAAAGGCTTTTCATTCTTCCCTAATAGTATTTTGATAACATCTAAATGATTCTATGAAAAGATAAGTTTTTATAGTTTTGTTTTGTTTTAGGTAGACCTTTACAAACTTTATTTAAGGGGGTGTTACAATCAATTTAGTCGGTTATGCGAGATGAAAATTAAATCTTAAATAGTTTTATTCGATATGCAAATAAATAAACATGAAACATTTTAATCAAAACAACTTCAATACTTTCCCATAAACAAAATGCTCTGCATTATCTCAAATCCTCTTTGACCAGATTCAGCTACGAAGAAAGGGTATTCCTCCTTCGCTCAAGACTCCCCTGGGTCGGCCACGTCACCCTGGAGGCCTACCAAGCGGCGCACCAGGTGGCGCGGGCCGTATTCGTCCTCAGATGCTATTTACCTTGGAATGTATACATTATTCATCGGCAAAAGATCGTTCCGTGTCATTCTATAATAAAATCATTAGGTTATCAACACAATATGCCCTTCAGGAAAATTCATGATTTATACTGTTCACTAGCTACAGTAGCTACCTACATCCTTTATTATTTACAAAAACCATTTCTTTTATTAAGAGCTACTTATCTAGTGCAAAAATGTAAAATGAGTATTGTAAAAACAAGAATAAAACGTTTGAAATTATCTTTGTTCTGTTGTAGTTTCATTTAAATCTAATAATCTTAAAAGTGGCCATACGGGTAGTAAACCAGTATAAAATATAAGTAGGTACTCATTTAACCAGCCTGTGAGAAACGTACTCACTTAACATTTAAACATATTCAGACGAATGTATGCCACCAACATACATCGTTCGTACTCTTAAATCCGGCGAGTGTATGCCACAAACATATACCGCCCCCTTAATTCCGACGAGTGTATGCCACAAACATACATCGTCCCCTAATATCCGACGGGTGTATGCAACATACATACATCGCCCTCTAATATCCGACGAGTGTATGCAACATACATACATCGCCCCCTAATATCAAATTCAATTTAATGCATTTCAACAAACAAATTCAATGTATCTCTTATAACCAGTGAGCATGCATAGCTTGCTCACTCAACCCAGTGAACACCTTATATTTGTTCGCTCATCATTAAAAATTAAAAATATTCACATTAGAGATATCCAAATTCACGTAAAGACTTTCATATTTAAATATTTAAAGATACCATATTAAAATATTTGTATTTAAACTCATATTCATAGTTCAAGCAATTTATATTGCTATTCACGGTGTTCATATTAATTGAATCCACAAAATTTGTACCTATTAATTAATATATCAATAAATAGAAAGCCAGAATTCAATTGTAAGTAAGTAATACGTACCTATTAAACCAATCTTACCAGTAACGTAGGTAACCAGTAAGCATACATGACTCACTCAACCCAGAGAACAACACGTTCGCTCAATACATTAAAAACAAAGGAAAATTAGTAATAATTAATTTCAATAATATTAAGATAAATGAAATGTGAGCAACCAATCATAAATTATTCTTACTCTTTACTACTTCTTACTAGCTTCATAACTTATAGTTTTCTTTTATTTACTGTTGGTATTAGATACCACGTTAAAACATGGATTGTATGCAAGATTTAGTAGCCATAAGTGATTTCACTCTGTGCAACAGTAAAGGCAATCAAAACTAGCTCCAATTAGTGCTAGCACTAATTACTTAAAACATTACATGTAGGTACACAGCCAAAACTGCCAGTCCTAGCTCCATGTGTAAGATTGTAAACAACATAAACAGCAAGTACTCTTATAATATAATAATGCCAATCATCTCCATTAATTCTGTACAATCCACATTTAATACATCATGTAAATTAAACAACAATCAAGATATTATGCCAGATTCATGGTACGCTATGATCGTGCCATACGAAAATATCTACTACATACCCGCGTTTAAAATTATGTAAGTATAATCGGAGGGTAGCCCCGACCGTACACGAACACAATTAATCAATTCAAATAAAAGTGTGATCTAGTTTATGTCCGTTCCGTCGGAGAGTAGCCCCGACCATGTACGGAACACAATCCGCCACACAAATATTCCAATTTTAACGCTTTAGATTTAACTAACACGATCGGAGAGTAGCCCCGAACACGAATTAGTAAAATCTTAGTACTAAGCTACGCATATAGACTTTTTAAATTATGTTAGTATAGTCGGAGGGTAGCCCCGACCGTATACGAACACAATCAATTAAAACACAAATGCGATTTAGTTTATGTCCGTTCCGTCGGAGAGTAGCCCCGACCATGTACAAAACACAATCCACCGCAAAGGTATTTAAAATGTCATTTAGATATAAAAAAATACGCATTAACATGGAATCTGGAATATTTATCCTTTCTCTGCGTGAAGAGAATAAAATAACTCGTTTGGCATTACTATAGCACAGAATAAGCAAATTATTCTTATTATCAGGTTTAGAAATAAACTTACGTGGGTACTTTACCGCTTCTGAAATATGAAGAAAACGCAGACTCCAGATAACACTCATATAATTATTGATCCAACTTACAGGTACAGGCATAGTACAGGTATAACAATCTAGATACAGTCGACGTCTTAGTGAACTTATCCCCTCGAGGCTAGTTTGAAGAATGACCTCTCTTTGCTCGTTAATCGGGCTCAAGTCTAGCTACCCCCCACCAATTTTACCACAGATTAGCCTATTCAATTTAACAAAATGGCGGCAAGAGACGGCATTACCAGTGTTGCTATTAAAAAATATGAAAAACCTTCTAAAATCATGACAAAATTGTATGCTTGCTCTATTTTGTACTAATAATGGATAAGAGAATCAGTAATAAAAATGTTTTGAACCTGAAATTTACACAAAATGGTGCGGTTTATGTTCCTCACTCAAAGGAAAGAAGCTGGACTTCTCACAGTCTCATAAAATTCGTGTAATGGTAATATTAGATCAACTAGGTATAAAAAATTCTTACGTCGGTTTTATTTCAAGAATTGCTTTTACATTACGTCTCTGTAAAAAACTTTTTCAACAAGCGAATTTCTTATTTCTTGATGCAATTTTTACACCTACCTATCTTAACTTTCTCACATTTTCAATTTTGACGAACCTAAATTTAATATACAGTAGTAGAAGTTAGAAACTTAGACTAATTATGTACCTACAACACAACAAAATATTGGTAGGTACTCAAATAGGTACAACTTTTATGGGCTCTTAAGTATCTTAGGCAATATTATCCGTCACTTTTATTCCAAACTATTGATGTTTGCTTTAGCTAATGAGTAAAATAACTTGTCCTAGGTTACATAGGTCTATGGTTATGCAATAAATGGCAAAGCACTCATCTATACCCAATCCTGAAGCGCTAGTTCAATATTTCCTAGCAAAATAAGCATCATTGAAAAAAATTAGGATCCTAGTGTGAGTTTTTTTTTTTCAATTTTGGCGCAATCGGAGCGATACACTCTCCACGTCCAAACGCCGCCAATGCCAGGCGGAGACTGAAGAATTAGCTGCGAAACGGTGCACGATGCATTTTGGGATACTAGTTATTGACTATAAATATAACAAAAAAAATTTTTAGTAACTTCCCTAGATATGACTAAGAACTACTTACACAAAAAAAATTAGCTTGATTACTCAAATAGTTATTGAGATAATTAAGTTTAAGACGGAAAAAGGGGTCTTGAAAATATTTTTTTTAGTACATTGTATTTATTTGATTCAAATAAATTTTAGTAACTTCCCTTCATAAAGAAAAGATCTATCACATATAATATTTTGGAAGGCCTAGCAATGATACTTTGTCAGGAAATTTAATTTAAAAACATTGAAAATTCTGAGTTTGATCGCCGCAATAGCCTTAATACTTCGCCAAATACTTTTCATTATGAAACAATTAAATGTTTTATAAACGTTGTGATTCCATGAAATGCGGCCGATTTTACGCGAACCCCACGACATGCACCACAATAGGTTCAATCTAGCCGCAACAAAATTAGCTATTGAATTTATGCAACTAGCGGCCAACAGAGAAATGCGTACAAATAGGCACCTAATCACCCCGTAACGGGCGCCGCTCGAACGCACAATTCAAATTGTATGAAATGTTTAGCGATAAAACAAACACCCAATTTAAATACATTTAGCTTTACGATTCGGTACGGCCCTTTGATTGTCCATAACCAACACAGGAGGTAATAACCGCAGATTTGCCGCCGGAACAAAGGTATAACAATATACTGGGGCGGGGAGTGTTTGCAGCAAACATTGGAAAACAAACAGTATCCAATTTGTGAGTACATGTTGTAGCGTGCGTTCATCAGAGATTCGACGCCGTCTACGAGTAGGAGTACATTGGGAATAACGAAGATAAAAAATATCTGATGATCCCATGAGATCCAAAGCATGGGAGCCAAGTGGACGGATGCAGCCTACGGCCTCAGTCGTGATGGAATATAACGTTTCATGTTGAAGGTTTATGACATAGCAAGCTGTGGATAAAACGATGATTCGATTCCACAACTACCTGGCATATAATATGCCACAAAACAAATGGACATAAAAACGAAGTCCATGTCCGAGTCCTAGACTATCGTGATTGTATGATCAAGCTGCGTCGTCATTACAAAAACCGCTGTACCAAGCTGTAGGATATGCGAACCGATGGCGTGGCATTGACGTTCATAAAGTGTTGTAAACCAACCGTAATTGAATTTAATTTTGATTTTTTTATTTTGTACTAGCTGTTGCCCGCGACTTCGTACGCGCGGTGTAGTGACTTTTGTGTTAGTTTAGTTTATATGTGTTTGTTGCTCAGATTTCATAACGCTCTTCTTGAAGTCCTATTCTCTACTAAAAGGGTCTAAAGAATATCGAATATGCAGGCTAGGGTATGAACATGGTATGTTGTTATCATATGCTGCATGAACATAGTTGAGCCCTCATTCAAAGATCTGTGCGTCTGTCAAGAAACTTTTTCTCAAGTATGCGTGGGAGGTATCAAGCTAAACTGTATGTCAAATTAAATACTGAAGTCTGCAATCCCTTAGAGGCGACAAAAAAAACAAACTTCTCTTCTCTTCTTCATAACTCAAAAGGGCCACTTGGATCTCGATTTTCTTTTAAATCCCATTTAGCTACTTGTTGTTACCGATCCCGATTTAAATTTAAACCGCTATCTAGGTCGGTTTAGGCTGTCAAATCTCGATTTGCAGTAAGTTGTGATAACTTATCTATATTTTCATATGGTTTTTATACGCAAAAATGCATGTATCACACATAACAGTGTATAATGATAACGATTATTTTGAACAGCCGTTCTTCGTTCTTCGACGTTGCTTGCTAGCGGGCAATAGATCTATTCTACGCGAGGTTCATAAGACTGAACCACACCAAACGATCCATCTTGGATTGGCCAACCACGATCTAAGATTGGGGATCATGGATCGTGAATCTAATTTGTTCTCTTGGTGTTCTTGGATCGCACGAGGCACGTCCACTCCGACCACTACTATGGAGCTACAGTGGTGAAGCGCACTCTTGCCGCGCGCGATTAGAGCGCGTATTATCGTTTTGCGCATATTATTATGCGCGCTTTCACGATTCAAACAGAAGTTCTTACTTAGTAATGCATAATATCAGGCCAATCATATTTTTACTATAAAATGTAAAAGAGATTGTGTGTATCCATACTAATATTATAAATGTGAAAGTGGGTTTGTTTGTTTGTCCGTCTTTCACGTCAAAATTGGTGCAACGGATCGACGTGACTTTTGGGAATATATATGAATATGGGAATAGTTTGGCAGCTGAAAAGTGACATACTTAGGCAGCCATTAGACAGTCAATCTGGATCAATGATCGCGATGCAGATTGACTGTGTACGAAGGTGATTGACGGCTCGCGATCTTGATCGCAAAATATCTACAAAGTAAATCTCGATCGCGATCAAGATCACGACCAGTAATCGCGATCAAGATCACGACCAGTGATCGCGATCTGGATGTAATGGCTGCCTTTGGCTACTTTTTATCCCTGAAAAATATCACATTCCCGTGGGATAACGTCGTCGTTTAGTCCGAGCGGGCGAAGTCGCGGGCGGAAGGCTAGTATTTTGATATGGAGACATTTCTTCTTTAAGTAACAGGTATAAAATGTAATGATATACCATTTAATTATTTAATTTTAATCAATCATCACTTATGTAAGCTTTCCTAGTAAATAAATGAATAAATAAGTTAGATAGAAAACTATTTTTAATATTCCTTTATTTTATTGGATGGTACCTACGGCTGAAGGCCTAAGTAGCCAGAGCCGGTTAAATGACATAAAAAATGGTAGGTAGGTGTAGGTAACTACGTACTGGCCACTTAGCGTTTGAGCAAATTTTTCAAAACTACATTGGTGACATTTTGTCTACATTGCGACAAACTTATTTCACACAGTGGTTATTTTTTGGTACTAAATATACTGTTGACTGCCGGCAGTCCATTTTGACAGTTAATTTTGTATTGCTAGTGGCTCCTCCAGGACCACTGTCACCGGTTCAGATATATTTGTGGCATTATACTTACTGTAGCGACATCTAGCGTCGAGTGGAATTGCCAAATATAAATTTTACATCAATAGGGTAAGAACTTTAGTTTTGGCCACTGCCCCGAGTGCTTACTTAGCTTAAAACATTTCGTTAATAACTTTTGCTTGATAATATACTTTTTATCTATGACTTTTAAGTCATAATAACAATAGTAATAATTCTTTATGACATAGGAATATTATTCAATAAACGCTTTTCAGTTTACATCGAATTAGATGTTTCTTTTATTTTATCTAAGTTAGTTAAGTATTGATTTCTCGATGTATCTTTTAAAATTTGATTGACAAAAAACACATCAATCGGCACCCTTCGCACATTTTAAGTTTAAAAAATAGGTTTTTAATTGACTAAAATAAAACTAATTTTCGTAAGTACTTATATGAATACTTAGTTATATGTTTTAACCATGTATGTCCACGAATTTCTCGAAATCTAAAGGCATATCGAGATGATTCTATTTGATTTAAATTAGGTGTATTCTATGGGAACAGTCTAAGATTCATCAAAATCGGTTTAGTAGTTTTCGTGGGTATGTTATTGTACAATATACACTAAAACTTAGGAAATAAATAGTAATTTAAAAAAATAAACTGACTGGCACCGACCTCAAAAAGGTACCTTAATTATAATATAAATTATATTTTTCCTTTTCAGTTGACAAATACTTTTTGGAGTCGGTTAAATTTTTAAAGTAGTTTTTTTGTATTGTAAATTTAAAAATTTAAAGAAAAGTATAAGATACATTCTTGACAATTTTAGATACCTACTTAAGACCATAGGCGAAAGAAGTGAAAAAAAACTAAAGTGGCAACAGCGGGGGCTTTCACCCTACTTAATATAGATAATCATTCGGATGTACTTTTGTGAAAGGTATATCGTAATCTTACTGACTTCCCGCGCCATCTATTGCTTAGTAGTTATGATGCAAAAGAAGTGAAAAACATCTTAAAGTGGCAACAGAGGGGGCTTTCACCCTAATTAATATAATCATTCGAATGTTCTTTTGTGAGAGGTATATCGTAATCTTACTGACTTCCTGCGCCATCTATTGCTTAGTAGATATAATGACGTAAATAACATGAAATTATTTTTATGATTTTATATGAGCCTGGATGGGTTTTAATTTATATTATGTTTTGAAGCAGGTAAAAAAAATTACATGATTCATTATTAATTGAGACAGCGATTAAATGTAACGAATTTTCATAATCATGTGGCGCCATCTATTTTAGTAAGAATCAGTTTTTGTATTTTCCCGTAGAAATAATTAAATTTCCCGCAATAAAAGGTACCCTATATGTTGACCCGGGTTATAAGCTATTACTACACAAAATTTGGTAAAAATCCGTCCAGTAGTTTTTGCGTGAAAAGCGAACATACAAACAGACAAACAGACAAACAGACAAACAGACAAAATTTTTAATATCTATCGTTTTGGGGTCTATATCCTGTACACATCACATAGCAGTAATTTTTTTTTTTTTATATTTCATGTACAGACTTTTTGTCCGTTTCTGTTTTATTATATGTATAGATAACCATGAATCGTAGTCTATACGAATATACACTCTTGATTATTCAATTCTTTAGTCAGTGCGTTTTATTGTTTGCCTACTTCTATAGTATTTTTTAATAAACATTTCATTAATTCATGTAGAAAGGTACAACGTAAAAGTTACGGTAACGATATATGTAGTTACGGTTTCATCATTCAAAATTAGCGCGACCAACATTGAGTTAGTATTGTGAGATTCTACCCAGTTGGCTAGATGTTTTTGCTGAAGCCATACCAACGGGAAAGTCGTTATTATGGCCAGCATCACTAGAAAAAAATAAAAGTCTATACATTTAGAATACATTTCATGTATTAGGTATGTTCAAATAATGAAAAGGGGTAAGTACTGGAATACACACAGGGAACACGACATCTGTAAGCCTAGCATACATAGCATACATGATATGTATCGCATGATAAAGCGATTTATCGACACACAAACGTCAAAACCCATAGTCTTTTGACAGTTAAACGGGATAACTTATCATTATCATATCGCGTTTTGTTGGTCATGCTAAGGAGGCTGGTCTATTGTGGCTAAGCCCGGTAGTCGCCGTCGGCGTCCTCAGGTCCGCCAACGTCGGTCTTCTTATCGGCGTCACTGAGGAGGCAGTAGAAGGTGGCGGTGAGCGGGGCCGCGGTCCTGGAGATGGAGCGGTACACGCTGGCGTGGTGGCGCGACGGCAGGCTGAGCTGCGGCGCGGGCAGCCCGTCCGGGTCGCACACGCGCACCTTCACGCCGGACGTGTGGAGCAGGCACGGGGACGGCTGGCAACATTGAGGCACAGGGCTTCAGGATGCTTACCATCAACTCTTATTGCGGTTTTGTTTAGGACCTAAACTGATCTGCTTCGCTTATTCGTACCACGACAGCTTAATATCAATGACAGCGATTCAGTGATCGATCAATGACATTTCACAGCCGCTAAGCTGTCAGGAACTCTTATTTGACCTATAACCCGGTCGATTTAACATGTCACCTGCAGGTTATACCCGTCCCTCTCACTCTCCGGGCATGACAGAATCGAGTGAAAGAGACGGGTAGAAGAAAAAGGACACAAATCGTTCGGTCATTAACATTTAGCAATTCATTTGCGATCCAGTTTTTAGAAGGTCAGAATACGAAAGAAAGCAATTCATTTTATTCATTCTGCATCGCGCTATTTTTGAATCGCTGTCTTAAAGTTGATGGTAGGCACCCAGGTATGTGTGAGCGATTCGTTAAACACAGACGAAGGGGATCCACACGCAAAGCTTAGCGCAGATGGCGTCAGCGGCGCGATGGCCGCTGTCAAAGTTGTTGGCACTTTGTTTACTAAAGGATTTTCGAGATTTTTTATATTATAGCCTTTGATCAACAGTAACACCTAGTTAGCCAAGTAATTGAAACTCCTGCTGAGGACTTTATCATGATGTAAATACTTAGCTCCACTATATTACCGAAGATTACGAAGCATAACAAAGTTATTTTGACAGATTTGTTTTTTTTTCAAGTTGTTCAAACAGTTGTTCAGAAAAGATTAGGAGCCTCAGAATTTTTTTTTTTCGTAAATAGGTACAGGAGAGTGCTCGTCAGATAAGTTTGCGCGCGGAAAAAATCGTTTACTAATCTTTTCTATAACATTAGAACAAAAAATGCACTGTAACTAGCGCCAAAAACGCGCCAGTCACGCGCAGAGTTATCTGACACACACTCTAGTATTGATTCCCTGTCAAAGCCTGTCACTAACAGATTACGCATTTTACTACTGTAGTATCGACAACACGTAGTATTTGGATGTTTGTTACTCAATCACGCCAAAACGGCTGTACGGATTTGGCTGAAATTTAGGACACAGATTCTGTGTAGCCTGTAGAGGAGCATAGGCTACCTTTTTATCCCGGAAAAATATCATATTCCTGCGGGATAACGTCGTGTAGTTCACCGGTGGGCGGAAAGTTAGTTTAAAATATTTTGAAACCGCACAGTTAGCTTTCTTTTAAGTTATCCTATGTGATTGAAGAAATCTCACCTAGATCTTGCCCATTCTGCAGCTCCACTCAATCCAGATTTATACAACACTAGCCGCCCACGGTTTCACCCGCGTGGTTCTTGTTCCCGTGCTAATATCGAGATAAAAAGTATCCTGTGTATTATTCCAGCCTATAATCTATCTCTATTGCAAATTTCATCCAGATCCGTTCAGTAGCTTTTGCGTGAAAGAGTAACAAACTTCCATACATCCATACTCACAAACTTTCGCATTTATAATATTAAGCTGGATAAGAAGGATGAGCGGTTTACACTTCTTATCATGTGTCAGTGTAGAAATTTAATAAAAAAGGAACTCACGAGCTCGATCTCGTAGCTGTGCTGACCGGCCGCCAGGATATGCACCTGGTCGTGCCTGATACCCAACAGCAATCCTGCATACACAAACAAACGTGAAACTCAACCATTTTCATATAGATAAACTTAAGCTGAGGCTTCACTGTCAAGGCGACTGCGACAGGACGCGACAGTCACGTTGCCGCCGCGGCGATTTTATGACAACAAACTTCATTTGTCTGTGGCCGAACTGCAGAAACGACAAGCGAGCCTTATTTGTTCTTGTCGTCGCCGTACCAGTGCGGCCTCGGCCTTAGGGCTCGTGCAGCGTGCCGGCGATGTCGCGCTCCTTCGGTCGCGCCGACTAACATTTAACTATTTAAGTAGCACAGGGTCGTCAAGTCGTTGCGACCGAAGTCGCGCGACATCGCCGGCACGCTGCACGAGCCCTTATAGATTTTAAGTATTTTTTAACTCTTCAATCGTTAAACAAGAACAAGCTTAGGAAAGCTTTAACAGACAGAAGCATCGAACGAACAAACATGACGTTGCCAAACACAAATATTGTGAAACCAAATATAAGAAGACAAAGTTCTCATACTCAAGTGTTATATTATACTGCTTTTATGTAAACAAAAAAGTTTTATGTGTTACAAAGACCGTATACTAATTCTATTTTTACTTGTTTAATAATAATAAAGCAACACTTACCTCTGGATTGTTCGACGCAAGCCTCCTCGGCGACTGCGGCGACGGCCACGAAGGCGAGCAAGGCAATTGTTGTGGCGGCCATATTGTTTTCAGCTGACTGATGGAAAGAGCGGGCGCGCGCATATATACCTACCCGTGCCGGTCACGCGGACACAATTGATTTATTATCGATCTACATAATATAATTACACGCTTTAATTAATTTAATGCAAATTATAAAAAAATTGCGCAGTGTGGCTGTGACCGGATAATTAAATCACACACGTGCACACATCAGCCTCCCCACATCCCATTAATTTTCCAGTTTGTGAGTACCTGCATGGTGTACGGCGCGTTTATCAGAGAGTCGAAACCTACGGATGCATACAGTTGAGTACAGTTTCACGTTGAAGCTAGGCAAAGCAAGGTACGTATGCATGATATTATAATTTGATTCGACAAATATCTACTGGATAAACTTGAGTTCTTGACAGTTTAGCGGCTGTGAAATGTCATTGAATGATCACTGAATCGCTGTCATTGATATTAAGCTGTCGTGGTACGAATAAGCAAAGCAGATCAGTTTAGGTCCTAAACAAAACCGCAATAAGAGTTGATGGTAGGCACCCAGACGGCAGACCTTCACAAATTATAGATAAGAACCATCTCGATCACGTCAGCTTTCGAACAAAACAAACGGCATCGGCAACGGTTCAGTGCCCGTAGTGTAAGTTTTTATGTCAAAAAACGCAAACTATTTCGATTCCGTATTTATGTCAATTTGTATGAAAACTGTATCAGCGCCTCTAGCGGCGAGTAGCGCGCTTATATAGTTTTCATACAAATTGACATAAATACGGAATCGAAATAGTTTACGTTTGCTTGACATAAAAACTTACACTAACCCCCTGTACACACTGGGCGCTCAGCGAGCGTTTGGTGAGCGTACGCGAGATATTTTGTATGAGAATCTGTAGTTCTGCTACTGGCCGCTAGAGGCGCTGTACAGATTTGCATACAAAATGCAACGCCAATGCCCAGTGTGTACCAGCTCTTAGGGTACAGGATCTACGATGCCACAGACAAACAGATAGATACGTACACACGTCAAACTTATATCCCTTCTTCCGGCAGTCGGGGGTTAAAAAATATGATTTTTTATTTGTTATTCAATCGCTGACTGAATTTCTCGCTAATTATCGAATCGCTACTTACTTATTTAATTTTAAACTTATAACTATTAATTTCTCTGGTTGATTTGTTTTTCAAATAATCTGTTTTAAAATACATGAAAAACAAAGTAGGTACTGAACTGATGGTCGCATAGCATGGCGCTTTCATAAATATTCATAGCGGAGTGGCCTCAATCCATTCCGCCGTCTCGCGGCTCCATCTGATCAAGTTGTTCGATGCAATACATTTGCATTTTACGTACTTGCTGGTGAAAATAGCACTTCTCAACACTTTCAGTAAACATAGTACCTATTTACCTTAGGACTTGGCCCTAGCACTTTACATAAGTGTATGTAACTGTGAATTTAAGATGTCTTTCATTTAACAAATAAACAAGAGGCATCGAACCTTATTGGCATACCCAAGTTGCAAATGAAAATTTTGGTGTACACCTATAAAACATGCGCCACTCAACCGAAGAAATAATAACAAACGACAAATACTAATGACAAAATGTCGTAAATGATATACTTTTTGAAATAAATCACTTTAAATGTGTAAAATAAAATTATTTTACATCTTCGTACTTAAATATTTCAGTTTTATCTTATAATGAAACTGTATGTAAAACGTGATAATTTCTGCATCAATTAGCAAATTGTTTGTCAATGTTTCGGTCATTCAAACACGAAAGCCTTCCCGACCCGTGGTTCACCTGACAAGTTCACCTGGGTGGACTACGGAGACTTGTTCAGACCCTTGGTACACCTAAGAGGTGTACCAAGGGCACCGCTATAAATTCTATTATCCGTAGTTCACTCGAGAGGTGGTCTATTACTACTTTGAAAATAGTATGACCCTTGGTACACCTCAAAGGTGTACCATGGACACTACTATAAACTTTATTATCCATGGGTCTAAAACTATACTTACCACTGAGCAACAGGGGCAAATACAAGAGGGGGGGGCAATAGGGGTTTTTGCCCCCTCCCCCTCCCCTCCTGGCACACAATTTTACATAATACAAAATTATTGCAGTCATAATTTTACCACATCAAAATATAAGCTAAGATTCCCCCCCCCACCCCCCCGAAACAAATTCGCCCCCCCTGGTCAACATGAAACTGTTTAGGATTGAAATGGGGTATGGAAAAATTTGTTTAAAAAATAGAACCGCCTTCAAAAAAAGCCATCAAAAAGTAATAAATAATACTTCTAATATTGTATTTTATTTTGTTGGCATTTTTTTAAAGGTGATTGTATTTTTTAGCAAAATACTTTTTATTTCACTCTTTTCAGTGCATATATATGTAGTTCATCGCGACGAGGTGACCCGGTGGAGGGTGGACTACGGATCTTAGTAAGTATCCGTGGTCCATCCAGGTGGACCACGGGTCCACGTCGGTATCCGTAGCTCACCCGGGTGGACCAAGGGTCTGCGTCAGTGTCCGTAATCCACCCAGGTGTACCAAGGGTCAGAACAAGTGCCCGTAGTCCACCCAGGTGAACTTGTCAGGTGGACCACGGGTCGGGAACGCACGAAAGTAACTTATACCCCATTCGCCTATTGCTCACATGTTCAACTGGAGAATACTAAATGAAACGCTAGGTAGTGATCATTTTATAATTGAATTATCACTTTGCTCTGTTGTTAATATAACATAGAACAACAACAAAGAAGATACATATTTTATAATCTATTTAAAAATGATCCTGTATGACAGTTGAAAATGTCATCAACAATACAAACACAATTAAATGGGAATGGGATATAAATGAACAAATAGATGTTGACGAGAAGCCGAGCAGCACGTCTACCACCTCCGGGCTCGTCACCTCGCTCCGCCTCGCAGTTGTCGGCAACTGCCTCAGTGCCGTGTGTTCAGCTGACATCTGCAGTTGCGTCGAGCGATAGTGACGAGTACTTCTCTCCACCGACGTCGCCACCACCTGTACGCCGGAGGAGGGGCCGGCCACCGAAGAGTTTGGGGCTTCTGGGGCAAACGGCTCCGGTCAGGGCCCCCGCTCCCGGTGGAGTGCAGCGCATGCGATGGACAATTTCCATCAATGAAAATGTCATGCGCGCATATTTTGAGGCAACAGAGGCAGGAACTAATCTTACTGCGTATCGTGTTCGGATGCTTTCTCTGTTTCAGGCTCTCGAACCATCAATCAACGTTTCGGCTCAACGACTGTCGGATCAGGTGCGAGCCATTCAACGGGGTCACTTGTTGGAATATAATTTTGTAAGTATTTAAAATGTAATAAAGGAAATAATAATAATATTAAAAAAAGAAATTTCAAAAGAGCGAATTGGCTTCTCTATCGTGAGTATTTGGAAAATCAATTTAGGGATTTCTCTTGTCCGGAAGACCTACAAGAAGCATATGATTTATTCATTTTTCATTTAAATAAAGCAGCAGATGATTGTATTCCCATTATTAAAATAAATAATAATCCAGAAAATAAATTTTCGCCTAAACCATATTGGAACAGTGAGTTGTCGAGAGCTGTAGCTGTACGTAGGTTAGCTTTAACAACATTTAGAAGAAATCCTATTCCGCAAAATCTCATAATCTTAAAGGAAAAAACTAAAGAGGCCCAAAATCTAATTCGAGCTGCAAAACATAAATCATTTCAAGAATTTTGCTCATCGGTCGACGGTAATACCACTTGCAGTGAAATGTGGAGGAAAATGAGATGGTTGAAAGGTTGGCGTCAATCACATAGGTACTAGTCATATAGATGAAGAGAATGCTGATAAGCTTCTCTGTTCCCTAACTCCAGACTACGCGGTGTCTTCTCCTCCAAATTTCACAAGTGGCTATGAGTCTCCGATTGATTGTGATATCTCCATGCAGGAGCTTGGTAAATGTATCAAATCTAAGGATACATCTCCTGGCTGTGACGATATATCGTACTCAATGATTAAGAAAAACCTGCTAAAACCATATTACTCTCACTATACAATAAATTTTTGAGTCATAGTTTTTTACCAAAACAATGGCGAGATATACATATCATACCAATTCCGAAACCTGGGAGGGAATCTGGGTCGATATCTTCTTTAAGACCCATATCTTTAATTTCATGTTTGTGTATCCAATATCCCAATGACTATCGATTCACCCAATTATAAAGTTGTATGTACAAGTGTAGTCCTAGAGCGTCCCCCTGCGGAACTCCATACTCTACGCGGGACAAGTTTAGCCGAAATTAATTGTGGCCGGCAGTTTTGCGGCGCGCCGCCCCGGCCGGCTCATTGTCCCGCTCCCAATTAGACCTAGGAAGCCAATTCGGGACATCAGACAGTTCGCTGAAAAGTCTTTACGACCAATATCGGCGTTGTCCGGTTATTGCCGGGACAGTTTTAACAGCCGCTGAAACGGCAGTTGCCTGAATCTAAATGAGTTTTGTGGTTTGTTGGGGAAAGAGTATGCTAGTTATTCAGTTATTGTATTGTAACGCAATTGGGCGCGGTATAAAGAATCTTTTAGTAACCCCTGTTAAATTAAATTGGTAATTAATTTGTCACGTAATTTATAGCAAATTAAATGATACTGAAACAATGATAGAGACGTATTCATAGACTCAGAATTATAGTTAAAGAATTAGAATAGTTCGTTCGTGAATTCTAATTAGAGCATTGCTAATACGGAATAGATTTCGAAATAATAGAATAGATCGGATCGGAATAGAATCGTAACGACTCCGTAGCTCAGTGGTTAGAGCAGTCGCCCGGAAAGCGAAAGGTCGTGGGTGCGAGTCCCATCGAAGCTGGTTGTAAGACGGGTCGATTTTTTCTAAATACTTCATTTTCCATTTATCTATCATAAAAATTGCATTGTGAATGCAAAAATGTAAAAATTTAAATAACTCGGAATAGATTTGCCAAATATGTAGCAAATCTACTCCATGTTATGTGTCTCCGTTGCTATATTTTGACATACATTGGATAAAGCTATATATGCATTTAACCGAAATGTGAGTATAAAAAGTGGCATAAAACTGTAACAAAACAATTAACTTGACGCACTGAAAGAAAATATTGACGAAATGCTTTTCCCTGAAACATCTTGTAAGAATTGAAGTTTTATAGTAGGTAGTCGATCATAGGGCGGAGTGGATATCTCTCGCGGGACTGCCGGCTGGTGACGTAACCACTCTGGCTATTTTAAGAAATGATTTAAAATACTACCTATTTAAATTAAAAATAAACACCTTGTTCGTTAAAAAAGTCGGTGCCGATGTTCTTGCATCTTTAGCACTCTGTAGTGTTCATGTTCGCTCTATTCTTTACATCATGTTTGCTGCTACGTTTCTTTTCTCTACTACGGCTGTTGGTTTCCAAAGATACTGTTGAATTGCTCAAATCAGTACGCAAACTTAACATTAGCATAATATTCTTTGTAGAGGTCGCTGTGAGCGGACGGGATGGCGTCTCGGCTTTTCATTAAAAGCCACTCGAGCTGAAATTTTTATATGTTCGTCCTTTTGTAGCGCATCTGCCCCGCACATCCACGCGGAAAGGTTGGTCAAGGTTTCTTTGTGACATTTTGTCCAGAACATTCCAGTAACACATTCCAGGTAAAGTAGTGTCTAGGGACAATTTCTATGATTCTTTTGTAATAAAACTTTTCGTAGCTTAAGCAATCTTTTCGATACAGCAGGCAATAGTTTAGATTTAACTGAATATGAATCTGTGCATTCATTTTATGTTGCTAAATTCATATGATACATAATAATATTTATAATATACTAGCTATCCGCCCGCGGCTTCGCCCGCGTGGACTGCACGACGTTATCCCGCGGGAATGTGATGTTTTTCCGGGATAAAAAGTAACCTATGTTCCTCTGCAGGCTACAAAGTATCTGGTGTCACAAATTTCAGCCAAATCCATTCAGCCGTTTTGGCGTGATTGAGTAACAACAATTCTAAACTTAAGTAAAACAAACTTTCACATTTAAATTTTTTGTAGTTAAGATAGAAAAAATAGCATACAGTCTTACAAGTAGATCCCGCAGTAGGTCGAGTCCTGTCCGAAAGTCTACTTGTGAGTTGTTTTTTCTTCTATTATTCTATTCAACTGATTTCCTATCGCTGTTATGAAAGTAGACAGTGTGTTTGTTTGTTTGACCACGAATAGTGAGCGATGGCAAGAGATTGTGAAGCAATATTACATCGGCTAGGCTACCCATAATACAATACATTAAACTTGTTGATCACAAATAGTCCGACAAGACATCAAGAGCGATATTATGATTGAGATTTAGCTAGTTACAGAAATATTATGTACCTACCTACTTACATATAAGTTTAAAAAATAGGTACAAAAAATCCTACTAATATTATAAATGCGAAAGTTTAGATGTTTGGATGTTTAGAAGTTTGGATGTTTGGATGTTTGTTACTCAATCACGCCATAACGGCTGAATGGATTTGGCTGAAATTTGGAACACAGATACTTTGTAACCTGGAGAGGAACATAGGCTACTTTTTATCCCGGAAAAAATCACATTCCTGCGGGATAACGTCATGTAGTTCACGCGGGCGAAGCCGCGGGCGGAAAGCTAGTATTCTATAAATTAGGGTTCCGTACCCATCGAGATATTTTAATAAGTATAACACGTTATAATTTCTTCAATAATGTACCTAGTTCAGCTCATAATAATTATATAATTTGAATTGACATTGAATTAAAATTGCGTAGGTACCCAGAGTTGGGCTAGACCGTTTTTTATGCTAGGGTTATACCAACTGGAAATGGATGGCATTTTTTTTCTTTTTTTTATCCACAACTTAGCCTTCATCACACCTGCCGGCCTAGCATGACCGGCTTATAACGCGCGATATGATATGGTACGGCAAGTTGTCTTGCTTACCCCACTAAGGTGTAAGCAAGACGGCATGCCGTACCATATCATATCGCGCGTTATAAGCCGGTCATGCTAGGCCGGCTGATGTTAAGTGGTGATAATTAGGCTGAAAGCATGCTGAAGTTGAAATCGCACTACTCGCGGAATCCTCAATCACTGAGCTTTCCGCTATCATGGCCAGCACGAAAAAAAAAACAAGTCTAATACTAAATATTCTTTATTTAGATGATATGAACGAGAAAAGAAACAAGTCTACATATTAAATATACTTTATTTAGATGATATGAATATGTATTTAGAATACAAAATTTGGTCTATTGGGGCCAGGCCTGGTAGTCGCCGGCTAGCTGCGGTTGGTCCTGAACGTCGCCCGATCGGCCAATGAGGCAATAGACGGTGGCGGTGAGCGTGGCCGGGCGCCAGGAGGCGTGGCGATAAACAGTGGCGAGGTACGCCGACGGCAGGTCGACCAGCGGCGGGGGCGCGGGCGGCGCGTCCGGGTCGCACACGCGCACCTTCACGCCGTTTGTCAGGAACCCGCACGGCGACGGCTGGCAACATTCAGGTACATGACATGAGAGAGATTCTTATGGCTGTATATCACATGTGTCATGATTGTAGTAGATTTTTCATAATTCTTAATGGCAACACTGGTAATAGCCGTCTCTTGACGCCATTTTGTTAAGTTGGTTAGTGTAATCCGTGGTAAAAGTGGTGGGAATAGCGAAGTGACCACAGTTGCTGACCTAGCCTAGCCTAGACAAGACTTGTCTTATAATACCTACTTAGTATTTTACTACTTTAGTACATTATGTGACAAATAAGTGATCATAGGCGACGCACGAAAACATGAAGGAAGTGGTTGGGCGCGAAAGTACCCGACTGTACCAATAACAAGTAATAATACCTACACCTAGTAAATCATGCTTCTCTCCCGCAAGCTCTTCCAATGATTGAAAAGCTCGCCTAGATCTGCCCAGTGATTGAATAAAGCTCGCCTAGATCTGCCCAATGATTGAATAAAGCTCGCCTAGATCTGCCCAGTGATTGAATAAAGCTCGCCTAGATCTGCCCAATGATTGAATAAAGCTCGCCTAGATCTGCCCAGTGATTGAATAAAGCTCGCCTAGATCTGCCCAGTGATTGAATAAAGCTCGCCTAGATCTGCCCAGTGATTGAATAAAGCTCGCCTAGATCTGCATAGTGATTGAATAAAGCTCGCCTAGATCTTCCCTGTCCTGCAGTTCCACTCGATGGTGATTCGTATATTTATTAATTTTATTCCTTAATTGTACAAAATACATTGAAGTATATGTTACAGTAGACCTCCTATCATTTAGTTTCATTATTCTAATTCATAATTTTATGTGCATATTACGTGTGTCAGTGTAGTAATTTAATAAAAATGTTGAATTATGAAAAACTCACCAAAGTGATCTCGTAGCTGTGCTGTCCAGCAGGCAGGATGTGCACTTGTATGTCGTGTTTGATGCCCACCAGCAATCCTGGATACACAAACAACCATTTTATCTATACTTCTATACTAATATTATAAAGAGGAAAGATTTGTTTGTTTGTTTGTTTGCATCGAATAGGCTCAGAAACTTTTGGACCGATTTCGAAAATTCTTTGACCATTAGAAAGCTACGTTCTTCCCGAGTGACATAGGCTTTATTTTATCCCGATATTCCCACGGGAACGGGTTCACGCGGGTAAAACCGCGAATGTCCGCTAGTATTTGAATAAAGTTGTAGATAAAACGAAGAGCCCAATACAGCAAAAGATGAGGAAAAATAATGACATAATTAAATTAAATGATCCATCTGTGCTGAAGCAATGTGCTTTTTAATTAAATAATCTTCTACTTTATAAAACCCTTTTCTCGGCTGCGCCTGCGTTTATGTATGATGCATTTAACCATGTTTTTTTTGTTAATTAAGATGTATCAGTATCATTAATCACGGAATGTGAAACTTCTGTAATTATATTTTTCGAGTCTAAACCTTAAAACCTTTTTACGTCTTTGTCCACCTCCGATGCCGTTATTTCTAGCTAGACTAGAGGTTCCGGATTCGATTCCCGGTCGGGTAAATATTGAAACGAAATTTTCAATATTTCCTCGGGTCTGGGTGTATGTGGTAATACCCGCTGTTGTATAACTAGTGCTTAAGCTACTATACTTTGGTATTCTAACAATGTATGTGATGGCGTCCAATATTTATTTAAAACGGTAAGAAATCAGATTTAGACTTCTCGTATCACTAGTATTTGATTTCAACATCAATATTTTTTTTATTCGATAATATCTTAATGAAAAACATCATTAAGTAGGCCTATTTCTTTTGTTATACAGGACGACTTTGAAGTCGTTAGCATCCTTTTAATAAGAACATATTCGTAGAGTCCTTTCTCCAAATAAGAGGCAAATCCAAGATGTAAAATTCATTTTTTGAATCCCTGCAAAATCATCTAAAATTTTCAGTAATGATCATTATAACAAAAAAAATTATAACTAAGAATAACAAGTTAACACTAGAAGGGTCGTGTTTCATACTATACCTTTAAAGACCGCAACCGTCTATTTGACGATACTAGAGATTCAATCAGAATACTTACTCATAAAATTATTGTGTACTTTAAAATGAAACAAAAATAATAAAACTTTATTTTTTGACGTATCGTCATACACATTGACGTTCCGTTATGAAACAAAAATCGCGTCAAAGTAAAATTAATAACGTTCCGTTCCTTCTAACTGCATAGGTGGGACAGCGCCATCTAGTGAGCTAATCACAACGAGCTTTCAGAAAATCGCCCATTCACCGAAACAAACAATTTAACCCATGCTTCATGCCAACTTTGCCCGCATCCCTGCGCCCGCGCTGGCACCATGCACCACCCCTTTTCACGTAAAAACATAGGAATGTTTTTATTAATGTACTCATATTAAGGATAATATGAGTACATTAATAGGCCGAATGGATGCCAATGACTTCAAAATCACCCTGTATAAATACAGTACTCTAATCCTAATTTCATCTGTTTTATTTTTGTAAAATGGTAACACTAACCTCTGGATTTATCGACGCAAACCTCCCCGGCGACTGCGGCGACGGCCACAATGGCGAGCAAGGCGATCGTTGTGGCGGCCATTTTGTTGTCAGCTGACTGATGGAAATGGCGGCGACCTTCGCAGCATTAAATACCCACGTCGGCCACGCGGACACAATCGATTTAGTTTTTATCTACATATTATTACACGCCTTCCTTCATTTACATACAAATAATAACAATATTGCTTCTTGTTGCAGTGACCGGATAATTGAATGACATTTAAATCATCATTTAATACTGGAAAACAAACTATTCGTGAGTTATTGTTGTACAGATCAGAGTCGACGACACCGCAACTTGTCGCTGCAGTCGCGACGAAATACAGTTTCGTGATGGAGATAGGTTAACATAGGTAATTCATAATAGTGATAAACGAGATTTGTAATAAAATGAAGTTTGACAATTAGGCTTATTCATACAAATTTTATATAAAATGTATAAAAGAAGAAGATGAGAAGAGATTAGCCACGATAATCGTGGCTTTGACGTGGCAAAAGATCGTGAAGCAAGCTACATTAGCTACTCATACTTGTTTTTAGTTGTAACACCTACCTATTCTTTCTAATCGCTTAGCCTAACCTAATAGATGACCTAAATATACTAACAAACCATTCTAGTATTTACTCTAAGCTAATACTGAACCCCTGTCAAGGATTCTATTAGTTACTAAAATACCTAGCTAGCTTGAGCGCTGTAATACCTAACTGTTGTCCGATTAATATATAGATAACTACTATGGATGCTCTGAATCAAATCTGAAGTGGCCTGTGATGTCGTAATGGAGAACCCTGGTTGTAAAGCGTAGACCCATGATCTTTTAAATGAAGCGACAGAGACTAACCTTACTACTAACTAACTCATACTTTGAACTGCCTATATGCCTACATCAACTTAACAGCTGTTCATATTACATGGCCGTTGCTTCTAATTTTCTAACCTCATTTATAGCGACAAAGACACTCAAAATAAGTTAATACTCTTGTATAAATCTAACATTAGTTTACCCCTACATTGCTTGGACATTTAACAGTTAGGTCCTAACCGATTCCTAGGTCTAATATACTTTGAAAACCTGGTGAGTTATTTTGCTGAGTCCACCATGCTAATTTTCTGGTTACTGACCCAAGGTTAACTGTCTATTAAAACTGGTGGAATTTAATAATTTAGGTTACAATGGAACTGAAACTAGTAACAGCATCCGGATTTGCTTGCAAGGTCTAAGGTGAAATTGGCATGTGTGGTTTGAAATGTAATTTGATATTCCTATATGAAGATGGAGACACAATTACTATAATAATACCTATTAGCTTAAGCATATGGTTTTGCTTGCAAATTAGAAATGAAAATTTGTTATATCTATTGGAAGACTGAGTCACTATATCAGATCTATAACCGTACCTACTAGCTTAGGCATATGGCCTTGCTTGCAAAGTTAGAGATGAAAATTTGTTATATCTATTAGAAGATGGAAACACTACATCTATAATAGTACCTATTAGCTTCAGCATATGGTTTTGCTTGCAAAGTCAGAGATGGAAATTGGTATAATCATTAGGGTGAAGAGAGTCTATTGATCTTAATCACCATCTTGGCCTAATACAAATGCTCCAGCAATATTATTTAACCGGTAAAGTCATGGGCACCGCCCCGCCCATAACGATGGAACTCGTCGCCTGACTGGGACATTCCTCTCCCGGCGCTGCTTTATTTAATTTTTATATAAGAAACAAACTTCAACATATAAAGTCAAGCTGTCATGTTCGTCAATTCTTTCTGTATATATAAATAAAAGAGGACCAAGCTAAATGCTTCAAAGCGACTTGTTAGTCTACATGAAGAGATCTTTCTCCTTCATGGCAGCAGCAGTTAAAGTTAACGTTAATTGATATATCCTTTTCCTTTTGTTGAATAATCCTTATTGGGATAAATCCAACAGGTTGAGTGCTTAAATTAAGAGAACTAGCAAGTCTGACTCCTGAGGGGAAAGAACTCAATTCTAATTCATAGTAAGTACATATAAATATAGACTCTCCTAACCTTTTCTATGACCAAGTTTCCCCGTAGAACTAAATTCCCTAGTTATGTCTATGTGTCTGACTCGGATCTTATTGAACTTTTGCAACTTGTTGGTTAAAATTTGTCTCTAAAGAATCTCGCTCATGGTAATATATCCTTAATCTCACCATTGGACTGGTCTTGGAAATAACTTAAGAATCCAACCAAATTGGACAGAAGCTTTCGCCTCACCCCGATAGCTTTACATAATTTATGGCTAAAATAGAACCATGTTCCAACTCAATAGGTTAGTATCTGGAAAACCTTGAATCCACATCAGCTTCCATAAGACACTGGTCAACATTACACCGAGTTCCTTCGAGTTTAAACATCTTCTCCCGCCACCGAACAAAATCCTTTTCATACATTAATATAGCAGTAGTCTGATCCAGAGAACTCTTCCGCAACCAGCTCAATTTATAGATTATTATAGGTGCCTTTTGCATCATAGGAATATATTACCTTTTGTCAAGCCAAATATATAGGTAAATTTAGATTCTCCACTTATGTTTGATAGATTATTTCAACCTTCATATCTTTGCAATGCGTGAACCTATAAAGATTACTCTAATCAAGCTCTTTGGACTGTTCCACTAGTATTGTTACCTCACAAATCATTTCCCAAATACTGAAAGCACTAGGTATCCATTGGTCACCTTTTCCTTTTCAAATCTATTAATTTCTTACATACCTCACTGAATATCATATAACTTGTAGACTACATTGCTACAACGCACTAATCATTGACCTAATCTCTCTTCTTAAGATGTAACATTATTTTTGTTAGATAAAGACAGCCATTTTGCTGGAAACTGTCAATCGGACTTTTCCCCACTATCTATAATCATTCTGTCAAATTGCCCGGGTTTGTTCGTCTGTCACAAGAATCTATGGCTAGGGATGTCAACAAAATTCGGATTTGATCGTAGATATATTTGTGATAACACATAATGCTACTTATAGACCTAACAGCGACCCTACTCTTTCTACCTACTCTGTATACCAGACTCCCCTCGTAGCCTTGCCCCAGCAGACCTCCCCCTTTCTGCCAGAACAAAGGTCTTCGAGTTACCTAGCTCGTGATTCTAAGTAGGTACTTACCTGCCTAATTTCCGACTAAATGCGACTTTCCTAACAAACACAAACCTGGCGCCTGTATCGCCAGTTCTGACGCCCCAATTCTGTCAAGTTTGGGTGAGTGGGCCCCCTAAAATCCTATCGCTCATGCCGTGGTCCATCTGCTTGGGAAGGGAACAGATAGACACCCTACAGGTAGGTATGGTTCAATCAGGCCGCAACTGTCTCCAAATCTGGGGCATACGCCCCGCGCCATCAGACGTGTTAACTGAAAAACTGTCAATGAAAACAGCCCGCCTGATCAAACCATGTGGAAATTACTAAGCGTTATCCAATGAACACTCATCTGACACTCCACAATGCCAGACTTTCTTTACCTAGCGACCTCCCGTGAGCCTTGCCTGGAGCCCGGAGACATAAAAATGTACTCCTGAAGAAACAAACTCTATGCTTCCAACCCTCTCTGACTCAAATTAAGCCCATTTTCTAGGATTTTACTTGGGAATAATTTACTTTAATTGAAATGCTTTCTGTAAACAAACTAGACCTTTTAATTTCGGATCCAATTTACCAGTCAGAATTCCAAAATTAAAACGTTTAAAAGATCGCGAACCCAATAAACGCCCTATGGTGCAAGGACTCACTGTACACTTGCTTGAAGACTACTTCTCGCTTGATTAAAAATGGAAACTTCTTCAAAAAGTGTTTCGTCTTCCATACGTGTTGCCTCGAAGTCGATCCCGGAGAAAATAAGCGCGGGCGTCGCGTCGTTTTTGCTTATATAGACCTCCTCAAAAACGCGCCAAAAAGTGGCGTCCCACATTCCTACTCTCTCGTCATAGCGCCCTCTAGCGTTTAACGCCAACCCATTTCAAACATCCCGAACGCCCCGCCTGGCCTTCGTTCAGAAACCTTTGATAGTTACAAAACTTCTAATATTAAGTTATAAAATTTACTAAACTATTCAAAATACTACCTTCTCACATAATATAAACACATTATTTTGTATGATTCCTTTTTTTTATTTACGAACGAAAACTATTATCAAAATGGTAATTGTTCGAACATAATTTCCGAACGTATCACTTCTAGCCAATATACATTCCTTATATTTGAAACTTTGAACCTTATCTAAGATAGAAACCAATATTCTGTACTTTTGATTATTTAACCCATATTTTTATTTAAGTTATACATAATGTTAATTTAACATTCTGTGAGTAAAACTTCTCGCTATATTTATGTGATGTCATTTGACTTGTCTTAGTTCTCAACTCTGCCGCTAGGAGCATCTTTGTTTACTTGTCATAACCTATTTCAGTATCTTGCCAACATTGTATAAAATAAATATTTAGCTCCAAACATAATAATTAGACTGATGTGATGTAATTAAACCAAAGTTCACATGTGTAACCAATAAATATGCCGAACACATATTGTGCCACTAACACGTAGACTGTATTGAATACATGCCTACAAACTCTGTTTTTAGAACCTGTCAGTTTACAAATATGTCCAAATTAACATGCTCCAAGATTCATAACTTCACCAACTATCAACAGCTCGTGTCGATTATTTCGTGAAACAATATCGAAATACAAGTATTGTCCACACTCCCGTGAAGCAAATTCGATTGACAAAACCCTCAACAAAGTGCATCTTCCTATATGAAATAATTTGTCACAGACCAACTGTTGTGAAACATCGTTGTTTCAATCCCTGAATCTCAGGTATTTATTAACTATATTTTCTCGCTAATTCAAACAAATTTACTGTATCTAACTTCCTCAGATTAATCATAAAACTTCCAAATTAAATGCAAATGACCACAACTGCTCCGCTACCATTAACCCGTTTCTTTTTCAGTGTTTACCTCAAGCAATCTGAAACCACTAAACAAGCCCCAAGCCTTATAGACAGAATCTCCCTCCCATATACACTGTGTTGACAAAGTATGAAGCAAATTCCCAGCGCAACAACATGGTAAATGGCTAATTTTGTTCAATACAACCCAGTTGACACAACCCAATTTGACTTTGTGATTTATTCCCACACCAGGATCTATTTATACTATTAAAAGTTATTGAGGTAAGTAACATTAATACATTTCGACTTTTAACTCTTTAAGAAATATTCGAGATAGTTCAGGTGCGATTCTGAACCGTTACAGCCGACCCCAAAATTCTTCAAAGGTGACAGTACCAAGTATTGGATCCGGAGTAGAATTTTTCTTCCTATCCAAATCTCTAATATTTCTTTTTACACATATATTTATATATATATAGACATGTTTTTTTTTTTTTTATATCTATATATATATATTATTATTATTTTTATATCAATCTATATATATATATATATTTTTTTTTATATATATATATATATATATATCCCTTTCTCTTATTATTTTCCCAAAATCAAAGAATTGAATCAATTTGGACCAAGAAAAACACAATGCTCTTTGTCCTACCAAAGGACATTGCGGCCTCCGACCCCTATCGAATCAATTTTTAGTGAGCCCTAGTGATTATGTAATTAAGAGTGTAGAGTGTATTTAGACCAAAATAATATCAAAAGTTATCAAGCGAGTTTTTAAGTGTTTTTTATTGCTTTATCCAAATTCATCGTATGTATATCCAACACCAGAGACGTACAAAGCATGGTGGAAGGTACGGGTTGTGAATCCGTAGTTTAGAATAAACTCGCCTTGGTGTATAAAGAGTAATCCAACCTTACGATTACATGGCGTTCTAGCGCAGCAATTTATACCCCCAAAGTGCCCCTGCATATCTCTGTACGCCCCCTTCTAAATGAAGCATATACAAAGACCTTTTTGTCAAAAAGCTTACTCAAAACTCTGGAATAGCCTCCGATATCACTTTGGAGAATGTATAGTTGTCGAGTTAAACATGGCCCGTCCTGACCCACGGGAAGTGTAAATTTTGTACAGGCGTTTACACCGGGACAAGATACAAACATAAACACTGTTTGTATATATATATTTTTTTTTTTTTTTTTATTTATCCTAACACCAAAGTCCCACTGTACAAAATTCAAGTCTGTTAACACGTGCTCTACGCCTATCCCTATCACGTGCTGTTGTGTGCGGATCTTATCTTTTGGGTTAATAATAATGGTTGTAATCAGGCTTCCCAATTTGTTTACACTCATGGCCTCATATTTTGAATCTTTTTTTTTTCATATATAAAATAGATATATATATATATATATACACTTACATTTTTTTTTTTTCTTTATATATATACAGATTCCACTCTTCGTCACTTTTTAACAATTCCGTCCTTCCTCAAACTCACATCCGCGCCACCATGAACATAACCAACGTTTCACCTGATTACTTTTAGTATATTACCCTAAAAGCTATTAACATTAATTTGTAAAATTAATACTACCGATCCTCATAGTACTGTCACTTCATCTATTTTCCTTTCCCCTCCCTATAAATATAAGAACTCCTCTTTTGTTTAATTTATTAACAAAACCTTACGCTCAAATTTGTCCGAAATTAATAATTTTTTTTTTATAGTTAATCAGTTCATTAACAATGCATGAATTGACTCCAACACATGATTAGACTATCTACCATGACCGAATACTATCCCTTTCCTTTGCTAATAATGACCCAAAGCCAAAATTGTACATGTTCGACCAACATTTCCTACCCGTTAGCAAATTTCAATTATCCACCTAAAACATGACAATATTACACCAATTGAATTAAAACTCTGTAACAAAATTTAACAACCCAATCCTAACATTTACCATAATTAAGAACGTAAAACCCCTTTCGTAATAACAATTTCAACCTTGAAACACATCACTACCATCACTGTTGCATCGAACTATAAAACCGACCTAAGTAAATATATAAATACCCCCAATATATATTAATATAGGTATATACCGCAGTACCGACCAACCTATCAACGCTTACCTTTTTTTTCCATCTAACAACTTCCCTAACCTAGCCAAACTACTAAAAGTCTATTCCCACTACTCTCTATCCGAATACTATCAGCGAATTTTGCTAACCTATCAACACTTATCACCTTCTTGCTACCATCTATTAAGTCCATTACGTGTCAGAGCTCAATTCATGTTAGGTACATAAAGATTACATTATTAACCAACTAACATCCCTATATAACTCTTTTAAATATTAATTGTAAAATTCACATTATTAACATAACTTTGACATTTTAATCCTGATAAGTAATATTAAGTTTTATTTTTTTTTCCCAAAAGTTCTACTAAGTGTCTTCCTTAACTATGTCTATAAAAAAAACTATAAAACCCCTTATTCCCTCAAATGACATATTTGGTTTTGGCTTATCCTAATTTTGGTTTTAACTCCAATTCACGTTTGGTGTTAACGTCTAATTTAATTTAGGTTTAAGTCAAAGTTTATTCATGGAATTCAACTTTAACCTTTCGACCCCCCACTTTTAAGTAGTACCTGACCTTATGCCCTAATTTTTAAAGTATAGAGCATGAGAATTGACTTCTACTTCAAATTCGCAACCAACCTTTACACTTTAGTACAACCTATATTGGTTCCTTTAAGATTCCTATAACTATAACCTGCCTTTATCCCGTAAAACATATTCTTAACCAATTTAACTAATTGAAAAATACACCATATTTCAAAATTAGTAAATAAGTTTCCCCCATTATAAACCCCGTTATCCATCTCTAACTTTGGTTACTAATAATGAAATTAATTAATAACGTTTATTTCACTTATCCCGCTCATATTCTTCTATGTTACAAAATAAGTAGGTACCTATATCACAAATACCAAACATCGACGGGTATCATCACACTGCCAAGCCCCATAGCAACACTGAACAGTTTGTCTACGACAATCACCTGGGCAGGAATCGAACCCGAGACCTCTACATATAGTGACTTCCAACCCATTCGACCCCAGTGGTCGTTAACCTATCATATGGACGTCCCACTTAATATCATTTTCTATAGCTAATTTAATTCTAAGGTCTTAATACTAACCTAAATAGAATTCCTAGTAATTTTAATTACATTAATTCTAAACCCTACCAATTGATTAACCTGTAACTGTAGTTACACTTTTCCACGACCCCCAATCCAACATACTATAAAATTTAGCTGCACTATCTATACTGATATTATAAAAAGACAAAGTTGTTTGCCCACTAGTTCGTTCGTCTACGATAACCATGTCCGCAACCCCCCCAGCTAGGCCGAACCAACAAAACTCTCCTTGACCATTAAGTGACATAAATTACCTCCCAAACCCCACTGGAACAGCCCCAACACGACACTAGCGGAACCCGTAACAATCCTCTAGCTATAATCATTTTGTATTAAAAATCATACACTTATAAATTACAAAAAAGATTATAACATTTAATTCGTTACATCAATTCAAATGTCTCATTGTTTGCCTAAACTGGAGCCATCATATATTTTTTTCTCCCTATAATTGCAAGTACCAATCTCTACCCTATGGATGATAGTCGAGAATGATGTTCTCTCAATGCAACTAGTAAATTTTTAATTTAATAATTTTATGTATGACTAACATCCTAATAAAATATTCCCCACAATGGTACTTTTAGCATAGCAACAATTTCCTTATTTCTTCTACCAGCAACTATCAGTTGTCTCACTGCATGTCCGAATAAATAAGAATAATAATAATAATAATCCCTAATAACACCCAAACCTCGACCATATGTTATTTCTTTTCAAACATAACGTACCTATAGTCCTATCACAAAGTAATTTAATAAGATTAACCAATGGTTCAACTAAGAACGTATATTTAATTACTAATATAGAACCAAGATTGATAAAAAGAACAACAAACCAATCACGTCGCCTGTATGAAAGTTCTTTTCCTTCTCCATTCACCACCCCCTATTCAACATCATCATGTCAAGTGAACGAGGACCACTGCTGGCATACTATGTTTCAATTAAATCCATCTGTTTTTTTCTATATAGAGAATATACAATTAGTCTATGAATATTCCCGGCATACCTGTAACACTAATGCTACCCATAACTAGTTATAAATAGTCAACAGTTGTTCACTACATCACGCCAGCGACCCCAAACTGTCAGACACACTTGGTTCTTACATTATTTACCTATTTAAGCTAATTTGTAATATTTACTACCTACTTTTAGGCATAGCAACCTATAAAACTTAACTGGATACCTAAGAGAAGCAATATTAGTTAGGCAAGCAATCTCCTATAATTCTCATTGACATAAGAATAATTACTTGATTTATTTTATAACATTGTTGTATTCCTTCTTAAACCGTCGTTGAATTTTCTAACTCAAATTTCAACGAAAGGTAAAGAATTATTTAACCCTATTTTATTCTTGTTAAGTACCTATTTATCTATAATGTTCCGGACTAACACACCACCCCACCCTAGTCTACACTACTTATCCATCCAAACAACAACTCCTACTTGAAATCAAAACCACTGTAATTATAATAAAATTTCTGCAAGTCTTATAACCAACATCTAAGTTTCTTTTATGTTCCCGGATGAAAATTTTGATTACTTACCTAAACCAAGTAATTTTTCCCTTCTTGTTCATATATTAGATTGTTTAATAATTATGAAATTATCCTATTATGGTTTTTCCAAACTCACTGAACCATTTTAGATGAAATTCTCTCTACTTGCTGTTCAAATTAGAACCCATTGAATCTAATGTTTCTAATCTAGCCAATCCAAAATCTTCACTAACAAATTCCTTTTGGTTCATATTTCATGAATTCCAATACCTAACTATTAGTAAAAGAAACCATTCTTTTACCCAAATAGCTATTTTTCAAGTTTTAAGAAGTAAGAAGTAATGTTACCTCATTGTCCTAACTTGATACAAAACCCACTAAATATTGGTACCTTACCTTTTAAATATATCCATAACTACATTTAACAAGCTAAGCTAACATTATTTTAGTTTGTAGCAATATAATTTTCTTCCACTAAGTTAGGAGTCTAATCATTACCCACTGACATATCTAATTTTGTTCTTTAAAACTTTATCACCGACCCCAAAATACAAAATAATAGTTTTATCATTCATCGAGACAAGATTTCTCTTTAATTCTGAACTATTTTCAACTTTTAAGTTAACCGAGCGTTTGAAAAATCAAACCGTCCCTACTAAGTTATCCGTTGACTTATTTAGCATTGCAAATACCGTTCCCTTCAAACAAAATTACCCTCTTTGAGTCTAAGCTGCCCATATACAAGTAGGTACCAATTGTGTCTAATTCTAAAAATTTTCAACAATTTAATTAAAACTAAATCTCTGATTAACTTACCAAAATGGTTGTTATCAATCTATAAGTCAGAAAGGGTCTCCCCTCTCTTATGTACACCATGAAAAGCCAGACCTCATAACACTTCTTCAGTTTTCATTATCCACTTATTTCCATGAGAAATCACTCTCATCAAGACACATTTTTCAACCAAGCCAAACTCTTTAATTATTTACCCCTTTGAAATACCTTGTACAAACTATAAATTAACTAAAATACTATTTTCTTACTTCAAATTCATAACTCTTACAATGATTTACACTAAAACCTATTTGCATAACTATTTAATGTCCTTTTTTTTTTTTAGGTTATATTTTCACAATAATGATAAACACAACCACAGATCTATCCTTCAGACAGTTTCAGCATTTTCACCAATTTCACAAACTTAGATGACACTCAACCTTTAATAATTCATAAATTTTCTTGATGAAAACAAAAACATTACTAACAACAATTTTTTTTTTTTTTTTTTTCCATGTTTTTGGCTTGGATGCGAGTTCTTTAAGCCATGTCTGGATTTATATCCTAACAACAATAAAAATAGCGCACCACAGAACAACGTGATCGCCCCCCTCCCCAACTAATATATGTATGTAATATTTCACCTAATGTATGTCATTATCTATCCTAAAATTTTTTTTTTATAACATTTTCAAACACGCCTTTAAACTACAATCTCGGACCGCACATCACATAGTCATTAATTTGCACGATTCTGATACATAACATAACCCATTTTAATTGATTAATAAGAACCACAATTTTTCGTAATCTACCGGTAGCGACATCTATCACGCAGTAGCGTAATTACCCTGTTAGCTAAAAGAATTTGCCCCTTTTAAAACAAAACAAGGTTTTGCTATAATTCATTTATCAATAACATTCAGCCTTATTTACCATTATTATTTCAGTTACTAACCAAATTCTATTCGATCGAAAATACCCGTGGCGACCCCCGTTGATTAAAAATGTAACTATCGCCCTAACTTTCTTGTGATGCCGTGCTAATGGGCGATTTCCTGAAAGCTCGATCACTAGATGGCGCTGTCCCACCTATCTATGCAGTTTAGAAGGTACGAAACATGAAATTTTACTTTGACCCCTTTTTTTTTTTGTAAAACGGAACGTCAGACAGAAGTTATTTATTTACCTTAATCTTTAAAATTTAACTATTTCGTTTCTGTTCCTCACAGTAGTACTTATTTAATTTATTATTAGTTTCCTTTGGGTTTTTAATTTAAATATGATTCATACCAAAATATACTAGCCGCTACACACTTCGTTCAACGCCATCTAGCGAAGCTTTTGGAAGCTAGAAAATCTATCCTGTCACTCATGTTCTTAAATATCGACCTTTCCAAGAAACAACCTCAAAATCTAATTTTGTGAATAGAGGGCTACCGGCTAAGAAATCTGGATATGGGTATGGGCTTCAACTGTCATTTGAATTCCCTATTCTGATAGATTTTTGTTGCTTTGTTCTGTTGAACGTTGCTAGCTAGTTATCGTTATACCCGACGTCACAAAACAAGGAACCGATAGCGACTATTTTCTTTATAAAATTGACTCAAAGTTCCAAAAACCGTATGAAGTTCATACCCATAAAGTAACGCGGTAGCTCCCAGTCTTTACTAAACATCAAACCCGTACTACTTGTCATATAACGTGTCTCTATAATTTATTTGTATACAAATATGCAAGCCCATACAAAGTTTGTACTTAACAAGGTCCATACAGTTTCCCATAATTTTTCCGTTCGCCTACCCAGAGCTAACACTAAGGAGAAAAACAACCTTGTCAATGACAAATGTCATTCTCCATGTGTTCCCCATACATGCTCTTTGATTAGCTCCATATAACCTCTACTCAAAAGTCTTTCAACTATACAATTGTGCTATACAAGTTTGTGAATTCACCTGCCCGGCTTTCGACAATTAAATTACCTAATTATTGACGAATTTCAACAGAGATAATATTGGTAATCTATGAAACCACAATATGATGTTACTCAAGAATTATAACTATTGTTCTTTTTAATAAAAAGACAATTAATAGTAAGTACTTGTTTAATTATGTGATTAATTATTTATTCTCTAACAGAATGCAATCCAACTTAGCATTTCATCTAACTAAAATTCAACATTACTACCTATGAAATCTCTGAAAAGATAAACATTTTCTTATTTTTGAATTTGCTAGCATATAACAATAATGAATTATTTCTTCCATTTCAGAAAACAAGTTGCTATACTTAACTAAACCTAATCAAGACCTGTGAACAGTTCTCAAAAGACCCTTATTAAGAACCATCCTGCCCGGGGACGCTTAACAGAAAAATTAATTAAATAATTAATATTAACCCCGTCGCTTCAGTTTTCCTTCTGCACTAAACAACAAATTGTGGCTATTCCAACTCAATGTAAACTAGCCACTTACCTTCAGAAATACTCAGAGCTCCAATTAAATTTATATGCTAAACTCATTAAAAAGGTTTGTAAATATTGTCTTATTTTCTTATTCCTATACAAGATTTGCTATAATATGTGTTAATTTTTAATCCTGGTAACGGCACTACTAAATTGTAACACCTACCTATCCTTTCTAATCGCTTAGCCTAACCTAATAGATGACCTAAATATACTAACAAACCATTCTAGTATTTACTCTAAGCTAATACTGAACCCCTGTCAAGGATTCTATTAGTTACTAAAATACCTAGCTAGCTTGAGCGCTGTAATACCTAACTGTTGTCCGATTAATATATAGATAACTACTATGGATGCTCTGAATCAAATCTGAAGTGGCCTGTGATGTCGTAATGGAGAACCCTGGTTGTAAAGCGTAGACCCATGATCTTTTAAATGAAGCGACAGAGACTAACCTTACTACTAACTAACTCATACTTTGAACTGCCTATATGCCTACATCAACTTAACAGCTGTTCATATTACATGGCCGTTGCTTCTAATTTTCTAACCTCATTTATAGCGACAAAGACACTCAAAATAAGTTAATACTCTTGTATAAATCTAACATTAGTTTACCCCTACATTGCTTGGACATTTAACAGTTAGGTCCTAACCGATTCCTAGGTCTAATATACTTTGAAAACCTGGTGAGTTATTTTGCTGAGTCCACCATGCTAATTTTCTGGTTACTGACCCAAGGTTAACTGTCTATTAAAACTGGTGGAATTTAATAATTTAGGTTACAATGGAACTGAAACTAGTAACAGCATCCGGATTTGCTTGCAAGGTCTAAGGTGAAATTGGCATGTGTGGTTTGAAATGTAATTTGATATTCCTATATGAAGATGGAGACACAATTACTATAATAATACCTATTAGCTTAAGCATATGGTTTTGCTTGCAAATTAGAAATGAAAATTTGTTATATCTATTGGAAGACTGAGTCACTATATCAGATCTATAACCGTACCTACTAGCTTAGGCATATGGCCTTGCTTGCAAAGTTAGAGATGAAAATTTGTTATATCTATTAGAAGATGGAAACACTACATCTATAATAGTACCTATTAGCTTCAGCATATGGTTTTGCTTGCAAAGTCAGAGATGGAAATTGGTATAATCATTAGGGTGAAGAGAGTCTATTGATCTTAATCACCATCTTGGCCTAATACAAATGCTCCAGCAATATTATTTAACCGGTAAAGTCATGGGCACCGCCCCGCCCATAACGATGGAACTCGTCGCCTGACTGGGACATTCCTCTCCCGGCGCTGCTTTATTTAATTTTTATATAAGAAACAAACTTCAACATATAAAGTCAAGCTGTCATGTTCGTCAATTCTTTCTGTATATATAAATAAAAGAGGACCAAGCTAAATGCTTCAAAGCGACTTGTTAGTCTACATGAAGAGATCTTTCTCCTTCATGGCAGCAGCAGTTAAAGTTAACGTTAATTGATATATCCTTTTCCTTTTGTTGAATAATCCTTATTGGGATAAATCCAACAGGTTGAGTGCTTAAATTAAGAGAACTAGCAAGTCTGACTCCTGAGGGGAAAGAACTCAATTCTAATTCATAGTAAGTACATATAAATATAGACTCTCCTAACCTTTTCTATGACCAAGTTTCCCCGTAGAACTAAATTCCCTAGTTATGTCTATGTGTCTGACTCGGATCTTATTGAACTTTTGCAACTTGTTGGTTAAAATTTGTCTCTAAAGAATCTCGCTCATGGTAATATATCCTTAATCTCACCATTGGACTGGTCTTGGAAATAACTTAAGAATCCAACCAAATTGGACAGAAGCTTTCGCCTCACCCCGATAGCTTTACATAATTTATGGCTAAAATAGAACCATGTTCCAACTCAATAGGTTAGTATCTGGAAAACCTTGAATCCACATCAGCTTCCATAAGACACTGGTCAACATTACACCGAGTTCCTTCGAGTTTAAACATCTTCTCCCGCCACCGAACAAAATCCTTTTCATACATTAATATAGCAGTAGTCTGATCCAGAGAACTCTTCCGCAACCAGCTCAATTTATAGATTATTATAGGTGCCTTTTGCATCATAGGAATATATTACCTTTTGTCAAGCCAAATATATAGGTAAATTTAGATTCTCCACTTATGTTTGATAGATTATTTCAACCTTCATATCTTTGCAATGCGTGAACCTATAAAGATTACTCTAATCAAGCTCTTTGGACTGTTCCACTAGTATTGTTACCTCACAAATCATTTCCCAAATACTGAAAGCACTAGGTATCCATTGGTCACCTTTTCCTTTTCAAATCTATTAATTTCTTACATACCTCACTGAATATCATATAACTTGTAGACTACATTGCTACAACGCACTAATCATTGACCTAATCTCTCTTCTTAAGATGTAACATTATTTTTGTTAGATAAAGACAGCCATTTTGCTGGAAACTGTCAATCGGACTTTTCCCCACTATCTATAATCATTCTGTCAAATTGCCCGGGTTTGTTCGTCTGTCACAAGAATCTATGGCTAGGGATGTCAACAAAATTCGGATTTGATCGTAGATATATTTGTGATAACACATAATGCTACTTATAGACCTAACAGCGACCCTACTCTTTCTACCTACTCTGTATACCAGACTCCCCTCGTAGCCTTGCCCCAGCAGACCTCCCCCTTTCTGCCAGAACAAAGGTCTTCGAGTTACCTAGCTCGTGATTCTAAGTAGGTACTTACCTGCCTAATTTCCGACTAAATGCGACTTTCCTAACAAACACAAACCTGGCGCCTGTATCGCCAGTTCTGACGCCCCAATTCTGTCAAGTTTGGGTGAGTGGGCCCCCTAAAATCCTATCGCTCATGCCGTGGTCCATCTGCTTGGGAAGGGAACAGATAGACACCCTACAGGTAGGTATGGTTCAATCAGGCCGCAACTGTCTCCAAATCTGGGGCATACGCCCCGCGCCATCAGACGTGTTAACTGAAAAACTGTCAATGAAAACAGCCCGCCTGATCAAACCATGTGGAAATTACTAAGCGTTATCCAATGAACACTCATCTGACACTCCACAATGCCAGACTTTCTTTACCTAGCGACCTCCCGTGAGCCTTGCCTGGAGCCCGGAGACATAAAAATGTACTCCTGAAGAAACAAACTCTATGCTTCCAACCCTCTCTGACTCAAATTAAGCCCATTTTCTAGGATTTTACTTGGGAATAATTTACTTTAATTGAAATGCTTTCTGTAAACAAACTAGACCTTTTAATTTCGGATCCAATTTACCAGTCAGAATTCCAAAATTAAAACGTTTAAAAGATCGCGAACCCAATAAACGCCCTATGGTGCAAGGACTCACTGTACACTTGCTTGAAGACTACTTCTCGCTTGATTAAAAATGGAAACTTCTTCAAAAAGTGTTTCGTCTTCCATACGTGTTGCCTCGAAGTCGATCCCGGAGAAAATAAGCGCGGGCGTCGCGTCGTTTTTGCTTATATAGACCTCCTCAAAAACGCGCCAAAAAGTGGCGTCCCACATTCCTACTCTCTCGTCATAGCGCCCTCTAGCGTTTAACGCCAACCCATTTCAAACATCCCGAACGCCCCGCCTGGCCTTCGTTCAGAAACCTTTGATAGTTACAAAACTTCTAATATTAAGTTATAAAATTTACTAAACTATTCAAAATACTACCTTCTCACATAATATAAACACATTATTTTGTATGATTCCTTTTTTTTATTTACGAACGAAAACTATTATCAAAATGGTAATTGTTCGAACATAATTTCCGAACGTATCACTTCTAGCCAATATACATTCCTTATATTTGAAACTTTGAACCTTATCTAAGATAGAAACCAATATTCTGTACTTTTGATTATTTAACCCATATTTTTATTTAAGTTATACATAATGTTAATTTAACATTCTGTGAGTAAAACTTCTCGCTATATTTATGTGATGTCATTTGACTTGTCTTAGTTCTCAACTCTGCCGCTAGGAGCATCTTTGTTTACTTGTCATAACCTATTTCAGTATCTTGCCAACATTGTATAAAATAAATATTTAGCTCCAAACATAATAATTAGACTGATGTGATGTAATTAAACCAAAGTTCACATGTGTAACCAATAAATATGCCGAACACATATTGTGCCACTAACACGTAGACTGTATTGAATACATGCCTACAAACTCTGTTTTTAGAACCTGTCAGTTTACAAATATGTCCAAATTAACATGCTCCAAGATTCATAACTTCACCAACTATCAACAGCTCGTGTCGATTATTTCGTGAAACAATATCGAAATACAAGTATTGTCCACACTCCCGTGAAGCAAATTCGATTGACAAAACCCTCAACAAAGTGCATCTTCCTATATGAAATAATTTGTCACAGACCAACTGTTGTGAAACATCGTTGTTTCAATCCCTGAATCTCAGGTATTTATTAACTATATTTTCTCGCTAATTCAAACAAATTTACTGTATCTAACTTCCTCAGATTAATCATAAAACTTCCAAATTAAATGCAAATGACCACAACTGCTCCGCTACCATTAACCCGTTTCTTTTTCAGTGTTTACCTCAAGCAATCTGAAACCACTAAACAAGCCCCAAGCCTTATAGACAGAATCTCCCTCCCATATACACTGTGTTGACAAAGTATGAAGCAAATTCCCAGCGCAACAACATGGTAAATGGCTAATTTTGTTCAATACAACCCAGTTGACACAACCCAATTTGACTTTGTGATTTATTCCCACACCAGGATCTATTTATACTATTAAAAGTTATTGAGGTAAGTAACATTAATACATTTCGACTTTTAACTCTTTAAGAAATATTCGAGATAGTTCAGGTGCGATTCTGAACCGTTACATAGTCATAGTCATAGTCATATATTCACAAACAATAAAATTGTATCGGAAATAATATATTACAAAATTAAATAGATGTTGACCGCGAAAACTTTGACAAGACAACAAGAGCGATACGATATTAATGAAATGATGTTAGTTAGAGTAACTTTTTTTAAGAAAGGCCAAAATAATCATTGTATTAAATTAGGGTTAGGTACCTTATGAGATCATAGAAAATTCCAACGTAAAGTTACGGTAACTAAGTATATACTCGTAGTTTTGGCTCTTTCAAGATAGTGCAAATATAGTAAAGCCGGGTTAGCTAAGCTATGTTTTAAACTGGGCTTCTAAGGCACTAATATCATACGGTACTCACCGGGAGCATTCGTTTAACAAATTTGGTTAGCGAGCATTCGTTGCGCGAGCGTTTGATGCATAAACAAATTAATTCATTGTCTTTTACTACACTACTGAAATCCTCCGGCGTATATTCGCATCGCAAACACATCATTCGCGTTGCAAACACTTGGTGTGTGAATATTGTACCTTTTGTACATAATATACAGCGCAGAGCACCGCCACGTTCAACTTTTTCAATGATAATAATGAATGAAAATTTACCGGACGAATTTTAGTTATTGCTCGCAAAACAAATGCTCCCAGTGAGTAACCCTCCCTGCATTATCTTCGCTAGCACAACTTTTGATATTCGCTTTAATTTTAACATAGGTACTCACCAAAATGTTTGGTTCGCGAGGGATGTGCTCGAGTATTGCTATACAAACGCTAGTTCGTGAAACGAATGCTCCCGGTGAGTACAGCTCTTTAGACGCAGAGGCAAGGCTTCATACACGGTAGTTTTATGACTCCGGATAATTTAATGGATTATTCTACTTATGAAAAAAATCAACTGTTCCATACATTTTGATTAAATATTTTTACACTTTTGTATGAAACAACTGATTTTTTATGCGATTTCAGTGTTGGTCCCTTAATAAAAGTCGTTTACTTTGTTTTCATGAGCAGAATCACAGAACACGGAAAGATTTTTTCCTCTAGTTGAACAATCCCTAAGATTATCCGGGGTGATAAAAAAATTACCGTGTATAGCTTCGATTATATGATCCAAACCAATGGGAAATGTATGGCTGTACCCGTCATTTTAGTCAGCGTCACGAGAAAAATAAAAAATGTACATAATGAATACTCTTCATTTATTACGTTCAGATCATGGCTTCGTAGTCGCCGGCTGTCTGCGGCTGCTCCTCGTCCATGCCCGACCGGCCGACGAGGCAGTAGACGGTGGCGGTGAGCTTGGCCGGCCTCCAGGAGGTTGGGCGGAACACGCTGGCGTGGTGCAGCGACGGCAACTTGAGCTGCGGCGGCGCGATATGCGCGTGCGGGTCGCACACTACCACCTTCAGGCCACTTGCGAAGATCTGGCACGGCGATGGCTACCAACATTTATGTACATGTGAGTGGTTTAAAAAGGCTATTTCTTATTAGGGTTTCATTAGCAGCAATGCCAGCAGCGGTTTCGTGGCTCGTTTCTTCGCGTACGCGATACGCCAAGCCATGCATGCCATCACAGATGAGGGTAAACATTTTTTTTATTAATTTACTATACTTAAGCCGGTTTGGACTTATGGAATAGAGCTCTGGGGAACAGCAAGTAATAGCAACATAGAAATCCTGGACCTTTCCAGAATCAGAATAAAACTATTAGATCAATGTTCAACATTCCAAAATGCATCCATACCAAATATATTCTGCACGACCTGAGGCTCTACACCGTGAAACAAGAAATCGCTGCCCGTAGCCTAAAGTACCAACAAAAATTAACAACCCATGTTAATGCTCTGGCTGCTAGACTAACGGGTACTGGAAGTATCATTTATTCAAGACTGAGAAGGAATAGCGTTCCAAATCTTATAAACCGATTCCCCTAACAATAGTGAGAGTGGTCAGTGGACAACCTCTGCTCAACGAAACAAATACCCACACATGGTTCAAACAACAAAATAGCTAAATGTCCATGACAGATTGCTGTGCTATGCAGGATACAAAAAAAAATACTTTTTAGGGTTCCGTACCCAAAGGGTAAAAACGGGACTCTATAGACTCTATAGATACTCATCAATTATCTGTGCTATTACTAAGACTCTGCTGTCTGTCTGTCTGTCTGTCGCCAGGCTGTATCTCATGAACCGTGATAGCTAGACAGTTGAAATTTTCACAGATGCTACATTCTTCCCGATTGTCATAGGCTATACTCTATCCCGATATTCCCACGGGAACGGATACTACGCGGGTAAAACCGCGAGGATCCGCTAGTAACCTAATAAAATGAACATCAAGTATCACAAGAGTTTTTCAGAGTATATTCAGGGCTAGGTACCATCTACAGGATTTTTAAATTTGGCACCATTCGCTAAGGACACGACTCTGACAATGTGGTAATAAAAAAGTTGAAGGAAAACTTACGAGCTCAATTTCGTAGCTGTGCTGTCCAGCGGGCAGGACGTGCATCTGTATCTCGTGTTTGATGCCCACCAGCAATCCTGCATACAAAATCAAAATTAAAGTAAAATATTCTTATTTTAACAAACTTCTATTGTCTCTGTACGTAACGCCTAGCCACCATTCTGCGAAGAAATAAAATCTTGCGAAGCCATAGTGACCATGATGGGCCATGGGTCATGACCATGACTCATGGCAAAGTAGTGTTAGTTCGGGAACGCGATTCAAGTGTGGGGTTACGAAGCCGTTCAGCTGAAGGAACCAGCTGCACCAAGATGTCGTTCCGACCAAGAACGAGAGGCTCACCAAAGGCAAGCAATGTCTGATGTCCGACTTCGGCTATGATTTCTAAAAATTAAATTCCGAAAATCGGCTGCATTATGGAAAAGATTTGGACCTAGTTTGAATTTAAATGAATTGGAAAAACCGTAAGTTTTAAACTTTGTTTTATATTATTTGTAGTTTATTTTTAAAAGCAATTTATGGTATAATTTAAACTTTAATTGTTGTGAAAACACTTGGTTAATTGTAAATTTAGAAAGTACGTTGTGTATTGAAGTTTGCAATGTTTTAACGATAACAAATTATGACAATTAATAGTAATGTATTACTGGGGGCCAAGCCTGCTAACGTTAAGTCACAATCGTGTCTCAATCGTGTTTCAATTGTAGTTCAGTTGTAGTGCTCTTTAAAACACTAGTTACAAGAATTATGACAGTATGATGTGATGTGAATGTAGTGTGTGGTGTGACCATTAGTAGTATAGTGAAAAAAGTACACATTTCTTGTAACTAGTGTGTAAAAGAGCACTACAACTAAACTAACTACAATTGAAACACGATTGAGACACGATTGTGACTTAACGTTAGCAGACTTGGCCCCCTGGTATTCTGCGTAAAGATCAATAATTTTAATTGGACATCCTAATTAAAAAAATTGTTATATAAATATGTGTAACGCCTTCAAATAATTTCAAATAAAAGCTCCCTACCTAAACATGAAAAAGTAAAAAATTCAATAGAGTATTATTATATATTCAACTAATATCGGTCTGGTAATGACGACTTTCAGAAATATAACATTATTGAATAACAAAATAATGTGGAAAAAGAAATTCAATCTGTATTAATCAAGCGAATTATTTAAGCTACCTTTAATTGTGACTCTAGCTATCTCTTTCTAAAACGAAATTTTCTATAGCGAGAGTATGGCGCTACAAGCATGTGACGTCACTGGCTGGTAGCGCTCTCCTTGTCAAATAAGAAAGTTTGATGCTCTATATCGCTGAAAATATGCAAGATATTTGAAAATAAATACCTAAGTTGTGTTGCTAATATTGCGCGACTATTTCTAACTAATTTTGGTACGTACCTACTGATCTGTATAAAGTCCTTCTTATTTTTTAAAGTCGATTAAAAACTAACCTCTTGATTTCTCGACGCAGACCTCCTCGGCGACTGCGGCGACGGCCACGAAGGCGAGCAAGGCGATTGTTTTGGCAGACATTTTGTTGTCAGCTGTCTGATGGAAAGGGCAGCTAGTGCGCGCATTATATACATTCACCGGCCACGCGGACACAATTGATTTAGGTAAGTAAATTGATATATTGATTTTTCGCTCCATATTATTACACGTTGCAATTTATTTAAAATCAAATAATGACAATATTTCGCCCTATTGAAGTTGCCGGATAATTAAATAACACATGGGCACACATTTGCCACCCTATACATCTTAATATACTTGAAGCAAACATAGGAAAACAAACTATATTCTGTATTTTGGTAGAATCAGGCGTCACTTGGCGAAAGTCCCTACTCAATTTATTATCATAAATTTAAGCAAATGGAGAAACAATAACAAATACATTTTTGAAGTTTCTTCAGACAAACAAATTAAATAGGTTTTGCGCTTTGCCATTATTTGCGCCACATAATATACTTAGGTTTTTGATTTCGTATCACGTAAAAAAACCTATTTGTTCCTAAACCGAATACTAAATCGTACCGAATGTGAAATGGGCAATGAAAATACTAGTTTTGCGTTATCCCCGTATTTCGTACCAAGCTACGATGTTCTGTAAAGGTATTACATACAATAGGTCCCGCTCCCAGATTTAGCGGCGTCAATACGAGACAGCATTATTTGTTCCCGGAGATAAAAACATTTCGCGGGAGCTGCCGATGGCGCAGTGGCGCCGCGCTGAAAGCTTCAACTCGCGCGTGAAAATTGTGTTTGCACGTAAATATGACCCACGACGTGAGTTATTGGATGCTGAAAATGGTGCCATTTTTCGATACTCATCACGTTGGTTTTAGCTGGAAAATTATTTGGTACTTAACATCATTTAGTTAGGCAATCAGTAAAACAGCGTTGTTTAGTTAGATGGCTAATCATAGTCTGAAACTGAAAGATTGATAAACTTTATAATTGACACTACATAAGTATTTGTTCAATTAGGTATGTTTTTATGTAAGTAGGTAATGCCATATCATTCCAGAGTACCTACCTACCTAATGCAACTTAGACGCGGTGAGAGAAATACTCATCGGTAACGAAATAAAATTATTATATTTACATTAGTTATGTACATAAAGGATGAAATTAACTATAAGTTATCTCAAATAGCAAATAAATATCGATTGAATTATCCGGTCACTGCAACAGGGCGTAATAATGTTATTATTTGTACTTAACTGAATTGCGGCGTGCAATTTCGTGTAGATAAAAAATAAATCGATCCTGTCGGCGTGTCCAGCGCGGGTATATTAAGCTCGCGCGCGCCGCCATTTCCATCAATCAGCTGCAAACAAAATGGCCGCCACAACAATCGCCTTGCTCGCCTTCGTGGCCTTCGTGGGAGTCGCTGGGGAGGTTTGCGTCGATAAATCCAGAGGTAAGTGCTGCTATTGTGCAATAATTTAATGACACTTTCAACGATTTAACCCTTGGCGTGCCTGGTGGGTGAAAATCACGCGGCGTGCCTGTTGGGTCTGACAGACCCATTATATAAAAATATGTTTGTAATAAAAGATTGTTAGAAGATTTTTATTTATATTTATTGGTTTATTCACTCATGTTTTAAATAAAATTGAATAAAAAAAGACAAATGGCAGTAAATTTTCAGTCCATAAAAATAAAACAAACAGACCTTTTACAAATGGAGATCCTTACCAACACATTCTAATCTTACATTTTAGTATGAAATCATAAGACCCGTATGCACTTTGCGCACGTGTTAGATCACTTGTTAACGGACGTTTTTTCACCGGACATCGGTCCGACGCGATATATTCGTCTCTATTATCGACGTAACGCCAAACAGAGACAAGAATATCACGCCGGTCCAGTGTCCGTTGAAAAAACGTCCGTAAAAAAGCGGCATTAATCACACGGGAGTGGGCGCCGGACTGCGGAAGAGGCGCCTAAATGACATTGAATTCGTAATGCAGCTACTCAAGCACAGGAAACGCTAAGTTTGGAATTACAAAAGATGTTGACGTTTATTTGCAACAGTGGGTCTGTCAGACCCTACCAGGCTTGGCATGCCTGGTAGGGTTAAAAGCATTTCCTTATATAAGTTTATTTAAATAAAAAATTGTGTATGCAGGATTGCTGATCGGCATCAAGCATGACCAGGTGCATATCCTGGCCGCTGGACAGCACAACTACGAGATCAACCTCGTGAGTTATAATTCATTCATTCATTTTAAGCTGGTACAGCACTTTCTTGTGAACGTCAATGAAGCTACGCCATCGGTTCGCAAATCCTACGGCAGGAGGTCTTGTTACGAGAAGAACCGGCAAGAAACTCGCCAAGGCCATTTTTTTTCTCCCTGTCATAAAATGTTAAACGTTAAAGTCACTTTTCAATTTGACAAATTGAAAAGTGACTTTAACATAATATATTATGTAAGGTCACTTTCCATTACAAATTTATCTTAAATTGAATAATAAAAAAACCGGTAATCATAGCAGTAAATAATTTTATTAATAACTTCGGAACTAGACATCTAAAACTATGTAGATACTTAAGTGTTTAAACGTAGCAACGTAGTAACGTAACGTAGTAATAAAATACTAAAATAATTGCCAAACAGAGGTAATGAAACTTTGAATAGTGAAACATAGTCAATTAAAAGCAGTGCCATAAAAGCCACGATAAAATAAAACTAATAACAAAAAAACATATAAAAATCAGCATATTTTAAGAGCTGGAGCAGACCCATCCCACTGGTGGCACCCATTCACGAGCATGACGCATGAACCGGCCATCGCTTCGCTCAACCATGTTTTAGGGAACGTAACGACGTAGTTTTCCTTTGTCAGTTGTCACTTGTCACAGAAACCATCCTATACTGTTGTCCGTATTTTTACTTAAAACTAAGGTGTTAGTCATTAATTTTGTGGTGGAACTGCATAATATTGTTGCCGAGCGTTCCGGTTATCTGCACTATCGTTTTTCACGGCCGATTTAAAGGAATAACAGGTTTTTATTCTGAATTACTAAACTGTGAAACTCAACTCACTATTTAACTACCCCCAAGCAACTTACATCGGCACCCGTCACTTTCATATGACATCTGTCAATTTTGAACCTGACAGCGACGCATAGACAATCTGTATTGCCATCATATCACACGTTGCCAAGAAGTTGGGTAATCATGAGTAGCTGCGGAGGCTGTAATAAAATTATATCTGCCACTGATATTATATCTTGTTCGAAATGTCCAAAGGCGTACCATTATATATGTGTCAACTTTAACAAGGATAACTTTAGAAAACTCTCAAAGGACACAAAAAACTGTTGGAAGTGCCCGGAATGCAAAAAAAACTTACCGAAAATTGGGGATAACTCTGATACTCCCGTGCGTGGTTCTAAGGATGTCACAACATGTAACGAGATAGAAGCATTGTGTTCCGCTTCAGGAGTAAGTGAAGGCCTTGCAAGAGAACTGCCAACGATTGTGCGGAACGTGCTGCGATCTGAGATGAATAGCCTTCGCGAGGAAATCAATGTATTAAGAGAATCGACTAAGTTCATGAGTGAGAAGTATGAGGAAATTAAAGCTATTGTAGACAAACGTGATGTGGATGTGAAGTTTTTACAAGATAGTAATTTGAAGCTGGAAGTAAAATTAAAAGACGCTCTCAGTCGGCTATCCTCATTCGAACAGCATTCGAGAGATTCGAATATTGAGATACATGGGCTTCCAGAGTTTAAGAATGAGAATCTGGCTAAGACGATGCTGCAGATTTGTAAAGTGATTGAGCAGCCCCTCGTTGATGAGGACATTCTTGCTTCCCATAGAGTTGCCAAAATGGACTCTACGAGCAAGAGACCGCGTACAACAATAGTTAAATTCCGTAGTAACCGCTGTCGGGACGCCATCTTGGCTGCCGTGGGGAAGTATAACAGGCTACATCAGGGCGAAAAGCTCAATTCCAATCTGATTGGTATCGGTGGAGACAAAGTTCCGATATTTGTTAGTGAACACTTGTCGCCAGAAAATAAAATCCTACACGCTGCGGCAAGAAGAAAGGCTAAACTGCTTGGCTTCAAATTCGTGTGGGTGAGGAATGGGAGAATTTATATCCGCAAGGAGGAGAGTTCACGTGCAATGATTGTTTTCAATATGGAAATGTTGGAAACACTGGTTGCCTAATATTAGTTAGCTTAATAACATATAACAAGGGTTGGAGATAATGACACGAAATTCAACATCTATTACCAGAATACAAGAGGATTACGAACAAAGACTGCCGAGTTTTATGCGAATTTGCTTATAGCAGACTACGACGTGGTTGTGCTTACAGAAACGTGGTTGAATACCGATGTTTACGACAGCGAATTAATAGATCATAGATTCATTGTTTACAGAAGAGATCGTTCATCTTGCCCCAACGCCATAAAATCTGAAGGAGGCGGGGTATTAATAGCGGTGAACAGAAAAATTACATCTTTCAGAGTTCCTCGCTGGGAAACCGATGGTGAGGATTTATGGGTAGTCCTAGAAGCTAAACTGGGAGAAAACCCTATAAGGCTTGGCCTTTGCGCCGTGTATTTACCTTCACCTGTAAAATCACAAACAGCTCAAGACTTTTTCTCGAATTGTACCGATCGCGTAAATGATGTCGATCATTTACTCATCGTTGGAGATTTCAATATGAGTTTCATTACATGGACTCCAGATGCTGCCTATAACAAGATGTCGCCTTCTAATTATAAAAATACCCTAGGATATAATTTAGTAGATTTCATGGCCCTCTCTTGTTTGTGCCAGTATAACAAAGTCTTGAATTCTGATAACAAAGTATTAGACCTAGTGTTGACGGATATTCAAGATACAACTGTTAGTAATTCAAAAAATGTTTTAAGTAAGATTGACAAATATCATCCACCATTGGATATAGAATTGCATAGTTGTACGCCTTCTCATATCACAACCAAACCGCGATCTGGCTATAACTTTTATAAAGCAAATTATGATGAAATTAATAAGCATTTCAACTCTGTAGACTGGTTTACCGTTCTTAACGGGTGCGATGCTAACGAAATGGTTAACAGGTGGTACGAGAAAGTCAATGAGGCTGTTGCTAAATATGTCCCTAGATATAAAACCATGGGTGGTAGTTATCCTCCGTGGTTTGACCGGAATTTTATCAGACTTTTGCGTGAGAAGGAAAAACTAAGAAGTAGATACCGGAGATATGGAAACCCGCGTGATCAACACGAGTACACAATTTTGCGCGAACGCTGCAAAAAAACTTTCAAATCACTGTATAACTCATATGTTGTTAAGGTTGAAGGTAATATTAGGAAAGATCCCAAATTTTTTTGGAATTTCGTTAAAAATAAAAAATCAGGTCAGGGAGGTATACCATCTTGCATCTAAATGAAGTGGAGGCCACTACTGGGGAAGATGTAGTCAATCTATTCGGAAAAAAATTTGACTCAGTTTTTGCTAGACCAGACGTTTCAGGCGGATTTATCCTTGAAGACACTTTTAAAGGTACCCCACTGGGCATTGTAAGGTTTACAGAAAAGCAAGTTATTACTAAACTTAAGAGCCTTGAAATTAACAAAGGTTCTGGTCCTGACCAACTTCCACCGTTATTTTTGAAAAGGTGTGCATCCTCTCTTGCCTATTCCGTATCGCACATATTCAATAAATCTTTAAGCGATGGCATTTTTCCTTTAGAGTGGAAAAAGGCACGCATTGTTCCCATTTTCAAGAAGGGTCACCGGGATGATATCTCTAATTACCGCCCAATCTCTATTCTTTCGGCTATATCTAAGGTTTTTGAGTCTCTGGTATGTCCCTTGATCGTCAAGCACACTGAGGAATTTATTAGCGATAAGCAACACGGGTTTCAAGAGAAAAAATCTGTTGTAACTAATCTGTTTCCCTATGTAAATAATATCATCAAAGAGTTGGATGAAGGCGGGCAGGTGGACTCGATTTACACCGATTTTAGTAGTGCGTTTGACAGAGTCGACCACCAGGTTTTACTCTGCAAACTCGACAAGACTTATGGCTTTGCCGAGCCTCTCCTGTCCTGGTTTAGGTCATATCTTGTGGAACGTTGTCTGATCAGGCACACTGTGGTGACCATCTACTGTGTTCCACAGTTTATTGAAACGGATGTTTCTCATGCAAAATTAAGTTACTTAAGAGCTAGTCCTACCTTAACTAGAAGATACTGTCCGTAATCCGGGGGGGCTGATCGCTGTCTCGCCGGCGCGCGCGCCTGGCAAGTCGATCTTCACCCAACCCCCGATGGGAAACTCTTATAGCTAACACTCTTATAAGTACACAATGCCCTAATAGACAGCTAAAACTTTCCCGGCGCTTTTCAAGGCGAACACACACGGGTCACAAGTCTGTACCCCGACCGGTGCACTCGTAGGTGCAAAACTCGAAATCTCGGTCACAATACGGGTAGGTTTCCTGGCGCGGCACGTCGCTACAGGAACACACAACCTCGCCTCCCGGCGGCTTACGGCGAACTAACGAGTGAATTCTACACCCGGCCCGAGCGCATTGTCTCGAGACATTGACAATGACAACTGACCGCTCGCCAGCGCGGCGTGAACATCCCCCCGTCCCGGACAGTAGCAAACTGTCCGCCAACTCAATCTAAGGGCAGGCGAGAGAGGGTAGCGATCGCTCGCTTCAAAACAGAGTCCCCCACCAGGACCTCGGCAAACCTGGGCACACCATCCGACCCCGGATGAAGCTGAACAATGCGTCCTAAACGCCAGCGGAGGGGCGGCAGGTTTGGATCCTTTACCAACACGAGGTCTCCGGTCTTGGGTGGGGTCGTCCTATCCGACCACTTAACGCGTTGCTGCAAAATGTGCAAATACTCCAGATGCCAACGGCGCCAAAAACTCTGCGTAAGCTGCTGGAGCAATTCAAATCGCGAGAGCCGTCCGGAGGGCACTTCGGAATAAGGATATTCCGGCAAGGCGTTAAGCGGTCTGCCAATCAAAAAATGGCCCGGCGTAAGGGCCTCTAAATCATTCGCGTCCGAAGACAACGGACACAACGGTCGCGAGTTCCTCAAACGTGAGGACCGTCTCCCCAATAACGCGACGAAGGTGAGTTTTAGCGGCCTTTACAGTTGCTTCAAAAATCCCTCCCCAGTGGGGGCAGGATGGCGGGGAGTACTGCCATCGTACCCCTCTGCGAGAGAGTGTGGATCCGATCTCAAAATTATTCCTATCCAAAAATTCACAAACTTCCTTTAAATACCTATCGGTGCCCTTGAAATTGGTTCCACAATCGGACCTTATTAACGACGGCATTCCGCGGCGAGACACAAAACGATTCAACGTGGCTACAAAGGCTTCTGTGGTGAGGGCACTAACCACCTCCAGGTGGACCGCTTTAGTGGCCAAACAAACAAATACACACAAGTAAGCCTTTTCCGTTCTAGCATTACGAAGCCGCGATGTCTTAACGGTAAATGGCCCCGCAAAATCCGTTCCAACTCCTGAGAAGGGCATCGATTCGTTCACTCGATCGGCAGGCAAATCACCCATCTGGGGCTGCATCGTATCGGCGCGCAAACGATAACACGGGAGACAACGAAAAATAACGGATCGGATTATTCTCCGCGCTGACAAAATCCAGAACTCTCGTTGGAGGAGCGCGGTCAAAGCATTACAACCGGCATGAGCATTCTTTACATGTCGGTCTGTAATCAACAGTCTAACTAACGGTCCATCCTTGGGGAGCAACAAAGGGTGGCGTGATCCGTACGGCAGGTTGGCATGTCTGAGCCTACCTCCGACACGCAGCAATCCGGTACTGTCCAAGAAGGGATTCAACCGCACCAAGGGTCCCTTCAACTTGGACTTACTTGAGCGCAGGGCTTTCAGCTCCGGTTCAAACTCTAGCTGTTGCGTCACTCGCAACCAATGCAACAGAGCGTCTTGCCGCTCTTGTGGGGCGAGGACCGGAGACAACGATTTCTCCTGAGGCTGGCGACAATTTCGCACAAAGCGCCTCATCCAAGCAGTCACGCCGAGCAACTTATCAAGAGAACTGTAGCGGTCTAACAAAAACTCCATCTGCGGAGCCGCCACCGTCTCCACGGCGTGAACACGCATGCCTAGGTCTGGGACTCTGGCCACAGCCGGGGTGGCAGGCCATGAGCGCTCAGGCCGTAACAACCATGATGGACTCCACCATAGGTGGTGGTCCACTAACTCAGGCGCCTCGCAGCCGCGGGAGGCACAATCTGCGGGGTTCAATTCGCCCGGTACGTGGCGCCAAATCAACGGGGCCTTTGAAGTCTGAATTTGTGAGACCCGGTTGGCCACAAAAACCTCAAGGGTGTGGACTGAACTCTTCAGCCAACAAAGGACGACCTGGCTGTCAGACCACGCAAATATCGACCCCAAGTCGACACCGTTTCCCAAGGTGTCGGCAACATGATTGAGTAGCCGTACTAAGAGAGTGGCGCCGGACAACTCCAACTTCGGAATGGTTAGCCTAGTCCGAAGGGGGGCGACCTTACTCTTGGCCGTAACTAAGTGTACGGCGACAACGCCTGCTGCATCCACCGTTCGGATGTAAACGGCTGCCGCGTATCCGCTTTCGGACGCGTCACAAAGCCGTGCAGGGAGGCTTTAAACTTTCCCGAAGGCAGCATTTGCCTCGGTATACAAACCCGATTGACGTCGGGTAGGGATGACACGAACCTCACCCACTCTCGTAGGAGGCTACCAGAGAGGGGCTCATCCCATGACAATTCCGCAGCCCAGAGCTCCTGTAGGAAGCACTTCATCGAAAACACTACAGGGCTGAGCCAACCGTTCGGATCAAAGGTACGGGCTACAGTAGACAGCACCGTGCGTTTAGTCCAGACCTTTGGGTCTGGCAGTTCTAATCTATATGTGAACAAATCCGGGACTGGTCGATACTGGACTCCCAAAACAGACAGCATGTCTGGAGTCTCCGGATTTTCAAAGAGGAGCGGCTCTTGCTGGTGGTCCTTAGGCAAATCTGCCAATAGGTCCGGTGAGTTAGACAGCCACTTCTGCAACTCATAGCCACCAGCCCTCAAGAGCGCAATCAGCTCATCACGTAAGACGAGAGCCTCATCTAAGCTCGAGGCCCCCGTGCAGATATCGTCGACAAATAAGGCCCCCCCCCTCAATAAGAGCAGATGCCCGGGGATAGCGTAGCCGTTCGCGCTCTGCGAGCTCCAAAAGCGAACGGATCGCCACAAAGGGGCTCGACCGCAAACCATAAGTGTTGGTGTTCAGCTCGTAAGCCAACATCGGATCCTGGGGATCCTCACGCCAAAGGATGAGCTGGTATCGTCTATCCTCCGGGTGAATCACGGTCTGTCTGAACATCATGCGGATATCGGCCACAAAGACGACAGCGTGCCGGCGGAAGTTGGTCAAAACATCACAGACATCGTGATGCAACTTCGGCCCCGCATGCAGACACTGATTCAACGACACTCCGGTTGACGTGGGCGCTGAACCATCAAAGACCACGCGGATCTTCCCATTGGAAGTCTTCAAAACAGCGTGGTGTGGCAGGAAGTAATGTTCCACATTACGCCAGTCCAACTGCGAGATGGACATGTGCCCAAGGTCCAAATACTCCCGCATGAAGTCTATATACTTCTCCTTGAATGCGGGATCCCTGGCCATCCTACGCTCCATGGACAACAATCTCTTCTCGGCCATCGGTCGGGAGCTCCCTAAAGGAGGGCGAACCGCCAAGAAGGGCAAGCGGGTAATCAAGCGACCCGAGAGGAGGCGCCCAGTGTTGTTCTGGTAGAACAATTCGCACTCCTCGGCTAACGGATCCAACCGCTTGGCAGTGGGAGGTTCCTCCACCTCCCAAAACTTTTGGAGAACGTCGGACAAAGTAGAACCGACAATGGTCTGGCGGTCTACCGACGGGGTCTCTGGTGTCTGTGGTACCTTTCCCATCACCACATGACCCAGCGACGAGGACAAGGCGACAAGATCGGCTGTCTGCAAAACTCGCTTGCTTCCACACAGTACACGACCGAGGACATCCGCACCAATCAACAAGTGTATTGGGCCCGGTCGGTGGAAGGAAGGATCAGCCAAAGCCAGTCCAGACGTCAGCTCAATCGTGGATGGCGGCACTCGCACTTGCGGGAGTGGTCCAACCACCTTATCAAAAACTATCGCCAAAGCACCGATCTTCGGCCTTGGCGTGAAGTGGGGGGAGAAGGAGAACTCAACTCGACCAATCGGATCAGGGATCCGCGAGTCTCCCACCCCCCGTACCGCTTCGTGATGCGGCACAAGCAAAAGACCCAGCTGTCGGACAAGCCACCTGGACATTATGCACCCCTGGGCACCTGAGTCCAAAAGGGCACGCACCGTGACAACATTGCCCTTAGGTCCCCAAACATTCACGGAGGCTGTTGGCAACAGCACAAGCTCCGGAGGGGTGGTTGGGTCCGACAGGGGCGCCATTAAAAATTTTGGGGGGGTACTTGTCCCCCTCGCGCCTGAGTCGGCGCGCCAAATGTGGGACGCTCGTACCGGGCGAGCGGGTCCCAATCGGGTACATACTGGCCCCGACCAACAGCACTCCTAGGTGCAGGGTAATACCCGTGTGGGGCGTGCCTCGGTGCATAGTACCCCAATCGAGGCCTCTCCATTAGGGGGGGGGAGTAGCAAATAGGGCCCGTGCCCATCGCCACCGTGGCGTACTCTTGTGGTACCCCCCTACCCCCGCCCGTGGCGGGGGCGTCTCTCCTATAGTTCCCCCTCTCCGGGGGGAACTGAACGGGGGGGCTAAGCCCCGCCGAATCTCTAGGGGACCGGTTCCGGGCTGCCGGGCCCCCGCCCGTGCGCGAGGAATTCGAACCCCGGTCGCTCCCGGCGTCCTTGCGGTCCAAACAAAGGAGGGGTGATGCCTCCCTCCGCAAAGACGACAATCCTCTGTCTGGGGACACGCCGACTGCATGTGTCCCCCCAAACACCTATAGCACCATTGGCGCTGTCTCGCAACGGCCCTCCGTCCCTCTGGGCGGAGGCCTCTAAATTTGGCACATTCGTGCACCACGTGCCTATCTCCCCTGCAATACCTGCACCGCTCACTCGGTGCGGGGGGAGGGGACTGCTGGAAGGCAGCATACCGATTGGTCGGGCGACGGGGCTGTTCCCTCGCCGCCACCATACGACCAACACCTGGAACCGGGGCGGGCTCCAGGTGGTCCGTCACCCTACATTCGTGCTCCAAAAAACGAAGGAGGTCCGCGAAGGGCGGGAGATACGAGGCGCTGTCGCCTCCGTACCTCTGCTCGAAACGCCCCTTCATTTCAGCGGGCAATTTGGCGAGGACTATGTGCAGCAGTATAAAGGACCACTGATCCACCGGCAGGTCCAATCGCCTTAGGGAGTTGACCGCTGACAGTAGCGGGTTCAGCAACTCCCTCCGTAACAGGTGTACCCGCGTGATTCGCGGGAGGGCCAAAATCGTGGCCACGTGGGTGTCCGCCAGTAACCGGACATTCTGGTACCTGCTAACCAGAAGCTGGCGAGCCACCTGGTAGTTGTCGTCGCTGATGAGCAGGTGCTGGATTACCGCGCTGGCCTCTCCTCGCAGGGAGGAGCGCAAATAGGCCAACTTCTCACTAGGGGATAAGTCCCGTCGTGAATCCACTAAGCTGTCAAACAAGTTAATGAAGCCCATCCAGGCTGACAGATCCCCATTAAAAGTGGGAATCTCCAACGTAGGCAATCGGCCTAGCAACGCCGTCGGGGTAGGTTTGACCTCCCCGCTCAAAACCGGCTCCCCCGATCGAACAGCCAGGGCCCTCTCAGCCGCCTCCGTGAACTGGTCAGCCAGCTCATAGGCCTGGGCTACATCCTGCTCCAGCTGTTCCGACACGGCATCATCAGCTGGGGGGTTCTCCAAATAATACGCGCGACACTCCATGGCGTGGCGCTCCAGGTCTTGCAGCCGAGCTGCCAGCCCGCCATACCGAGCTAGCAACGCGCCTACCCGGTCGGCTCGGTCTATTAATGTGACCGCACAAGCAAGCCAACGCAAAACTCCTTGGATGCCAGCCCTGGATACGGCGGGCGGATTCGTAGGAGCCATTTATAATCCGTTTAATAAACAAGCAAACAAAGAAATATAGAAGTGGTAAACATCAACAAAAAAAACAATAGAAATAGGTCGCGTCACGATAATATAAAACACAATTAAAATTCGGACGACATACACGGACCCTACTATTTTCATAAATTATTAACAACTTACCAATTTCAAGGGCTAACAATATAACGGTATAAACAAAACGGTATAGGATTAACGGTAGGTATGGCATAAACGGCACCGCCAAGTCAACCTCGCAAATCAACTACTAAACCGTTATCAACAAACAAAAACAAATCTATTTTTAATAATAATACTCGTAATTTAATACTACTAATAATTAAAACTAGTTCCACTTTTTTAACTAGGCAAGCGGACTCGGAACAAACACTAGTATGTGGTACTAATAAACAACACTTTCGAACGAAACTATTCGTGAAATAAATCCGGACACACAAAAAAAATATACACATCTAGGCGAGTAAACTCGTATCAAATCACTAGTATGTGACCACAATTATATAAGTGTCTATCTATTATCGGATCCACCAAGTGAGAAACATTCGCTTCGAGAATTTACTAGAACAATTTCTTAGTACTTCAAATCGTCTCGGAATACCCTCGAGATTTTAACAAAAAAAAATAATTTTATTTTTACTATGAAATTTTATGTAGTTAATTTTAATATGAAAATTAATTATATCAACTAGGTACGCTCTGCTACCAAAATATGATCAGGCACACTGTGGTGACCATATACTGTGTTCCACAGTTTATTGAAACGGATGTTTCTCATGCAAAATTAAGTTACTTAAGAGCTAGTCCTACCTTAACTAGAAGATACTGTCCGTAATCCGGGGGGGCTGATCGCTGTCTCGCCGGCGCGCGCGCCTGGCAAGTCGATCTTCACCCAACCCCCGATGGGAAACTCTTATAGCTAACACTCTTATAAGTACACAATGCCCTAATAGACAGCTAAAACTTTCCCGGCGCTTTTGAACACACACGGGTCACAAGTCTGTACCCCGACCGGTGCACTCGTAGGTGCAAAACTCGAAATCTCGGTCACAATACGGGTAGGTTTCCTGGCGCGGCACGTCGCTACAGGAACACACAACCTCGCCTCCCGGCGGCTTACGGCGAACTAACGAATGAATTCTACACCCGGCCCGAGCGCATTGTCTCGAGACATTGACAATGACAACTGACCGCTCGCCAGCGCGGCGTGAACATTGTCAGAAGGTGGTACTGAATGGGTACGAGTCACAGTCTTACGTTTCAACATCAGGTGTTCCTCAGGGATCTCATCTCGGCCCCATTCTATTCCTTCTTTTCGTCAATGACATAGTTTCTAGCATTAGACACTGTCACTGCTCTATGTTTGCAGATGACATGAAACTATACAAGGCCATTAAAAGCAATGATGACTGTATACTTCTACAGTATGATGTTTCATCTGTTCAAGAGTGGTGCCTGAAAAATAGAATGTGTTTGAATGCTTCCAAATGCCTCCACATTACATTTACTAAAAGAAAAGTTCCTGTTGATGGTAGCTATGTCATTGATGGAAACGTGATCCAAAAAGTCAAAGAGGTGAGGGACCTAGGAGTTATTCTGGACGAGCAACTAAATTTTACGTCTCACTATGACGATATTATTAATCGAGCCTCTCGCATGATGGGTTTTATAAAGAGGGTTACAAGGGATTTCCAGAGCAGCGACTCTAGGATTGTTTTATTTAACGCACTCGTAAGGAGTATTTTAGAGTATGCTAGTGTGATATGGAACCCTTATTATGACATCCACTCTGATAGGATAGAAAGGATAAATCGCTCGTTTACCCGTCACTTAGCGTTTATATCAAAAGGTATAACCTCTCGCCAGTCTTATGAAGATCGGCTTACATTTTTCGAAAGTCTTAAACTAAAGGACCGACGTTCAATTTTAGACTCGAACTTTTTATATAAATTATTGCATGGTTTGGTACTTTCCGAATCCTCGTTGGATAATATATTGTTTCGTGTCCCTAGGCCGAACTCTAGGTTTAATAATAAAAATTTATTTCACATTCCACGTTGTCGCACTAACCTCGGGCGTAACTCACCCTGTCATCGTATATGTTCGTTTTACAACAAACTTGCCACAGAGGATACCGACTTGGATCTGGACATTTTTGGCGCCAGTTTTAATACTTTTAAGCGCAATCTTATTAAATTAAAATCAATTTAAATTAGTTTTAGGTAATTTAAGTACTCACATATTTAATTAGGTTGTTTTGGATACTTTAAGATTGAATTGTATAGTTTTAAGTAATTTTGGTCTTAAGTAGAATATATGTTTGAAAATGTTGTGTATACCTGTAATAAAGGTACATGCACGTCCAAAATTTCTGCGTAAAATTAATGAGAAATGTTTATGTATGTATTTTGTTGGTGTACCATGAGAAATAAAGAAATAAAGAAATAAAGAAAAGAAATAAAGCAATTATTTTGTTTAATTACTACACTAACACACGATTTATTTAGTGTGAAACTTCATTCATTTAGAATAATGAACTAATAAATGAGATAAACGATGTATGAAACAACTGTTTCAACAGATGTTTCTTCTAAATATAAAACATGTGTCTGCATTGGGCGCTATTACATCGGCCGGCTCCCGACAACGACATCGGCAGAAGCATTTATACAGGGTGACATTGAAGTCATTAGCATCCTTTTAAAATAAGAACATACTCATAATACAGTGTTTACCCCAAATATGAAGCAAATCCAAGATGTTTTTTTTTTAATTTCTGAAAAATAGTATACTCCTTAATTGATCACTATACCAAATAAAAATTAAAATAACTACTTAAATATAACAATTTAAAAAAAATTCATTGATAAATAATATTCAAATAACATATAAGCCTTTAAACTATAGGAAAAATGTGTGATAGTAAAAAAAACCACGAGCCCTATAAGTAGCTTTCAGGCGGGATAGCTACTTATAGGGCTCGTGGTTTTTTACTATCACACATTTTTCCTATACTTACAAAATTGCATTGTGAATGCATAAAAATAATATAAAATCACAGCCTTTAAACTACTTCATTGGCCTCCCGACAAAACGCGGGCTCTACTATAACGTGAATTTATTCAAGTTTCCACACGGCATTCACCGAAACAAACAATGTCACCCATGCCATGCTTCATGCCCGCTTTGCACGCGTCCCTGCTCCCGCGCTGACGCCGGGCACCACCCCTTTTCACGAAAAACATACCTTCATATGATATCATTAATTTGCCGAATGGATGCCAATGACATAAAAACACCCTGTATAATTATATGAAAGCGTCGCCGCCGACATTTCGAGTCAGGCCGTGTCAATGAATCATCGTATCACACGATGATGGCAATTGGGTATTAGACTGAATTTTTTTTATTGACTTAAAATGTTCATTTAATTAGTAGCAACACAACATAGAGGTATTTATTTTCAAATATCTTGCATATTTTCAGCGATATCGCACCTCCATTCGTAAACTGACCCAATCCAAAATTTTGCTGAATTGAGTTAAGTAAACAGAACGATTCAAAAAAGCGCGCTCTATCGCCTAGTAAATCAGAAACTGCCCTATTAAGGCTAGACTAGGAGAAACTCAATCTTGCGTCGCTTTCTTATCATCGAATTCTGCTCCTTTCGTCATTACGATAGTGACATATTTAGTATTGTGTAACAAGCCGTCAGAGTTACATGCTGCGCAATAAGTAAAGAAGTGGCATAAACCTTTATGTGTCACTGTAGTACATACTTGGGGTAAGTTCGTTACATTCATTTTAAATCGTAAAGTGACGGAAGTTTGTTTTGGGTCACTTCATCACTGTAAACTGAGATACTTTTTGTGACCTAAACCAAATAGAGTCCGTTTACTACTGAATATTTTATTAGAATATCCGACTCAATATAGTTTAAGTCTGTATTTGATTAATTATTTTTAAAAGTTTTTGGATTTATGGTGCTTAGGTCCGTTTCTGAATAAATATAACAAAAATTCTGATGTTGCATTTAGGCAAAGGTCAGTTTATTTCTATTTTTTGCAATAAAATAGTGAATTCGTTTGGTTTAGATTTAAATTAGCTTAATGAAGCGAAGAGTTGACCATACTTTGGGAATGGTACTGACTACGCGAGAAGACGAGGTAAGTACCTACTTTGTTACAATTTAACATTCATGTTTTTTTAATAAAATACCTACCACGTACCTTGCCTTGTGATATCATTACACTAGTATTTTAGTAAATATGTATACTTTTTTAAACACAACTAAATTGCTTCCCTAAGTCTTTTCTGTTTAGTTTACACAATACTATAATTTTCACTACCTATTTCACAGAACTACACATTAAATGAAAGTTCATTATTCATTGGAGCAACACCAGAAAGAGAAATGCAGGCTGAAGTATGTGTTTAAAACAACTGATATTTATTTTTACCTGAGGTTATTATTAATATAAAAAATATTTTTGCAGATTACTCAAAGAAATCCGTCCGTTAGTCCGTTTATTATTGAAAATACGCCAGAGAGAGCCATATTTAATAAGGTGAGAACGTTTTAGTACCTACCTACATAACAAAATTAGAATACTAGATTCATACAATGATTTTGGCACTGATTTATTTATAAAACAGATAACTATTTATAAAAGTATATTATGTACGTGTAATTTAATAATAATACCCAGTTTGCAGTGTAATGTCAATAACTCATCTAGAACAATCTTAACTTGGAAATAGACAATAGGTGTGACTTTTTAAAATTATTCCGATTTGATTTCCAGATTGTAAATGATGTTGAAAAAGCTTGTAACAGTTCACTACCTTTACTTGAAGATCAAATCCTGTTGACACAGATGCCCGTAATGCAAGTCGATACTAGACAAATTGAGGTAATCTAATTAATTTTATGACATGTTTTACATTATTATAAGTTTTAACAATTATATTTTTTCATCAATATCATCAGCCTTTTTATCTACCCGCTGCGCAGGGGCTCTTATGGCCTTTATGGCCCGTATGGATGAATAAAGACGGGCCGTAACACTCAACGCGGGCCGAGCGCAGATTGGAGGATGTTTACTGCTTTTGCAACCGGGACCAACAGCTTAAAGTGCCTTTCAAAGCACAGAGGAGTTTCAGATAGAAAATAACCAGCCCATACAAACACTTCTTGACTACAACGATTGATGGCCGGTGCGCTAAACCACTATGTGATCAAGCATTTTACTAATATGCTATATCTTACTTTTAGGTAAAAAAAATCTAGAAAGACTCAAAATGAACAAGAAATATCTTCTCCAATAGTTAAAGCTTCTATCAGATCAAGATCTACTAGTTTGTCGTGAAACAGTCCTTCCTCATCCAGTTCATCGTCTCGTCGAGTTCTAAGAGTTCGTCAAGTTCCAAGAGTTCATCAAGTTCAAACTAGTCAAGGCATGCTAATTCAGTCAGATACACGTTCAGCAGTTCGTCTAAACTATCAGGTATCACCTCACTCTAATGAAAGTGACGTAGACTTGAGTGACTCGTACCCAACATACGCAAATAATACAAGATGAGGTATTTCTAATCCTTCTCGATCAAATTCCTCAGCATCGTCGTCCTCGCCTTCTAGGAATGATTTAAGATCTGATGAGAGTCCCCGCCAGTCTCGAAAACGTAAAAGGGACTAGCAATTGAAAACAAAATAGGTTGAAAATACTGAGAAAAAGCGGCAAATCTTGTGTCTTTATCCAAATTAAAGAGACAGGTACCTGTTCGCAGCATTAAGGTAGCATGTGCGTGCGTAAAAGAAGCGAGACCGCCGACAACATTGATAAAACTTGTGCTGTATTTGACTTACAGTCTGTGACGCTTTGCCCGAGTAAAAAATATTTCTACTATTGCTCAAAAATTAATTATCTAAACTTCACAATAACAGAACTGAACAAGAAACAAGACAAAGTGGTTCTTATGGGCAAGTAAACTGTTACTTCTGGGACAAGACACAAGGGATGAAAGGAACCAACTAAATAGGATCCTTCATCTATGACTACCTGAAAGAGTTGAGTCAAAAGCACCCCAATGAAAATTTACACGTCACTTTTTACTCCGATAATTGTGCCGGTCAGAATAAAAATAAAACTATTTTAGCTTTTAATCGTTTGCAGTGGCCTCATAACATAACATTGAAAGAATAACCCACAAATATTTAATAGAGGTCACCCGCAAAATGAAGTGTATAATGTACACAGCCTCCTAGAAAAAGAGATCATAAAAAATGAAAAATCTGGTCCTATTTATATATAGTTCTAAAGTTCCAAAATTTGTTTTGTAGTTGATTAATATTAAGGTTTCGGTTTTAAAGAACCTTAATTGCTTTTTGTTGTTGATTAATGTAAGGTACTTCCTGTGATACCTATAAATAAAATTATCTATTATTGTCATACTAGAGTAGGTAAAGATAATAATTGTTGTGTTATTAATAGTAACACTTTTTTATTTTTTGTCTAGAAATAAGCACAGAATGTGATATTGAAAGCTTACGTACGACTGATTATGTAGTAAATAATATTACAAACGTTGAGTAATTAAGAAATATTTATCAACAGGTAATAAAAGTATGTGATTCGAATTTGTTTTATTTCTCATACCGTCATAATATTTTAGTACATAACTACATTATTGAATATTCCTCCGCATAAAAATATTGAAGCTAAGAATTAAAGGGAACTATTTGTAAATAAGTCATCCAATAATACGTAGTGCTTAGAAATAAAGAGACATAATTGTACAAAAGTCAAACGTTCTAAAATGTTTGTATTGCTAAACTGACTCTTTATTGGAAGTTTTTTATCAGCTTCTATTTACTCCTATATTATAAAACATTTTAAAGATTTTTTTAGCCGTATCAGTAGTGTTTAGACCAAATAACTTGTAGAACTTTAAATTTTGTAAATAGCTCGTTATTTCATTAAGTTATAGTGTAATCTACTAAAAACTGTCGAGGAACGAAACACGTTTTCTGCATTTCCCAAAAAACATTCATTTTGAATTGAGCCGCTTTACGACTGGAGGTGCGATATATAGCATCAAACTTTCTAATTAGACAAGGAGAGCGCTATAAAATCGTGACGTCACATTTCTATAGCGCCATACTCTCGCCATAGAAAATTTCGTTTTAGAAAGAGATAGCTAGAGTCACAATTAAGTAGCTCATAATTCCCTTGTTATAATACAGATTGAATTTCTTTTTTCACATTTGTTATCTAATAATGTTATATTTCTGAATGTCATAATTAAATATCTACATTTCAACAACATTCAAATACCCAATTTGTCTGTGTTTATCGGATTTCTCTCATCTACCTGAATGTTGGCAGCCGTCACCGTGCTTCATCGAGACGACCGGCCAGGGGCCCGATTCTACTAAATGCATGGTAGTTCAATGACAAATCAATTGGACGCCAAAGTCTCAAACGGTAGTCTACTGTCCAAGAATGTTCAATGATTGATCATTGGTCGGTCATTGGTCGGCTAATGAAATACTATCCAACCAATCGGTAGTCTATTGTTCAATGATAAATCAATGGTCAATCACTTGTCGTTTAATCGGTATGCTACTCCTTATTTGACGTTTGCAAATACCGATGATCGACCATTGATTTGTCATTGTTTTGTCATTTTGCAAAAGTAAGCTAGTCAATCAAATTGTTCGTCTGTAGAAAGGTGAAGACTACAAATAAAATTAAAACTATTGTGTTTCTTTAGTTTATTCACGTTTGTTGGTGGAATTATCGTTAAGATGAATCCATCAAACATTATTTTACGTCGGCGATTATTAGAAATCGCTGATAGGCAAGACCAAAGAAATCAGCGACGAAATCGACGGCGAGATCGCGCGACATTACGTCAAAATGTTGACCCATTTTTGCTCCCGGACGCGGAATTTGTGCGCACATTTAGACTGACGAAGGCTGGAGTCAGGGAGTTGGCGGAGGACCTCACTCCACTTATTCCGAATGAGATGAGGCGTGATGGGATACCCGTGATGTTGAAGGTATGTTATAATATAATAGCTAGGTATATTTAGTTAAACTTCAATATAACCCGAAGAATGGATGCTTCAATCAAAAAACTGTTTTCACAAACTCGCAATATTTTTAAAATTGCTATCCAACGACACCCCACACTATGGGGTAGACAAGAAAAAAAATACATCCCCACTTCGGCCACTTCACGTGTAGAGGAGAATACCGAAAAAAAATATATTTATAAATTTTTACTTCACCACTTTGTCGGGGTGATTTATAAGTATGTTCTAGTACTAAGACTCTAGCTAGTCTGGGGACAGACGGACAGACGGACATGGCGAAACTATGGTTCCTTGTTGACTACGGAACCCTAAATAGGCACAAAACCCTTTTAGATTTTGTTCGAAATCCTGTAAAAATTATTAAAAAAAAATGCAATTAAAAAAACAAGTCCAGCACGTTTATTGATAAAAAAAATATTGTAAATCTTGAAGGAAGCAATGGCTGTATAAAATTTATTTCTTTGCCTTTTCCGAAAGAGAATAATGAAGCAAATAACTGACACATTTCATGTCACCTATCATGCATCTATCATGCATGCTATCATGTAACTTTAATGCAATGATCATCCTGTCGTCATCCAGATGTCATCCTGTCGTGAAACCAAACAAATTTAGTAGAATACCAATTGACTCTGGTAGTTCGTTGGTATGACTTCTGTATGATAGTTGTCTGGTGATTTTTCCTAATTTAGCAGAATCGGGGCCCTGAAGGTGCACGTGTGCGACCCTGATGCACCCCAAAGCTCGCCGCCGCCCGTTCTGTCGACGCTATTGGCTTGTCGTGTCAGGCCGTATCAATAAATCATCGTATCATACGATATCATAGTACTTACGATAATGACAATTTGTCCGTGTTTATCGAATCGCTCACATCCTTTACCTGAATGTTGGCAGCCGTCTCCGTGCTTCATCGAGACGACCGGCCTGAAGGTGCACGTGTGCGACCCTGATGCACCCCAAAGCTCGCCGCCGCCCGTTCTGTCGACGCTATGGGCTTGTCGTGTCAGGCCGTATCAATAAATCATCGTATCATACGATATCATAGTACTTACGATAATGACAATTTGTCCGTGTTTATCGAATCGCTCACATCCTTTACCTGAATGTTGGCAGCCGTCACCGTGCTTCATCGAGACGACCGGCCTGAAGGTGCACGTGTGCGACCCTGACGCACCCCACAGATCGCCGCCGCCGGTGGTCAGCCTGCCGTCTCTCCACCACGCCAGCGTATACCGCTACGTCTCCCAGAACCCGGCCACGCTCACCGCCACCTTCTACTGCCTCGTCAGCCGATCAGGCGTCGACGGCGTTCAGGACGTTCAGGACCAGCCACAGTCCGCCATCGAATACCAGGGCTTTTCCCAATACTAGAGTGCTTGGCAGATAACAATGCGGGCGACTGGGGCATTTTTGGCGCTAGTTTCAGTACATTTTATGGCCTAAGTTTAAGGTAAAAGATTAGTATTCGATTTAGACCGCACGCAAACTTATCTGGCTCGCACTATAAAACGCTAGTTTCTACATACTCTTTGCCCAATACTCCTAATAGCCCAGAAATTGTATTCCAATATCTCTTTCCATAATATCTGAACTTCATAATTAAAGACTATTCAATATGACGTAGGCTTTTTTTCCTTGTGATGCTGGTCATAATATTGAAAAACCACCTATTTCCTGATGGTTCAGCCACACCATAAAACACAGGCTAGCCAACTCGGAAGGACCTCGAATTGGAACACATTTGCTAAAAATGTACGAAAATGTGTAAGTACCTACCTTTATGTGAATTCCATACCTACATAAATCCATACTAAATTTTATACATTGCCAGTAACATAAGATAAGATGTTTGTTTAAAGATGGAACATAGGTACTTTAGGGGTGGAAGTACCCATCAATACAAAAAACTTTAACTATGGGACCAAGTGCGATATATAAAATAATCGGCTGTTTCATACAAAATTGCAATACCGAATGGGCCAAAATGTATGGAACAGCTGATTTTTTTTTTCGCAATGTGGCACTTGGTCCCATAGTAAAAATTGTTTGTATTGATGGGTACTTTCACCTCATAAAGTATGTCCCATCTTTAAGCAAACATCCTGTATATACCTACGGCTGAAACATACACAACATTTACAATAAAAATATCAGGATTTTATGCCAGAGTTTTAACCTATTTGTAGCAGTCGGCTCGCGGTCCCGCGAGAGGGAGCCACTCCACCCGATGAAAGACGGCTATAAAATTAATTTCTTCTGAGACGTTTCAGGGAAAAAGCAATTCGTCAATATTTTCTTTTAGTGCTCTCAGTTAAATGTTGTTCTCGAAGTATCTGTTTTATGTCACTTTTTATACTCACATTTCGGTGAGAGGCACAATAAAGTTTTATGATTTTTATATAACGAAACGACCATCGGTCAAACCATTTTAATTGGGAATGACAGGATATAGAGACGGAGGTATACCATATATTTTACAAAGCGCAAGTTGCTTGTTTGGATTCACGAATGAATTATTGAAGTTATCCAACTATAAATGTAGGTACATACTCCATGTACAAATGTAAGTACATGTTGTTTGTCATATTGCCATCGAAGCTGGTTGTAAGACAGGTCGATTTTTTCTAAATATTTCATTTTCCATTTTACTATGATAAAAATTGCATTGTGAATACAAAAAACTAAAAACAAAAAAGTTTATTTATTTTATTTATAAATCGTTATTGTTTCTCAAAATAATTTTGTAAAAGCCATATTCATAAATAGGCATTATTTCCTTTAACTTGGTCGTCACAATTCTCATAATTCTCATTAGATTTAGAAGGGTTACTAAAATGATTCTTAAGCACGCACTCAATTACATTACAATACAACTGAATAACTAGCGTAGGTACTGTTCCCCAACGTACCTACCACAAAACTCATTTGATTTCAGGCAACTGCCATTTCAGCGGCTGTTAAAACTGTCCCGGCAATAACAAACGGTGATATTGGTCGTAAAGACTTTTCAGCGAACTGTCTGATGTCCCGAATTGGCTTCCTAGGTCTAATTGGGAGCGGGACAATGAGCCGGCCGGGGCGGCGCGCCGCAAAACTGCCGGCCACAATTAATTTCGGCTAAACTTGTCCCACGTCGAGTATGGAGTTCCGCAGGGGGACGCTCTAGGACTACACTTGTACAACTTTTTAATTAGGTGAATCGATAGTCATTGGGATTTGCGAAAGTTACTGCCGTGTTTAGTCTACTGGAACACTAACATTCAGACACCTAGTCCCTACTGATATTATTATTTTAGTACTTACAACAGCAATAAATAATTATATTGTACCTACTATAATTTGCTGTATTTTTGAACTGCTACAACAATAAAGTTAGTTCAAGTAGCAATGTCTACCTGAGCTTACAAGTTCGCGGAAAGGAGGTTGTAAAAGAAAATGTATTGGAACTGAAAAAGCTGTCGTAATTAGATATTGATTGGAACCTGCAGGTGATGTAACAATGGAAAATGCTCTGGAACATTCAGCTCATAATTGTGAAAGGAATTTTACGATACTTTTGCCCTGGGAAATAGTTTTAAACAACCTTGCGTTTTTTGTTTATTTAAAACCCAATTTTTTTTAAAACTAACTAAATTTTAGGGGGATCACCCCCTTATTACAAAACGTAGACTAAAATAGTCCTGGTTTAAAACTGGTACTAAACTGGTGCTGTCACTTTCATTTTCCAAATGAAAGACAGAATTAGCATGAATTTTAAACCAGGTCTAACTTTAGTCCACGTTTTGTAATAAAGGGGGATGTGTTTATTCAATAACTTACTTAAAAATAATCACTATTATCTCGTAATTCATAAAATCACCATGCCATTACCAAACTAGATTTCAAATGGCTCTGTCGCAAGTTGAAATTAATAGAGTAAAAGTTCAGAGGCAAGCAATGGAAAGAAAATGGAAATTTTCAGAGTAAAGAATTAAACGGAACAGTGTGTGAGAGACAGTCTTCAACAAACTTCCGAGCTGCCCATGACGTTTCTTTCACAAGAAAAATCATTGATGCGATATTACCATCAACTTTTTAAACATCAAGAAGACATAATTATTATTTTCATAACAAAAAGAATTTATACATTTTAAATTACATAATTACAAGTAGGTAGGCAGGTACTCCAAAATAGTAAAGAGTAATCTCACCAAAATCATCCTATAAAAAACTGACCAACTCTCGCTGGAGCTGCTTATTTCTTTACAAAAAGCGTTTGAAATCTCTCAGTAAAGTCAAGCCAACTCTAATGTTCCTTTCTGCGATTTCTTTATTGATATACTTAGTTACGTTTTAATTTTATGTGACTTTGGACGTTGAACATTCTACATGTTGGTTAGTTTGGTGGGCACAAGTCAACAGGATTTGAAGTCAGTGGATACAGACCGGTTGCGGTACTGTCGACACCGGCTAAAGTATTTGAATCGATCCTGCATAGTTGTGTTTTTGAGCAAGTTTCCGCTCAGCTTTGTGAGGCTCAACACGGATTCAGGCCGGTTCGCAGCACGACCAGCAATCTATTAAATTTTATGTCATACGTTGTCCCCCAAGTCGATGCGGGAGTGCAAGTCGATGGTGCCTATTTTGATTTCAAAAAAGCTTTCGACGTGGTGGATAACGACATATTACTGGAAAAATTGGCAGCGGTCGGCTGCACTCCTAAATTATTACACTTTTTCGCTTCATATATGACGGACAGGCAACAGTTTGTGGAGTTTGCTGGTCATAGATCTGAAGCTTATTTTACAAGATCCGGCGTAAGTCAGGGAAGTAATTTAGGTCCTTTGAATTTTATTTTAATGATAAATGACTTACCGGAGGTCATTGAGAGTGCTACCTGTTTATTATTTGCGGACGATTTGAAACTGCTGCTCGCTATAAAAGATAAGGATGACAGCGAGAGGTTGCAACGCGATATAAACAGTGTAGTAGATTGGAGTAGAAAAAACAAACTTTTTTTCAATGCTTCAAAGTGCTCAATCATAACGTTTACAAAAATGAAACAGCCACAACACTTTAACTACCAACTGGATGGAGAAGTGATGGAGCGAACTGAAGCAGTTCGTGACTTAGGCGTGCTCATGGACTCCGAGTTGACATTCCGTAATCACATAGTGACTGTTTGTAAAAAAGCTTATAGACTCTTAGGATTTATATTGAGAAGAGCACAAAATTTCACAAACATAAAAGCCATTGCGGCATTATATAATGCACTCATTAGGAGTAAATTAGAATGCAACGCAGTCATATGGTCTCCACATGAAACTAAATATAGTAACATGTTGGAGAAAATACAAAACAAATTTGTGCGTTATTTGTACCTTAAACTTTATGGTGTGTATCCCTACTATCCGTTAATGTACCCAACACTATTTGTTCTGGGTATGGTTGGGTATAACAAATTGGCGGTAAGAAGGGACTTGGCACTCGTAGTTTATTTATTAAAATTATTGCGAGGTAAAATTTCAAATCCGGAATTGCTAAAGGAGGTGATGTTACAGGTACCTGACAATTATGTGGGGAGAAGGCGACAGCCACGGCTGCTGGTGGTACCACGAGGCAGGACTAATTTGCTTTGTAAAGCCCCGATCACACGCGCTCTGCACACACTCAACGAAATATCACAGATAATTGATATTTTTTCGTGTTCTTTGAGTGAATTCGCCAAAGTATCACTGTATATTTTATGTTATAAGCAGTAGGGACCACTTTATCGAATTGGGATATGTCCTGTTATGATATTGTGTTTGTGTTAATAAATAAAATAAAATAAAATAAAAATAAAAATGTTAACGATAAAATTGGTGATAGCATATTTGCTGAAAAAATTGCACCATTTTCGGGGTATATTTTTTTTTATACCTTCCAATGCGATATTATGTTGGATTCCAAAATATAGTCTCTTAAAATTATATTTAAGGGCCGTTTACAAAAATTTGGCCTGTTATTGAATTTTTTATAAAAATATCAGATAGCTCTTGGGGTATCTGAGTTTATGGGAAGTACTAGTTCTATTTTGATGATCATGAGTGAGTGTCATAAATGCGAAACTTTGCTTTCGCTTAACTTTGGAACTAAATGACCTACAGACTTGAAATTTTGGATTTTAAGTATGTAATTATAGCTTACTGGATGATAAAAATTTCTGCGTTCTGGTCTTATCCAGAGGTTCTCAAATAGGGGCCTGAAAATGCGGCGAAATGGTTCCAGTAAAGGATGGTACGGCAGTGTTTGCTTCGCGCTCGACTTGGCGGGGGCACTGCCGTGCCCCCAGATAAACAATATTTTACATAAGTAAAATTGTTTTAGCATATTTCCGGCAGCTGGTTAGACCATCTAGCCTTTCCATCAAATGAATAAGAAGAACACTATTTCGCGTAGATACTGGATGCATATTATTATCTTTTCGACATTCCGTGAAAGGACTCAAGGAAAATAAATAGTAGGTAGCTTGCACCGTCAACATCGCCGGGGGACCTTTCCTGTTTCTGTTATAAAAGCTCCTTTCTGCTTTGCTTCCTGGAAAGCAGTTTTAACATAATAAATTACACAATACATGCTTTCTTTGATAAATAATAATAATAAATATTATACACAATCCATCACATCCTACCTACATTTTAAGATTTTAAACGTTACACGAATTACGAACGATATTATAAGTATTTATTTGGAGATTATGATTTCGTTTTGAGCGTTATTGTGAAACAGTCTCGTGTTGTTGTGCCTAATTAGATTTTAGTAACAAAGCATCGATGAGTCATTAGCCCGGCCACAGCAGCGTGTAGCCCCCGCGCCAGCTGTTTTTGTCGCAGCCACATGTTTCGGGGGATCGATGTCAGGTGTTTGTCCTATTCCACCGTGCAGTACATGGTGTTTACTAACATACAAAAACAGCTTTCGCTGTAAACTCGCCAGAGGAGATATTTGCTCCGTATTTTTCGGATTGGTTCCGTCGAAACAATAAACAAAAGCCTTCGTTGTAGCTCGAACCTTATACTGAAAAAAGGTCACAGCACATACATCAACTCGGAAAGGGACCGTAAACGTATCAACTCGAGCGGTTCAGTATTCTTTGTATGAAACCCCCTACTGCAAAGCACACTAATCGGAATCGTAACGTAATCGCCTCGCCTCGGGACCAGCTCACGAACCGCTTTGCGGGTCGCTCAACTTGCTATCCCCGCGCTTACCGCTAGTCGTCCACGCGCTCACGTCTCCCCGTACCCGAGCTTACGGATCCACGCACAGTGGTCTGAAAATGAACATCATTTTTTTTTATAATTTTTTTTTCTCATATTTTTGTCTTTTTTTTTCATTTTTTTGTCATTTTATTTTTTTTATCATTTTTTTCTCTCATTCTTTTTTATATATATATATATATATATATGGAACCACTGTGCTGCGAGCCGTAAGCGCGGCGTCGCCTAGCCGTAAGCGCGGCGTCGCCTAGCCGTAGCCGAGCCGACGTACCGACGCTGAGGGCCTACTCTGAAACGCAAATCCGAAACTTCGGTTAGCCCCGTCCCGCTCACTCTCGAGTCATGACGGAATCGAGTGATAGGGGCGGAGCTAACCGAAGTTTCGGATTTGCGTTTCAGAGTACGGTCCCTGATCCGGTTTGGTTACGTGCTTGCGTTAGGTTGACGCCTGGTTGACGGCGAGGCGAAGGCGATACGGTGTCGATCCCTTTCGCCGAGTTGATGTAATGTGCTGTGTCCTTAACCCTAACGAAATAACTATGTAGCTTTCAATATTGTGTAGTAATAAACAACTCTCAGAATCATTCGAACAGTTTTGGTCGTAAGGTCACATTCGGAAGGTATTCGGCATTCAAGAGCACCCTTATCTTATCGCGCACGGAATTCCTACGAATTATTTCGAGATGCAGCTGTTAAAGCTTTTTAGCTTTAATGATGTAGGTAGGTTCAATACAAAGGTCTTTAAGCTTGAATGATGTACAAAGGAATTGCACGTTCATCAAAGGCCTTTACTGTACTCTCTTGCTTTTAGATCCCCAAAGTGTACGACGTGAGTTATTCGACCACCGACCGACAGAAGCTTCCTGCAGTCCCGGTCACAGTTTATAGTGTCCGGGAGTGAAGAGGTATGACGCTTTACCGAGGCTAAGGTAATAAAAGAGATGTGACTTGTTCGGTGTCAAGATGTATATTGAGATAATAATATTGAGTACAATTAAAGATACATTATCTTAGTAAGCGATCTTATTCTAGATTGCTGAGAATGCTACGCGTGTGTTCCAATTTTCTGTAAATGCGCGATAATGCAAACATCTTGTTTGTGTAATATGTTGCAATCATACTTCATCTCCCCTGAAAAAGTGGAAGGATCATCCCCTCCCTGCAAAAAGGAACAGACTCGTAACATTGACTTTAACGAACTTAACCAAAATTTAATTACTTAAGTAAAATAAGTAAACAAAATTTAAACATTATCAACATAGCAAAGTTAAAACTATTTCATTTATTAAATCGTACTAATACAAAAACGTTTTACAATATAAACAATATACCTAATTAAAATTGTATCTAATTAAAATGGTATCGAATTGAAATGGTATTGAATTAAAACGGAAGCTTCACATTTTACACTTAATCATAACAATAACAAAGTGTTAAGTAACATGGTATGTAATTAAGTACCTATACTTATAATTACGTATCAAATAAAATAGTTATTTATTGAATGGTTTGGTATTATTCTTATGCACAATTATAGCTTTATTTTCTTTTAAAATTTCTACATTAGACGTCATATCTCTTAAAACTTTATAAGGGCCATTGTAAATACTATCTAATTTATTTCCTACTTGGTTCTTTAATAATAACAAATCGCCTAACTGATAGGTAACATTATTGCTAGTTTTATCATACAATAATTTTCTTTTCTCTTTAGATTGTATCAAGTTACGTCGTGCGTCGGATTGCGCTTGTTGTAAACGATACTTAAGTTCTCGGGGATAACTGTCATAGTTATATAAGGGGTCGATTTCTGATTGTAAATTATTTGGAAGGTTACAAATTTTTCCAAAAACTAATTCGAAAGGCGTATATTTAGTTTCACTATGCACTGTGGTATTAAAAGAAAAACACCAATATGGAATCCAGGTGCTCCAGTTATGTTTATAATTATTACACTGGATTCTCAGAAAAGCTCCTAGGGTTTTATGAGTATTTTCTAAAGCGCCTACAGTTTCGTGATGGTACGCCGTAGAATTTAATTTTTTAATATGTAATAGAGAACATGTTTCGGACATCACTGATGACATGAATTCGGTTCCCTGGTCAGTCAATATTTCTCTAGGAATACCATAACGTAAAATGAAATTATTGGTAAAAGATTGAGCAACTGTGACCGAGTCTTTACTAGGTAATGGATACGCTTCAACGAATTTGGTTAAATCGCATTGTAATGTCAATACATATTTATTATTATAGTCATCAACATCGAGTGGACCCATTATATCCAAACTAATTCTTTCGAATGATGAGTGGGCTGTTGATGTTATGGTTAAGGGCTGCTTAATATGTTTATTACTATGCTTATGATATTGACATTGATGGCAATTTTTAACAAAAAGTTTTACATCATTACTCAAACCTGGCCAAAAATAATATTGCTTAATGTTGTTCATCATTCTATTAACTCCTGCGTGTCCGCTGGTAGGTAATAGATGGAAATCATTTAGTATTACTCTTTTTTGTTCACTATCATATATTCTTAATATATTTTTTGTTATGAGAAAGCGCGGGGTAACAGAGTTAATTCTTTTTGTTGCTTGTACAAGATTTTTGATTTTACTCTCGTTACATTTTTCTTTAATAATAAGTACCTCATGTATGCCTATTTTTTGACATAATGACTCTAAGTCCCTCGCTAACACCTCTGGGGTAGATGACGATCGGGTACTCAGATATATCGCTGATTGCGAAGGTACGTAAACGTAACAACTTGCATTAGAAATAATGCTATCTTTAGACTTTGAATAATTGTCAAACTTTAATTGATTAAAACTTAATTCAGTTACGTCATCGGGTTTCTTGAGAAGTTCTACCGCAATAGGTTGATCAGGCCTAGTGCTGGTGGAGCTCTCTGAAGAAGAATCAGTGGGGGTTTTTAATTTTTTACTTTGTGCTCTAGTTAAAACTGATACTGTGTTTTGATGTAATGATTTTAAAGTAGAAGATGTAATAGGTATGCGACTCAATGCGTCTGCAGCTGCATTGTTTCGTCCTGGAACATACTCTATTTCAAAATCATACTCCTCTAGGAATAATCGGAATTTAGTAAGTCTGCTTGTTGGGTCTTTCAAGTTAAATAAATAAATTAACGGTTTGTGGTCTGTTATAATTTTAAATTTACGTCCATATAAATAAGGGCGAAAATGTCTCACAGACCAAACAATTGCTAAAAGTTCTAATTCTATGATGGGATATCTCGTCTCGGCGGGTTTCAGGTTTCTACTCGCATACGCGACTACTTGACCGTTCATGTTAGATAAAACAGATCCTAAACCTGTCTTACAAGCATCTGTTTGTAGCCGAAAGATGTTACTTTCTGAAAAATCTGGATAAGATAAAATAGGGGGTTGAATTAATGCTGATTTTAATTTTTCAAATGCCGTTTGACACTCTGATGACCATAGAAACTGTACATTCTTTTTTCTTAATTGATTTAAAGGATAAACAATGTTTGCAAAGTTCGGTATGAATCGTCTGTAGTAATTTGCAAACGCGACAAAACGATTGACATCGTCGCAGTTCATCGGCACTGGATAGTTTTGCATGGTTGCAATTTTACTTTCATCTGGTAAAATTCCATCAGAAGTTATTTTGTGTCCTAGATATATTATTTCGTTTCGCAAAAATTCACACTTCATAGGATTTAATTTTAAGTTAACTTTTCTAAATCTCTCTAGTATACTAATTAAGTTTTTATTGTGGTTTTCTATAGATTTCCCGAAAATTACGCAATCATCTAAATAAATAAAAGCCTTTTTATAATTTAAGCCTGACATTGCAATAGTCATAAGACGTGAAAATACACTCGCAGATGTCCGGAGACCCATGGGACAGCGTTTCATCTGAAAAATTTTATCACCAGCAGTGAAAGCTGTGTACTTTCGTGAATCTTCGCTTAAAGATAACTGATAATAGCTTTGCGAAAGGTCTAATTTTGAAAAATAAATGTTATTTGCAAGCGAATCTAAGATATCAGTTATATTAGGCAAAGGGAATTTGTCGTCCTCAATACGATTATTTAACTGCCTGTAATCTATAACTAATCGCCATTGTTTCTCGTTTGACCTATCTGTTTTTTTCGGTACAAGCAAGACGGGACTAGACCACTCTGACGTAGCCTCTTCTATAATATCATTTTCGAGCATAATATCTATCTGTTTCTGAACTTCCTTCCTTAGTGCGAACGGTAATCTATGTGGCTTGACATAAACTGGCGAGACATTAGGTTTTAAAGTTATATTATGGGTCATTAGGTTTGTACAAGAGAGTTTGTCGCCTGGCAGATGAAAAACATCTGCGTACTTAGCGCAAATACTTTCAATACTTCGTTTTTCTTCTAAATTCAGTTCAGGTAAATTTAATAATCCTAATAATGTTTTTACACGATCGACAGAAACCTCCTCTTTTTCAAAATTACAGACTTCAAAATCATTCAATGAAAAAGTCTCTAAATCGGTAAGATCTAGATCAACTTCTTTCTCAGTGGTGTTTAATATCCTTACTGGCATGCGACCATTACAAGGTTTCGCTATTATACTTCCTATAAAAACTCCTTTCTGTATCTCTTTAGATAAACAAACACAATCGTCGCCTAACGATGTAGGTATATATTTTATTACCTCACATCGTGGCGGTATCAAATGTCTATAGTGACTCAATATAGGTATAGACACATAATTACTATCTTTAGTTAAAAGCAAAGTATTTTCTTTATAGTTAATTATAGCTTGATAGCGTTTCAAAAAATTATCACCTAAAATACCATTTGCAGAACAAGACATATTTTTAAACACATACATTTTTTCTCTAAAAACTAACCCATTATAAGACAAATCTAAGTAAATATATCCTTCAGATACTAGTTTACCGCTAACACCTTTTATAACTAACTTCTCGAATGTAATTAAATTCAATAACTTCGGATAATCGCATAACCATTCGTATTTTAAAACACAAAGGCTTGCTCCGCTATCGACTAAAAGATCGATATTGCTATTACTTACGTTAAAAGTTACGGTACTACTATTATTGTAGTTTAAAACATAATTTTCAGTAGGAACGAAAAAAATCTAAATTATTATCGTTCTGGGGCTCAGAACGCGCTTGTGACTCACTATTGGTCGATTGCTCGTGGCTAGCGTACTGCACACGTTGAAAAGGCACAGCTGAGCGCGGCGGGCGCGGGCTCGGCCGACCGCGGTCACGTGAACGTGATTGTGTTCCTTGCGCGGCGCGGGAGTCTCGCGACATGTACTTACCTTGTTGTGGTCTCGTGTTTCCGGCAGCGTACCTATTGTTTGCGCTAAATCTATTATAGTAACTATATTTATTAGAATAATTACTTGGCTGACGCGGATAATTAGTAGGTGTGCGTGAGAAATTACGAGTATGAAACTTTTTAATGTTCATAACTTCCTCGTGTCTGGTAGACATTGACTGCTCGTCTAGGGCAGTTCTTATAGCCTCTGGTAAAGAATCAAAGTGACGTGATGCTATGATAGTACTAAGCTTTTGGTTCACTAATCCATCTGAAAAGCGCTTGATTGCAACCTTTTCATTAATGGGACGCAATACTTCAAACTTAGTAGCGTCGTCATCCGCTTGTGCTATGGTTAAATTCACAAAAAGTTGTTCTAGTTCCGAGCCGAACGACTCGATCGACCTATGACCTTGACGACAGTTTTGTAATTTGTGTTGGATAGCAACAGCAGATTTTTTCTGAATCAAATGCGTATTCATATCTCTAATTAAATCTTTAATAGTTGGATAACTACTTTTTAAACGTAATTTTGCGCTAGGAGAGAGCCTAGTTTTAATCACAAAATCAATAAGTAACCCATGAGTAGCATCGCTGATCATTGAACTATATAATTGTATACCATCAATTAGAGATTTAGTGACGTGTTCTTGACCTGTCATCGTTGGTAAAAGTGCAATGGCTGTCTTCAAGTCAAATTTATCTTTTTCTGCCATTTTTGAAATACTACTAACACTTAAAGTCTCTAAAGAAATAATTTTGTCATAAATGATCTGAATGTCATTTGCTATTTTATTAATTAAAGTTATATCTTTAGTTGATACCTCCGATTTTTCAACTAAATTATGTACTTGAGCTAAAATATACTCTAATTTCGCGTATTCAAGTTTCGCTTCATTAAATTTCGTAAAACCTAACTCTTTTTGACGTCTATCTGGTCCTAGTTTTACTAAATTATCTTTAATATACAATAGTTTCTTATGCAATTCATTTAAATCGGAAATAATAAATGACATTATCTAATAAGAAAAAAATGTAATCCTACATATTATTTAAAACGTTTAGGTATAAAATAACTTACGACTTACGGTGGCATTATAGCGCGCGAATAAAATAATTACGTCTCTGCACGATGAGTAGGTATGTGGTGACCGGCGTGGCGTGTGGGGGCTGGGGCTGCGGGCTGGGGGTTTTCTCATGCTCCTTGAGTGTGTAGGATCTTCAGACTTCTAAGATGGGTTCCTGGACCGCTTGAAACAGCTAACTGAAGATCGGGCTGGGATTTCCCTTGCCCCTCGTACAATGGGCCGGGTTTCTACCCTGGACACCTCCTGGTCTACGTTGATGGTTGAGTCGACGTCGTTGCCAGTTCCACGGAAGATATTGTGTTTCTTAGAACTGCGCTGTTGAATTCTCTACGGAGTCGGTTGACAATTCGGTCCCAAATTTTCCGGATGCAGGCGTAAATGATGAGTATAACGATGAGAAGCAGTATGACGGATAGTAAAATTTCTGTTGTAGTGAGCTGGCTTGAAGTTTTCTGCGTTGCTTGGGCGTCGCCGCTGGCGGTTTGTGCGATGATAACTTCTTCTTTACTTTGTGGTGCTCCCATATTATTGTTTTGTCTTCCCAAGTAATGCGATGAACAGAAGTGTAGAGCCAAATAGCACCGCAACGAAGACTGCTGCTAGTATGGTGTTGAAAATTTTGCTTTGCTGCTCCATGTAGTAATGATTTTCCCGCAAAAATTTTATAAGTTCGGTTGGCAAAGGGTCGCCATGAAGAGGTATGACGCTTTACCGAGGCTAAGGTAATAAAAGAGATGTGACTTGTTCGGTGTCAAGATGTATATTGAGATAATAATATTGAGTACAATTAAAGATACATTATCTTAGTAAGCGATCTTATTCTAGATTGCTGAGAATGCTACGCGTGTGTTCCAATTTTCTGTAAATGCGCGATAATGCAAACATCTTGTTTGTGTAATATGTTGCAATCATACTTCAGGAGCGCTGGGGCGGTTGGAAGTCGTACGTCTTCATCTGTCCGTGCTTCCTTGCAAGGCGCGCCGTAATATTCCAATGCGCTCGTCTTGTCTCCCTTGGTGCAGTGAATTGGAATTGTGTCGTGTCTTTTGACTGCTCCCTGAGATATATAAGCAAGAAACAAACCGATGATTTAGGTCTTCGTTGTGCATAACAACGAAATGATTTAAAATGGTAAACAAAAAAAAATACTTGCATAACAGCTTTGGTTAAAATTAACAGCAATATATCCTTTAATGGCTCCCTGAAGGGGAACGTTCAAAAGAGGGTTTTGTCAGCGGCCGATTCTCCCGCTAATCCCGCGGGCATTAAGAGATGCGGCAGCCACCTCCTTAAACGCGGCGCTAATTCCTGTCCTCCGCACTCCGTCTGAGCAGTCCGATGGTCCTTTTTTTTATCTATATCTATACTAATATTATAAAGAGGAAAGATTTGATTGTTTGTTTGTTTGTTTGTTTGTTTGCATCGAATAGGCTCCGAAACTACTGGACCGATTTAGAATATTCTTTGACCATTAGAAAGCTACATTCTTCCCGAGTGACATAGGCTATATTTTATCCCGATATTCCCACGGGAACGGGTACCACGCGGGTGAAACCGCTAGGACCCGCTAGTATAGTAATAAGGGGCAAACGAGCAGACGTGCCACGTGATGGGAAGTAGTCATCGTCGCCCATGGACATCTGCAGCACCAGAAGTGTTGCATATGCGTTGCCAGCCTTTGTGTTTTAGGGTCCTATTTACACGCTTCTTCTTCTTCCTTCTCAGCCGATCTGTAAAAAATATGTTATCTGGAAACAAAGTAAGTCTATAGACTTGAATGTGTAAGAAAATTAAAAGAAATAGGTACTTACTTTAGGTGGTAAAAACAACTTTTTGGTTGATCTAGCTAGATTCTAGGTGACTTTCACTAGTAGCGTTGCCAGGTGTCCCGATTTGCGCGGGACGTCCCGATTTTCAGGGGTCTGGGGACGCGTCCCGATTTGCATCTGATCGGGACACTAAATGTCCCGATAAATCATTTGCATGGCTAGCAGTAAATTTTATAACTGTTTCAATTAAAAAATGGGGGAAAAATCTAACAACTTCTCAACCGTGTCAATTTATTAATAGTTAAACTACGATTTTATTTCATTATTTCTACTAGTCCAGCAAGTCTGATTGTTGTTAATGTTATTATGTATGATTAAATACCGATTTACTAGTAAAGTGCTTATTACACTTGGCTAAATTCAGCATCTAATTCAGCATACATTGCTTGTTTTGATTGCATCACTTGCTACAAATGAGATCAAAGAAAGCAATGTATGCTGAATTAGATGCTGAATTTAGCCAAGGTGTAATAAGCCCTTAAAAGTAGAAACCTGCGGCATTCGTATCTAACTGATTTTGGTTCGATGTGCAATGATGGCCCCAAATCATTCTTAATCTAAAATATAGGTACTTCGCTGGCCGCTACCGCTGCACGCTCACTACGCTTGCTCGGCTTGCGCGATTTGTTCATGTAAACCTAACATGCTCGTCACTTTGCATCAAACCTATCAACCCCTCTTCGTAGAAGGTATATATATCTGGTATACGTAGTAAAATGGTCACGTACAATGAGAGGTCAAAATGAAGTAACTCACCACTTCCCATTTTTTTTTTGGAAATAACCTCAAAAACAAAAATTTCTGTTTTCCAAAAACAACGCATTTCCGCGTTAAAAGCAACTAGATTATGATTTAGATTTTAGGACAGTTGAATTGTATTTTTATTCAATTCAAATTCAAATTCAAATTCAAAATCATTTATTCATTTTAGGCTGATACAGTACTTGTGAACGTCAATGAAGCTACGATATCGGTTCGCAAATCCTACGGCGGGAGGCCTTGTTACGAGAAGAACCGGCAAGAAACTCGCCAAGGGCTATTTTTTTCTCCCTGTCATATTTCATACAGAGTCGTCAAATTGAAAAGTGACTTTAACATAATATAATATGTAAAGTCACTTTACATCACAAATTAATCTTAAGTTTAAAAACAAAATAAAAAACCCGGAAATCATAGCAGTAAATAATTTTCAATAACTAAGAAATAGACATCCAAAAGGTAGTTTCTTTAAAATACTAATAGTTCAATATCAATTCAATAATTCAATATTATTTTTGGTTATCTTTCTTTTTATCTGTTATAGTGATTAATTACCGAATATTACCGATCAATTACCGAAATTTTATATGATTTTTCAGGGATTAAAAATATACCTACTTATTTACATCATGGATTTGCGTCGCTCGACATATTATTTGGGGAAACGACTGTATATCATGTTCGTACGTTCTTGTTTTAAAAGGATTGTTAAACGACTTCAAAGTCATCCGGTAGATTAAACGCAAGCCAAAATTACATACATAATAATGCCGCGGGTTTCTAATGCCCACCCGTAGTACTTAGTTGCAAAACGCAATACCTGCCCACCTTAATTTAAAAACACATTATTTTATGTTTGGACCGATTTTCAACCCTAAATCACGATTCGTTTTACCTCATGCCCCGATTTCAAACAAATCGGACTTGGCAACACTATTCACTAGTGGTAGTGGTACGAAATGCAGTACCTAAGTACCTACCTAATTTCCTTCATGCCGAACTTAGGTACTTTCCTGCATTACCTACATAGAAAGAATAGAATGTAATACAGAATACAGAATCTTAATATGATGATAGAATATACTTAATAAAAAAACTATTTCATAGTAACAAAATAAATTCGTAAAATATTTGAAGAAATTACTTTCCAAATCCGAACTTCTCTGAAATATAGATACGATCTATTTCTGTTTTAAGATTGACCGCTTAAAACAGAAATAGATCGTAATTGGAGGATGTTTATTAGGGCATTCCATTAGGACATCCGTCTGGTAGGTAAACGCCGCCGTAAGGACAATATTGAACTTCTAATCAAAGGGAACGTCCCAACTGTTGTACAAATATTTGCCCACATTTCATTGTTTGGGAGATTGTGAGGCGCTGCAGATAAATAAATACACGAAAAAATTTAGGGAAAATCTTCGTCCACTGTTTGTTTGTTTATTATTTGACAGCCTCCGCGGCCGCTATTTTAGGAGGACCCGGGTTCGATTCCCGGTCGGGTAAATATTGAAAACGAACTTTTCAATATTTCCTCGGGTCTGGGTGTGTGTGGTAATACTTAGCCGTCGTTGTTCCCAACTTCCATATATAACACTAGCGGCCGCCCGCGGTTTCACCCGCGTGGTGCCCGTTCCCGTGGGAATATCGGGATAAAAGTACCCTATGTGTTATTCCAGGCTACAATCTATTTCTGTTGCAAATTTCACCCAGATCCTTTCAGTAGTTTTTGCGTAACAAACATCCATACTCACAAACTTTCGCATTTATAATTAACTACACGACGTTATCCCGAGGGAATGTGATATTTTTCCGGGATAAAGTAGCCTAAGTTACTCCTTAGTACATCAGTTACCTGCCAGTGAAAGGCCCGTCAAAATCGGTCCAGCCATTTCAGAGATTAGCCGAAACAAACAGACAGACAGACAAAAAATTTAAAAAATGTTGTTTTGGTATATGTACCGTATATAATATAATCATATGCAGGTAGTAAAAAGCGGTTATTTTAATATTACAAACAGACACTCCAATTTTATTTATTTGTATAGACTAGTCCTCAAGCTACACTACACCACTACACTACACTATACAACTCGGGCGAGCTAGCTTGACACCTACAAACTACCTTTAAAGTGACAGGGCGATGTTTGAGACGCTCCCAATAGTATATTATGATACAAGTGAGCTTAGGTTGCTCATTATACACGAGGCTGTGGGTTGCAGCCCGAGCCGCAGGCGAGGGCGTAAATCAGCCGAGTGTCTAGTGAGTAAGTTGCTCACGAGTTTCATACGCACTTTTTCAACACACTTGCGAGGAAAAACAAACATTTATTGCATACATATTGTATTAACCTAATCCTACTAATCCTACTAATATTATAAATGTGAAAGTTTAGATGTTTGGATGTTTGGATGTTTGTTACTCAATCACGCCAAAATGGCTGAACGGATTTGGCTGAAATTTGGAACACAGATACTTTGTAGCCTGGAGAGGAACATAGGCTACTTTTTATCCCGGAAAAATATCATATTCCCGCGGGATAACGTTGTGAAGTCCACGCGGGCGAAGCCGCGGGCGGAAAACTAGTATTAACTAAGGGAAAAAGCGCGCAATTTTTTTTTTTTGTTGCACGCGCCAAATGTGAGGTGATTGATTACATACAGCCATACAGCCTACTTCAAAATAATTAAGTATAATAATAGTGATAAAATGCAAATGTTTTATAACAAATTATTGTAAATTATAAATATTTTGATAATAATATACTTAATTATGTTTTTTGTCTTAATTAGGGACACATTTATTTATTCTAAAAACGTAAATGGATTTTCAGCCGTATAAAACCTCTTTGTTGTTACAAAAAAAGAACTGTATCTATTACCCGGCGAAATCGAAAATGCTCTGTTGACTCGCATGTAACTTGCAGTTAGGTACTAACTTAACTTTGTAGGGATACTGTATTACCCGGTTAAATTGAAAAGTCTCTGTTTACTCGCATATAATTTGCAGTTAGGTACTTACTTAACTTTGTAGGGATAATTCTATTACGCAACTAGTACTGTAATATTATTATGCACGCGTGGGTTATAGTTCGGTTTATGGCCCTAAGATCGATGTAATAAGGTTCACTTTATGAGCAAGTGTGTTGAAAAGATAAGTAACGTACGAGTATTCGGGCATAAGTATGTCAAAACGATCTACTTGCGTCAGAATAGGAGCAGTAAATATTAGGTTTATTGATTTTAGGTTTTTATCTTTTTTGGAGCCAAAATAACAATAGACAAAATAAATATCCGACCTCTGCAATACGAGTGCCCTCCATCGGGTTATACCATGTCCAGTGTACCCCTGCCCAGGGCTGTGGACCGGCCGGGTGCAATAAACCAACTTGTGATAACAATAAACAGCCGTCCGGCGCCGGCGGCCGGCAACTTAGCTCGTTACACGACCGGACCGGCGGCCACTCGGCACTAGTTGTACTCCATCCTATGAAGCACAAATTGTTTATTGAGAGGGCTTCATAAATGAAGAAACTTTTCATGAAAACATATTCAATACCTAGGTACCTACATAGTTACCTATTTGATACTTTTAGGCTTCTTCATCACAATACTAAGTACTTACCTAATAATTAAATTATTGTAATTTATTGATTTATTATACGTTTTGACTAAGTACCTACTTACCTTGGTAGTGTAATGAATGAATGATGGTAATGGCATCATCTTCTACCTACTTAGATTATAGTCATTTTAGTTTGTAGTCAGTTTGTAGATCAGTTCAGTGGTAGGTAGGTAGATAAGGTAGATAATAATTTGTAATACGGATTAGGTAGGTAGATACTTTACAATCACAAACAGCTAGGGGAAAGGTGTCCAAAATGATCCCCCTAAAGGAAATCGGTTATTGTATCCAAAATATTATAGTAAGAGCAAACATTGAAAGAGTTTTGGGTAAGTCATTGAAGTGTTTTGTATACTGGCATGCCATTATTGCAGTATGATTTTATATCTTTAGATTTATTAGAGATTTTCCAAACCTCTACTAAAGGATCATTTTGTACACCTGGGTGTCTAAAACGATCCCATACTATCTTGTTTGGTTAACCCATACATTTTTGGTTCAATATATTTTATGTGCTCAACGAGTTCCCTCTCATGCTTAGGTGTAAGCACCGTTTGTTAACTGCCCAAAGTCTTAAGTGCACCAACTGCGTTTTTGTTTTTAGCACCATTACAGGCCTACAGAAAACTGTCTTGTCGTACAGAAAACTAACTCCCAGTTTTGTCGGTAGGCTTTTCTTTGATATGTACGTGGCATGATCTGTAAAAAGTATAGATAGGAATAAAAAAAAAACATGACTAATTTTAAATTGTTTTTCAAGTTTGGTGAAATTATTCCTGGGATCGTTTTATACCCACTAAAAGGGATCGTTTTACCCCGAATGTTGAATTTACAAAAGTTGTCGAAGTATGACCTCAAAACATTATCTTGGTGAGATCAAAACGAGGTTCAAATGTTACTGAATATCAATAAAAACTACCAGGAAAACTTTCATGCATATATCCACAAAAGAATTTCAACAATTTAACTTTGATTGCAGGCTTATCTTAGATCGAAGACAGCTACTTTCAATTTCTTGCAATAAATCGACGCACTGTACTCACACCGCCATGACACTTTATTGGGCTACTGAGTGGAGTACAGGGAAGACGTTAGCCAACAAATCACATAGATGGCACTAGTATTTTCGTAGAAACTGTAGGGAATCATTTTACCTCGAGGGATCATTTTGTACACCTTTCCCCTACCTACCTAGTGTGTACAATGTAGAGTAATAAAAAGTTAAGCATACTGATCTAAGTATGTAGTCTACCTTCAATTTTTAACAGTGTAGGTAACAACAAAGGTACCTAAGTAGGTAGGTACATTTTTATTCAGGCTGCTTTAGTTGTCAATTAATTACGAAAGCCTCCCAGAACAGCCTAACTGCCGCACACCGAAACTAAATACTAATAACACTGTCAAAGTGTAAGTGGAAGCTGTAAATTACAGAAACAGCATCGTTTCAATAGCAGGCCGGCCGCAAGCGGTGGCGGCGCGGGCGGGCGAAGTTCCCTCGTTATGCAGTTGTCACTGTTTACCCGACGTTCTGCGTCGCACCGAAACGGTGTCAGAAGCTAACCCTCTCCCGGCGCTTGAATTCAAGCGCTCAAAGTTTTTTCGAAAAACGAATTTATAATTTTTTTTATAAGGCTCAGATCCGTATAATTTTTTTCCTCGGTTAGCCTGTTAATTCCTCATTCTCTCAAATGCTTAGCAATCACTTGAGCATAGAATAAGTTTAAAAAAACCATAAAGTTAATATACCTATCGGAATAGAGGAACAACCACGAGCTGTCAAACGAAACCGAAATTGGATCGCATTTGTGTGTGTAAAATTGTTTATGTATGCGTGTCAGTGATGTGCGTCATGTCGCTTTTCAGATTAATATCGATATCGATAATATTAAATAATTACAGTAATAAATAAATATATATTGGACACGATCACACTCATTGTTCCAATACCAAAGTATAGTAGCTTAAGCACTATTATTATGGAAATTAGAAACAACGACGGGTAATTACCACATACACCCAGACCCGAGGAAATATAGAAAAATTAGTTTTCAACATTTACCCGACCTGGGGGGCTACCGGCAAAAAAATATGATTCAAGATTCAAGATTCAAATTTGTTTATTCAATTTAGATTGTTATTTACAATACTTGTGAACGTCATAGAAGCTACGCCATCGGTTCGCAAACCCTACAGCGGGAGGCCTTGGAGAAGAACCGGCAAGAAACTCCAAGGGTTGTTTTTTTCTCCCTGTCTTATTTCATACAGAGTCGTCAAATTGAAAAATGACCTTAACATGGTATGACTAAGGTCAGTGTTGTGAAATAAAATCAACGTTTGCGATTCATACAAATCTTTTATTACCATTTGACATTAAAAAGTAAAACAAAATGTATCAAAAATAGACAATTAAAAAACTTATATAAAGGAGGCTTATAAAGGAGGCCAGTGTCGACAACATCCTCCCCCCCCGGTGCGGTGATGCACTACTGTAAAGAAGAAGTTGATGTCGGTGTTCAGCCGACCACTAAGCTGGTGGCAACCTTCCCGGTGAAGAGGCCGATATGCTTAAGCGGATGATAAATAAATTAACTTTTTGGTGGGTCGTCTGAGAACCCCATGTGTTGTACCCACATCGGCTACCCGAACGACCCCATCCGATCCGGGCAAAACGCGAATGATCCGGCCGCGTGGCCATACCCCTCGCGGAAGGTTACCATCTGCGATGAGAACCAAGTCCCCAACGCATAAATTTGAAACCGGTGGCGTGGCAGCCCTCGGGACAAGTGAAGGCAAATATTCCCTTAACCAACGGGTCCAGAAGTGGTCAGCCAAACGCAGACCTCTACGCCAACCGATGCGACGAATTAAATCTGTATCATCTACCCTAGCGAGGGGCGAGTATGGTGACGAAGAGCCAATTAAAAAATGGAAAGGCGTGATTGCCTGCTCTGCTTCTGGGTCAGTGTCCACGTGTGTCAACGGCCTAGAGTTTACAATTGCCTCGGCTTCCAGCAGAAAGGTACTCAGGGTTTCTTCCGTTGGGGATCTTTCCTTTAACGTCGCGGCTAAGGCGGTTTTCACACTCCGCACAAGGCGTTCCCAGCACCCGCCCATGAATGGTGCAGCAGGAGGGATGAACTTCCATCGAATTGAAGCATTGGCGGCGAACTCCTGTACTGGCTCCTCACTCAACCTCCGCAGCTCGCGGTTGGCACCCACGAAAGCGGTCCCGTTATCTGAGAATATGGTATTCGGACTCCCTCTCCTGGCAATGAATCGCCTCAATGCCATAATCGCCGAATCCGTGCTCAAGCTGTTCACCACTTCTAAATGCACCGCTCGCACCGATAAACAGGTGAACAAAGCTACGTAACGCTTTTCCGACCTCCTTCCTACAGATACTGTGACTGGACCAAAATAATCTATGCCGACGTTGGTAAACGGTCTCACATGGTGACTTAGGCGCTCTGCGGGGAGATCACCGGTTGGTGGGCTGGAAGGAGTTCTCTTTTTAAATGTGCATTGGCGGCAGGTTCGTAAAACAGACTTCACTGCGCAACGGATTCCCACAATATAAAAACGTTGACGAAGCTCATTTATAACAATGTTTCTCCCACCATGAGCTAATCTATTGTGGTAGAACTGAATGAGCAACTTGACGGTATGATGTTTTCCAAAAAGCACTATAGGGTCCTTATCAATGTCAACGTCTTGGGCCGCAGATATTCTGCCCTTGAGCCGCATCAGTCCATTGTCGTCGATGAAGATGGTGAAACTATGGAGTTTACCCGCCTTAGGGAGTGGGCCGCCTTTCAACGTCGCGGTGTACTCTTCTTTGAAGTGTTGTAATTGGGAGTGCAACAAGAGATTCCGCTCAGCCTTCCCTAGCTCTTCTGCATCTAACAATGGAAATTTTGAAAGAGACGAAGACACAGACCCAGAGCTATTTGACGTTTTGGAATTTTGATTTGAACGGCCTAAAAGCGCTCTAAACTTCATTAAAATACCTAAAAGAGGCTGCAGCAGGTCAGGACCAGGTAAAAGAAGTGAATTTAAGCTCACACCTGACGACGTTGCTGCAGCATCGTGTACTACACGAAGCTTTCGCTTCTGGGGGTGAAATACCCCAAAATGGGGAAGATACCAAGCTACGCTGTTTGGCGGTTCGGTACAGAGCTCTGCGTAACCCTTTTGGATTACGGAACGAATGTTTGCGCGGTAAGCATCAGCGTAAACTTTGTCCTTCCTCATTTTTCTCTCTAAACTAATAAAGCGAGATAAAGCGTGGTCGCGGCTGTTCGGTACATTGTCAACATCGGCTCGCCAAAAAAGCCCTGTTTCAAATCTGCCACTCGGCAATCGACGGGTTGTTTGAGTTAAAATGCTGATAGCTCTTTCGTCATCACTAGAACGGTACTCCTTCTTGGATATGCCTATAGAGTCGATGCGGAAATATTCATTCAACTGATGATCCATAGAAGCAGTATCGCTCGCGTGAAGGTGGTGTTTAAACTCCACCGGTGATGATCTTGATTTGATGCACCCGAAAAGGACCCATCCAAGAGACGTAAGCGCTGCTACTGGCTGGGACTGACCACCACGCCTGACCGTATGAGGCACAGTCAGGTGCCAGTTGTCAATGCCAATCAGCAGCATCGGCTTGGCTTCATCATACGTTAACTCCTCAACTAAATCAGACAGATAGCTGTAAGAAAGCAAGTCCCTAGATTTTACAGATTGAGTAGCTAAAGACAGATTTGGTATGGACCTCACAGATTTCAATTTAAACGTTTGTGAGCTATGACAGCCACAGAGTTCGAGAGACACGAACGTGACGTCGGTATCTTTCGACAATCCGCCTACTGTATTTACCCGAAGACGAGACCGATTGCCTGTTGCACCCACTGCATCAGCGATTGATGAATCAACCAGAGTTGCAGTGGAGCCATCGTCGAGCAGTGCAAACGTACTAACTGTACCTTTTGGGCCGGACACACTGACCGGCACCACTTTTAACAAAGGCCGTTGCAGCGACTGTGGTGTGCTGCTATGAGCAACTACGACACTGTCCGCGGTGGCAATGGTTGCCTCAGGGGCCGTACCATCCATCAAGCCGCTCTCTTGGGGCAATGTACTATCGATGTTGGTCACGGTTGCTAAAGTGGCATCCCTATGAAGTAAGGTGTGATGAGTGCCCTTACTGAGACAATCCGAATTTGCACACAAGAACTTTTTACATTTACGGTAAAAATGATTACCCTTAACAAAACATTTATAGCAAACTTTCTTTTCGGTTACCCATTTCCACCTTTCATCAACAGAAATCGTTTCAAAAGCTTTGCAGTGTAAAATGAGATGACCTACTTTTTTGCAATATAAACAAACCTTATTCGTGTGATCCTCTGTGGCCGGACCACATATCAGTACCCAGATGCTATATAGTGCACTAACAGCTACCTGTAGTCTACTTTCATAGGAATGTATTAAAATTAAAAGTACCTCAACAGATAAAGAAATATTCAGTAGCTTTTGTGGTCCGGCTGCAAAGCAGTGCTCTCTGGCCGGACCACCTCGAATTCAGAAAAGTGTGATGCTCTTTCCAAGAAACTAATACCTATAAAAAAACTACTTAAAGAGTACCTTCCATAGATACAAGTGTGGTACGATAGAAGTCATTGGTTCCGAAGTTACTAGTCGTAGATTGTGGTCCGGCTGGAGAGTATACTCTGCAGCAAGTCATTTTGATAATATTAAATATTATCGATGCGTGAATCTATTTAAACATAATCTACCTATTCTCTACCTCTCGTTGCTACTATTTTTTATCTCGTAAAGCTATTAATTTGTTTAATTATCCGCAAAATATGTGGCGCGGCTAGGGAGAACTACTTTTGCGCGAATAAAAAGAAAATTGACTTTTTCTACATAACAACCAATACTGCATAAAAAGTACCTCATAAAAAAACCTTGACTTCATTTAAAATCTTTTGTTTTAAGTACCACTAACGATTTACAGGAGGTTCGCTTGCATTATTAAGGAGAATGGGCAAGAATAGGTTCACCTGTTAGGTATTACTTACCTACCAAATAAATACTAAAAACAAATCATATATTTACTAATAAAAAAAACGAAAGTTCGTCTTCTTATTAACTACTATTATCGTATTATAAAGGACACTGGGTAACAGCGTACCCAGACACGAAAATAGTTCAAACATTATGGATTATATATATATATCGGCTTTTTTTGCTCTTTTAAAGTAGAGCACGGTTTTGGCCACGTTTTGCTCAAAAATTTTTCTATTTAACTTTTCGTTCTTTTTACCAAAGCTCAATTAAAATAATGTATTTTAATGTAATAATAATAATCGTTTGAATTCCTTATATTATACGATTTTTAAACGAAACTAATCAATAGCAAAAGAAAAAATTATTTTTATAAAAAAATAAAACCGCCTTCAAAACATGACGCCAAAAAAGTAAGAAATAATCCCTCTAATACTGTATTCACACCAAATAACCTGAGTACTTTGAAGTCTTTGTTACTTGTTTGGTGTCATTTTTTGAAGGCGGTTTTATTTTTTTATAAAAATAATTTTATTTCACTCTTTTTAGTGAATCATGCAGGCAACTTTCGTGTATTCTGGTAAATAGGTACCTATGTGATGAAACTGAGAACCTCCTTTTTTGGAGTCGGTTAAAATACCTTAAGGTATCCCCTTTCCAACAAAACAAGAACCATCTAAATCGGTTTATAAACAAAGGAGTTATGCCTAAAAATACGTAATAAATTCATCTAAAGTGGTAACGAAAACGACAGTATTTTCAAGATTTCCTAAAAACTACTAAGCAGATTTCAAAATTTCAAAAAGTGGGACCAATTTGGGAAAAAACTTGATGTTAGAACGTTTGAATCATTTCAATCGGTTCAGCCGTCTTTGAGTAATCGGTGTACATACATATAAAAAAAAACGCGACGAATAGATAACCTCCTCCTTTTCAATTTTTTGAAGTCGGTTAACAATAATTTACTTAATTGTAAAAAAAAGGTTTATACTGGTCACTATCGCAGTGTTGTAATCCTATCAAATATTCTTGCACCTGCCTTGTGCATTGTTTGTACCTGCACTGTGCACGAGTCCCAGGCAATTCCAACAGCTTTTAATATTGTTATTTATTACATAGTAACACCAAAATTAACAGAATATTGATTTTGACATTGAATATAGCTATTAATCTCTGTATAGATACGTATGAAATTGTCAACACACATAAAAGGTATGTTGGAGGCCCCCTCCACGGACGAGTCCCATACAAATTTGCCCATTGCTCTTTTTGGAGCAAAAAGTGGCCAAAACTGGCACAGTGGCCAAAACCGGGGCTTCCGCTCTACTTTAAGAAAGCAACAAAATCCGATATAGATATAACCCATAATGTTTGAACTATTTTCGTGTCTGAGGGCCTACTCTGAAACGCAAAACCCGAAACTTCGTTATGCCCGTCCCTCTCACGCTCCAGTCATGACAGAATCGAGTGAAAGGGACGGGGCTAACCGAAGTTTCGGATTTGCGTTTCAGAGTACGGTCCCTGGGTACGCTGTTCCCATTGTCCTTTACATTATTATAATATTATTAACTAGCTGTTGCCCGCGGCTTCACCAGCGTAGTCAAAAGGAATTTACAATGAGCTGTTTATCATAATATCAATGCCTTAAAAAATACAGGAAACATTCCTGGTGCAAAGCTAAATAAGTTCAAAAGTTCAAAAATTTAAAAAATCCTTCTAAGAGGAACTCAAGCTGCTAGCCGTATACAAAGTGTACGTTAACTGTCATTTGTTTTAGTATGGATTTTATATTTAGGTATATATAATAATTACTAGCTTCCGCCCGCAACTTCGTCCGCGTGAACATTCGAGAAAATACTTACGGGACCATTACCAGGAAAAAAAGTATTCTATGTTTTAATTTCATAAAAATCCGATCAGCTGTTTTTACGTGATTAGGCGGGTCCTCCCTCACCAAGCGCGCTGCCTTTGCCACGTGCGGCGAGCCTCGCACGAGGCTGCTCTATTTAATTCAACCCCTATTTCAGCCTTTTAGGGGTTGAATCATGTTCAGCGGGTTAAACATCAAAATAAATGCCATTTTTGCAATCGTCATCCCATAAAACCTCAATAACAACATCCAAATCGATTTTTAGGTTTATTTATCCCATTTTACCTCTAAGGGGTTGATTTCTGAAAAATACAAAATATGTGTTTTCTTATTTGTTTTACTTTCCGACCATAAGCTTGGGCTTATGGTCGGAAAGTATTATTTGGATAATAAATTTAATGAAGGAATTTCCAGATACATTGCATCCCATCGTCAAGAACGCTGACACAGATAAATATTAATTTTCAATTGCCAGCCTTAATGCAAAATTCAAAGAACCTAACTTCAAAACTGACAGACTTTCATACAAACATTCATCCCCTATTTCACCCCCTTAGGGGTGGAATTTCCAAAAATCCTTTCATAAACGATGCCTACACTGTATAACATATCTATGTGCAAAATTTCAAGTCTCTAAGTTCAGCGGTTTGGGCTGTGCGTTGATGTCTCAGTCAGTCAGTCAGAACTTTGAATTTTATATAAACAGGGTTAACTTTTGACTGAATACCATCCAAATTTTTAAGCTCGTCTCAGAATCGGTAAGTGAACAACTTTCTCCTAGAAACATGGGTCGAAATATGACGTAAAATTTTTGACTCTTCATACAAATCAGACTGATTACGCGATCGATTTAGTATGGAAAGTCCAAAAAATTGTCGTATTTCGACCCATGTTTCTAGAAGAAAGTTGTTCACTTACTGATTCTGAGACTAGCTTAAAAATTTGGATGGTGTTCAAAAATTAACCCTGTATAGATAGATTTACCCCCTGGGTTTGATTTACGGAAAATTTCGAAAAAGGTTGTCTATTTGTTTTAAGAAGTACGCCTACAAAGCCCCAAGGCCTACAAAGTCTATTTTACCCCCTTTGTATTTTCATTCAAAAATTTTCCCCTGTTTCAACCTTTTAGGGGTTGAATCATGTTCAGCGTGTTAAACATCAAAATAAATGCAATTTTTTAATCGTCATCCCATAAAACCTCAATAACGACATCCATATCGATTTTTAGGTTTATTTATTCCATTTAACCTCTAAGGGTTTGATTTTCGAAAAAAATCAAAATTTGTGTTTGCTTATTTGTTTTACTTTCTAACCATAAGCCTAAATAATAAATTAAAAGAAGGAATTTCCAGATACAACATTTCGTCCCCCTTTTTTTCAAATAAAAGTTATTTTTTGTATATTGCCAGCTATTTTTAAAAAACTCGGCAAAAAAAACATCTACATGTACTTAAATACCGTTTTAATAATAATATAAACCAAAATAACGTCACTGTGCCATTAGTACATTATAACATAATGCACTGTGCATGCTTGAAGTGTGTTTGAACATACTTGCCCATTCTCCTTAATAATACAAGCGAACCTCCTGTAAATCGTTAGTGGTACTTAAAACAAAAGATTTTAAATGAAGTCAAGGTTTTTTTATGAGGTACTTTTTATGCAGTATTGGTTGTTATGTAGAAAAAGTCAATTTTCTTTTTGTTCGCGCAAAAGTAGTTCTCCCTAGCCGCGCCACATATTTTGCGGATAATTAAACAAATTAATAGCTTTTCGAGATAAAAAATAGTAGCAACGAGAGGTAGAGAATAGGTAGATTATGTTTAAATAGATTCACGCATCGATAATATTTATTTTATCAAAATGACTTGCTGCAGAGTATACTCTCCAGCCGGACCACAATCTACGACTAGTAACTTCGGAACCAATGACTTCTATCGTACCACACTTGTATCTATGGAAGGTACTCTTTAAGTAGTTTTTTTATAGGTATTAGTTTCTTGGAAAGTGCATCACACTTTTCTGAATTCGAGGTGGTCCGGCCAGAGAGCACTGCTTTGCAGCCGGACCACAAAAGCTACTGAATATTTCATTATCTGTTGAGGTACTTTTAATTTTAATACATTCCTATGAAAGTAGACTGCAGGTAGCTGTTATTGCACTATATAGCATCTGGGTACTGATATGTGGTCCGGCCACAGAGGATCACACACCTTATTCGCTACTTTACTTGTCGATGAAGGCAAAGAGACGTTAGTTACGGTATGGCACCTGACAGGCTTGACATTTAAATCACGTATGTCACGTTTGGCAGAATCAAAAAAATCATACCTAGATTTTAAATTAGCCTCATGCATCAGAAACTCTGACAAGAGTTCAAGGCGAAACTTCTTTACAGGGTCCCCCTCTCTTCTATAGGCGAAATCCCCCCACCGAGATCGCAGCGAATTAGTTAGCTTCCCCACGATCTCGTTGGACAACTCGGGGGAAGCTAAATACTCCGGCACGTTGAGGAGCCGTACCACTTCGATGCAGTGACGAACTCTACATGCGAAAGCATTTATCTCCTTTGCAGTCTCGTTGTGAGAGATCCTGGGCAGCGCTCTGACGCTAGCTAGCTCAGCCAGGATGATGCGCTCGGGCCTCGCAAACTCGACCTCTAGGGCGCGCACAACTTCGCGCGGGTCCCACGCGGCCGCCAGCAGGACGGCAACAGCGTCGCGGGCGGGCCCACGCAAGGCGGCACCAATCCTAGCCAAGTTCTCTGCAGACGAGTGCGAAGCGCTAGTGGAGTCATACACCCTTTTAAATATAAGCCAGTCTGTGGGCTTACCGTCGAAAATAGGAAGGTTTGTGACACTTACCCTTGCTGGGGCTCGGGAGGCTGCAGCAGCGGCGATGCTCGCTACAGCTTCTGCCAGTTGTAAAGTGTCGTTCTGACTATTAAAGTTTTTATTTTTGTTACTATAACAATAATTATGATTGGCATTTAAGTGTGTGCCTATCCCTACACATGAATGTGAGTGTGCGAGTGTCTCCGCTTCAGCTTCAACTGGACCCTTCCAGGAGCTGCCAGGCCGGGCCTCCGCACACGTGGCTCCAGGTCGTGGAGCGGACGTGGCGGTAAGAAAGGCTCTGCCTTGTGGCGCAAAGGTATATACAGGTGCACTGAAATAAGCAGAGGAGTTATAAGCACTCGTAGTTATGCAGGGTTGCACTACATTTCGACCATAGGACAAAGCGGTCTTTGGGGGCTGAGAAATGACAGCGGGTCGCAATTGGTTGGTCAGCGGATTGTGGATGCTGTAACTAACACCTCCTTCCTGCCCTAAAGCAGACGAGACGACGTCTAAAGGCGGCTCTATCATCACGTCCTCAGGTGCCAGATAGGGCACGGACGCAGGGATGGGTGAGTGCGACGTTTCCGTCTGAGGCGGAAAAGAAGAAATAAAAGAGTTGTTACCATCTCCTTGGTCTAACCAATCTTGAGCCCGTGAGCTATGACTTGATCGCCGGCTGCCCCTGCTCGACGCTTCCAATGAGGCGACATGAGCACGGTGCTCAGCCTCAGCCACAGCACGTTCTAGGTCCGTGATACGACGTAGGTGTTGGGCCTCCGCCGCGAGGACACGTGCTTGTACGGTGGCCGACGATCTTGCGGAACTGCTTTTATCACCACTACACTTCCCGGCACGATACTTTTGGCTCCTAGTGAGCATTTTTAAACTTCTGACACCAAAAAACGTTGTTGTGAAATAAAATCAACGTTTGCGATTCATACAAATCTTTTATTACCATTTGACATTAAAAACAACAAAATGTATCAAAAATAGACAATTAAAAAACTTATATAAAGGAGGCTTATAAAGGAGGCCAGTGTCGACAACAGTCAGTTTCCATCACAATTACACAATGGGTTATGATAAATACAGTTAAGTATAAGCGAACAAAGGATCATAGCGGTGAACAATTTTCAGTTACTTGAACTCTACTTAAAGCTTTAATATTAGTTTAAAACAAAAGACAATTCTACTATATACTGCAAGTTGCGCCATACATGTTTCAAATGTAATTCTTAATAAAATGAATAACAACAAAAGAAATATGGGTATGGGTATCGGCTTCAACTGTCACTTGAATTCCTTATTTTGATAGATTTTGCTACTTTGTTCTGTTCAACGTTGCTAGCTAGCTATCATTATACCCGAAGTCACAAAACAAATAACTTATAGTAGCTATTTTTTTATAAAACTGACTTAAAGTTCAACGTATGAAGTTCATATCCATAAAGTTATGCGGTAGCCCCCCTGGGGGGCTTCTTATTTTGATAGATTTTTGCGGCTTTGTTCTGTTGAACGTTGCTAGCTAGCTATCGTTATACCCGAGCGACGTCACAAAACAAAGAACTGATAGTAGCTATTTTCTTTATAAAATTGACTTAAAATTTCAAAAAACGTATGAAGTTCATATCCATAAAGTTACGCGGTACCCCCCAGGGATCGAACCCGGGACCTCTAGAGATAGCGACACCTTGAAACCGGTGCGTACACCACTCGGCCACGGAGGTCGCCTAATAATAATATATTAATATATAGTAATATTATTAATATAACTAAAATTCCCATCTTGGGAAGGGATTTTGCATGGCTAAAACTTCGATTCTGCGGTGAAGTATGCATATTTAAGAAAAACTCCCAGAGATTTTAAATGATTTATTATACACTAGCGACCCGGCCATGCTTCGCACAATCCTTTGAACAATTTGTTGGTGCTTCCACACCACAGTGATAGTACGTTTCACCTCTCGCGTTTGGAAATATTTTTCATCAAAATGCTTACTGCATAATAATCAATTTAGTCCAGTTAGTTTCTGGTATCCAAGTTAGTATGTAATCTGAAAGATAATTATATTACTAATGATAGTGTATGTAGGTACCTATTCTAACAGTCAAAAACTGATACCTATGGATCAGTTAAGTATCTTAAATGGAATTACATTCCTAGGTAATTTATATCTAAACGTCTTACAGGTACTTTAATTACAGTACCTAATACATATTCATTTTTTACCGCGTGATAGACAGTGGACATGAAATATCGATACCTTGATGCAGCCCTAGTGTAAAACGAAAATTATTTCTTTACACAAAATATTCGTAAATACTGCATTATGTGTAATCAATATTTGCTTGTTACATAAATAAATGTTTGTTGAAGAGCATTATCACACTTCTTGCTTTAAATTCGAAGCGCATTGGCAAAAATAAACCTTAGGAATGGAGGTGTCGGTTTGGAATAATTTACCTGTGAACTGAACATTTTGCGGGATTATTTCATTGTGTTGTACAACAATCAATAACTGAGCAAGTCACCATGTTTCCATATCAATATTGGCTAAAAATATCTAAGATTGCACGTAAAATCCGAAAAAAATAAAATACCTAAATTCTCAGCGTGCTGATAAGTGCTGACGAACTGTCAAACAGTAGCCAAAAACGGTTCTGTTACGTTGCATCACGCATCTCCTTTTATCTCACAGTGTTGTTGCTAGTGACATCCCGCTCGCTCAGCCCTTTGTTTCTCTATTCCGATAGGTATATTAACTTTATGAAAAAAACAAAAGTCCGGTGTCAAGTGGGTGTCAAATTACAAAGAGGCCGGGGAGCCAAGAGGTTGCACTTTATGGCAGGAATACAACCTAAGTACTTATATAGTTATAAACTATGGTTTGTGTCTTGTGATTTCATCAAGATAACTCTCCAACTGACTAGGTAAAGGCAAGCACGTACCCAGGATTTTTTGTCGGGGGGGGTCCGTTTGGGGTGGGGGCGGGAAGCTTAGATGTTTGAATGTTTGTTGCTCAATCATCCCAAAACGGCTGAACGGATTTGGCTGAAATTTGGGACACAGATATTTTGTAGCCTTTAGTGGAACATAGGCTTATTTTTATTCCGAAAATATCACACTCCCGCGGGATAACGTCGTGTAGTTCACGCCCATCCCACGCCCTTCCGCGTAGGGGGGGGGGGGGGGGGGGCTCCAGACCCCCTGGACCCCCCCTCTGGGTACGTCCTTGGGTAAAGGGTAGGTACCAATCAATTTGGCACCGACACTGTGCATGTTTCTGGGTATGAAAATACCATAAGTAAGTAGGTACTTACCTAGTCTCTTTCTAACTTATGAAATCGCCTAAGTCTTTGCTTGACTACTACCTGGGAGAGCAATATAGGCTACTTTTTATCCCGGAAATATATCACATTCCCGCGGTATAACATCGTGGGTATACCTAATCCACGCGGGGGAAACAGCGGGCGAAAAGCTAGTACAAAAAAAGTCCAAAAACAACCAACAGAAGAACTTATAGGAAAAATGTGAAAATAAAAAACCACGAGCCCTATAAGTAGCTTTCAGGCGGGATTCGAACCCGCGCCTCCGGGAATCCGGCCCGATGCTCTGTCCAACTAAGCTACCGAAAGGCTTACACGACTCGTCGAATTTTGCTATCACTTGTTACGCTGTAGGCCAGCGGTGCTTCATCAATGTGAGGAAACCCTCGCATCCGAAAGAAAAATTTTTACAAATGTTTAACAGCCATTAAGTTGAGATTTTAATTTTTTTTATGCATTCACAATGCAATTCTGTAAGTATAGGAAAAATGTAATAGTAAAAAACCAAGAGCCCTATTTCAGGCGGAATTCGAACCCGCGCCTCCGGGAATCGGAGCCGGGTTCCTCGCAACAGAAGAACTTGATTACTCAACAAAAGCAATAGAAGTATTGAATTTCTCATTCCAGGAAAAATATATGCAACCCGATTTCAATATGGCAAGTGGAAAGAAATGATCTCTGCTTACAAAAGAAAATCTAATAACTATTTATTAAGTATGTACGCACGACCTCACGCGCGACCTTCGCCATTTCAATACCGAGCGTATTAAAAAACCCGTTGAGCGGAACAAAGGCTCCAAAGTGTTCGCGAGAGATCTGTCTATCGGGCAAAGTCAATTGACGAGGCTGAAAACTGCGGAAGGTAGCATCATTTCGTCAACACCTGAAATCCTGAGGGAGATTGAGAGTTTCTATGGACAGCTATATTCCACACAAACACCTGTTGAAAGCAAGGCTACAGACCCTAGAGCCAAGCTTACCCGACACCATACCGAAGATATCCCGGACGTCAGGCTGTACGAGATTAGAATGGCTCTCAAGCAGCTTAAAAACAACAAGGCGGCGGGCGATGACGGAATCACAACAGAGCTTCTGAGAGCGGGCGGTAAGCCGATACTTAAAGTCCTCCAGAAGCTTTTCAATTCAGTCATTCTTGAGGGCAAAACGCCAAAGGCATGGGGCAGAAGCGATGTGATGCTGTTTTTCAAGAAGGGTGATAAAACTCTCTTGAAGAACTATAGACCCATCTCGCTTCTGAGCCATATCTATAAGTTGTTTTCGAGAGTCATTACGAATCGTCTCGTTCGCAGGTTCGACGACTTCCAACCTCCCGAACAAGCCGGGTTCCGGAAAGGCTACAGTACCATAGACCACATTCATACGCTGCGGCAAGTTATACAGAAGACCGAAGAGTATAACTTGCCTCTTTGCTTGGCGTTCGTGGACTATGAGAAAGCCTTTGATTCGATTGAGACTTGGGCGGTGCTGCAGTCTCTCCAGAGGTGCCAAATAGACCACAGGTACATCGAGGTGCTGAGATACTTATACCAAAACGCCACCATGTCGGTCCGATTACAGAACCAGAGCTCTAATCCTATCCAACTACAGCGAGGTGTGAGACGGGAAGATGTCATCCCTCCCAAACTGTTCACAGCTGCGTTGGAGGATATTTTTAAGCTGCTGGACTGGAAAGGATGCGGCATCAACATCAATGGCGAGTACCTAACACACCTACGGTTTGCCGATGATGTAGTTCTTATGGCTGAGACCTTGGAAGACCTGAACACAATGCTCGAAGATCTCGGTAATGCTTCGCAAAGAGTGGGTCTTAAGATGAACATGGACAAGACGAAAATCATGTTCAATGCCCATGTTGCACCCGCTCCAGTTAATGTTGGGAACATTACACTCGAAGTTGTTGACCACTATGTTTACCTAGGACAGACGGTCCAGTTAGGCAAGTCCAACTTTGAGAAAGAGATCTCTCGTCGAATCCAGCTCGGATGGGCAGCGTTTGGGAAGCTCCAACATATATTCGCGTCCGAAATACCTCAATGTCTCAAGACGAAAGTCTTTGACCAGTGTGTGTTGCCAGTAATGACCTATGGAAGTGAGACGTGGTCTTTTACTATGGGTCTCATAAGAAGGCTCAAAGTCACCCAGCGAGCAATGGAGAGAGCGATGCTTGGTATTTCCCTGCTCGATCGAATCAGAAATGATGAGATCCGCAGGAGAACTAAAACAACCGACATAGCTCGAAGGATGGCATCATTGAAGTGGCAGTGGGCGGGACACATAGCGCGGAGAACCGATGGCCGTTGGGGCGGAAAGGTTCTCGAATGGCGACCGCGTACCGGACGACGTTCCGTGGGCAGGCCCCCTACAAGGTGGACCGACGATCTGGTCAAGATCGCGGTGCGCCGCTGGATGCGGGCAGCGCAGGACCGATCGTTGTGAAGATCCTTGGGAGAGGCCTATGCCCAGCAGTGGGCGTCGTTCGGCTGACATGATGATGATGATGATTAAAATTAAATAGATACTTCCCAAAATTGTTCACAAAAAATTAAATCTGTTGGGTTTTCTATAAATCATATGCATAACCGCGAATATGATATGAATAAGACCAAAAGTAATTGAATAAAAACGCGAATGTGACTTACACTTGCAAATACTAGCTTAAAACGAAAAAAATGTGTTGCACCCAATGATAAGATATAATTTTAGTTCAAATAACATAATTTTAAATTTATAGTAGGTGTACAGTACAATTTGCGAAGTTTTTTTTGTCTCCTGTAAAATTTGACTAATGTTGTATTCGCGGTATTGAATGCCGAACGACGATGTGACAATCTTGCTATTTTGTAACTGTGTTCTTTGGTAAACAAGCGATTCATGTAGGTATGTATGCAATTTACTATAAATCTATGCTCGCAGGATACTTTAAATAAAACAATGCAATGAGATAAATACTCAAATATAATTTTCTCTGTCCACTTACAAAATAGTAAACTTTTGTATCACTTATCCTTAAAACAAGGAACTTAAATCCTAAGCTGGTCTCTACCAGTAATTATCGGTCATCCTTTACGTATTTTATTTAGCATAATAATATGGCTTCACATAACTAGTTATTGAAATTTTTACTTTTATGCATTCACAATGCAATTTTTATTATTGAAAAATAATTCATTTTCCATTTTTCACATAACTATTTCAAATTACCATTATTTTAACACAAAAAAACTCAAATACTTAAACAAAAATGCGTACTTGTGCCACCATAATACTAGCTTTACACATAATTGTAATAGCTACTTACATAAAATAACGTAACTATTTCAAATTACCATTATTTAAAAACACAGAAAAAACTCAAATAAACAAAAATGCGTACTTGCACCAAAATACTAGCTTAACACAAAATGGTAATAACTAAAAAGTAGTAAGTAATTAAAATTTTTACTTTCTTGCATTTTCAATGCAATTTTTATCATAGAAAAATTTAAAAAGAAGTATTTTAGAAAAAAAACGATCCCATCGGAGCTGGTTGTGAGACGGGTCGATTTTTTCTAAAGTACTTCATTTTCAATTCTTCAATGGTAATAACTAAATAAAATAAGTAAAGGAAAACACATTAGCAACTTATTCATCAATCTCCTGCTTCTTTTTCTTCTTCTTTTTCTTTTCACTCTTAGGTTCCTCCACCGCTGCTTCTGCTTTGGGCTCTGCTTCTGGCGCTTCGGACTTCTTCTTTTTCTTCTTCTTGTCGGGGGAAGAAGTGGGGTCGAAGCCGTTGCCTTGTTCGTCTGTTGGCTCTTCTTTTACTTCTTTCTTTACCTTTTTCTTCGGCGTAACCTGATGATCAAGTAAAATTACTGTGAGTACAAGAAGGTTTAGATTAGATCAGAATCATTACAGAAATGAAATCGACTTCAGCCGGCCTAGCATGAGCGGCTTTTATTGCGGGATAAAAGCCGCTCATGCTAGGCCGGCAGAGTTATATTTGATGATTTATAACATAGAAGCCAATACACTGAAGATCCTATATTCTACTATCCTACATAAATGTGAAAGTTTAGATGTTAGGATGTTTCTCCAGGCTACAAAGTATCCGTGTCCCAAATTTCAGCCAAATCCGTTTAGCCGTTTTGGCGTGATTGAGTAACAAAACATCCAAACATCCTAAGTCCAAACATCTACTTTTACATTTATAATGTTCATCATGTCAGCCGAACGACGCCCACTGCTGGGCATAGGCCTCCCCCAAGGATCGGTCCTGCGCTGCCCGCATTAATTATAATATTAGTACAATACAATAGGCGTAAAATAACTTGGCAGCTCAGAAGTTAACTGCAAGTGACATTTCGCGCAGCTCAAATGTGCGACAGCACAGCGACGAATCCGTACCTAAAACTCGGGCGAGCTAACTTGACACCTGCAAATTATACCCGTCTCTTTTAATCGATTCTGTCATGCCCGGAGAGTGACAGAGATGGGTATAACCTGCAGGTGTCAAGTTAGCTCGCCCGAGGTTTACGCGTCAGAGCACAGCCATCTCTATCGTCTTCTACAAGCCATGCGCATAAAGTTGGCAACGTCTTTTTAAGTGAACCGATTTGACACCGTTTGCACCGTTTGACAGGTAAACAGCGAGTAAACCTCGAGTAATGAATCCTATGGAGATGGCATATCTTCTACACATCTATACAAATAAATAAAATGTAACTTATGTTTGTAACATTAAATAACCGCTTTTTACCACGTGCATATGACTAAATATACGATACATATACCAAAATGACATGTTTTTCAATTTTTGTCTGTCTGTCTGTTTGTTCCGGCTAATCTCTGAAACGGCTGGACCGATTTTGACGAACCGATTAATACGACAATTAGAAGTAGTTTAAAATTGAATTCTAAGATTTTCTTACATTGTGACTTAGTTACAGGTGACGCCAATAAAAGTGTGGTAAAAAGCACTACAACTGAACTACAATTGAAACACTATTGAGACACGATTGTGACTTAACGTTAGCAGACTTGGCCCCCTGTTTTATTGTTCAGACGTCCGCGTCGAATTTATTTTTGATATTTTTATAACATAGCTTAGCGACAGACATCTAGTGACAGAAAAATATAGTGAAACTTGTATTCATAATGCTGCGGCTACATTAGCGGCCGATAATTCGTGCGAGTTGTCGCGCTAAAATTATCGTTGTCGGGCATACGCGATGTTCTTGTCTACATTAGCGGGCGAAGCTTCGTGTTGCGTTGTCGCGCTAAGTATCGCGATAATTAGTTTATTTGGTTTATTGTCGTAAGTAACATTACAATTCAACACAGAACACTACCCCATTATTGATTTATATAGTTATAACAGCCAAATCGACCCGATCGCGATAAAAATCACAAAATAATCGAGTGGACGCTTTTCATCTACGTGATAAAAGACGCTAAATGAATCAAATCGGGTTCTGCTGTCATTTTCTTCCAACTCTTTCTCGCACATAGGTTATGATGTATGGATTTGTTTCTCACTCGCACCATTGTCCGTCTATTACCCCTAGTATAAATAAGTTTATGGTGTAGGTATGCCTCACTTTTTCGTAAGTATGCCACCTCCATAGGATTTAGTACTCAGAGGAGTAAACCGGTTCACAGCTTGTTGCCGTTCCGTATCATAGCATGGCTTGTAGAAGACGATAGAGACGGCTGTGGTCAGAGTAAAAAAATAATTTTTATTAATCAGAAGTTAGGTTTTTATTTTGTAATGTAGTAGGTAGGTACTCTAAAAAAAAACTTTTTACAATCACACTAATTATCTAAGCCCATGTTAATTTCATTGAGAAACTGTGTCATGGAAAACTTGATAACGGATAAATATATACCTACTTAAATACTTTTTGTTTGTAAATACATACTTAAATAGAAAACACCCAGACCAAGACAAATAGACATGTTCATGCACACAAATATTTGTCTTGTTCGGGAATCGAACCCGAGACCTCTGGCGCAGAAGACAGGTATCCTACCTACCCATGCGCCAAATCGGTCGTCAAAAAACTCTAATGCCCGTTTGCACTAAACTCGGGTTGAGCTTGTCATAGATAAGATACATCTTAGCTTAGAAACAGCCTAAAACAGCCGAGCTAAAATTTTTGTTTGCACTGACAGACTAAGTCGTAAATTAGTCATCACCTTGCTAAAAGAATGAATGAATGAATTCAAATATTAATTGTTTATGGATTTTAAATCTGGCGAGGTAAAGTAGGTCACTGGATTTTTTTTTGGTTGAAACTTCTCATTGATTCCTTCATAAGTTAAAAGGAGACAAAAGCTAAGGTGTTGTCTATTTTATTTGGTAGGAGTAATTCACCGAGAAAAGAAAAAGTCAACTGAGCTCAACTGTCAGGAAAAACATAAATACAGTGCGCAACCTTTTCTGTTCCGGTGGCCAAAACTAGAACTAACGAGTTTTGTTTTTAATGTCATTTTGCTAATACTTTCATGTTTTGCTGCTAAACATAAGCGCCGCTGTCATGGGAACAGAAAAGATTGTCGATCTGTAATGTTTTTTTTTTAATAAAAATGATGAATGACGTATGTCACATGTGTTGTGTCTCTATCTAGCAAACAAGAATACAAAAGCCACAAGCTTTTCTGTTCCGGTGACAGCCGTGACACAGGAGTCACTTGCAATACGAAATTAGCTGTCAAAATGGACTGTCGTATGAAAACTGTTTTAGTTCCAAAGATAATCACCGGAACAGAAAAGCTTGTCGCACTACTCTTTGCTCACAATGCCACAGACAATAATCACTGATATAGGTATTTCTTAAGCCTTAGGCGCTCGATATTGGGCCCGTAAGTTAAGAATAGCCAAAAGTGCATTTAAGAATGTCCTAAGGTTAGTGCAAAGCAATTTTTTGTTATGAATGTCTTAAGTTAGCTAGGAAAAGACTTAGGCGATTTTTAAGTTTAGTGCAAACGGGTGTTAGTTACTTAAGTAAGTATTTATAAGTTTTTTTTTATGTTTCTATAATTGCATGCGGTGTCCGCCTATAACTGGCTTGCACATTTAGATTTAAATATAATAAATACTATGATTAATTTGGACTAAGAACAGTGTAGCAGCCGTTGGCAGGCTTAATAAATAAAATAATAAAAAAAAACCGAGTCGCCAAGTTATTTCGCGCCCATTGTAGGAAGTAGGATGAACACTCACGTCGTCTCCTTCTTCAAGTTTGACCCTCTTGGCGGTGGAGTCTCCTTCGGAAGGCGAGTGTTCCCGCTTCACAGCTTTCTTGCCCAGCGTGCTGTCCGCGCCCGCCGAGTATTGGAACACCTCGCTAAAGAAACACGTGTGTTTTAATTTTTAATTTTTAGTGTTTACAATAGTGATGTAACGAATATTAATTTTTAAACATTGCGAATGCGAATGCGGATGCGAATATCAGCTGCTGATATTCGCGAGTGCGAATACGAATGCGAATGTTTCACACAAGATTCAAAAAATATTGAAGGAAATGCTCAAAGCTCACAGCCGTCATAACAAAATGCACAAAGATCGCAACACATTTTTTATCAATTCTACTCAAGACGAGAAGAATAGGGAAAAGGCACTTCTCAAGATTTAACAAGAGTGTGTTTCTAGATGGAACAGCCACTTATATGTTGCAGCGTATTTTGGAAGTCCAAGAGTCTTTATGTCTTTCCGAATCCACAAAAAAGCCCGACCGACTTCTGAAGAGTGGATATTTTTTTCTTGCGTTCATATTCGCAAAACATTCGCACAATATTTGCGAATACGAATGCGAATATCGAGAAATAAGCGAATATTCGCGGATGCGAATATTCGTTACATCACTAGTTTACAATGCTATTTATACTACTGCAAAATTGAGACTGAAGTATTAAAAAAAAGTCGACCCGTGTCACACACAACTAGTTATGATGGGACCCGCTTTCGGAGTCGCTTTCGAATCGACTCCGTAGCAAAGTGGTTAGAGGATTCGCACGGACAGCAAAAGGTCCTGGGATCGAGTCCCATCGCAGCTAGTTGTGAGACAGGTCGATGTTTAATAATACATCCATTTTTAATTTTTCGACACACACATGGTTCATATGTATATTATTTATACTTACACAAAAAGAAAATTATGTAAGTAATCCCTAATATACACCAGTCAAAAGAAAATATGGACTAATTAAATAAAGGCTTTAATTTAAAACCTTGACTAGCAAAATAATAAGGGACTGCTTCTACTACTCCATAGAAAGGTAATATCTAATTGAAAACAATCTTACACCAATAAGAGGCTCAGTAAAGCTTAACTACATTTTGTCAAGGTTTGTTTGTCACTTCTTTTATGTAAACCACTCTGACATAAATAAAATTACAAAAAATTTCATAATTACCAATTTAACAACAGAATATTAACCTCACATAGCTTAGGTAAAAAGTTACTAGAATTTTATCATCAAAACTCACCTCTTACTGTGATATTTTTCAAACTTGGCCTTAGCTTTCCCAGTACCACTGATTCGCCTCAAGTTGCCTTCCTCCATCAACCTCAACCTGTTCTCCAGCTTCACTTTGTGTTCCGCTCCTAATTCAAACGAGACCTCCTCCCCGAAGGCATCTACCCTCGTGGCCAACGCTGCCTTGGCCGCCAACATCCGAGACATCTTGCCCTTGTTCTTAGCGCTGCATTGCCCGACCAGTTGTGCGTGATATATCAGCCCATACTTTGGAGTGTCTTTCTTTGTCTTTAGCGCCCTAAATAAGGCTTTTTCAGCACCAAATATCTGGATGGTGGAAGCCGGATGTTTGGCCAAGTTCATGAGCGAGCCGGCATGCGCGATTAAGCGCGCGCCGATGTGCTCGCCGATCAATACCGTCAGGTTCGGTGCCATTGCCATCATTCTCGCCTTGAGGTAGTCGGTTAAATGTGTCCTATAATCTGTTATAGAAATGATTTCATCACACAAATTCTGAATGTTCATGATGTCGTCGTCTGATATTTCAGTGCCCATAGATATCTCAGCCGCTTCTTTCACTTTCTCTTCCAGATCCTCCGGTAAGATGTCCGACAGATCAGTCTTTGATGCGTTGTCTCGTGTGCCTATGAGTTTGACAATTTTAACAAACAGTGTGTTGTCAGTTATAACTTTACCGAGCTCGGGGAAGTGCCAGCCGTACCACTCCCGGCATCTCATGATATAGTTATTCAACTCCTTGTCTAAATCGTCCAAAAGACACTGCGCTTGCACTATCATGGTGTCAATTTTGTCTGGAGAGAACTTCAGCTTGTATCTGGAGAGGGAATGAGCGAGACCCAGTGCCATAGCGGTCATCTCTTTCTTTGGCAAGCCAGACAACAGACTGTCCATTTGTGAGCGAATGCATCTCAAAAGTTCTTGTACATTAGAATTGGAAACACATTGTAAGTCAAACTTTTCTCTGATGGCACTGCCGAGCTTGGCGTCCCCCACCAGTAGCTGATCCTGGACCTCCTTACAAACATATTTCTTCAGGGCTTTCTTCAATGGTTTTGAGATTTTCCCCTCGATGGCAGCAGTGGTTGCTGCAAGAGCTTCTGTAGTGTCTTCAAACTTTACAAAGTTCTTAAGTTTCACTCTGAAAATGTAATGAATGAATTATTGCAGTAAAAAACTGAAATGTAAACAATTGGTATTGTTAAATATGTCCAAGTGTTTATTTATTTAATTTTAAATATAAACTAAGATAACATAAGTTAACCACGCCTGACTGGCCGAATAGAGCCAGAGAACAATTTATGGAAAATCTAAATGTGTCTTAATTCTGGGGTGTTGAAGGATTAAATTGCTTTTTTAATTTTTAACTAGTTAATAATAATTATACATTCAACATAACATTGTTGTTTTGTAAAAAACTTATAATAAGTCAGTATTATTTATTTAGATTTGAATGATTGGTATAAGCTAGTTCTAAAAATGTGTTAACTTACACAGCTGATGCCCCTTCTGGAGAGTTAAACTCTTGATACAGATCATCAATCTGTGACAGTTTGGATTCATCTAACAACTATAACAAGAATAAATGGCAATTAATAAGTAAGTACCTCGAGAGATACATAAACTAAATAATATAGGAGATGATTGTGGTACCATAGTTTTGAAATTACTTACTTATAAGGAACATCACAAATGAAGTTAAGTAAGTATGTTATTTTTTATTATTTTTCGATATTACATTTAATATTACATTGAATTCAATTAAGTAAGTACCTACTTATTGTACACAAAAGTGAAAGCTTCCCGTCTCAAACAGGTTAACTATCATGAAATACATGAATGTTTGCATGTCCAATGCTTTATTAAAATACCGTGGTCCGAACAAACGCTCCTATTATTTTTATAGTTTTCTCCCAATATCACAAACAACCAACACATAATTCATAATTTTTAAGTAACAAACCCATAAAACATTTCGACGCTTAGGTTATGAACAACACGTGTTGCAAATTACCTTGAATATTGCGTAGCCCGCCGGCGTTTCGAACAAAACCAACATATTTTTAGCACTGACCACTTATCACTTTAATGTTTTATAAAATTTAACAACCCAAATGGTCAACCAATTTTATCTAAAAATAAAATAACTTGCGGGACGCTACGGCCGGCATCGTGGCGTGGGAAACATTTTTTTGACAATGACATTGACAATTGACATGACAATGACACAAGGCAAGTAGTAGTGTTTTCGTCCTTTTCGGGACCGGCGAAGGTCTAAGCCATACTGCCAGTTCTTCAGTGTTGGTTTCTTAAACTTGTTTAATTAAAAGGCAAAGCCAAATCTTGAGTCTTGGAATCCTAGCTCGCCCTGAAAATTTCATCCCCATATATGAATATATTATCTCCACTCTTGGAGAAATTTGATGTGAGACAAACCGGATATGACTACTACTTAACTCGGATATGACTTTCAACTGGAAAAGATAACAAGATTTTACAAAAAAGATAATATAAGATTTGGCTTTTTGCCTTAAAAAATACTAAAAAGACTCAATTCCGAATCTTTCCCGTGGAATACTTACGAAATATTCCGAAGTATTACGAAACATTCGGAATATTTCGATCGTCGAAAAATACGGGAGTAGGTAACGATAAAAAAGCAGCAATCGGTAAAAAAGCAGTAGAAAGCAGTTTTGACACTTATTTTTAAATACCTACCTAAGCAAGAAAAATAGTCAATCATAGTAAAAGAAGTATGGATGGATATCTTACTATCTAGGTACCTCTTAAATAAAATGTCTGTGGAAGTTTTAAGTGTAGAAGTAGGTACTTAAGTAGGCACATATACCCTACTTAAGTACCTATTATTTTAGCGAATTTTTAATGTTTTTGAATTGTTTGAAACGGATGAAAACATATTTTTAAACTATGGTAAAAGGTTTTAAACTATAGAGCCCCCAGTACACGATGGCCGATCATGGTCGGCGACCATGACCAATACATCGTCCATTGACACTTTTGAAAGAACCTTTTTAAACTTCTTCGTTCAAAAGTGTCAATCCACGATGTATTGGTCATGGTCGCCGACCATGATCGGCCATCGTCTACTGGGGGCATAATAAGGTAAGCCGATTAGAATCGGCTTGTAGGTATGTACCCTTTCGTTTTGCCACTGCTAGGTAGGTACAAAACTCGGCACGGAGTCACGGAGTATAGCCGTCATCGGCATAGCCGTCGAACCACAATATAAGTGGTCGTACCTAGCAATACAAGTGCCGTGCCGAGGCTTAGGTCATCACTTCAGTATCACTAGGTAGGTAAGTAGGTAGTAGGTACATAGTATAAAATAAAGTCACTCTCCGCCTCTGTCTGTCTGTTTCTAACCTTTCTTCTTTTAAACCACGTGTTGTATTTCAAAAAAGTAATGATTAAAATAATTAAATTATTGTAGTACAAATTGTAATTTTCACTGGCAACACTTTTAAGTTGAAATTGACAGAAAGCGCCGGCATGGCGCCACTGTGTTTTGAACGGGGATAGACAAAATGGCGGGAATCTGCCCGTAGGCGGACAGTCAGTTGTGTGGTCAATTCTGTTCGAGTTGTCGAGTCGAAAGGACGTTAACCAGTGATTGTACGAATGAAGCATAAATAAATGGATGCCTATACTGCTGAGTTATTATTTCATCATAATTCAGAAGTGGCAACAGAAAACCCGCAAAGAAGTTCAGTTATAATAAGGTACGTGCAATTTTTCTCTAGAAGTTGTATAAAATCAGTTTGATCAGTTGACCTTATTCGCATTTACAAAAATTTATTCCGCCTTTCTGTGAAAAATCGGCACTTTATTTAAAAAGCTGTCTTTTATGACTCGGAGTCAATCGACCCGGACGTTTCAAATCTTTTTCAAAAGTTCGAATGAAGATTGAAAACATTCGAAACCGAAATTAAATTTTATATGATACGTGTTGAGGAATATTAGGAATGTAAATGCTATGATTGCGTAATTATTGTAGGTACTCAATATAGTTAATAAAGATAGCTTTGATTTTGACTTTCACATGCCATTGATGTGGGCCAAATATGTTGAGCATGTTTTAAAGAGAATGAGTGATTCTATGTTTTTGAAATTACAATTGAAATATATAATTTAACAGACAAGAATGCAAAAAGGGCGAATGGTTAGGTTATATGAACAATACTCAATTCTTTGTATTCTATTACTATACAACTAGTTTGTTGAGTTGGCCATGTGTGTCACTTATTATAAAACCATGTGTATGTGTGTCTAAGCTTGAGTACCCAGTGGTGGCCATTTGCCGTAAAGTCGTTAATGGATTTAGATAGTTTGAAGTTTAATTTTGCAGTCGCTTTACAAAAGTAATAGGTATTAGAAAAAGGCCATGTCTGCCTATAGCGTAATTGAGTAGCCATGTGAGCTACTAGTCCGCCATGTGTGTCAGTTATAATCCAGCCATGTGAGCCTATAGCTTAGTTGAGTAGTGATGTGTGCCTATAGCCTAGTTGAGTAGCCATGTGTGCCTATATCCTAGTTTAGTAGCCATGTGAGCTACGAGTCGGCCATGTGTGTCGCTTATAGATAGACCATGAGTGTCTAAGCTTGACTAGTAGTGGTCATTTGCCGAAAGGTCATCAGTGCATAGATAGTTTGAAATTAATTTTGCAGTCGCTTCACAAAAGTAATGTTAGAAAAAGGCGATGTGTGCATACAGCTTAGTTGAGTAGCCATGGGAGCTAAGAGTCGGTCATGTGTGTCTATGCTTGAGTAAAAGCTAGGCTACAAGGCTAGATGCGCCTACAGTTTATATGGCTAGATGCGCCAACAGTTTATAAGGCTAGATGCGCTTACAGTTTACTAGGCTAGACGCGCCTACAGTTTATGTGGCTAAATGCGCCTACAGTTTACAAGGCTAAATGGGCCTACAGTTTACTAGGCTAGACGCGCCTACAGTTTATGTGGCTAGATGCGCCTACAGTTTACAAGGCTAGATGGGCCTACAGTTTACTGGGCTAGACGCGCCTACAGTTTACTTGGCTAGACGCGCCTACAGTTTACTTGGCTAGACGCGCCTACAGTTTACTAGGCTAGACGCGCCTACAGTTTACATGGCTAAATGCGGCAACAGTTTACAAGGCTAGGTGCGTTTCCAGTTCATAAGACTATCTGCATTTAGATACAAGGATAGAAGCTCCTTCTAGATTAAAAATCTAGGTGTATATTTAGGTTAAAAGGCTACACGCGCCTTTTGATTACAATGCTAGAAGTGCCTTCAGTTTGTCAGGCTTGACTCGCCTACGAGCCTTCAGCTTGTCGGTATATTATGTCTCATTGCTAACAATACCTAAAGCTGATTGATTAAATGTGTTTGTGGTTATTGTAGGTCGAAGGCCTATATGTAGCTATATTACTTTACTATTTTGTCCCTTGTTATCATAAAAAGTGAACTTAATTTTATATGCAGTTGTACTAGACAAGTGCATTAGTTTCAGAATGTACTAAGAGTTTTGACTTGTTGAATTTGATAAATAACGAAAGTTTTCGTATACTGGCTCCTTATACACTTTTTAATTAATTGGGCTATGTGTGTCGCTCGAACGTAATTTATGCGGCATACATTTATTTTAGTTGGTCAAGTTGGCCATTCTTAGAATAGAATAGAATAATTCTTTATTTGCAAGCAAACACGGTACAAAAAAAGATAAAAACAAAAGGACATGCAAGACCTCGTGTCGCACCAGGTACTGGCACACAAATATAATGATAATTACTTAATAAGTTTTGATGATATAAAATCATTAATTCAAAAATGTCAACAGGATGAGGTCTTATTTAAGTGTACAATATAAGAACGTTGAACATTAATCCAACGCCCCAGAAATGAGACACTATACTTAGTTATTTAAATTTTTACTTTTTGCATTCACAATGCAATTTTTATTATCGAAGAGTTGAGGGTGGGGTGTTTTGGAGAAAATGATCCGAGCGGTCGCCCGGATAACGAAAGGTCGTGGGTTCGAGTCCCATAGGAGCTAGTTATGAGATGGGTCGATTTTTTCTGAAGTACTTCATTTTAAATTTTTCGAGACTCAATAGATTTTACATTGTTCTCTGGCCCTATTTGGCCGGTCAGGCGTCAATAAATAATTCGGTGAATTTTCTATAGAAGATTAGCCTTCTGAGTATTTTTACGGATTAACTAAGTAGATTGACAAGAAGGATGAATAAAACACCATACACTAATATCATTTATTTGTTCTAATGTTTCCGAGGTCATGAAACGCAAACAAGTCATTGAAGGAAGAAAGCGACGACCGAATAGAGGAACGCAGATCACCACTCTGTCACTGATGCCTCGTCGATGGCGCCGCGCCGGCCGCTGCGTCTCGAGGATTTCTGAGCCGTCATCTTGGTACTCCTTGGATCGTCGAAGTGATTTCAGGATATCAGTTAGCTTCATCTTCATCCCGAAACGGGATGACGGGCGGAGTGTGTATGTAAATTAATAACGGCATTAAATATTGGAACTTGATTATGTAAATTCGTTACTTTCAAATATTGCATTATTTTACTCTTCGATTCAAACTTTGCTGATGATGTGACTGTAAATGTTTTAAAGTCCAGTTTTGATATACTTATTTAAAAAGATGCTAAAACTTTTATCAAAACCACTACTACTTAAGAGTAGGTACGAACAGGGAAAAGTCTAAGTTGGCAGTTTGGTTGGTAGCAGAAATATGAAAAAAATCACTTTTTTAAATGTAATGATAACTTACCAATAGCTTACTACGACAAGCTTTCTACTTATGGAAACCACTTGAATAACACCAATATCATGGACCTATTTGGAAATTGTGTTAACAAGCCTTGGATCGATAAAGTAAAAAGTTTGTCCTCTCGGATCGTTCAGCTCAATCAATGCAAATCTTTCAGCGAGGGATTTGATATTAGTACCTTTACAAAACAAAACATTTGTTGTTTGTAAATTTATTTCTAGATCGCATTTTCAACTTTGTTTTGCAAATGTTTTCTTGCATAATGATAAAAAAGCGTATAGAGCTTTCAAAATATAAAAGAGATCGAAGTGGCAGTAAGGTACATGAAAACATAACTTAAGGGGTAATAAAATTATAGAATAATAGGTCGTATACAAATACAAATAGGTATATAGTTTCTTATTATGAAAAGTACTGTAGGACATTAAAATCCGTCATTCAGCCTCATTGTTTGTGTTGGTGACACTGCTATTGATGGCCGAAAGCCATAGCCAAGATACATATAGGCACTTTTGGGGCCTAGTGGTTAATTATAGGACTAAAGAAAGACAAATCTTTAACTGTAGGTAACTGAACTGCAATAGTATTTATTCTAAGGCCCGTGGGTTCTATTCTGATAGGTTTGATATAAATTGTACAGGAATGAATTCCGAGTGGAGCGGTGACGTTTCGGTGTTCCGATGCATGAAATGTAATTGATAAGTCTATTGATTCATTATGTGCGCCTCTTTTATGAGTCGTTAACTTAAAGTTAGAAACGCGAGTATTCGCAGGTTAAATAAATGAGCGACATACAAATAAACTATTATTGACAAATAATAGGTACATGGAAATTCCAATGCTTGATATTTGAGAAAGTAATCTTTATGACCTTTAAGTATCTTACAATTTTACTGTTGCTTACTGACATAATAGTACATAAAAAAAAGCGCAATTAACAAAAGAAACGCCTCGTGTAGGCTTATTCATAGACATGTTTGAAACTTTTGAGGCTGTAGCTGGTCACGTACTGCACAACCGACTGAATTTAACGGAATACGTAGTATAACATTAGAATTATTTAAAAGTGATTTACAAACTTAAAATGATGAACGTCTGATGTGCGTAGTTAATCCCACGAATATTAAATACATTCAATTTGGTATTTTCAAATGAGAATTGTTGAACTTAATAATATGTGATAAATAATAGAAATAATGAAAATATTACTTGGTATATCTATAGACACTCATTTAAATTGGTAATCTTGTTGTTATTTATAATATCGATACAAAGATCTCAATCTATTTTTACGCTTTAAATCTATTTTTGCTCATAATAATTGCTTATATCAAGTAGTTTAGTAGTTTAGTGTCCTCTTTTAACTTAGGCGTCATAAACCGGAGCAATTCTGTAAATCTTGTAAAGTATGGTACATTTGTATTACCAAATGTTGCATTCACTTCATATTTTGTATCACGTTCGCATTATTTATCTGACGTTTGACCATGAAACGCTTGAAGGACTTTCAAAGAAAAGAAATCCCTTTCAATTCTTGCATATCTATACTCTAGCAATTTGTATCTACGTTATAAATGTTATAATTCATATTTACTTGACATAACTTTTTATTATTATTTATTCAAGATCAATTAAAACTTTAATCGACCAACCAATAGAATGTTAATAATGAAAACTACTAGTGTCATAATAAATTAACAGCAAATATAATATCGTTTTGAGACCTAAATGATAATATATTCTGGCAAGTTCTTTTTGCGCAGATCCTCGCTAGAGAACCAAGATACTTTCCCAGATTGATGCGCGAGGCTATTGAAATTAGCAAATAACCCAAATTTCAATAGAGAAGATGGTTGGAAGATCCACCAGCTTGGGACCCTATAATCCATCAAGTAAAGTCACAACTTAAACCACACACTGCAAGAACTAAAGATACGGTTAGTTCTTTTTGCAAATAATTTTAATAAACGGAGATCGTCCCCCTTCGTGTAGTTTTCTTGCCAGTTCTTTCTCCGAAGGGCTCCAACTTTTGTGAACTGGTGGTCGAGTCAGTAACTTTTTGCTTTGCTATAAATAATTATTATCCAAATTACTTAAACAAATCAAAATATTAAATTAATAAATCATTTTGTTATAGTTAAATATAATGTTAAAATAATCAATACCTAACCGTATCTTGTTTCCGAACGAAAAACAAAGACAATTAGAGTGGGTATATTCTTTTATTAAAATAAAAAAATAGTGGGTAGTTTTCCGTGACCACGGCCCCTGGAAAGGTGCCGAAACGTCAGATAAACCAAAAAATCTCAAAAAACAACTAAAATTTAACCAAGTTGTTGAATAAATTGCGTGAAAAATCCGTGAAATGTTTTATTTGTATGGACGGTTCGCACGGAAATCTAAGATGTGTTTAAGTTCTTTTGTACTTAGATAAGTAGAAAATTAAATTAAAGTACGAAGGGCCTCCTCATTTGTGAACTGGTGGTCGAGTCAATAGTTTGCCTTGATTTAAAATAATTATTTGTCTTGTTCTTTTCAAATAAATCTAAATATCAAATAGATAATTTTCCTTGCCTCAGTACAGTCATAACTTAAAAATAGTAAATTCCGTATCCCGATACCAAACAAAATAATAAAATGTTAAATCTGAAGGTCGAAATGATCTGAAATCAGACGGAAAGAGACATGAAATAAAAATTTAAAAAAACTAAAGAAAAAAATACAATTAAATGCTAAAAATAAGTGATACTGAAACGCTCGCAGAAATCTGAGATGTGCATAGGTACATTTATATTGTAAATTATTATTTTAACTATTATCATGTTTTTATAAATTTTATTGAGATTATACTTCAGATACTGTGATTATAATGCCGAAAGTTGTATTTATATTCCTTTAAAATTGTATTCTTAAACCTATTGAGTAAAAATAAAGAATCTGACTAGGTACTTGTTACATACAGTGCACCAGGAGGTAGCACTATGTCGGATGGCCGAATGTTGTATTTCAAAAAAGTAATGATTAAAATAATTAAATTATTGTAGTACAAATTGTAATTTTCACTGGCAACACTTTTAAGTTGAAATTGACAGAAAGCGCCGGCATGGCGCCACTGTGTTTTGAACGGGGATAGACAAAATGGCGGGAATCTGCCCGTAGGCGGACAGTCAGTTGTGTGGTCAATTCTGTTCGAGTTGTCGAGTCGAAAGGACGTTAACCAGTGATTGTACGAATGAAGCATAAATAAATGGATGCCTATACTGCTGAGTTATTATTTCATCATACACGCATCGGATTTCGATGCATGCAGCTGTCACTGTTATTTAGAAAATTTATTCTCGAAGGTTTATAAATAAATACCTACATACAAAACATTCTAATTACGTATTTATATAATAGAGAAAAATTAGGTACATGTTTTTTGATGAAGCCGTCAAAAAACGATTTTTCGAGCGCTTAGGTACATTGCGAACGCTGCTGGCTAAGGGTGGTGGTATTCCATTCATCAAAGATCTTTGTCCAGTATGCATTGGATCCAAGAAGTTGGACGCATATTGGACGACTTTGACGTCCAATTTCATACATTCGACGTCCAATTTCTTGGACAAAGATCTTTGATAAGTGGAATACCACCCTTAACCGTATGAGATACCTACCTACATCAAAATAATTTACTACGGCATTGTATATCATAGAGGCCTACAAAAAAGACCCGAAGTCGCCTTATTTCTATAGGTTGACTCACAGTAATTTTTATATTTTTTAAGTTATTTAAAAATATTACTTTATTTGCAAAGCTAATGTCTCCTAATCAGTATTAATCCTTATCCAAATAAGTACCTATATAAGTTACCTTGGCCATTTAATGTAGGTAAAACGATATCATTGAGGTACCTACTTAGATCAAAATTATCCTTTACCGTATTTCATTTAAATGAACACTTTAGAAGTTATCACAGATTCGAAGCACCCACAAATTGTTCAAACGAAGCCGGGCTGGGTCGCTAGTACCTATAAAAATTAGTGTTTTGCTGTAAGTAGGTACCTACCTACTTTTGTTGTTAACGTCGCCTTACATAGGTAAGGAATAAAATAAACATTCAAATTTTACTTACGCTAATTACGCTACAATAATAATAACAACCAATTCACCATCAATCCATCACTGAGCAAATAGGTAAGCACTTCGTTTTTAAAAACAACGCTCACGTTTATTTTTATCGAAATTGAAATATTTTCTTAGACCGCGAATTATTGCGAAACATTATGAATCCTTCTCTGCGGGGAAGGGGAGCGGTCGAATAATTCCCCGGGGGGCATCGCCTCCCACTCCCCGCCCCGCTAATCTCGCCCGCCCGCCCTGCGCGCCGCGCGCGCCGCCTGCCATGCCATGCGCCACTAGAATTTGTTCTGCGGCGGGCGCCGCGCGCCGCGCACGAGTTGTTTGTTCATCCGTCGTCGTCGTCGCCCGCCGGACTCGGGCACGATATTTTCTAGCAAGATTGACCTAAGATAAAAAAATGCCAATATTTTCAAACGAATTTATTTTGAAAAATTCTGATGGAAAGAAACTTTATGAGAAGTATTACGTAATTATTCCGAATACTTCAGAAGTTTTGCAACTGTAGCTAGGATGTCCTGTAGTGATGGCGGGATGGTTTTATGTGTTTTTAAGAGCTGATCTATTAATAACAGTCGCTGTATATTGAACGCCGGGCATGTGAAAAAGATGTGTTCCAGAGTTTGATCTTGCTGTGAAGTGCATTCAGTGCATACTGGGGATGATATTATGCGCATACGACACAAATGGGCTTTAAATCTGCAGTGTCCAAATCTCAGCCTGTTTATCTGCGTGTAAAACTTCCTTTGCAGATAGTTACCGGATACAGCGAACCAGGGTTTTCGGCCAACTTCTTTATTAATTCCAGCATACCATGCTCCTTTTGATTGGATGATAATTTCCCTTTCTTCAATCCATTGGTTATTGATTTTCTTACGATATTCAGGAAGCAGATCTTGCCAAGGGGTTGGAATGTTTTTAATGTTGCCACCCAGAGAATTCGTTAGTCTGGCAAGATAATAGGCATTTTCGTTGCCTGTCACACCGACATGTGCTGGAGTCCATACAAACTTTACTTTTTTGTTGTTATCTGCTAAATTTTGCATTATTTCTTTGATCTCAAATAGTATATAATGTGAATTGTGGAATCCTGGATTACCTAGTGCATTTAACACAGACATGCTATCAGAAACTATTAGAAATCTACCTTTGTCAGAGCACATAACATCAGTTTGTATGTAGTGTAAGGCCAACAGGATTGCTGTGGCTTCAGCTGAGAAAACGCTAAAATTAGCTGATAAGCGATTACCTTTTCCGTACTTTAAATTTTTATGGTAATACGCTGCTGAAACTCCACTATCACTTTTCGATCCATCCGTGTAAATTACTTGGTATTCTTGCCAATCTGATAATTTTTCATAAACTGCCTCTTTGGTTCGAAGACCATGATCAATATCTATTTCTAATGGAGGAAATTTACTTTCATAAGAACCACAGTAGCAAGCCCAGCTTTCATGGCTTTTTATATTATTTTCTAGTTCAATATATGCTGATGTTTCTTGAAAATCATGTAGAATAAATGGGCATTTACAATTTGATGAAGAAGCATGTAAAGTGTGAATACTATTACTTTTTAGTTTGTTCAAAAGAATGTGATTATTTACACTGTGTAGTTTAAGAATAAATTTAAATTTTAAGTATTTAAACCTTAATAATAGGGATGAGATATTGCATCTTCTTCTTCTTCTTCTTCTTCTTAGCAATACGGGCGGTTTCCGCAACTCGACGTCTATTGCGCCTATTTTGCGTCCGGAGGGTGCGCGGCCAGATCACTCCAGCCAGCCCAGCTCAGCCAGGAACGCTCCAAGAGCTTTCACATTAGTGATCGCTTCCTGGACGCTGCCCGGCGAGCCGAGGTACCTCGCCCGGTAGGGGGCCACCCCCCTGCATTCCAGCAGTACGTGGGCAGCTGTTTCTTCTTCCTCCATGCATCCTCTGCATAGGGGACTGTCGGTGACACCTAAATTAAAAAGATGTCTGTTAAATTGTCCATGACCAGTAATGGCACCTGTTACCAGGCGAAGTTGCGGTCTGCACAGTTGTATCAGGGCCCTGGATAAACGCGCGTCCACGCGCGGCAGTGCGAGCTTCGCCTGTCTGCACGAATCCAGCGAGCTCCAGTTCTGTTGGTGTAATTCTGTAGTGCGTTCACGGATCTTATTTGCATACCAGCTCGCCGGGATGGGCGCGATCGGCTCTGGGCCAACAGGCGTCGAGCCGGATGCGCGTCTGGCCAGTTCGTCGGCTGCATCGTTTCCACGTGATCCGCTGTGACCTTTGATCCATTGGATAGTAATAGTATTAAGTGCACCTACTGTATTTAAGGCGTGGTGACACTCAAGTAAAAGGCTCGATGTGATGCGACTTCCCTGGAGAGCTTGTAGGACGGATTTACTGTCGGAGAGAATTAAGATGTCGCGGTCTTTTACCTCTCTTGTTTCGATTGCCCGAGCCGCCATTATTATGCCCATGCACTCGGCCTGAAAGACCGTGTTGTATGAGCCTAAGGGGGATGCAATTTGTATGTTGAGGTCCTCTGAGAAGACACCCGACCCTGTGCCCGATGAGGTCTTGGAGCCGTCAGTGTAAATGAGGAGAGCCTTGTGTGTTTTTCCTGAGCTGATGTCGTCTATCAGGTGTATTCTGTATTTTTTGTCGAAAATGAAGGTTGGCTTGACCTTGTCGCATACTGCTTCGATAAGAGGGTCGTTTAGCCAGTCCTTCAGTAATACACTGAGATGTTTTACCCTTTCGAATTTTAGAGATCCCAGTTGTTTTAGTCTTAGAGCTGTTTTGGCTGCCTCCTGTTGAATGTGGAGATGCAGTGGTGTTAGGTTCAGCATTACCTCTAGAGCCGCTGTGGGGGCTGTGCTCATGCAACCTGTGAGAGCGCAGCAGGCCTGACGTTGTAGTCCCTGTAGTTTTTTTGCGCCAGTGGTTTGAGCGGCCTTTGGCCACCATACTACAGATCCATAGCTTACCAGGGGTTTTATGATCGTGTTGTATAGCCAGAGGAATAGTTTGGGTGCTAGACCCCAGCGTTTGCCAATCATCTTCCGGCACTGCCATAGTATGACGCTGGCCGACTGCGTTTTATACTCCAAGTGGCTGTTCCAGTTTAGTTTGCTGTCTAGGATTATGCCTAGGTACTTTACCTCGTTAGATAGTTGTAGTGTAGTTCCAAACAGCTTCGGCAGACGGAAATCGCCTACCAGGCGCTTGTTCGTGAACATTACCATTTCCGTCTTCGTAGGGTTGACGGTCAGGTCTTTTCGTTGGCACCATTCTTCAACCTTTTTCAGGGCTGCTTGCATGGTGTTACAGGTTATGCCGGCCTGGTTACCTATGGTTAATATGGTAATGTCGTCCGCATATCCTATAGTATAGAAGTAGTTAGAGTTTAGATGTGATATCAGGTCGTCTACCACCAAGTTCCACAGAAGTGGAGAGAGCACACCTCCTTGGGGGCATCCCCTCGCCACCAGAGCCCTTTGGGTGACGTCTCCTGACACCTGTACCGTTCTATTGCGTAACATGTTCACGATCCAGTCTATGAGTTGTTTATCAACACCGTGTCTCCTTAGTGCTGCCTCGATGCTGGTGAAAGTAGTTTTATCGAAAGCGCCCTCTATGTCAATGAAGGTGCCTAAACAGATAAGTTTATTTTGGAGAGCCTCCTCTATCTTACCGACTAGTTGATGAAGAGCTGATTCTGTCGATTTTCCAGCGCTGTAAGCATGCTGATGTTTATGTAGTGGGAGTTTAGCCAGCGCTCCACTTCGTAGGTACCACTCACAGACTCTTTCCATAGTCTTCAACAGGAAGGTTGTGAGGCTGATCGGTCTGAAGGCCTTTGGATTAGTGTAGTCGGGTTTACCTGGTTTAGGTATAAACACTACCTTGACTTCTCTCCATAGGTGCGGAGTGTAGCGATGCGCCAAACAGGCTTGTAACAGACGGGTGAGGGCTGGAACTACCTGCTTCTCTCCCCATTGTAGTAATGCCGGAAAGATGTTGTCCGTTCCGGCCGCCTTGAAAGGGGAGAAGCTCTTAATAGCACTTCTTACCTTTTCAGGTGTTATTACCTGTTCGGCATGGTGCCAACAGTTTTCGGTGGGTTGCACAGGTTCGTCTTGCCAGCTCACCTGTTGTACTAGTTGACAGTCCGGAAAATGGGTCTGTATTAGGATAGCATTTGTCTCCTCCTGGCAGCGAGACATCGTGCCATCGGGTTTCTTCAGGTTGCCTAGCGGGCCAGGACCCTGGTTAGACAAAACTTTCCTTACCCGATTTGCCTGTTTAGTGGAGCTTATCTCATTACTGAAGCTTCTCCAGGATGAGGTCCTCCAATACCTTATCTTGCGTTTATATTCTGCCTTAGCAGCCTTATATCGGTCCCAGTCGTGGTCGTCGCAGGTGTTCATTGCCCTGTTCAGCCTTTTCCTGACCAGTTCACGTTGCCTTTCAAGCTCCGGACCCCACCATTGGTGTTTGCCGGAGCCTGCCGAGCCGGGAACTCTCAGGGGACAGGCGTCTTCAAAGCATTGTGTTATGGTGTTTGTGAATTTTACTACCTGTTCCTCTAGCTGCGCGGCGGTCGAGAGGTCCCACCTTTCGCAGCCTATGTCAAGTTGCTCTGCTAGGAGTGTTCTGTAACGTTGTCTGTTTGTTTTCCTTGGATACCTTTTAGGGCCAATAGTAACAGTAGGTACCTGTAAGTTGAACAGTAGCCATCTATGATCTGAGCATGAGGCTTCATCTGAGACGTGCCAGCCCGTTATCAAAGATGCCGCTAGCGGTGTTGCAAGTGTTAGGTCGACAATCGTCCCTCTACATCTCTTTGCGACGAAAGTCGGTTTGTTTCCTATATTAATTATTTCTAGATTGGTTGTAAGTAGAAATTCTACAAGATCATTACCTCTAGTGTTGCTTTTCTCCTCTCCCCACAACGGATGGTGGGCATTGGAGTCTGTTGAGATGATCAGCTCAATGTTGTTTTCCCTGCAGTATCGAGCAAGCAATACGACCTCCTCAGGTGGCGCTCGCTCCCCCTCAGGCATGTATGCTGATGCCAGGACCAACTCCTGGCTGTTATTTCCATTGTTAATTTTCAGCTTAGTAGTGCTTAAATCTCTGGAACAGAAATTTAGTAAAGGCTGTGTTTCGATATCGTTTGATGTGTATATGCACGATCTTACATCACCACTGGCGGCATGTATGAGCTTACCTCCAATACTGGAGAGTCCTCGCACAGTGCCGCCCCTGATCCACGGCTCCTGGATCAGAGCGACAGTCGTTTTGTTAGTCTCCAGCCAGCGTCGGAGTTGAGCCGTTGCGGTTATGCTGTGCTGGAGGTTTGTCTGAATGAGTTGGGCCTTAGAAGGGGACGCCATCTTCGCAGACAACGTCCTCCAAGGCCAACTCGTCGAGCCCCAGCAGGAGTTCCTCGCTCGTCGGCGGAGCCTCTCTGCCGGAGGGGCCGGCAGCAGCAGCGTCGATCTGCATCTCCGCTGCGGCCGGCTTGGCGGTGTCGGTGGTAGCCGCTTGTGCGGCTGGTGTAGTCGTCGTCGTATCTCCACCGGTAGACTCGTGGGGGCGGTCGGTGGGTGGGGTGTCGACGAACTTACCCTTGGCGATATTGCATTCTATTTGCATTGATATAATAGGTGTAGTGTTCATTGCCCCTGTGATAAGTCTAAGATTTTTATTTTGAATCTTTTCCAGTTTATTTACAAGAACAGCAATAGAGGAATAACATAGGAAACTATATTCAAAATGAGAACGAACAATGGATTTGTACAACATGAGTAAAATTTTTGGATCAGCTCCCCAGAATGTTTGGGCTAGGGACTTTAAGATATTAAATGCTCTTAATGCTCTGTCTGCCAAGCCAGAAACATGTTTAACCCATGAAAGGTTCCGTGTAAAAATGACTCCTAAGAATTTGGCCTCATCACTGACAGGAAGTAAATTACCATCATACAAAATATTTGTGAGTAAAATCTTTGATTTACTAAATACTACAACATTAGTTTTACTTAGGTTAACTTCTAACTTTAAATAATCAAAATGCGCTTTCAATCTTATCAATGCATTATTAAGTTTTTGTTCTACTTGATGCATGTTTTTGCCGGTGCAATAGACTGTGAGATCATCAGCATACTGCAAATTTTGTATATCATTTCCTAATATATTATTTAACTTATGAATGTATAAAATGAATAATAATGGACTTAATATTCCACCTTGACAAACGCCTTTATTGGATGATTGTGGTCCATATAAATTATTTTGAAATTTAACAAACACATCTCTTTTATTTAAGAAATTAAATATCCATCTAATTAATTTTTCAGGGAAGCCCAGTGAAAACAGCTCATTCGCAAGAACTTTATGATCAACATTATTGAAGGCGCCCGTTATATCAAAGAAAATACACACTATGAAATTACCACTAGCTAAAGCATTATGTACATCTAAATACAAGTGATTCAAACTTTCAATTGCTGAACGACCTCTTCTGAAACCAAACTGATTATAAGGCAATAAATTATTATGTTCTATAAAGTATTCCAGTCTTTGTTTTATCAATTGCTCAAATAACTTGGCTGCACAGGATGTTAGTGCTATGGGTCTATATGAGTCATGATGATTTTTAGCTTTGCCTGGTTTAAGAATAGGGACAAGGCAATCAACTTTCCAGGATTTTGGAATAATTAGTTTGTTCCATAATGCGTTAAAAATATTAAGAACTATTTTATGACCCATCATACTAAGATTCTTAAACATTTTGTAAGATATATGGTCTAAACCAAAGGCAGTGTCTTTACGAGAATCTATGGCAGCTATTAATTCAATTAAAGTAAAGGGTTTCATGAAAAAATTTTCAGTATCAGAATTATAATCAGAATGGTCGCTTAATGGTTGAGATTGTGTATTAGAGGTGTACTTATCTAAAAACAACTGGATCCAACTGTTAGAATTGAAATTACTGGGGTGACTGCAGTATGATTTATTAAATTTTCTTATGTTAGCCCATACCAAAGATAGAGGTGTCTGACGATTGAATGTGTTACATAGTTCGAACCACGCATTTTTCCTTTCCTTACTAATTATTAGTTTTTTCTGTGCTTGTTTCTTTTTAAATTGTATGTAATTTTGCTCAGTAGGGTTATGTTTAAATTCTATATAAGCAGATTTACATGTTGCTACAGCTTGTGTGCATATATCGTTCCACCAAGGGAGTTTTAACTTTCTTTTTTTATTTTGTCTATGTGATGGTTGATGTACTGGTTTTCGAAAAGAATTTGCCTCATCTACACATTCTAATAAAATTTCAGAAAGCAAATTATAACATGTTTCTGGATCATTTATGTTAAAGTTACAGTTACTTATTGAAACATCTGTCAACTGCTTAAATTTTTTCCAATCAACAGTCTTATAATTTGGTTTCAAATAATTTACATTTATGTTAGCACTATTGTTTATATTTACAGGATTACATAATAAATTAGTAAGGACGGGAAAATGATAACTGCACAGAGAATCATCATGCACTTTCCAATTACATCGTAAAGCTAAAGTGGGAGAAACTATTGTAAGATCTAAAGCGTTAGACCGCCAGTTATGTGAACCAACTGTTGTTAGTGAACCATCATTTAAAAGGCACAGATTGTTATCATTTATGGCATCTAACAGTGTTGACCCTCGCGTGTCTGTAGATGCACAACCCCACATAGTGTGATGTGCATTGAAATCGCCGGCTAATATTAAGGGCTTGGGTATAGACTTCACTAAGTTATCAAGGTGTGTGTAGGTAAAGTTACAAGGAGTAGCAGATGTGGGACTATAAAAACTAACTATTGATAAAGTTTCATTGTTAATTTGTAATGTAATAGCAATATTTTGTAAAGAATCGTCATAATATGTTTGTAATTTTTGATAGGGCAGGTAATCTCGGATTAAAATAGCAACACCATTGTGTTTAGAACCTATGTCTAATCTTTCTATTTTATAGCCTCTTATGTTTAAAGTTTTTGTGCATTGGAGCCAAGTCTCGGAAATGAGACCAATATGAATATCATTTTGATAGAGATATTGTGTGAAGACATGTCTATGGCTTAACAAACTTTGAGCATTCCATTGAATAATGTTAAGCTGATCCATTAATTATAGTACTATTGTTATTGTTCGACTTACTGGAGTTAAATGTTTCTAATAGAACAGATTTAATAGTCTCCGATGTTAATGGGGGTGAGTTTTCTGTAGATGATTTTTGAGTATATAGTTTAAGTATAGTGGAAATAATTAAATTAAGTATCACGTCTGATTGTAACAAGTTTTGTACGTGTTTTTCTGGTTTAGATGATAAGTCTGGAAAATTCTTTTTATTAAAAACATCAGCATATCGTCGTTCGGCATTCAATACCGCGAACGTGACATTTTTACGAAATTTTTTTTTTGTTTTATTTGATTCTAATCGTACAAATACGCGATCCTACATTTAAATTTTGGCTGAAACTTACTCCAATCCTGTTATATTTAAGTCGGTCAAAACCGCGAACCTAATTTCCCGCCAACAAAACCGCGAACGTGCCAGTTTCTCATTGCCGCCACATAGCAATCGCGAGTGCAAGACTCTTCCGTAGTTTTTCCTGTTTGAAGCATTATAATATAACACAAGTATTTCACATGAATGTTTGCAATTGCATATTATGATAATTTGCTACATAATAGTATATTATGATACAAGTGAGCTTAGGTTGCTCATTATACACGAGGCTGTGGGTTGCAGCCCGAGCCGCAGGCGAGGGCGTAAATCAGCCGAGTGTCTAGTGAGTAAGTTGCTCACGAGTTTCATACGCACTTTTTCAACACACTTGCGAGGAAAAACAAACATTAATTGCATTCATATTGTATTATCCTAATATTAACTAAGGGAAAAAGCGCGCAAGTTTTTTTTTTTGCACGAGCCAAATGTGAGGTGATTGATTACATACAATACAGCCATACAGCCTACTTGAAAATAATTAAGTATAATAATAGTGATAAAATGCAAATGTTTTATAACAAATTATTGTGAATTATAAATAATTTGATAATAATATACTTAATTATGTTTTTTGTCTTAATTAGGGACACATTTATTTATTCTAAAAACGTAAATGGATTTTCAGCCGTATAAAACCTCTTTGTTGTTACAAAAAAAGAACTGTATCTATTACCCGTTGAAATTGAAAATGCTCTGTTTACTCGCATATAACTTGCAGTTAGGTACTAACTTAACTTTGTAGGGATACTGTATTACCCGGTTAAATTAAAAAGTCTCTGTTTACTGCCATATAATTTGCAGTTAGGTACTTACTTAACTTTGTAGGGATAATTCTATTACGCAACTAGTACTGTAATATTATTATGCACGCGTTGGTTATAGTTCGGTTTATGGCCCTAAGATCGATGTAATAAGGCTCACTTTATGAGCAAGTGTGTTGAAAAGATTAATTAACTTATATAAAAATAATAAGATATATAAAATAATAAACGTATTAAAAAAACTACCCCTCTCACAACTAGCTCCGATGGGCTCGAACCCATGACCTTTCACTGTCCGGGCGAATGCTCTAACCATTGAGCTACGGAGTCGTCGTCGTCAGTGTTTAGAGCATTCGCCCGGACAGTGAAAGGTCGTGGGTCGTGTCCCATCGTAGCTAGTTGTGAGACAGGTCGTTTTTTTCTAATACCTTCATTTTCAATAACTTGGTTAGTACCAAACCATCTACAAATTATATTAATATCGTAAGATTTTCATAATTTTCCTATAACAAGACTGTTGATTGCTTTAATTAGATCTTACTATAAGGATATTGCTGCAGTCTCTCCAGAGGTGCCAAATAGACTACAGGTACATCGAGGTGCTGAGGTACTTATACCAAAACGCCACCATGTCGGTCCGATTACAGAACCAGTGCTCTAACCCTATCCAACTACAGCGAGTGAGAGACAGGGAGATGTCATCTTTCCCAAACTGTTCACAGCTGCGTTGGAGGATATTTATAAGCTGCTGGACTGGAAAGGAATGCATCAACATCAATGGCGAGTACCTAACACACCTACGGCCTACGGTTTGCCGATGATGTAGTTCTTATGGCTGAGACCTTGGAAGACCTGAACACAATGCTCGAAGATCTCGGTAATGCTTCGCAAAGAGTGGGTCTTATGATGAACATGGACAAGACGAAAATCATGTTCAATGCCCATGTTGCACCCGCTCCAGTTAATGTTGGGAACATTACACTCGAAGTTTTGACCACTATGTTTACCTAAGACAGATGGTCCAGTTAGGTAAGTCCAACTTTGAGAAAGAGATCTCTCGTCGAATCCAGCTCGGATGGGTAGCGTTTGGGAAGCTCCGGCATATATTCGCGTCCGAAATACCTCAATGTTTCAAGACGAAAGTCTTTGACCAGTGTGTGTTGCCAGTAATGACCTATGGAAGTGAGACGTGGTCTTTTACTATGGGACTCACTCATAAGAAGGCTCAAAGTCACCCAGCGAGCAATGGAGAGAGCGATGCTTGGTATTTCCCTGCTCGATCGAATCAGAAATGATGAGATCCGCAGGAGAACTAAAACGACCGACATCGCTCGAAGGATTGCATCATTAAAGTGGCAGTGGGCGGGACACATAGCGCGGAGAACTGATGGCCGTTGGGGCGGAAAGGTTCTCGAATGGCGACCGCGTACCGGACGACGTTCCGTGGGCAGTCCGCCCCCTACAAGGTGGACCGACCATCTGGTCAAGGTCGCGGGAAGCCGCTGGATGCGGGCCAAGCAGGACCGATCGTTGTGGAGATCCTTGGGGGAGGCCTATGCCCAGCAGTGGGCGTCGTTCGGCTGACATGATGATGATGATGATTAAAATTAAATAGATACTTCCCAAAATTGTTCACAAAAAATTAAATCTGTTGGGTTTTCTATAAATCATAACATAACCGCGAATATGATAGGAATATGACCAAAAGTAATTGAATAAAACCGCGAATGTGACTTACACTTGCAAATACTAGCTTAAAACGAAAAAAATGTGTTGCACCCAATGATAAGATATAATTTTAGTTCAAATAACATAATTTTAAATTTAAAGTAGGTGTACAGTACAATTTACGAAGTTTTTTTGTCTCCTGTAAAATTTGACTAATGTTGTATTCGCGGTATTGAATGCCGAACGACGATATGATCTTTTTTGATATTTTGCATTATTTTTTTCAATTTCATCTTTTCTTTTAGGGCATTCTGAAGAAATAGATATGTGGTTTCCCTTGCAGTGAATGCATACGGCTTCTTTCATTGCTTTAGTACACTGTTTAAAATGGTGATTCTCGCCACAAATTGAGCACTTCTGTGCATTCTTGCAATATTTGCCAATGTGACCATAGCGAAGGCAACGTAAGCATTGACTCACAGGAGGAATGTACTGACTTACCTCAAAATACCAGCTGTTGATATCAACACTATCTGGAAGGGTTGGGCAGGAGAATGTGATGGCAACTGTCTGGGTAGGTATTAGTATGGGGTTTTCATCTTCGTCACGCCCGCGCCGCATCAGCCGACGCACAGACACGACATCCCTGGAGCTGGATATGCCATTATATATGTTGTAATTTGACATATAAGACGGGACGCCTCGGATAACGCCCGTAATCTCCGTTAGTGAAGCTGGTATTGTCGATTTTATATTAAGTTCGGCAGTCGATTTCGTGTTATTTAAGGCCATATTGGCCAACCCTGGCCGCTCGAAGATAGCAGCAACTTTGTAGCGGTTAATCCTTTTAAAACGTTTGATTCCTTTGTTATGCCTTTTAAGAACTGCGCCAAGAGCCATTAAGTCCCTATCGCCTATTGGTTTTCCTTCATCCATGCTCTCATAAATAACAAGGTATTCGAAATTTCCCCCATCTTCAGGGTACTGACGGGTGTAATTTTCGATTTTAAATGGCTTGTATTTATCTACATCATTTTCGTCGGAGTCGGATTCAGTAGGTACTGGATCCCCATCCAATTTAGGTTTTTTTCTTTTCCCCATTACTGAACCGACCTCCGATTAACACTATTTATTTACACTATTTATATACTTTATTTATTTACACTTTACACAACAAAATATACAATATACACAATATTTATAATTAATTTGCAAAAACTTTAAAAATCGCGCTCAACTTTTCAAAAGCCCGCCAAAAAGTCTTCGACACAAGGCAATTGCAGTTTGCAAATTATTCGTCTTTTTTTTTTGTGGACAGGCGAAGACATCATGCCATACTGCCAGGTCTTGAGTATTATGTATGTTATTATAGTTTCTTATGTTTTCATTAGAATGTAGGTGTGTTACATTCTAATGCTTCTTGGAGTATTTGGCGTCAAGTATGTCGAGTCGGTCTTCTCGGTAATTCTTGCTGAGGTAGTCACCACTACAATAAAACACTCGGCATCACGTTACCGAGATAGCGCATATTTTAATCATTCCACACATCGTCCAGTTGCGTAAACACTTGGGGCACAAAACTACACCTATCTTGAGTCACAAAGTCCACTATGAAACAAATTGCGATTAATTAAAATATCCACTTAACCTAACCCGCCAAGATGGCGCCAAAAACTCTCTGACACAAGGCAAGTTGAAGTTGACATGACAACCAAATGTTGCCAGTCGTGTTTAAGGGTAGTATTCCACTTAACAAAGATCTTTGTCCAATATCCAGAATTGTATGAAATTGGACGTCAAAGTCGTCCAATTTGTTTGATCAAATGTATATTGGACAAAGATTTTTGTTAAGTGGAATACCACCCTAAGATAATGCTATTTCCCGCTTAGCATGCTATGCGATATTTAAAACAATGCTATAATCGTGTCACTGGCACTGTGCGATAGATTTCAATCAAGTTATCGTCAATCATTTACATGTCAATCATACGCACAAGCGCACAATGAAGTCAATTATTTCATTTATTACTTTTTAAAGACGACACATATCTGTCTGTTTTGTCCGTGGCATCGCGGCACATCCATACTCCATACTAATATTATAAATGTGAAAGTGTGTTTGTTTGTTTGTTTGTTTGTTTGTTTGTCCTTCTTTCACGTCAAAACGGAGCAACGGATCGACGTCATATATGGTATGGGGATAGTTTGGGAGCTGGAGAATAACATAGGCTACTTATTATTCCGGAAAATTAAGTAAAAAATTTAATTTCCTATGAAAAATCGTTTAACTGTCGTACCTTCGATACAAAACTGTCATTTCTTCCATTGCCGTTTCCAAAGAGTATGTAATCACTGACGTCTGCGCGGTTAAAATCGAATACTAATCTTTTCCATAAGCTTAGAATAAAAAAATGTACTGTAGCTAGCGCCAAAAATGACCCAGTCACGCATGCGCGCAGAGTTATCTGACACTCACTCTACTTCACAGAGTAATTTTTTATATGTAGGAAATAGAGACCAAGCTTGGGCCCCTTTATTGGTAGTGTGTAACTAGCGCTATCTGTTGTCTGGTGTAGGCAACTTTTGGTGTATTGTATAAACACACAAACAAGATGTTGGTGACCGGGTCTACTATTATATGGCAAAACAACGTTTGCCGGGTCAGCTAGTTGTTCTATATGAACTATCGGTTATACAAATATGAGCTAAATCGACATTGTACTCATAAACCTGTAGCCATCTTGTTCTATCTTACCTCCAATACTTCATGTAAAAAGAGACAGCAATATATTTATTCGACCTATTTTTGGCAACATTGAAACGTGACGTCATCATCGTAATGCATGATTGAAGCCGGTCGTCATTTAGGTTTCTCGGTATGTGAGCTGTCAACGCGAGTTGTATTTGCAGTGTTTTGTGATAAAAGTCTTTTAATTTGAGACTTTCACGTGAATAAAAGGTATTAATAAGTGAGAGAAAGCAACAAGGAACATGTCTAATTGCAGTGTGGTAGTTTGTGGCATCAAAAAAAGTGAAAATCGTCCAAACATTACATTAGGTACACCACCGGTACCTACTATTTATTTTGCAAAAACACCAAAACAATACAATAAATGCCTCGTGTTTTGGTTTTCCTGTGAATAGTTTACTTAGAATTCATACCAAATGTAGCTTACTACTTATTTTGGTGAGTTTTGTTGGTGTATTTCAAGAAAATATAAATCTGTTTGTTTTGCGCTAGAGTTGCCCTTATAGCATTTTTCTTATCGAATTATCGATGTTTTCAAATTTCAAGTGTAAATTGAGTGTATTAATTTTAAACTATTGTTTTAGGTTGCCTAAAAATAACAAAAAAAGAAAAATATGGCTGGATACAATGCGAAAGGAAAATTTAAAGACTCGTACGAAAACTATTTTTATGTGCTCTTTTCATTTTGAAGAACAGTTTCAAACGCCAACGACAGTTTAAGTTTTGAAAAAGACTTTAATGAGGCCACTGGCAAAATCGAAATTATATTGCTACAACGTTTTCTGTTCCGGTTGCTAAAAACTGGATACTTATATATAACGTGTTTTTTTAATGTCATTTTGCTGTAAAGTTGTTGTCCAACTTACATTCATTCTAGCACATTAAAAGTAAGTATATTTTTTTACCACTAGATGTCGCTTCGCTATATTCTAAATATATAAAAAAAATATGCTTGCTAGTAAAGATCGATTCAAACTGTTTATTATTTTATTACTTAATAATGCTTGTTTTTTTTTTTTGAGACATTTCTTTTTTTCTATGGTAGGTAAGTACCTAGTAGGCATTCTCCTTTGTGATTTATATTGTAATGTGTTTTATGTAAAAAAAAACCTTATTGTATAAACATAATAGGTTTTTACAGTATGGAGCTTTTTGTTTTATTTCATTACTATGAAGAAAACGCAGACTCCAGATAACACTTATATAATTATTGATCCAACTTACAGGTACAGGCATAGTACAGGTATAACAATATAGATACAGTCGACGTCTTAGTCACAAATTATATAGACTAGTACAGATAGGAATCAAGCCTTATAGCGGCCGTTTGTTAGTGAATGACGTACCCCGATTAGATTTTGACAACATAGTGCTGCCAGCACTATCGACACCCTTGATTCGTTATCGATAGTTGTCCCAATCATCGACGTTTTGGTACAACCCTAGTAATATATTATTTTAAATTCTGCTCAAATAAAAAACACATTTGATGAAAGAAGGCATTTATTACTTGACATTATAATTTTATCAAATACAAAGTACATAAGTATAAGTTGAGATTTATACAAGACAAAGAATGAGAGTAATGATATTACTTACTAAATTGACTTATTAGATAAACTAAGAAATATAAATACTTTATCAGCCACAAGAAAAAATTTAACTGCTTGCAAATATTTTTTACGCACAAATGCTAATGCTATTTTTCCTAGTAGTTTTATTTAGTATCTGCCATTTCATTATTTACTGTTAATATCACTTTCAATGCAAGACGCAATAACTCAACTCTAATAGTTAAACATTTAATGCAGTAAGTAATCAATATAGCAACTAACAGCAGTAATTTGCACCATAATTCTGATTTGATAACTTATTACCGCAAGAATAGGCAGACACGGGCATCTTCACAGCACTCCACGAACCTCGTTGAGACTCAAGTTACCTATCTGAAAAGATTAGATTTGGTTAGTATAGATTCTACATATTGTTACTATAATCTGTCATAACATTTTATAAACAATTAAGTGATAGTTGAACTGAAAAGTTTGTAAATCAAGAAAGAGTAGTGTGTATAAAGCACATTTTGTTTGTTGTGCCGCTATGCACAAGTTATAGATAATCATAGATTATAGTTAATAACTGTTATTAAGTAGATAAGCCTTGTACATAGACTGATGAGAGGTAGTATATATAATTAAGTAAGATCTAAGATAGTAGGTAGCAGTAACAGTTATAACATAGTCATAAGACAATCACAATAAACCATCATTCGTACCGACAACAATCATATATTATCCCACCGGTACATTTGTTATAATTCTGTTCTGTTTGTCAGAATCAGAAATATGAATTTGATGATAAGGCATTTTAAATGTTGTGACATAGTTATTGAATTACTTACACTGTTATTTTCTCTTGACTTGGTATTAACAACTTTACTAAATTGAAACTTGTTAAATGTGACAACAGACTGATTATTTAAATTTAATCCTAAGTAATCTGCTGTGCTTTATCATTATCACCATATGATATCACTTCTAAATGTATATTGAAATAGGTATTAGGAAGGTTTTTTTAACAAAACTAATCAATAATTAATTACACATACCTACCTACATTCATATAAAAACAATAAACAAACATTACCTACCTTTCATTCATAACTTCTTCTTCAACATGTCAATGACAAGTACAAAATCATATGTTGTTGGCCTAAAACTGTGCCACTCTCACCGCGTTATCTGCAGCCAACATGAGGTCCTCACGCGTGCAGGTGTCCGGGCATAAAGAGCAATCAATGAGGTGGGCCATGGTCTGTGGAGTGTAACCACACCTGCACGCGAGATCCGTGTTACTGGTGAAGCCCCACCTGGACAGGTTGTCTTTACTTCGACCAACTTGGGTACGGAGTCTATTTAAAGATCTCCATAATGATCTGGGAAGTTCAAGGCCAGGAGGGAGCTTTTCCTGGATGAGCACATATGGGTGTGGAAGGGTAGCAGAGTTTTCCCACAGTTTAACTTTGGTTAAAGAGGCCTCCGTGGTGCCAGGCATGACGCACTTGTAAAAACTATTGCGACTCTTTAGCCTTTGATAAATTTCATAACTTTCTGAGAAACCGAATCTTCTTTACTCCGGTTAAGTTGTGAACTGTATTTTCTATTGTTTTGGTTAGTTTTAAGAAATACAAAGTTGCCTCTTGGAATTACCTAAAACAACAAAACTCAAATTTAGGTTAATGTAATAAATAATTGATACATAAAACTACGTCAATAGATTTACGTAGTTACTTACGTGTACCGAAGGCATCTTCGAATAATGTATCCATATTTCTGTAAAGAAATATCTGAGAAAAAGTGGAAAAACATCTAAAGAATACTAGAAAACCGAAATGAGTAAAAAAACACAAACTAAATAAACGTCATCTTGAAATTCTTGAAAAAAGTGACAGCCTTAATTTTAGCCAATGGGGGCACCCCAACAAAATGGCGGTCTTAATTATAGCCAATGAATGGGTATCGGGGCTACCGGCCACTAAGTTTTGACCTATTCTATGGGTGATTCCAACGCCTGGTCTTAGTGAACTTATCCCCTCGAGGCTAGTTTGAAGAATGACCTCTCTTTGCTCGTTAATCGGGCTCAAGCCTAGCTACCCCCACCGATTTTACCACAGATTAGCCTATCAAATTTAACAAAATGGCGGCAAGAGACGGCATTACCAGTGTTGCTATTAAAAAATAAGAAAAACCTTCTAAAATCATGACATTCGGCCATCTGATAACGTGCTGTCTCCCGACGCACATATAAACATTATTTAGAATCAATTAATTAGGTAAGTATACAGCTAATATACTGATACACAACTATTCTCAATAGTTAAGTCTTACAACTATGTACCTATTTAGGTTAATCTTATAGTGATAAAAACCTTAAGTTAAAACTTAAAACATAATTGAAACAAATACATTATATTACACAATGCTCAACAATAAACTTTTAAGGAAGCCGATGACTTGTTTAGAATATAGATATTATCGTGAAAATATTGTTTTAGTAAATCGTTAAGTAGGTAATACATAATTAAATAAAATAAATTATCAATAACAAACTAATCTAAAACTATTTGAATCAATGTATAAATTAACATAATCATGACATTCGTTAACAAGCGACTATTATTACTTAGAAAACTTATTTTGAAACTATTACTTGTTATATAATCATGTGTAAGTAAGTACCTATATGGAATGATTAAAGTAAAGTCTGGTTATAATCTATAAGCATTAGTTATGGGTCATAAAAGAAAAATGGATTAGCTTGGTACTAGTTTACATCAATGCATTGTCAGGAGCTACATTCAAGAATATTAGATGGTGTCAGAAGCAAAATCCCTAAGAATGTTACATTAGGAATAGGTAGGAACAGAATTTAACTTTAACCTGATAACTAGACACCCTTATCACTTCACCCAAATAGTAGAAAAAGCAACTACGAGTCATGAAAGGATTAAAGACCTAATATTAGATGAATTTAACTATCGCTAAGTTTGACCTAGTTTAGTCCTTACAAAAACAACTGTAGGCCTCTGCACAGTTACCAATTTTTACCCAGATATGATTAACAAACCAAGTTATAGATACGTATTTACCATAGTGCACAATTTGTATTAAATCAAGATATGAATTAGGACAACTAAAGGAATTATTTAAAGGCATGTTCGTAATAGGCATTATTACCGATTAATTTAAATATTCTTACAAGGAAGTTACACTAATAATGAAGATGGCGCAGATACAATTTGAACCGTCACAGCAACAATTTGCTTTTCCAACTTGTCAACCAGTTGTCCAAGGTTTCCAAAGCATTCTTCTCCAGCACCAAATCTTAAATGCATCTATTCTCTGCCTCTGTTAGAATAGTACAATACATGGTTCCACTCCGTACATGAAAATCAAAAGATCATATTATTATCATTTCTAATGAATAAGTTAATGATTTTAAACAAGTTCGCAATTTAATATCAAAACTTAAAAATGTCTACAAGGTATCCTCATACGAGCATGACCCGCATTCTTATCAACAAATATTCATATTACTATGAGTAATATTAGTGTAAATAGATTTAATAATTATAATTGGGATATGAAGAAGTATATTACCATGGATAGAAATAGGACAAGTAAAATCATGAACAGCTTTTCGCCCAAATGAATTAACAACACGATGATTTCCCGTGGGAATAAAATATCCTCCCGGGGTCAAAAGAAGCCGATATGTTATTCCACAGCCAAAAGATTTCAAAGATCCGTCCCGCCGATAGCCGTGATTGGGGAACAAACATACAAGCTTTTGCAATCATAATATTAGTAAAATGAGATAAGATACATGACATGATAATATATACTTCAATATAATTCAACTTCAGTATCAGCGATCCACTCGTCTCAATATCCGACTTAACAACCACAGCCCACGATGATCACCATCATCACAACAACGATCACCCTGTGATCTGCACCTTCAGTATCATATTATCTCCTCTCATTACCACAGCACGTAAACTCTGCTAACTCCAGTTTGTATGCTGTGTTGGTTCGTACGTTCAAGGGTAGCGGGATCCTCATTATTATATTAACTCGATGCTAGCTCATGATAAGTACCTACTGGATGCTACAATTGTCATCTGAAAGCAGTAAACTCACAACACACATAGTAACCAAATCAATTTTATTAATCATTCGAAAGAAATAGATGTATCTGATAATGAATCAATAGAAATAAATGTAACTATATGAATTCTCATATTCTTTTATAAACATTAGTAGGTAAGGTACTTAGTACCTTCAACCATAGTAGAAACAAATGTTCAACTGACCAGATCTAAAAAAAATATGGAAATTATTACTACAGAATATGTGAAGGAACTTCAAAGGTCCGTGAGGATGGTAAACTGCTAAGAATTTTAGTATCACGAGCCTACCAAATGAGACGGTAAATTTGACAGATCTACTTGATTTTTGGTTTAATAAAGATATTAATGCTCATTAAGATAACAATAAATTAGATTCACATAATTTGAAATAATATTTTGTCAATACGTACACTAGGACGGTAGTATTAAAATCCTCAAAAACTAATTTTAAATCATACCGCCAATAACAACAAAAACACGGCAAAACTAACTTGGTATGCTACAGCAGTGGTTACTTGTGGCTTTATTTGTTAGAACAAGTTTAAAACATGAATAAAAATGTTTGCATGAAGATGTACAGAACATTTTAATAAATTGAGAGGTGTGATTGAGCAATAATCGTTTTACTTTATTTTGCTTAATTAGGAAAACATCAGTTACAACTTGACAGTGTAATAAACACGATCTACTTAAATGCACTATGGACTGTTTACATGTTTTTGCATTAGAAACATCATTTCATCACTATGTTAATGAAAACAACTAGAATAGATATCAGTGAATGCTTCTTGCAGTGCTGTCTAAGCAACTAAGTATCTCTGCTTTTGACTTGCATCTAAATCATTAAGAGAGATCTAGAACACTACGCAGTACGCACAAAAAGCAAAATAGCTTCTATTGATTTTGGCTGTAAAATTTTCCATCTGTCTAAACCAAAACTGAGTTGCCCGGAAGAAACCGCAGTAAGACGATACGGCCACCATTTGGTTTACAATTTGTTATCTTTGTATTATTATTATTATTTCGTGTGTGATTGTTCCGTTCGTAATATTGTGTACAAATAAAGAATTAATCTATGTATCTATCAAACTAGGTACTTAGATAAAGAATCTTCGACGTTCCCGGAAAAATGTAAAGAATGATGATTTCTAATCAGTCTTATGGCTTTATTGTCTAATTATGTAGAAGACTCAGCAAAGTATGTTCCTGATAAACTTTCTCTAGCACTCATCCACAATTTAGTTGAATTTAAATTAAATTTGAGATTTAAGTTTGCCACTAAACTCAAATTTAAAAAGTCAAGCATAGTGAATTCTTTTAAATTAAGCTACATGTAACAAAAATAATAGACGAAATGTCCACTTGAACAAAGCTACAAAAAATAAAATAAGTAATAGGAAATAGTAAATTTTGGATAACTTTGCATACCTACATTGCTTTCCATCCCGAACTAAGTAACTCAAGCACTTGTGTTATGGCATTTGGGAACAACGACGGGGATTACCACATACAATCGGGCAGAATGTTGAAAAGTCCGCTTTAAACATACACCCGACAGGGAATCGAACCCGGTAGGTACCTCAGAGACAGCGGCACCCCGAAACCTATGCGTACGTACACCGTATCTACAACACTGCTATGGAGGTTGTTAAGCTTATACCAGAAACTAATATTGTTTCCATAGTTAAAAGGTCTATAACAATCTAAGTGACACAGATCACAGTTTATAAAAGTATTACCCAATCGCAATCTTATAATACTAAATTCGCGACTTTAATAGTGTGCTCTTATTCAAAAGTGAATCGTCATCATGTCTAATCTTATCAAGATCAGAAATACATCCAGTCCTGCGTAAAGGTCACCTGGGCATAGACCTAGGCATAGAAAAACAAACCTAGCTCATGGATATTGACCACTCATGAGAATCAAGATATGGTATGGATTTCGTATAAATGGAAACTAAGGTAATTATAAAAATCTTAACTAGGTAAGACAATAAACCCTACTCAAATTGTGGAGCATGTGGATACTTATTATGCAAGGAAAAAGAAATGATGCAAACATAATTTAGTATATAAATATCCTTATAAGTAAGTAGGTACTATGTTGCGATAATTAGAGCGCATATTGACAATAATACTTTAAAGGTATCTACTGCTACAGCTGTGGTACCTACTAGATACTCAATGTCAAGCATGTAGGCAACTGTAGATTTAAAAGGCTTTTCATTCTTCCCTAAGGGTATTTTGATAACATCTAAATGATTCTATGAAAAGATAAGTTTTTATAGTTTTGTTTTGTTTTAGTTAGTTTTAGACCTTTACAAACTTTATTTCAGGGGGTTTTAAAATCAATTTAGTCGGTTATGCGAGATGAAAATTAAATCTTAAATAGCTTTATTCGATATGCAAATAAATAAACATGAAACATTTTAATCAAAACAACTTCAATACTTTCCCATAAACAAAATGCTCTGCATCATCTCAAATCCTCTTTGACCAGATTCAGCTACGAAGAAGGGTATTCCTCCTTCGCTCAAGACTCCCCTGGGTCGGCCACGTCACCCTGGAGGCCTACCAAGCGGCGCACCAGGTGGCGCGGTGCATTATTCGTCCTTAGATGCTATTTACCTTGGAATGTATACATTATTCATCGGCAAAAGATCGTTCCGTGTCATTCTATAATAAAATCATTAGGTTATCAACACAATATGCCCTTCAGGAAAATTCATGATTAATACTGTTCACTAGCTACAGTAGCTACCTACATCCTTTATTATTTACAAAAACCATTTCTTTTATTAAGAGCTACTTATCTAGTGCAAAAATGTAAAATGAGTATTGTAAAAACAAGAATAAAACGTTTGAAATTATCATTGTTCTGTTGTAGTTTCATTTAAATCTAATAATCTTAAAAATTGCCATACGGGTAGTAAACCAGTATGAAATATAAGTAGGTACTCATTTAACCAGCCTGTGAGAAACGTACTCACTTAACATTTGAACATATTCAGACGAATGTATGCCACCAACATACATCGTTCGTACTCTAAAATCCGGCGAGTGTATGCCACAAACATATACCGCCCCCTTAATTCCGACGAGTGCATGCCACAAACATACATCGTCCCCTAATATCCGACGAGTGTATGCAACATACATACATCGCCCTCTAATATACGACGAGTGTATGCAACATACATACATCGCCCCCTAATATCAAATTCAATTTAATGCATTTCAACAAACTAATTCAATGTATCTCTTGTAACCAGTGAGCATGCATAGCTTGCTCACTCAACCCAATGAACACCTTATATTTGTTCGCTCATCATTAAAAATTAAAAATATTCACATTAGAGATATCCAAATTCACATAAAGACTTTCATATTTAAATAATAGGTCTTTACCTATGAAATTGCCGTTTTGTATGGAGATTTTTGTAATTATTTTTTTTCCATACTAACGTTTTTGTAATTTATTCTACGACTAATATTAACCCCTCATTCGATAGCTGTCATAATATGACATCAACATGCAAGCCCTTATTCGATAACGGTCATATTATGACAATTACACAAGTTCGGATTTCAAGTCTGTTTTCTTGAACCCATTGATGTTTTGGAACGTGTGAGTAAGGCAGGATGGCTCTCTAGTCTGTGCTTATTCATATAATTCAATGAGAACAGACTTCTTTTAAGAAATAAAAGCAATCAAGCCGCGTTTTTCTCAATTACTTTTATTTTGCTTGAGTAATTGGACCTTATTGCTTTTCATTAAGGTTTATATTAAGTTTTATTGCGCCTTTAAAACACAAACATTATAAAAATTAATTGCACCGCTAAATCATCATAGTTTTTAATGAAAGTACTATTAAATTGTAGATAATACTTCCAGGAATCCAACGATATACAACATGTGTGGTATATTTGGTGTGTAACTGTGGTTGCGTCGCGCATAAGTCCCTCGAGAAATATTCGCAACCGCGGTTGCGTCGCGCAGCAAGTAGGGTCCTAGATCGCGGCAGCTGTTTGCAAATGAGGGGTTATGTAACTTTACAAAATTTTACACACGTATTTATGGACATTTTAACGACTAGATGACACATTCATTAAGAGAAAAAAAAATATTTTCACTAAGTTACAACTAATAAAGTACGAAATTCTGGAAACAAAAATAGTCGTAACTTTCGGGATAAGTTTTTTCTATGTAAATAATCAAATATCGTGGTTATTAAATTAACAAAAGTTGCTCGATACGGTCTTAATGTAACGCAATATTAAAGAAATTATATATTTCTAATATTATAAAAGTTGTTAAGCTATATGTACAAAAGAAAAAAACGGCAATTTCATATGTAAAGACCTATTATTTAAAGAAACCATATTAAAATATTCGTATTTAAAGTCATATTCATAGTTCAAGCAATTTATATTGCTATTCACGGTGTTCATATTAATTTAATCCACAAAATTTGTACCTATTAATTAATATATCAATAAATAGAAAGCCAGAATTCAATTGTAAGCAAGTAATACGTACCTATTAAACCAATCTTACCAGGTAACGTAGGTAACCAGTAAGCATACATGACTCACTCAACCCAGAGAACAACACGTTCGCTCAATACATTAAAAAACAAAGGAAAATTTGTAATAATTAATTTTAATAATATTAAGATAAATGAAATGTAAGCAACCAATCATAAATTATTCTTACTCTTTACTACTTCTTACTAGCTTCATAACTTATAGTTTTCTTTTATTCACTGTTAGTATTAGATACCACGTTAAAACATGGATTGTATGCAAAAATTAGTAGCCATAAGTGATTTTACTCTGTGCAACAGTAAAGGCTATCAAAACTTAGCACTAATTACTTAAAACATTACATGTAGGTACACAGCCAAAACTGCCAGTCCTAGCTCCATGTGTAAGATTATAAACAACATAAACAGCAAGTACCTACTCTAATAATATAATAATGCTAATCATCTCCATTAATTCTGTACAATCCACATTTAATACATCATGTAAATTAAACAACAACAATCAAGATATTATGCCAGATTCATGGTACGCTATGATCGTGCCATACGAAAATATCAACTACATACCCGCGTTTAAAATTATGTAAGTATAATCGGAGGGTAGCCCCGACCGTACACGAACACAATTAATCAATTCAAATAAAAGTGTGATCTAGTTTATGTCCGTTCCGTCGGAGAGTAGCCCCGACCATGTACGGAACACAATCCGCCACACAAATATTCCAATTTTAACGCTTTAGATTTAACTAACACGATCGGAGAGTAGCCCCGAACACGAATTAGTAAAATCTTAGTACTAAGCTACGCATATAGACTTTTTAAATTATGTTAGTATAGTCGGAGGGTAGCCCCGACCGTATACGAACACAATCAATTAAAACACAAATGCGATTTAGTTTATGTCCGTTCCGTCGGAGAGTAGCCCCGACCATGTACGAAACACAATCCACCGCAAAGGTATTTAAAATGTCATTTAGATAAAAAAATACGCATTAACATGGAATCTGGAATATTTATCCTTTCTCTGCGTGAAGAGAATAAAATAACTCGTTTGGCATTACTATAGCACAGAATAAGCAAATTATTCTTATTATCAGGTTTAGAAATAAACTTACGTGGGTACTTTACCGCTTCTGAAATATGAAGAAAACGCAGACTCCAGATAACACTTATATAATTATTGATCCAACTTACAGGTACAGGCATAGTACAGGTATAACAATATAGATACAGTCGACGTCTTAGTGAACTTATCCCCTCGAGGCTAGTTTGAAGAATGACCTCTCTTTGCTCGTTAATCGGGCTCAAGCCTAGCTACCCCCACCGATTTTACCACAGATTAGCCTATCAAATTTAACAAAATGGCGGCAAGAGACGGCATTACCAGTGTTGCTATTAAAAAATAAGAAAAACCTTCTAAAATCATGACATCACCTTTTTTTACTTAAACTGGTTCTCGCGACCTTTGATCTGGAATTCTATGGAGGTCTCGCATGTGTATAGACGCGTGACTCGGAAAACATAAAAAATTTGATAATAAAATTGCAGTTTCTAAGTAAAGGCGAGTAGAGCCGACAAGTGGGGCACCCTCAATCAAATTTATTGCTCGCTAAGTATTAATGTATCTACAATCGTACAGATTGAAGCTAAGGTCGTGTAGTTTATTTACAAACTATAACCTCAGTAAAATATAGTAGGTTGATCTTTTATCTACTACTACTGCAACATGAACTACGTCTTATATTTTACTAAGGTTAGTTTGTAAATAAACTACAGGACCTTATTTTTAATCTGTATCTGCGTTTGAATTTTTGATACATTATGTACTTAACAAGCAATAAATTTAATAATAACATGCGGATCCTCGCGGTTTTACTCGCATGGTACTCGTTCCCATGGGAGTATCACCATAAAATATAGCTTTTGTCACTCGGAAAGAATGTAGCTTTCTAATGGTCAAAGAAATTTCTAAATTAGTCCAGTAGTTTTGGAACCTATTAAATTCAAACAACAACGAATCAAATCTTTCCTGTTTACGATATTACTAAAGATGAGGAAGCACTTGGCGGCTTTTCTCGCCTTGAAGCCCCAGTACAGGATGACCACTCATGTTCGTTGACCATGATGGGCCATCATGTACAGGGGCGGTTTGCGTTGCTCGCAGGCGGCAATCACACGCAAACTCCCACACCGGGGGCTTTAAGCCCCCAGTACAGGATGGCCCATCATGGTCAACGAACATGAGTGGTCATCCTGTACAGGGGGCTACCGCGTAACTTTATGGGTATGAACTTCATACGTTTTTGGGAACTTTAGGTCAATTTTATAAAGAAAATAGCCGCTTTCAGTTTCTTGTTTTTTGACGTGGGGTATAACGATAACTAGCTAGCAACGTTCAACAGAACAAAGCAGCAAAAATCTATCAAAATAAGGAATTCAAATGACAGTTGAAGCCCATACCCATATCCATTTTTCTTTGCCGGTAGCCCCCCAGGGCCGGTTTGCGTTGCTCGCAGACGGCAATCACACGCAAACCGGCCCTGTACACGATGGCCCATCATGTACGTCGACCATGATGGGCCATCATGTACAGGGCCGGTTTGCGTTGCTCGCAGTCGCAGACGGCAATCACACGCAAACCGGCCTTGTACACGATGGCCCATCATGGTCGGCCAACATGATCGGCCATCCTGTACTGAGGGCTTTACAGTTGTTGCGTCTCACGCGCGCGGTCGGGCCAATGATTGTGTGCGTACATGCACAAACACATACATATTGTGTCATTGTCATAAAGAACTTAATTATGTGCAAATGTAGGTATAATTTAAGCACATTATTAAGTTTTATTATTCTAAAAAACTAGGTATATTATTATACACTATAATTCCGTTTTCAATTATCGAGGTGATTACGAAACTGCTTTTATAAAATATAGGGTGATATAATATAGGTAGGTACAAAAATACTTGTATCTATAACTTCATCAATAAATATATCGATGTACAAATAGGGCAGCACTACGGAAAGGCGCCATTTTGGTTTCTCGGTATGTGTGCTTGTGTCTGTGTGTGTATGCTTCAATTTTTCGTAGGTATGCCATCTCCATAGGATTCAGTACTCAGAGGGCATCGCACATGAAGTTCGACTTAATACTGAGGTAACTGGAGAGTGCAGTACGAACAATTTTTTGAATACCACAAATAACACAGTGGCTGTCTTCCGTCTCACCTACACTTTAAAAAAATACGTATGGTCATATGAGACAACTGACAGCCACTACCTGCCACTACATACATAAATGTCAAATTTGCTGGCGACACTTTTTTATTCAGGGTGAGAGCTCCAGTTACCTCAGAGTATTAAGTCAAACTTCATGGCATCGCAGATCCGATTTTGATGCGGTTGCTGGTTGGCTTGTTTTGCTTTTAATAAAAAATCGGCCAAGTGCGAGTCAAACTCACCCATGAGGGGTTCCGTACCCACCCACATAACGTACCGATTACATTCATACATTCACCTAGCCAAAATGCATCTACCATTTTTCGCCAGCAAAAAAGCGTCGCCACGCCACCCTACCTACCTACTTGTATTTTACCAAATTCTAGGACAAATTGAGCTTTTATAAGGCTTAATTTCTACCGCTCGCCGATTTATATTGACAGACTATACTTGTATCAGATATATTTACTTTTTAGAGTGCTCGTCAGATAAGTCTGCGCGCGGTAAAAATCGAATACTAATCTTTTCTATAACATTAGAACAAAAAAATGCACTGTAACTAGCGCCAAAAACGCGCCAGGCAAGTGCAGAGTTATCTGACACACACTCTAGGTTAAAAGCCAGAAAAACAAAAAACCTCGCCATGTTGCGGAAATGTGACAAACAAAATTTTTCTATAGAATTTGTCATTTGTAACAATGAAACTACGAAAAAGGTGCTTCAAGCATGCTTCAAGCCAGGTTTTTTTTAGTTTTCTTACCAGGCTTTAGCTATTTCTCAATTTTGCTAGCGCTATCTCTCGAGATTTAGCAAAAGCTTAGCCTGAAAACTGCCGATTCTTTAGCCCTCATTCGCAAGGGCGCGTTTTGCACACTTTAAGCTCTCATTCGCATGGGCGCTTTTTGGACGCTTTAACGCGGGTGCTTGAAAATAGAACATTGACTTCCCGGCAAACTGTGCCCGTAGCAAAGAATACTATAATATTACTAACGTACGTAGTGTAAGTTTTTATGTCAAAAAACGCAAACTATTTCGATTCCGTATTTATGTCAATTTGTATGAAAACTGTATAAGCGCCTCTAGCGGCGAGTAGCGCGCTTATATAGTTTTCATACAAATTGACATAAATACGGAATCGAAATAGTTTGCGTTTGCTTGACATAAAAACTTACACTAGGGGTACTTCACACGCGGGCGATTCTTTGCGACGCTTTTTCTATTGTTAGCGCGCGTTAAAGCTTTGAAAAAGCACCCTTGTGAATGAGGGCTTACTCATATATTTAGACTAGCTTTCCGCCCGCGGCTTCGCCCGCGTGTACTACACGACATTATCCAGATGGAATATAATATTTTTCGGGATAAACTATGTCATTCTCCAGCTCCCAATCTACTCCCGTACCAAATATCACATTGATCCGTTACTCCGTTTTGGACGTGAAAGACGGACTAACAAATAATACCTACTTAATGATTTTCCAGTGGGAATATGATACTATCCTGTGGTAGAAAGTATAAGTATAAGTAGCTTATTATAACCCTTGCCAGGGTCTCAAATTATTTACTTAAATACCAATTTCTGCCCCCAAATTAGCCTGCGCTTAAAGTGATTTTTCCATACAATGAGATTTCCCGGGGTAAAAAGTAAAATATATCCTTTCCAGGGCCTTAAACTGTCTCTATTCTAAATATCATCCTTCTTATGAACTCAAACTATCGCCTTAAATACCAATTCCATTCTACAGCTTTGCCCGAGCGAAAACTTATTTTACCATGGGAATGAGCCTTATTCACGCGGTTACAATTTGCCTATGTCCTTCCTAGCATCAGGACATGGGTGTCCCAGTGCTCCTATCAGTAGGAGTAATTAGTAGGAGCACTGGAAGCACTGTCTCAAATTATGTCCATTCCAAATTTCATCAAAATTGGTTCAGCCGTTTTGACGTGAGCATATACAATTTCGCATTTATAATAATAGTGGATAGTAGAAATAGGAATATGAATGGCCGGCCGCGACTACGTCCGCGAGTACTACATCGCAAAATGTTGTGTCAAAAAGTAGGTAGATAGGCATTCTCTAAGGTCTCATCAGTACCATCATCAATCTATTTTAATGTCCCCGCTGCTGGGGCACAGGCCTTCATATAGATGGATAAGGAGAATGGGCCATGACCTTCCACACGCGCCCATTGAAGTTATGGTGTACTAACCAATCCAAATGCAGGCAGAAGCATCAGCTTATCGTGTCTTCCGAAGCACGATATATTTTTTAACAGTAATCCCATGATAGAACATTGCAAAAGTCACACGCTACCCGTGGTTAAGGCATAAGAAGGTAACGATACCTAGACAAACAGGAGCTACTATCGTATGAATAATATTCGGACATTCTCCTACTCTTGAACTACCAAAATGCAAAAAATCAAGTCAATACTTTGATAAAAAATGTGTTATACTGATTTTCTTGAGTTTTATTCCAATGCATAAAGAATATTTTGCTTTGCACGAAAATGAGCTGTCATGGGACCCATGCTTCATTAAATAAAGTGAACAAAAAAAACTGTATCCCACGGGAACTGTAATTTTCCCGAGTTAAAAAAACCGTATGAAATTTTCCAGAGTTCAATTATCCCGATCGATTTAGCCGTTTAGTTGTGATTGAGCCATAAACATCCAAACTCCCCACCCACCCTATATAAACATTAGCCCCCCCACCCTTTCTACCCTATTAAGGTTTTTTTTTATTTTGCCTACGCAGATCATTTTTAATCATGACCTATATGGTATCCATGGTATCCTTCATACCAATTTCCATACTCCTAAGTCCAGAAATGAGGAAGTTTTCATATAAGCCTTAATCCCCCCTTTCTACCCTATTAAGGGTTTTTTTATAACTTCGCATACGCAGATCATTTTCAATCGTGACCAGTATCCAACATACCAATTTTCATACTTCTAAGTTTAGAAATGAGGAAGTTCCATATAAGCTTAATCCGCCCGTTTTACCCCATTATCGGGGAGTTTTTTTTATCTTCGCTTACGCAGATAATTTTCAATCGTTATCAGTATTCAACATACCAATTTTCATACTTCTAAGTTCAGAAATGAAGAAGTTCCATATAAACTTTATCTCCCCATTTTACCCTATTAAATGGGAGTTTTTTTTACTTTGCTTACTCAGATCATTTTTAGTCTTAACCAGTATCCAACGTACCAATTTTCATGCTTCTAAATCCATTAATTAGGAAGTTCCATATAACCTTAACCCCCCCATTTTACCCCTTTAGGGGGGGAGTTTCCTAAAATCCGTTCTTAGCGGACGTCTCCTAGGCATAATCTACCTTCCTGCGAAATTACATCGTCGTTGGTCCAGTAGTTTTCGAGATTTCGTGATGAGTGAGTTATGTCCCCTCGATTTTATATATATAGACTAGCTTTCCGCCCCCGGCTTCGCTCGCGTGTTCTACACGACATTATCTTAAGGGGATGTGATATTTTTCCGGGCTGAACAGTAGCCTATGTCACTCTCCAGCTGCCAATCTACCCCCGTACCAAAAAATCACATTGATCCGTTGCACTGTTTTGACGTGGAAGACGGACAAACAATTAATACCTACTGATTTTCCCGTGGGAATATGATACTTTCCTGTGGTAAAAAGTAAAAGAAGCCTATTATAATCCTTCCCAGCAGGGTTCAAACTATTTATTGAAATACCAATTTCTGCCCGCAGATTCAACCGCGCTGTTTTTTCTTTTTAAATTAAGTTTTGTCCTTCCCAGGGCCTTAAGCTGTCTCTATTCTAAATATAATCCTTCCCATGAACTCAATCTTTCACCTTAAATACCAATTCCATTCCACACCACAGCTTTGCCCGCGCTAAAACTTATTTTCTAAACCAATCTAAATGCAGCCAAAACTTCGGCTTATCGTGTCTTCCGAAGCACCATATATTTTTGAACAGCCATCCCGTGAATCATTTCAATCAAATCATTGCGAAAGTCACATAACCTCAGCGATCGCAGGCCGAGCACGCTTCCCTACCCACTGCTCTATATAGGTACCAAATTTCATGAAAGTCAGATCAGTTCTTTAGGCATAAGAAGGCAACGATACTTAGACAAACAGACAGGAGCTACTTTCGCATGAAAAATATTCGGACATTCCTACTCTTGAACTACCAAAATGCAAAAAATCAAGTCAATACTTTGCTAATAGGTACTTTTAATGTAGCATGGGTCCTATCATTCGGACAGCTCATTCGTGTAAAGCAAAAAGTTCTTTATGCATTGGAATAAAACTCAATAAAATCAGTATTACTTACACATTTTTTATGCAGTTTAGGCTAGAAAGTTAGACCTTATTTCTTGTTGAGAAACCAAACCACATTTTGCTTTGCATGAAAATGATTTGCATAGAACCCATGCTACATTGAACAAAGTAAAGTGAGAAAAAAAAACTGTATCCCACGGGAATCGTACTTTTTCTCGAGTTAAAAAAACCGTATGAAATTTTCCAGGCAAGAGCGTTTAGTTGTGATTGAGCCACAAACATTCTAACTCCGTATCTTTAATACCCTAGAGGGGTATTAAAGATACCCCTCCAGGTTATTTTAATTTTTAGTTTTTTGCATTCACAATGCAATTTTTATTACTGAAAAATGGAAAATGAAGTATTTAGAAAAAATCGACCCGTCTCACAACCAGCTCCGATGGGACTCGAACCCACTTTCTTTCTTTCGCTTTCGGAGCAGTCGCCCGGAAAGCGAAAGGTCGTGGGTTCGAGTCCCATCGGAGCTGGTTGTGAGACGGTTTGATTTTTTCTAAATAGGTACTTCATTTTCCATTTTACCCCTCCAGGGTTTTAAATAAACTATAAAATGATAAAGATATAAACTTTAACCCCCCTTCTACCTTATTAGGGTTTTTTTACTTTGACTAAGAAGATAATTTTTAATCATGACCAGTATCCTTCATATTAATTTCCATACTCCGAAGTCCAGAAATGAGAAAGTTTTTATATAAGCCTTATCCCTCCTTTCTACCCCATTGAGGGTTTTTTTACTTCGCTTCGCCTGCGCGGATCATTTTTAATCCGGACCATTGTCCTACATATCAATTTCCATACTCTTTAGCCCAGAGATGAGGAATTTTCCATATAAACTTCAACCCCCCACCCCCTTTCTACCCCATTAGGGGAGGTTTTATTTACTTCGCCTACGCAGATCATTTTAATCCTGACCAGTATCCAACATACCAATTTTCATACTTCAAATTTCAGAAATGAGGAAGTTCCATATAAGCTTAGTCTCCCCATTTTACCCCATTATGTGGGAGATTTTTTTAAACTTGGCTTAGAGTTAATTTTCAATTGTGACCAGTACCCTACATACTAATTTTTATAATTCAAATACTAAAAATGAGGAATTTCCATATTAACTTGAAACCCACTTTTTACCCCATTTGGGGGGAGATTTTTTAACTTCCCCTACGCAAATCATTGTCAGTCGTGATCAGTATCAAACATACCGACTTTCATACTTCTAAGTTCAGAAATGAGGAAGTTCCATATAAACTTTAACCCCCCATTTTACCCCATTAGGGGGGAGGTTTTTTAACTTCGCTTACGTCAATCATTTTCAATCATAACCAATATCCAAGGTACTAATTTTCATGCTTCTAAATTCATAAATGAGGAAGTTCCATATAACGTTAACCCCCCCATTTTACCCCTTCAGGGGGGGAGTTTCCCAAAATCCGTTCTTAGCGGAAGTCTCCTAGTCATAATCTACCTTCCTGCCAAATTACATCTTAGTTGGTACAGTAGTTTTCGAGATTTCGTGATGAGTGAGTTATGTCCCCTCGATTTTATATATATAGATAAGTGAAACTTGATAATTTTATATCATCAAAAACATAAATATGAAATGAGAGCCAAGTTCAATATTATGATATTAGTGCCTTGGTTGTTGACTTGAACGACAAACGAAGTGAGATTCTTATGGATGCCAAGCTGACCATTGTCAGCCCTGAAATTTATTTCTAACAACATAAAATATTTTATAGCAACTTAACCCGGCGAGCATGACCCAGGGTATCTCATACCCTGTTACATTTTCAAAGTCGTGTATTTTTTAAGTTTCTCGTCTGACAACACTAGCGCGCTCAGTAGCTGGAGGAAGGGGCTCGCAGGGCAGGATAGTGGCATGATCGCAGTGTGGCCCGGGATACCGGCTGCGATATTAGTGCGCATACCTGTTGGGGGGTATGTCACACCATGACAGCGATTAGTCAAATTTTTACCAAAATATTCATTATATTTTTTTACGAAAAGGATCTCATTATCTCTTAATTTTAAGTGAATTAAATTCCAAAGAATAATTTTATGTATAATTATAAATTTTTGTAAAGCTATAGCTATTTTGTTAAGATTTGTTACTTTGACTACATAGTTTATGAAAAACGAGATTAAATAAAAATTATTGTATAATTCTGAACTCGATTTATTTAATTTCCTATTAAAGAATATTATACTTATTACAAAATCAAACCAATTAAGTTTATAAAATAACAATAAGAACTAATTTGTGGTACATTAACTTAAGGGTATGTCAAACCCTGCCTCATGCTTGATGTAACTTTATTTCACCTCATGCTCGCCGGGTTAAATATAATTTCTTCTTTTAACTTAATTATATTAAATTGAAGCCTAAGGTCTGACTTCTGGCTAGTTCTCTTATACAAATAATTATTAAGTACCTACCTGTTCGGGACCGGTGTTCAACGAACGGGAGGACGAGTATCGTATGACTCTCTGGTGTGTCTCAATTCTTTGTAAAATTGATCTTGAGTAGTAAAGTTTTTTTTATTATTTATTTATAAGTATTTACGGCTTTACACCGATTTCAAACAGACTAGTAACACAGATTAAGCAACTTTTCACTAGTAAGTTCCAAGATTAGTCAGAAAAAGTCGCGCATTTTCGTCCCATGAATTAAATGGAATGATTCAAATTATTTTTCATTTTTACGTGTATTGGGAAGTGAGAATTTTTACTCCGCTTTTCAAAAACTTCTGGTAATATAGCCTAAGTTGACATAAGTGTTATTGTTGATCATATGGCCCATAATTATGATCAACAATAACACATAAAATATGTCAACTTACTTATTTTAACGAGTGGAATACCCATATGATATGGGTACTCCACTCGTTAAAATTCACGTGAGGACTTTAAAGACCGGCTGTCATCAATTTTGATTGCTGATTCTTACATTACATTACCGGCACTATTATGTACAGCCAGGGACAAATTCGGTGAACCACTTCTTACTTCTTTTCGTGTGGCTGTTGTCTCACCGTTCACTTGCAGTCCCCTAATGAGCGATTTTCTGAGAGGCCATTTAAAAAAAAGCTTCCAATTGCTTCACTAGATGGCGTTGAACGAAGTATGTACATGTCTATGGTACATTTTGGTATGAAACATATTTAAATTAATTACTTTTTAAAAACCCAAAGGAAACTAATAATATATTAAATAAGTACTACTGTGAGGAACAGAAACGAAATAGGTAAATTTAAAGATTAAGGTAAATAAATAACATCTGCCTGACGTTCCGTTTTACGTAAAAAAGTCGCGTCAAAGTAAAATTTATAACGTTCCTTCTAACTGCATAGGTGGGACAGCGCCATCTAGTGACTGAGCTTTCAGAAAATCGCCCATTGCTTATGCATTGTACTAACCTAGTTTAATACATAAGCAAATAGTATGAGAGTATGCGATTGAATGGCGAGGCTCCAGCCACACGAAAAGAAGTAAAAGGTGGTTACCGAATTTGATCCCGACTCTACTTAGGTACTTCATTTTCAATATTTTTAATTTAAAAATACCGTAAAATAATAATGTAGAGCAAAAATGTAAGGAGAAGAAATAAATATTTTCCATTCTTTTGTATTCCCTCAGATGCTTGCGGAAATATATAAGTACCTAGATACCTACCTAAATATAAACCAATATGGCGCCGGAACGAGCACCTTGCGAGTGGAAAGAATTATTCAATAACAGTGCAGGTAATCGTGGATGGAAGGCACGTAAACTTATTACCCGTCTCCCAAACGAGTAAAGTATGAATAAATATTTGCGCAAATGGATTTTTATCCGCGCCTTTCTCGGCGCTCTGCCACAGCTCTGCGGCGCTATTTGAATTCGAAAATTCAATAATTCTGCATAAAGGCATGCACCCACTCGCGAGCGAGAGCGACCGCGCGAGTGAATGGGCGCCGCCGCGCCGCCCAGGCGAGTGAGGAACCTGATTATATCCTATATTGAATCTGCCGCATTGAAAATGTATAATACAATTTTGCTATAGGAATTTAGGTACTTACTGAAAGCAATTTTTAAAGCCAAATGTATGTGCTGGAAATCTGAAAATAGAGAGCTGAAGTAGTAGTAGAAGTAGTTAACTAGGTATCTGTTACTTGCACACTTCATAAATATAGTTCGTAATTATTCGCGATTTATTATTATTTTATAATAAAACTAGAGCGGATCCTCGCGGTTTCACCCGCGTGGTACGCGTTCCCGTGGGAATATCGGGATAAAATAAAGCCTATGTCACTAGGGAAGAACGTAGCTTTTTAATAGTCAAAGAATTTTCGAAATCGGTCCAGTAGTTTCGGAACCTATTTGATGCAAACAAACAAACAAACAATCAAATCTCTCCTCTTTATAATATTAGTATAGATTAGTTTCTCATCGCGTTAGCAAATATTTTATTTCTTAGCTGACCACAATAATTTATCCGCGTGGAAAAATCTTAACTAACAATGTGGGGTACCTAGCCTCCAACATGTACGGCGATTTTAACCCGACAGAGTGGCTGGACTCTGGGTCTCCCGGCCGGGCACCCGGGAATGATTTAGCTTACGCCGCTCAAGCGAACATTGATCGCGGACATCTTTCCAACAAATGTACATACGTACAAAGCAGATGAAGTATTAAGAATTTGATAAAAAGTCTTTCAAATACTTGAGTGTCACAGATCACCTGTAGTAGCATTGAGTGTAGGTATTTGGTGGTTATCAATGGTACATAGTGTGAGTGTGACCATGAAATAAAATTGGCTATATCTCCGTTTATCAGAGAAATATTTTTTTTATTAATGTCGGACTATCAATTGAGCAATTTAAACAAGACATGCCTATAACACCTCTTGATGTAAAAAATCGGCCAAGTGCGAGTCACTCGTGCAGGGTTCCGTACACGTATACGTATGTAAGTAATGTACCTACCACATAGCCAAAATACCACTAGTAGTGGTATGGTCCACTACCATTTTCGCCAGCAAAAAATAGTTTTGTTTTTCATAGCGTTTGTATGAAAGACAAAGTTATATTTGCGGTAAATATGGTTTAGCTCATAAACTACTACAACCTATATCATTCTCAATTAAAGGGCGACACACATTTTACCACTTTGGAAGTGTCTATCTTTCAAAATATTGACTATGTGAACAAAAAGGTTTGGGAAACATTGATGTCATTTATAAAGAAGTATCTATACTTACACGAATATGTTTGCTACAAAATATTTTCCCCCCCTTAATTTTTATTTTTTTTATTTCCGCATATGAATCGTAAAGAGGTTCACAAATGACAAGATACATTTACCTACCTACTAAGTTTCGACTCTTAAGCACAGAATAATATTTGTTCTCAAGTCCTAATAGTTATGGAATAAAGTGGCTGTGACATACACGGACGCACGGACGGACAGACAGACGAACAGACTGACATGACGAATGTATAAGGGTTCCTTCCGTTTTTTTGCCATTCGGCTAGGGAACCCTAAAAACCCCGCGCCGAGACCGCAGCGCCCGACAGGGGTTGCGGTGCGGCGATAAATAATGGCATCATTACTACCACACTTTGTTAGGTTGCAGTTCCCATTAGATTTAGGTGCGGCCCTCGCGCTGAATGACCTTAATAAAACTGTACTCACATCGCGCCATCCATCTCACACATCTCCAGAGAACCTCACGTGCTCGGCCTATAGGTACTTAGACCGGGAGGACACGACAGTTGGAGGTGTAAATTTTTTTTAAGTATGCCAATTTGCGAGAACGTCTTTGCAGACTAAAAAATTGTAACTATCGTGTCCGCGCGGTCTAACTTTGATGTAGAGTGTGTGTTAGATAACTCTGCGCTTTACTGGCGCGTTTTTGGCGCTTGTTACAGTGCATTTTTTTGTTCTTATGTTAAGCCCCCAGTACAGGATGGCTGATCATGGTCGGCGACCATGACCAATACATCGTACATTGACACTTTTGAACGAACAAGTTTAAAAAGGTTCTTTCAAAAGTGTCAATGTACGATGTATTGGTCATGGTATTCGCGGCTCCGCCCATAAATGGTTTGCTTCGTACTTAAAGGATAGACAGCAATTCGTTGAGATTGAACACTTCGATACCACTACCAGGAACATCTCATACGTGCGCTCTGATTGCAAGGTAATAAATGCATCGATTCCTCAAGGAAGCGTGGTCGCAAGCCTTTTATTTTTGATTTACATCAATGACCTTCCCAAAGCAACAGAGGAAACGTGTGTTTTATTCGCCGACGACATATCCTTGTTAACTTCATGTCAAAACGATAGGGATATTTATGAAAAACTAAATTTACTTCTTACCAAAACTTCTGACTGGTTACTCGATCATAATTTAAAAATAAATTTTACTAAATCTAAAATATTACCATTTCATCCACATCAAAAAAGTGAATTAAAATTAAAATTTGATTACAATGGTACAGTCGTAGAATCAGTGAAAGAATTTAGATTACTAGGTATCGATATAGACACCCACTTAAACTGGAAAGCACATGTCCATAGAATGATGTCCAAATTGTCGGGATTCTCATATGCATTGCGCGAAATCAAAAAGACTACGAACATAGAAACAGCAATAACAATGTAGTGTGTGCACCTCGCCTCATATAATATGTTATGATACATGCATTATTTAGCCAGTAATAAACGCAACATTGACCTATCAAGTCGTTTCAATTATTGTCTCCCGGGTCCCACATTGCATGGCGACCCTGCCAGTGCTGCCTTGTAGCAGCGCTGCGCTGAGATGGTTTTTTATATAGAAATAATTTACAAAAGTTCGTGTGACTATAAATATTATTATGACTCAATATAACTATATAAAGTGAAGTGAAGCGACACTTGCAAATAAATTTTGATTTATCGAACAATTTTAGTGCTAAAGTTTTTTTTTATTACTCTTAAAATAAGACTCTCATCGTTCATTAAATATATATAAAATTTAAATTAATAAAACGTGTTCCACACAATTATCGGGCATTCTACGGCTGTACCTATCGAGATGGAGATGATGATCAAGTGCAAAGTGACGAAAGAGGTGATGAGCTGGGCGCCGGGAGACGATGGAGTCAGATGAGGAGGCAGCCGCGAGATGTCCAGACCAGGAAATTAGGCAAAGTTGATTGTGTCGTGATCGATCGTCGTATAATCGTAAAGTTCAGTGCTAAATTAATTACTAACTAGTTCCTAACCAATTGACATTCGTATTTTTTTATTTGATTTTGTTACAGAAACGTAAATTTTATTAAGATTTCCAAATTGATAATGCGTAGTTTTGAAGCTCTAAGGGTATTAAAAAAAAAGAGGTTAAAAGTGTAGGATTTTATAATTTTTTAAGAGCAAAATTTGTGTAATTCTTCTATTGAAAATGGAAAAGTGTAATTTCTAAAACAAATATTTCTGTATTTTTTTTTTATAAGTAAGTACTTACTGTTCTATTTTTACTATAGTGATATTTTTTTTAAAGCGTATATTAAATTTAAAATGATACATATACTTTTTACTGAAATTAAAAAGGTAATAACTTTTATCAGAGAAGCGGAAGTAATTTAGCTCTTTAATTTTAATTTCTTAAAACTACACAATGTAGGTAACTGTTTAGCATTATTATTTTATAATCGGTTTATTGTATTTTTTTTTAATTGTAATTTCTACAAAAATAAGAACAGTTGGTGACGACTAGTTTTGATATACCTATTTATCTTGTTAATAAATAATAACTTCACTCTAAAACGTTTCAAGTATTTTGTTGTGCGAACATTGATTATATGATATACTTATAACGAAAGCTTATTTATCTTATTTTAGTTTATTTAATTAATTTTTTTAAGGATATTTTACACTGTTGGCAACTATTTTTTTTATGAACCTTTAAAATGAATTTAATAGTTAAATAGAAGTTTGTTGATTTTGATTTTACGTAATGTACTAACCCGGATTGGTTATGTGTCTTATCTTTTATCATTTATTTTATATGCAGAAATGTACCTATTACTTATTTTATTATAAGGTTATTTTCCTTAATTTTACTTAGTACTTTGAGTAAAGTAATATGAATCAGTTTATCATGCCATTATGGATTGCTTAGTATTATCACAGATAATATAATACTATACTAGGTATTATTAATACTTAGTATTTTCTTTAATTTTTTTTTGCTATAGTCAAAAACGTTATATTTATAAATTATAATTACTTACTTAAACATAAATAACAAACAAACTTTTAACGTTAAAATCGTTAACTACGTCTTTATTTCAGTTACTTAGGTATTTTTTTTTGCTGACCTAACAACACGTGCAGAGTAACTGTGGCGTGCCGTGAATAGGTAAGTACCTATACGTATAACTTTAAGACAAAGTCAATTTACCGAATATATTTTCCATAATTAATTGAGTTTTATGTAGGTATATAAACAAATAACGACTATTGCTTCTGGTACGAAATTATTTGAAAGTTACTATTGTTCTTTAGTATTGATTGATTTTTATTTCACATTTTGAATTTGTATGCAAATCTTTTCATATAGGTACTTACATACATAAGTACTAAAAATAAAATATAAGTATTATAGTACATATTACATCTTTCATCATTCTTTATACAGCAATTTACTTATAATAGAAAATTTTCATTTTATATCTTTGTTTTTTTAAAGATTTTAGTTTAATTACTTATGACATTCATTTTTGTTTGATTTTATAGACTGACATTTACAGTTTGGTAAAATAAAGATACTTATCGAAAACTCAAGGCATATTTTAGACAGAATTCTTAATCGCTCTTGCAGTACTTTACTACTACATCAGCTTTGTTTTAATTAAAGCAAAAACAATGGTTTTTTTTTTCAGGAATTACTAATTTGAATTTCGGTTTTATCTAATGAGAACATGATCGAATTTATATGTTTATGATTGTTTTTCTTATTTACGTATTTTATCAAAAGTAAGAAGTATAGCTTGTATTATTTGGTATTTTACGGATTTTTTTTATGAAATAAAACAGTAGTAAGTATAAAAAAACATTTCCAGTTAAATTCTATTTTGTCGCAATTTATTTTAACAGTTCATTTAATTACTGTAAGTGACTCTAAAATTAAAGTTTAATCTAAAAAGAAAACAGTACATTATGCATTTTAAAAGTTAACATTTATTTATATTAATTTGAAGTTATCTGAGTGTACTTATTCAATGTATGTTGTATGTATAATATTCACGCATCTTGAGTTTGTTGCAACTAACAAGTGTTAGGTACACGTACAATAACGTCGATTGTTAAAGGATATAACTAATATTATGGTTGTATAGTTGTTGTAACATGAACTCTAAGTTGTATTAAAATTATTAATTATGGTTAAGGTGCGGTATTCGATTATTTTAAATATTTTCACATATCGTTTTGTTAAAGCCAAATTATAAATAGGTACGTTTTTCTTAAAACCTCTTTGGTGCCGCTGCCTTAGAGGAAATTAAAAAAAAGAAAAAGGAAAAAGTGGCAGATAATGTTTTGGACACGAAAAATGGCGGAATGTTGTAAAACTAATAATTATTGAATAAATGTTGTTGAAATATTTAACTGATGTTTGAACTTTGGCCTGAAGCTTAAAGTTCAGAAGTGGGACACGTAAAGGATATACAAAATTTCCTTCCACGCCTGCAAAACCAAAGTTAAGTGAACTTGTTGCATGTTATTATATAGCTAAAGAAGATAGTTTTTTATTGCAAAATAAAACTTTAGCGTAAAGTTTCAAGGCAATTTATGTTGAAAAAGAATTGAGATTGCGATTGTGTGTGTGACTGAGATTGAGATTGGGATTGATATTGAGATTGAGATTTAGAGATTTTAGATTGAGAATTGAGGTTGAGATTGCGTTTGCGAGTGAGATTGAGATTGAGATTGAGGATTAGATTGAGATTAGATTTGGATTTGGCATTGCATTTGGGATTGCATTTGGGATTGGATTCGGGATGGGATTCGGAATTGAATTCGAGATTTAGATCCTGGATTGGAACTGGGATCGGATCTGAGGTTTGGTCCAGGATTGAATTCGGGAACTGATTCGGGATTGGATTCGAGATTTAACTTGGGATTTGAAATTGGATTTGGGATTGGATATGGGATTGGATTTGGGCTTGGATTTGGGATTGGATTTATGATTGGATTTGGGATTGGATTTGGGAATAAATTTATGATTTGATTTGGGATTGGATTTAGGATGGGATATAGGATTGGATTTGGGATTGGAATTGGATTTATGATTGGATTTGGGATTGGGATTTTATTTGGAATTGGAATGGAAATTGGAATTAGAATGGGAATGGAAATTAGATTTGGAATAGTGTTTGGAATTAGATTGAATTGGATTGCATTATGTTGCATTGTATTAGGAATCCTAATTTAGGATTGAGATTTGAATTGGAATTGGAATTGAAATTGGAGCTGGAGCTGGACCTGGATCTGGCACTGGAGCTAGAGCTGGCGTTAGAGCTTGAGCAGGAGCTGGAGCTGGAGCCTGAGCTGGAGTTGGAATCTGAATTGGAATTGGAATTGGAATTGAAACTGGAGCTGGAGCCGGAGCTGGACCTGGATCTGGCACTGGAGCTAGAGCTGGCGTTAGAGCTTGAGCCGGAGACGAAGCTGGAGCCTGAGTTGGAGCTGGAGCTGGAATCGGAGCTGGAGCTACGTTGGAGCTGTAGTTGGTTGGCGTTGGCGCTGGCGTTATGGTAAAATGGATGAAATGGCTTTATAAGGTTTTGTTTATAGCTCATGATAACAGCCAATCACTATTGTTTTATTAACAAAGTAGGATGAAGAATGGAGAATAGTCATTTACTACAATTAATAAATGGCATTATTGGCTTGCTGAATTGCCCGTTAAAATGGTTTAATCACGCCCCCGCACATAAGCCCGTCGTTCGTCCGCTGGTCGCCTCCGCTGGGCCTCCCAAACGGGTCTCACCTGGCGGGGCAGACCGCGCAACGACGGTGAAGAGTACTGACTGGGGTAGGTCCGATGACCGAGTCAACCGTGCGTGAGCGATCCCATGAGCCGATGCGCTATAAAGAGGCTCGCGCCAAGAAATAGTCACCCGAGATGAAGAAGACAAGGACTTGAGTTACATTGTGTTAAAATCAGATAAGGCTCTTGCGAGGGCTTTTGCGCAAAGCTTCGGTGGTGTGGTGTATTTACAAACATCATATAGTTTGGATTCTCTTAGATAAAATTGACATTGTCTCATGTCCCAATAGGCGCGAGATAACAATATAAATGAAAATAGAAACATTGGTATCAGATATATAACGGTAGCTTGAAAACGTCCCAAGATATAATATCGCCACTATTTCGACGTTGGTATGCAACGTTAAAAGTTGTAAAATATATCGCCTACTGTGTTTGTTTATGGAATTCGTTTCTAAATTTGTTAAACATTATTGTACTATTCAAATCAAAGGTGTTACTTATTTTACTGAACTAAAATGTTGGCATTTGTAATAATTATTTTGTATTAAATTATTGATCTGTAGTTATGGTCCGGGAAGCGGTCGCGGGCGGCGTGCCTATGTTAATAGAATTTATTGGAAATATATGAATTATTTATTGATTGTTGTAGTAGTTACGGAGTCAGCATCGCCTTACGCGGTTGTTCTTGTAAAGAGAAAAACGCCATTATGGATGCACCATTGTCGGCAAAGACGGGCGAATATTTATGAGAGAATGATAGCTATGGATAAAACTCAACCTTAGATGAGTTAAGATCAGGACGTTGATAGAAGTTCTGGTGATGATGATGATGATTATGACAATAATTTTGAAGATGCTCTAGACAGACTATTTGGTACTGATACAATGTAAGTTTCAGATATAAAAAAAATGTTCTGGTTAATCGAACGATGTATTTTATTAGCGTTTCAGGGCAATAGTACCTACCAAAATGTTTGATGCATGGGATGCACATTTTTCTTATATTTTACGGAATAGTTCTGTGGTAGTCTATGCACCGACTGCTTTTGAAATTGTGATCTTGTAAATGTAGGTACTAAGGAATAAGACATTTTATTGGGTAACTGATAAATATGTGCACCTAGGTATAAATGAACATATTTTAATTGTGTAAATGATGATGTTAATGATTGTAATCATAATAATGGTTGAGGAGCATGGCAGGTAGGTATTAATTGTGAAAGTCAAGTAAATACTAAGTGTAACAAATGGCTAAAAATAGGTAGGTATAAGTTTAAAAAAAATACGACCAACTGCATTGTATTGTACTTACCCTAGTTACGGTGAATTGAAAATTGTAATAATAATTAAATGAGCTGGCCTATTTATATATTTTTCATATTTTTGCTGTTCGTATAAGAATATTTTGATTAAGTACCTAGTACCTTTGTGTAAATAATTTGTTCTTTGATTTTGTATTCGCTGAAAGTATTATGTTTTTCTTTGCTTTGCATAAAACGCGAAGGGACTCGCGTCTAGCAGGAAGGCCGAGCTGTTAGGTACACGTACAATAACGTCGATTGTTAAAGGATATAACTAATATTATGGTTGTATAGTTGTTGTAACATGAACTCTAAGTTGTATTAAAATTATTAATTATGGTTAAGGTGCGGTATTCGATTATTTTAAATATTTTCACATATCGTTTTGTTAAAGCCAAATTATAAATAGGTACGTTTTTCTTAAAACCTCTTTGGTGCCGCTGCCTTAGAGGAAATTAAAAAAAAAGAAAAAGGAAAAAGTGGCAGATAATGTTTTGGACACGAAAAATGGCGGAATGTTGTAAAACTAATAATTATTGAATAAATGTTGTTGAAATATTTAACTGATGTTTGAACTTTGGCCTGAAGCTTAAACAAGTAAATAGGATTTATACTTACAATTTTATGAAAATACTATTTGTCAATATTTTATTATTTTAGTTTATCCGTATAGGTTTAATTTATTTAGTAAATTCATATTCTATCTATAAAAACATCTAAAAACAAGTTAGAATCAAAGTAAAGTCTAATGTAAAAGAGTAATGTTTTGTTTAAATTTATTTAAAGATAGATTAAAGTTTCAATAATTGTTTGTTGTAATTTCAGTTGGAATGTCTAACGTATTAGGTATGGTCATCGTATTTCTTTATCGTTCCCATTTCCAGATGATAATGCTTAGCTTGCGTTAGTGGAAGCGAAGTAGTAACTTAATGCTTCTGTAAATAATGTCGCACAAGTCGTCGTTCTAGAAATGATGATCTTGCTTGTTTAAATAAAATTACAAATATAATGTTATCTTAATAATGGGTATGATTTTTTTTTGTTCGAGAATAAAAGATGTTTTTCTGGGGAGAAAGATTAATCATCATACTACCAGATTCTTTTTTTAAAGTATTTTTTTAGTAATGTAGTCAATAAGTTTTGATAGAGTGATAGGGTTTTAAATGGATTGATTAGGATTAAGTGAGCTGTATTAAAAATCTTTTTGTAACGAGTAGTGTGCAATTAGGTACAGCATGATAAGAAGTTAGGTATTGGGATAGTTTAAGTTAGCTGTATTAAAAATCTTTTTGTAACGAATTGTTTGAAATTAGGTACAGCGCAAATGGAAGTTATGAATTGGAAATGTAGTTATATTTATGAATGGCTTGGGACCGATGTGTTTGTGTTTATTTAAGGTTGTAGGCGAATAATACAGTTTATAAGGTATCCTTCGCAATCGGACTGATCACCCGAGACCTTGGAATACTCTTGTAAACTCTAATATTCATATTTTGGTATTGTGTTTATTATGATTGGTTTGGTATGTAAGTTATGTTTTATTTGCTCAAAATAAGGTACACGTTGTAATGGTACACGGTGGGTCAGATCCTTCCATTCGATCATGGTGCGAACGAGCTTTCCTCCGTGAGATAAGTTGGAGTCCAAAAGAGGCTTAAAACTTGACCCCCAATGTAGGTTATGCGCATAACCCAAAATGGCACAAAGTTGTCCATTTTATATATAAATGTGTATAAATAAGAGTCGCGACTATAAATAAATAAATGAGTGTACCAAATAAAATAAATAAAAGGCCGGCGCCGAGCCATTTATGTTATGATAGGCAAAGTACCTATGTTATATTGTTGTGATAAGTGTACCAATGATGTATGAAGATATTATGAAGTAATTATGAGCATGAGTATGGAATAAGTGTGGTTCAAAAGAAGTACTTACGTAATAAGTGGAGAATAATGAATTATTGATATGAATTTATTGAAAAGAAGAAAAGTTAGTTAAAGCTAGATTTTGGTTAACTGAATAGAGAATTATTTAAAGAGTTGATTTTACAGTTGAGAATATAAGTTAAAAGCAAAGTTTAATTCATGAGTATGTAGTGGTAGTATGATGATGACATTAAGTAAGTAATTATGTGTAGAAAAACAAAAGGTTTAATAAAATAACTTTAACCAAGCAGTAGGTAAGTAATAGAAGTTTTACGGAGATAGATAAATATATTTCAACGTTTGTTTTGCTATTTTAAGAGCAATAAGTTAATTTTATACATTATTATTAAAATCGATGACCAACCCAATGACACCTAATATTTTTTTTAAAAGTTAGCAAAGTCAAATTTAATGTTGTGCCATTATTATTTTAAAATAAATTTTCTTTTTATCATAAAGTTTTCGTAACGATTAGTGTACAAACGTAGTAGGGTTGCCAACAGTGATACAAACAGTGTTAAATAAGTCGATTTGTTTAGTATAACTTTCTTGTGCCTAAGCAAGAATTTCATTTTAAATGTTAATTAAGATGATAGACTAGCATTGTAAGTTTTTTTTGTCTCTGTTGCTTCAAATTTTTTTAATAAATAAGAACCTATTATAGATATTAGGTCAATAATCATCAGATCTGATGATTTTGGTTCTGTGCTATACATGTGCGATTTTACCGATATGATATTGATAAGATTTTTATTGTTTTATTCTGTTTTGCGAAAAATTTTAAAGTTATTGTTTTGTTTCTGTGCTTTCATGAAAGTAAATATTTATAAAAACAATATGTTATAATTAAGCAAAAATTTATTAATGTTTTTTGTTCTGTCCGAACTTTGAGTATAATATTATTACTTAATTTAAGTTCTATTTTTTTTTTCAAATTGTTTTACTATTTTCAAAATAAACTTGATATTGATGATAATAATAATAAAATGACTGTTGTGTACTTTAAAATCAATAATTGAATTAGTATAAAATATGTGTATGAGAAATTGGTTTTTGAACATACTTAAACTCCTTTAAGTAATATTTTTTTTTAAATAAAAGGGTTTTTAGTGTACCTATCTAAAAAATATCTGACAGCTTTCAAAATGTATATTAAAAAAAAAACTCTAAAGTTTTTATTGTAATAACAAAAACAAATGTATTTCTTTTTCTTTTTCAAAAAAACGGGGGAGGTGTAGTGTGTGCACCTCGCCTCATATAATATGTTATGATACATGCATTATTTAGCCAGTAATAAACGCAACATTGACCTATCAAGTCGTTTCAATTATTGTCTCCCGGGTCCCACATTGCAACAACCTACTATGCATACGCACACGCCTGTTGAGCTACGGTATCATTCTGTGGGGCAACAGCACAGATGCAGCATCATTATTCATTCTCCAAAAAAAGCTAATCCGCATAATTGCAAATATAGAACAGACTGATAGCTGCAGGCCATACTTTTTAAAATATAAAATATTAACTCTACCTAGCTTATATATTTTGGAGATGTGTAAATTTGTCAGAAATCAAAAACAGTTTTATACAAAACGAGAAGATTTACCATGCAAGTACACGCTACGTCATAAAAATAAATTAGTATTGCCAAATTCCCGATTAAAACTAACATCTTCAAGTAGGTACCTATAGTTCTTCAATAAAAATATACAATAAATTACCTGACATAATAAAAAATGAAAACAATGATAACATATTTATCAAAAAATTAAAACAGCTACTAACTATAAATGTTACTATAGCATTAATGAATACTTTATGGACAACTCATATTATTATATAGAGGCTACGAAATATTAATAATAATGAATAATAGTTTTGGAAGTATTTTAAATGTAATGAAAGGGAACATTATTAATAATGATAATTAATAATAATAACAATACCTGAAATATAGAAATTCTGCTCAAAAATTCACAATGAATACTCATATGACATTTGAATGTCATCACCATAGTACCAAAACAATCAAAATTAGTTAATGGAAAAGGATGAAGAAATAAAATATGTTGACGAGAAGCAGAGCAGCACGCTCAAGACCTCCGGACTCGTCACCTCGCTCCGCCTCGCAGTTGTCGGCAACTATATCAGTGCCGTGTGTCCAGCTGACATCTGCAGTTGCGTCGAGCGATAGTGACGAGTACTTCTCTCCGCCGTCGTCGCCACCACCTGTACGCCGGAGGAGGGGCCGGCCACCGAAGAGTTTGGGGCTTCTGGGGCAATCGGCTCCGGTCAGGGCCCCTGCTCCCGGTGGAGTGCAGCGCATGCGATGGACATTATCCATTAACGAAAATGTCATGCGCGCATATTTTGAGGCAACAGAGGCAGGAACTAATCTTACTGCGTATCGTGTTCGGATGCTTTCTCTGTTTCAGGCTCTTGAACCATCAATCAACGTTTCGGCTCAACGACTGTCGGATCAGGTGCGAGCCATTCAACGGGGTCACTTGTTGGATGACTCTGTACTTGATCGGCTCCGTACAGAGGTACAACGTAACCGTATCATTACTACTGTATCGCAGGCGGCAACTCAAGCTTCTGCCGCGGCCACATTGCAAGCTGGCGTTGCTGATAGTGATGGTGGAGATGATATGGTTACTACTGTAAGTCCCCAATACAATGATATATTGAGGAGTACTCTTGAAGATGTGGTTCGGGAATTTCGATCGACTTCGGTTCACCTTAGACCTCGGCTTCCGCGTTTTCCCATGCACAAAAAAAATAGGGCGCTGATGTGTGCTTTAGATTTGCTACTACCAAATTACTTTGATAGTAGTGAAGACCTGGCTGATACTCATTCGATCCTGTACTGTGCGGCTATTACAGCTTGTCGTGTTGCTCATGTCAAATTTCCAAATACTGACACAGCAACACGCCCTCGCCTGGCTATACCAGCCTGGCAGTGTAGGATTGAGCGTCGTATCAGTGAGGCTAGGGTACTCATCGGTAAACTCAGCTGCTTTAGGGAGGGTAACATGCGCCCTAGGGTCATGCGCTTTGTGAAACGTGCATTCTTGGGAACTGGTATTAGTCCTCAAAATTATATTTGATGCGTCACAGAGCGCATCGACTTCCTGAAGCAGAAAATTTGTGCATGGGCTAATCGTATTCGAAGATATAGGGTGCGAGTCGATCGCTTTACACAGAACCGTATGTTCGAGAGAGATCAACGACGTGTTTATGCATCCTGGGAGCGATCGGATCGGAGTGATACTGATATGCATCGGCCGGATGATGATGCCATGATTTCTTTTTGGCACAATATCTGGTCCGTGCCTGTCACTCACTCTGAAGGCGCGTGGATGGAGGATGTTGAGCGTTCGTGTGAGCTTATACCTGATATGAATGAAGTAACCATTGACTACCAAGACGTAGTTTGTGCAGTTCGCTCCTTACCCAACTGGAAATCTCCAGGCCCGGACGGACTGCACAATTTCTGGTATAAATGGTTACCTAGCTCGCACGTTTGCTTAGCATCTCAATTTCAATGTGCTTTATTATCTCAGTCGTTTCCAGAATTTATGACAACAGGCATAACCCATCTGCTCCATAAATCTGGTAGTACTGCGGACCCCAAAAACTATAGACCTATCACCTGTCTGCCAACAATTTATAAAATTCTTACGTCCATTTTGAGGTCGAAGATTAATAAACACATTGATCAAAATTCTATTATGTTCGCCTCTCAAAATGGATGTAGGAATGGGGCCCGTGGTACTAAGGAGCTACTCCTCATTGACATGGCTATCAACCAACAGGTTCGTCGAAACCGGAAGAACCTATCGACTTCCTGGATAGATTATAAGAAGGCCTATGATTCCGTGCCGCATTCGTGGCTCATGAGGGTGCTGGAGTTGTATAAAATAAATACAACTCTACGCACTTTCTTGATATCGTGCATGCGAAAATGGAGAACGGTCCTTTTCTATCCAGGATCTCGGCGGATTCTAGGTCAGGGCGATCCTATAAAAATAGAGCGAGGTATCTTCCAGGGTGACGGTTTGAGTCCATTGTGGTTCTGTCTGGCCTTGAACCCTCTGAGTACACTTCGCGAGAGTTCAGGGTTAGGCTATCGTTTACGGAGAAATGGTCAAGTAATATCTCACCTGCTGTACATGGATGACCTGAAACTATTTGCCCATAGCAGTTCTCATTTGACAGCGTTACTGAAGGTTACTGAAGCTTTCAGTGATGCCATTAAAATGGAATTTGGTGTGGACAAATGTGCAGTCATGCATGTAAAGCGTGGTCAGATAATGGAATCTACGGGTATACAACTCTCGGATTCTATTCATCTTAGATCTCTCTCCGTAAACGAAACCTATAAATATTTAGGTATGTCACAGGCATTAGGCATCAACGATGCTGACATGAAACAGTCGTTGCGTGAGCGTTTCTTGGGGCGCCTTTCAAAAGTACTTAAAAGTATTTTGTCTGGCGGAAACAAGGTTCGCGCATACAATGGATGGGTCATGCCGGTACTGATGTATTCCTTTGGCATACTTAAATGGACTCAAACTGAACTGGATGCCCTGGATAGAAAAGTTCGTACATTGCTAACAGCACACCGCATACATCACCCACGTTCATCGACCATGAGATTGTATATCCCACGGAAGTGCGGTGGTCGTGGCTTCTTAAATGCTAAGATATTGCATAACCGCGAGATATGCAATCTTAGGGAGTATTTTCTCCAAGTCGATATGGGGTCTCATAGAGATGTAGTTGCTGTTGACAATGGACTGACTCCTTTATTTTAGCAAAAGAAAACTGGCGCAAACCTGTAGTACTTAGTACGTCCGACCGCAGCACTGTGTGGCAAAGCAAGGAGCTACATGGCAGATTCTACCGGGCTCTCCATGGGCCCGACGTAGATTTATTAGCCTCAGTATCCTGGCTCCGTTTCGGTGATCTTTTCGGTGAAACCGAAGGTTTTGTCTGTGCAATTATGGATGAGGTTGTGATGACGAATAACTACCGAAAGTATATCCTAAGGGATGGCACAGTGGATATTTGCCGAGCGTGCCATCGTCCGGGTGAATTCCTTAGGCATATAATCTCCGGTTGTTCTCGTCTCGCAAACGGCGAGTATTTGCATAGACATAACCAAGTGGCCAGGATAATACACCAACAACTTGCTCTAAAACATAGTCTTGTGGCATCCGAGGTGCCGTACTACAGGTATGCACCAGAACAGGTCCTTGAAAATAGCCATGCCACATTGTATTGGGATCGATCTATCATTACAGACAGGACTATTGTAGCTAATAAGCCTGATATTGTATTGATAGATCGACACGAACGCCGCGCAATAATTGTTGATGTCACTGTTCCCCATGACGACAACCTTGTGAAAGCTGAAAAAGATAAAGAAAACAAATATCTTGATTTAGCTCACGAGATTGTTGACATGTGGGACATTGATTCAGCCATTGTTGTGCCGATAGTCATATCTGCCCATGGTCTGATAGCTAAGAGCCTCGATAAACACCTTAAGAGGCTCGCGTTCGGTGGATGGATCGGGAGTCAGATGCAGAAGGCAGTACTTCTGGACACGGCCCGTATAGTGAGAAGGTTCCTGTCTCTGGATCCTTAACCATCGGTAGCCGGGACGCTGATCTTGCTGCCGTTGGGGAACTGCATTTTTGTATTTTTAAATGTTATATTTTTTAGTGTTATTCATTTTAAAAATTTAATGTTTAATGAAATATAATTTTGTAAGTATTTAAAATGTAATAAAGGGAATAACAATGAATGATAATAATTGATAATAAGTAATAATAATCAATGATAATAATTAATAATAATTATTGTAATAATAATTATATTTATTAATTAATATTATTAATTATAATTATATTTTATAAATATAATTTTGTAAGTATTTAAAATGTAATAAAAGGATTAATCATAATAATTAATCATAGTAATGATAGAAATAATAAACCAACATATAAGTACACACCGGCTTATGTGAGTTAAACGCCCCCTCTCTTCTAGCCCAAATTGATTACCAATTAAATTATTTGATTTGATTTGATTTGATTTGGTCGCCGACCATGGTCGGCCAACCTGTACTGGGGTCTTTATAGAAAAGATTAGTATATTCGATTTTTACCGCGCGCAGACTTATCTGACGAGCACTCTAGCACGGGTCATATAGGTATTATGACAGTACATTTTCGTGCAAAGCAAAAAATAGTTTCATAGTAATATAGGGTTAATTTTCTAGCATAAGGCCACAACAACAGATTTGTAATGGCGAAATAATTGTTTAAATCTGCTCAGAAGTTTGATTTTATCTTTTACAAACATACAAACAAAATATTAAATTTAATATTTCCTCCTTATAATATTAGATAGTAGGTAGATAATATTAAAATAAAACCAGCTATCAAATGATTTCAGTTGTATTAAAAAGAAATAAAATCAAAACACACACAGGCACCGTAAACATAGATTTTGTAAACTATACTTTCAATAGGAAAGTTTCTAGATACACGTTCTCTTCAGCCGTGAATTTGGTCTTGCTCGAAGAGCACGGACTATCTTTCGGTTTAGTCGGTTCTTTATTAGGGGTCAGGTAGGGTTTGCAAGGAGAATCCTTCGGAGGCTTGGGTTTGTTGCACGGTGAGGGGGTATCGGGGGCTTTGCAGGGAGACGGCGCCGGCGGAGCTTTACAGGGGGGCGGGGGAGGCGGGGCCTTGCACGGTGGCGGAGCAGCGGGTTTCTTGCACGGAGAGGGGGCGGGTGGGACGGGCGGCAGCTGCTTGCACGGCGTCGTTGGAGCCGCCGGTGGTGCCGGCGGGGAGCCACACGGGCTCTTCGGGGCATTCGACGGGCACGTTGGTGTATGGGCGTTGTCTTTGCGGCAGCTGCCCAGCAACGACTTGATAGATAGCCAGGACTCACGCTTCTCATGTTGGTTGGTAGCAACGCTTGCGCAGCGCGCTGCCGCCGCCGGCCCCGGGGGTGGCATTGAAGTTGCGCACTCGTTCGGAGCTTTGACAGGCACCTCCTCCTTGCACGGAGGTGGCTTTTTACACGTCCGCTTCTTCTTGCAACCTCCTTCGTCTATCAAAACTCGCACATTCAGCTTTTCTGCGCCCGGTGGGATGCAAACGTCCAAACTAGCGGTCGCATCGTTCGATTTGCTGCTACTCGCCAAGTCTATCTCGGTGGCTACGCGTCCTTGCGCGGCTTCCTTGTACGATTCTCGTTCTTGGAGGGCTTTTTTAAGCTTTTCTGTCTGCGCTTTTATTTCCGCGGTAGAAGGGGCTTTTTTTTCGCCAGATTTTGTGGCTAAAGCGGCTGACGTGTGGAAGCAGCGAGGGTCGTTGGGGCCGCAGCGGCTCGGCGGGCGCTGCTTGAGGAGCTCGTCGCGGGTCGGCTTGCGGCAGGGCGGCGGCACGGCCGGCGGCGGCTTCAGGTTAGAACACCACTTGTGGTCGCCGGCGCGCCGCGCCCCCTGCCCGTCGCATTTGGCGTCGCAGGTACGCCGCGGGCACGATTTCGTCGCTCCCGAGCTCCGAGTCAAGCTGAGAGACTCCATCAGGCGCGTGGACAATTTTTTTGTCGGGGCGGGAGGCGCGCTTTGTGACCTGTTCGCGCACAAGGGTGGTGTCTTCTCGGAGCTCTGCTCGGGCGTTACGTGTCGCTTCTGTTTAGCGAGGCCCTTTCCGCTGCGGTCTATTTCGACTATAGTGCGCGGCTTGTGTGCGCAGGGTTCGACGTGGCCGGGCCCGCGCACCTTGCAACCGGTGTCGCGGACCAACTCGACGCAGCGCGGCGGTGGGGGGGTGCGGTTGGGCCCGCACGGCGGTGTCTCCGGCGGCCCACACGTCAGCACGTGGACTTTCTTCCCGTCGGACGCCTTGCAGCACTCGCGCTCGGCCCCGAGCGAGTACGGGACGAGTGCGGGAAAAGACTCGCGGCATGCTCTCCGCTGCGCCACTTCCTTCTCGTACTCTTTCCGGCGATACTGCTCCACCTCGTCGAGTCGTTGTGCGACGCGGTCCACTTCTAAGCCGCATACTTTTTTGCGCACGCACGTCGCAGCCCGACCCGTTCTTTTACCCTGTAAATCAAAAAGATAAAGTTTTAATATAAAAGATAAAAATAAAAGAAAGGTTCGTCAGAATCTATCACGCCAATCTCAACGTGGGTGGGTATAGTTGCGAAGCCTCTTACACAAAAAAGCCAAAATACTGGTTAAGGAACAAAAGTTTCTCCAAAGGTTGAGATCGATCCAGGAGTGATGACAGTTGGAGGATTCGAAAGAACGTTGAAGTGTAGTAACTGTACGCTGTCACAAATATCCTTGCCGAAGTCAAAGCACATTAGGCTTCGTTAGTTCTTCAAAGTGCCAGTGGGCGGGACACATAGCGTGGAGAACCGATGGCCGTTGGGGCGGGAAGGTTCTCGAATGGCGACCGCGTATCGGACGACGTTCCGTGGGCAGGCCCCCTACAAGGTGGACCGACGATCTGGTGCGCGGTCGCGGTGCGCCGCTGGATGCGGGCAGCGCAGGACCGATCGTTGTGGAGATCCTTGGGGGATGCCTATGCCCAGCAGTGGGCGTCGTTCGGCTGACATGATGATGATGAGTAAGTAAAGCTACCAGAATAGCAGACCTTGGTGATAGAATCGGCGCAAGTAAGCGGCGGGTTGACGCAGGGCGGGGCGCAGGGCGGCGGGTTGCCCTGCGGCGGCGGGCAGCACACGACGCGCGTGGCGTGCTCGCGCTCGGGGGGCAGCCCGCGGCACGGCAGCGGCGGCTGCGGCGGGCACGGCGCGCACGGCTCGGCGCCGCCGCCCGCGCACGACCGGCTCGCCAGTGCGCGCCGCCACGCCAAACCGCGCCAACACTGTCGATCACATTAGTGTACAGCCAGAGCACTACTTTGTGGCCAGAGTGCCCGCTCTGGTTAAGCGTCGGGCGGGGCGCGCAGCGTTCATGTTAAACAAATGCTAACGCATAGTGGTGTCCTGAGTAGCGGCCGGAGCGTCGGCAACCAAATGATGAACGCTGCCCGCCCCCGCCCCGCCTGACGCTCAACCAGAGCGAGCACTCTGGCCGTACACTTAATTATACCCCCTTAATCCAAAATTGGTCATAAACTAATGCGGTCACTTTCATTAAAGACAGAATAAGCATCAGTTTTAAACCAGGTCTATCTTTAGTCTACGTTTTTGAATGAGGGGGATAGGGTTATATCCTATGCCTATGGGATGATCTGCTGCCTAAACCTCCCCACTGCTTGCACTCAACAAGACCTTTATGAAGCCAGTCAGAGAGGGGTTGACGCCAATAATCTATCGTTGACAAGAAAATAAGAAGATCCTATCCCCATAGGGCGCCATGAGAGCGTCTCGCCAGTAGCATTGGCTGCTTGGCGTCGCAACTAAGCCGCCGCCAAGTGAGGTAGGGCTAGGAATGTTGGCATACAATTGGACATGTTTTGATTGGCGTCGGCTGCAGTGGCGTAGTCGGTTCCATAGCATCCAAATGACATAGAACTCACATGCGTCACAAAGCGTCAATAAATTACGAAGATTGACTAATATTTAAATGCATCACCACAATCACCACATTGATTTCATCAGAGCTACGAGTACCCATAAGCTGAAAATACAAATTAGGTACTGATACTACTTTCGCGTGTAAATTTTTATACACATATCATGTGCTCTATTCTTTGCAATCTTCTAGATACTCAAATTAATCGTTCTGTTATTGTCAAGCACTGTATGCTTCGATCATAAGAACTGCATGGCATGATATGCCTTTAAGGCAAATTTAGAGGCATTATTAGCATAGGTAACTGGCGCGGGCGTGGGGTGACTGACCTGTATTCGGGCGCAGGTTCCGATCGCGTTGCGGAGCGCCATGTCGGGGCTGCAGCGGGCCTGTGTGTGGCGCGACTAATCGGGTTGGCCGCGCTCGCCGCGCTCGGATCGAGTTGGCTCCGACGCGCCGCCACCAAAGAGGTTTGTGTGTTTGCATTTAGGTCAACCTCCTCATACATTATCCCTCGCGTCATCACTGTGCTGGTACATCTCTAATATTTGGTATTCGTTCATCTGAGGAGTAGCTGTGCTCTTCCACACCTATACAGAAAAAAAAGTTTCCTATGATAAACTGATTCAAATATAAAAGACGGAGGTTGTATTCAGACAAACAACATCCAAACTCATTAAACCCACGACTCGATCGCGCGGTGCAACACTTAAACCACTAAGCTAAAATTATTTACTACTTTTCCTGTTCCAAACTTTATTGTATTCGTATGTAAATATAACTTCTGAATTGCGGTCAGTGCATAACTGCATAAACTGTGGTCTCAAGTAAATAATTAGTCTCAATATCTCGCTGCACGCCGGGTTATCTTGCTACACACGCGCCCCGACAGACCGCCCCCGGGCTACACACCACATGTTGTGACACTCACATAGAGGTGGGCGGTGGTGAGCACGAGCATAGAGACCCGGCGCGTGGCGGGGAAGGCGACGGCGAGCGCGGGCGCGGCGTGCTCCAGCGGCGTGCTCCAGCGGCGCGGGCCGGCGCGCCCCGCCGCGAGCGCCCCACACCCGCACGCGCTCCGACAGACCGCCCCCGGGCTACACACCACATGTTGTGACACTCACATAGAGGTGGGCGGTGGTGAGCACGAGCATAGTGACCCGGCGCGTGGCGGGGAAGGCGACGGCGAGCGCGGGCGCGGCGTGCTCCAGCGGCGCGGGCCGGCGCGCCCCGCCGCGAGCGCCCCACACCCGCACGCGCCCCGACAGACCGCCCCCGGGCTACACACCACATGTTGTGACACTCACATAGAGGTGGGCGGTGGTGAGCACGAGCATAGAGACCCGGCGCGTGGCGGGGAAGGCGACGGCGAGCGCGGGCGCGGCGTGCTCCAGCGGCGCGGGCCGGCGCGCCCCGCCGCGAGCGCCCCACACCCGCACGCGCCCCGACAGACCGCCCCCGGGCTACACACCACACGTTGTGACACTCACATAGAGGTGGGCGGTGGTGAGCACGAGCATAGAGACCCGGCGCGTGGCGGGGAAGGCGACGGCGAGCGCGGGCGCGGCGTGCTCCAGCGGCGTGCTCCAGCGGCGCGGGCCGGCGCGCCCCGCCGCGAGCGCCCCACACCCGCACGCGCTCCGACAGACCGCCCCCGGGCTACACACCACATGTTGTGACACTCACATAGAGGTGGGCGGTGGTGAGCACGAGCATAGTGACCCGGCGCGTGGCGGGGAAGGCGACGGCGAGCGCGGGCGCGGCGTGCTCCAGCGGCGCGGGCCGGCGCGCCCCGCCGCGAGCGCCCCACACCCGCACGCGCTCCGACAGACCGCCCCCGGGCTACACACCACATGTTGTGACACTCACATAGAGGTGGGCGGTGGTGAGCACGAGCATAGTGACCCGGCGCGTGGCGGGGAAGGCGACGGCGAGCGCGGGCGCGGCGTGCTCCAGCGGCGCGGGCCGGCGCGCCCCGCCGCGAGCGCCCCACACCCGCACGCGCCCCGACAGACCGCCCTCCGGCCTACACACCACAGAGGAAATAATTAAAATCATATCACGAAATATGTATATGGCTTATAGATAGCATTATGCAAATTACGAGTCCGAGTTGTTAGAGTGGCGTATTTTTTAAATTTAGCACATTAAATAGGCTGTCTATCCATCAATGCGGAGGGGAGTTGCGTAACGGTAAATGAGTTAAAAATCTACCAGAAATTGCATAATATGTCCGCTTCTCTACTAGACAGTCAGCTCGCATCAATTCATCATCCGCGACGGAGCGTGGCGGCGGAGTGAGGCAGCGGGGAAACGGCCGGGCCGGCTCCGTACAGTCTGCAACTTTTCTCCGCTCCCTCGATTGCTCAGCTACGCTGCCTCGCTCCAATGACTCGCTCCGGGTTAATGGATAGACACAGTCCGTAACTCCTCTCTACAATACTCGCTAGCTACGCTCCGCCAGCTCGCTCCGCTTCTATGGACAGGCAGCCTAAAACGGTATACTGACGTTGCAATGTAGCCGCGGCCGGCGGCGGGGTGCACGTAATGCAGGGTGTCGGCGCGCGGCGCGGTTGCGGCCGCCAGCCGGCGCAGCGCCCCCAACTGCGGCAGCGTCCACGCGCTCAGCGCGCCGCCCGACTCGCACGCCCACACGCACCGCCCGCTGCAAACGACACACGACTTAAGGAGAGATCCAACACGCTGGTTGCATAGCTGTGTTGTATACCTTAGGGCTATAATCCACACTACCGGTAGTGCAGATTGGTAGTGCAGTGTGGAAGGAATGCTATATTTCACCGGGACACCACCCAGCTAGCAAAACGACACACAACTTAGCTGTTTAACATGAATAGGCGGCTGGATTGATTACTTCACGATATAATAGCAAATTAGCAACGTGTAATGTAAGAATTTAAGGTGTTAAGAATGATAATGCTTGTTATTCCATACTCATTCTGTACGGTAAGTCCCACGAGTGTTCCAGTCAGATGACACACAGCGTCGGGCGGCGTGCACATGGCGCGCACTTCCGCCTCAGTCATCTCGGGCTCTGGCTCGGGAGAGTGGTCGCGAGCGGCGGCGCGGGCGGCGGCGCTGAAAGTGTTCGTAATATTAGGGTTCCATCACACTGCTGCGGTTTCCGCTCCGGTGGGCGGAGATGCGGCGTGAGTTTGTAATACACTGCAGGTTTTGTATGCGTATCAAGATTCTACAGCCATAGTTAAGAAATGCACTATCACAAACCGGAGCAGTGTGCGGTGTAGTGTGTGAACCGCCTAAGACTAGATTTCCGCTGGCGGGTTCGCCAATGTGATATTTTTCCGGGATGAAACATCCGGACGGGATGAAATCCGTTCAGTCGTTTTGGCGTCATTGAGTAACAAACATCCAAAAACATCAAAACTTTCACATTTATAATGTTATATTCTAGCGGATCCTCGCGGTTTTACCCGCGTGGTACCCGTTCCCGTGGGAATATTGGGATAAAATATGGCCTATAGGTATGTCAGTCTGGAAGAATGCAGCTTTCTAATGGTGAAAGAATTTTCTAAATCGGTCCAGTAGTTTCGGAGCCTATTCGATTCAAACAAACAAACAATCAAATCTTTCGTCTTTATAATATTAGTAGTAGGATAACTAATAAAGCATAACGTCATGCTATCTATAATGTACGGATATAGCACAACATGGACTCACCTCCGGGCGGCGCGCGCTCGCAGGTCCCCGGTGGCCAGCAGGGGCGGCGGCTGGACGGCGTGCACGCCCCACGCACGCAACGCGCCCGCACCACCGCCGAACCCGGCCACCAGGATTTGTGCGTAGCCGTCCGCTTTCTGTGACAGATGATAATCCTTACATGTCCTTACTTTCCTTACTTTTATATCCTTACTTTTTATTTTATATATTATAAATGCGTCTCTGTCTGTCTGTGTGTTACACAATCACACCTAAACTACTGAACCGATTTGAATGAATTTTGGTACAGAGATAGTCTAGAGCCTGAGAAAGGACATAGGCTACTTTTTATTCCTGAAAAATATCACCTTCCCGCGGGATAACGTCGTGTAGTAGACGCGGGCGAAGCCGCGGGCGGAAGGCTAGTATGTAGATATAATACAGATGCAATTATATCCCAAAGATTCAACCATGGAGCTAGACTTAATACTGAGGTAACTGGAGTTTTCACCCTGAATAAAAAAGTCTTTTACTATATGGGTCTCATAAGAAGGCTCAAAGTCACCCAGCGAGCAATGGAGAGAGCGATGCTTGGTATTTCCCTGCTCGATCGAATCAGAAATGATGAGATCCGCAGGAGAACTAAAACGACCGACATCGCTCGAAGGATTGCATCATTGAAGTGGCAGTGGGCGGGACACATAGCGCGGAGAACTGATGGCCGTTGGGGCGGAAAGGTTCTCGAATGGCGACCGCGTACCGGATGACGTTCCGTGGGAAGGCCCTCTACAAGGTGGACTGACGATCTGGTCAAGGTCGCGGGAAGCCGCTGGATACGGGCAGCGCAGGACCGATCGTTGTGGAGATCCTTGGGAGAGGCCTATGCCCAGCAGTGGGCGTCGTTCGGCTGACAAATGATGATGACAAAAAAAGTGGGCCCAGCAAATTTGCCATTTAGTATGTAGTGGCTGTCAGTTGTCTCATATGACCATACGTATTTTTTCAAAGTGTAGGAGAGACGGAAGACAGCCACAGTGTAATGTGTGGTCACAAAAAAGTGTTAGTACTGCACTCTCCAGTTACCACAGTATGTAATCTAGCTCCATGGATTCAACCAAACACTTTTTTAAACGATTTGGCCGCCATTTTGAAGTTTTGACAGATGCGCCATTTTTTCGAAAATCTCTGTTACAGACAGGAGGATATAAGTAGCGCCTCTACACCATGGGCCATGATGGATAATCACAGAATGCGCTATGATTGCCAGCAGCATTTCTGTGGCGTTTCTTTGCGTCCGTGAGACACCAAGACGTCACCAAGTGAGTTAGGGTCAGGAATGTATTTGATTAGCACCATCCTTATATACAACGTATTAATTAATGCAATAACCGAAAATCACACAACCCACGTAATATATTTTATATTAAACTAGCTTCCGCCCGCGACTTCGTCCGCGTGGACATTCGAGAAAATACTTAGGGGACCAATAACCAGGATAAAAAGTATTCTATGTTTTAATTGCATAAAAATCCGATCAGCCGTTTTTACGTGATTAGGCGGGTCCTCCGTCACCAAGCGAGCAGCCTCGCGCGAGGCAGAACCTTGCCACGTGCGGCTGGCCTCGCACGAGGCTGCTCACTTGGTGAGGGAGGACCCGCCTAATCACGTAAAAACGGCTGATAGGATTTTTATGCAATTAAAACATAGAATACTTTTTATCCTGGTTATTGGTCCCCTAAGTATTTTCTCGAATGTCCACGCGGACGAAGTCGCGGGCGGAAGCTAGTAAATAATAAGTGTCTGTTTCACAATTAAAAAGTTAGTTCTGAGTAGCTTAGCTACCAAGAACTTTTAGGGTACTTAAGATGATTTAGGTTTCTATACCCTATTTACCCCCTGGGTTTGATTTTCGGAAAACTACGAAATGGGTTGCCTATTTGTTTTAAGAAGTAAGCCTACAAAGTTTCAAGTTGAAGTGTCTATTTTACCCCCTGATTTTTCATTCAAAATTTCACCCCTATTTCAACCTATTAGGGGTTGAATCATGTTCAGCGTGTTAAACATCAAAATAAATGCCATTTTTGCAATCGTCATCCCATAAAACCTCAATAACGACATCCATATCGATTTTTAGGTTTATTTATCCCATTTGACCTCTAAGGGGTTGATTTTCGAAAAATACCAAATATGTGTTTGCTTATTTGTTTTACTTTCCGACCATAAGCCTAAATAATAAATTAAATGAAGGACTTTCCAGATACAACATTTCATCTTCCTTTTCACCCCTTCGGGGGTGGAGTTGTCAAGAACACTGACACAGGAAAATATAAATTTTCAATTGCCAGCCTAAATGCAAAATTTGAAGATCCTAACTTCAAAACTGACGGACTCTCATACACATATTCATCCCCTATTTTACCCCCTGGGTTTGATTTTGGGAAAATTACGAAATGGGTTGCCTATTTGTTTTAAGAAGTAAGCCTAAAAAGTTTCAAGTTCAAATTTCTATTTTATCCCGATTTTTCATTCAAAATTTCACCCCTATTTCAACTTTTTAGGGGTTGAATCATGTTCAGCGTGTTAAACATCAAAATAAATGCCATTTTTGCAATCATCATCCCATAAAACCTCAATAACGACATCCATATCGATTTTTAGGTTTATTTATCCCATTTGACCTCTAAGGGGTTGATTTTCGAAAAAATACGAAATTTGTGTTTGCTTATTTGTTTTACTTTCCGACCATAAGCCTAAATAATAAATTTATTGAAGGACTTTCCAGATACAACATTTCACCCCTCTTTTCACCCCTCTTTTCACCCCTTCGGGGGTGGAATTGTCAAAAACGCTGACACAGGTAAATATTAATTTTTAATTGCCAGCCTAAATACAAAATTTGAAGATCCTTACTTCAAAACTGACGGACTTTCATACAAACATTCATCTCCTATTTCACCCCCTTAGGGGTGGAATTTCCAAAAATCCTTTCTTAGTGGATGCCTACACTGTATAACGTATCTATGTGCAAAGTTTGAAGTCTCTAGGTTCAGCGGTTTGGGCTGTGCGTTGATATCTCAGTCAGTCAGTCAGTCAGTCAGTCAGTCAGTCAGGACTTTGAATTTTATATAGATTGAATTACATTCATAAGTCTCCGTGACTTTGTGACAGATTTTAAGGCGCCCATTCCCCAAAATAGGGTATTTTAAATTATGGATTACTCGCAAATCACAAGTACTTAAAATTTGGAAAAAATATATGTTATTTTACAGTTATTTATCTAGTGCTTCCGGCCGTTTTTTTTCGATTGGTGATATTTTACTAAGTCAAATAAAATCCCAAACATCCATCTAATAATAATTCAAATATCATATTACTTGCAGTATAATTGGTTTTAGTTAATGAAAAACATATGAAAATAATTGTCTTTTGAATAGCCGAGGGATTCCGGCCGTCATAAATTAAATTTTCTTATTATTTAATTTTTAATTGAATTTTAAGTGATTTTCGATTCGCGGGGCGCTCGCGAGTTCACTGTTCACTGCCGGCTGCCACTGGGTCCGCGCGAAGTGTATAGAGCGCGGGCGAGCAAGCGTTAGCGTGCCTATTTCGGTCGGGATTCCTCGCCTTAAGCTCTACTATGACTATGACGTAAGAGAGCGTGACGGGTCGCGCTCGACGTATTGAAACTATTGAATGAGTAGGAACTTCGTAATGCCACAGAAGACTAAATAGTAGTACATAATGCTAATGAATAAACCTATCGTACTGATAATACCTACCTTACCTACCTATCAATGTTGTTATGTGTGCGGTGCGTGCCGCGTGCATGTAAACTGGCATTAGGCAGTAGACATAAACATTTTTAGAAGCGGCAAAAAAAGAAAACATTTTTTTTAAACTTAACAATTAGGTATCATAAATGTGTAGAATTGATTCTACTCTCGATTCTGAACAAACTATTTTCTTTGTTTCGGTTATTGTATTAACACATTGTAGATACAAAATTATAAACAAGATTATAAAAAGAATTCAATTAGTTAGCGTTGTTAATACATACTGTGTCGTAGTATTCTTCGTCTGAAGAACGCTCACTATCAGAAGAAGCATCTTGCAGGGGTACATCAGCGACGGCAACGTGTCTGTGGCAGCAGAAAAACACGATTATGATCCAATATATAAAGAAAAATCAGTAATTAGGTAAGTTAAAGCCCATTTTCTTACGTGATTTTCGCGTCGTCTTCGTTAAAAATGTTGAGCAGAGGCGCTGTGACGCCCGCATACTCGGACTGAGTCTCCTGTCAAACAACAAATTGATTATAACGATGATTGTATAATAAGTTAACTATGTAAGCTCGGCATAAATATTATACCAGTCCGAATAATCTACACACCTGATGGTTAGTGGTGATAAGGCTGAAGGTGGAAAGCGCACTACTCCCGGAACCCTCAATTACTGAGGAACTGGCTATCTTTTCTCTAACTGCCGAAACACAATAATGCTGGTAATAATCATAATAATCATCAAAATAATCATTGGTTTGGCGTCAGACTTAGATAAGATGGTATAGTAGCTAGCCAGGCGGACTAAAACCAAGTTCTACCCAACCAACCCGAATACAATTATGTACCCCCACTGGGAATCGAACCCGGGACCTCTGGGTCTGATATCAATGGTTTGAAAAATAAATATTAAATAAATAAATAAAAACTAGACCACATAGTCGGTAAATACACTGTGTACGGCCAGAGTGCCCGCTCTGGTTGAGCGTCGGGCGGGGCGGGGCGGGCAGCGTTCATGTTAAACAAATGCTAACGCATAGTAGTGACCTGAGTAGCGGCCGGAGCGTCGGCAACCAAATGATGCCCCGCCCCGCCCCTGCCGACACTCAACGAGAGCGGGCACCCAGGCCACAATATCGAGACCCAGGCCGTACACTTACTTGTGTGGCAGCGTTGATGAAGACGGTGGTGAAGCGCAGGCGGGGCGCGAGGCGGCGCGGCTCGAGCGCCAGGTAGGCGTCGGCGCCGGCGCCCGCCCAGCCGCCCGCCGCGCCCGCGCCGCACGCGCTCCGGGCCGCGACGCACCAACCGCCCCACTCTGCAATCAACAGTAACCACATTCAATATGCTTATGACTTAGCTTAGGGCGAGGCCACAACACTGCGTTGCGGCGTCGTATCGCAAAAACGAAGCCGCTAATCGCTATTGCTGTGCAATATAGTGCAACACGTAGATTTTTAAGATGCGACGCTGCAAAGCAATGTTGTGAGTGGCCTCACTCTTAAAAGTGAGGTCGTTACCTGCGTGGCTTTCAAGTTTTGTGTTCTATTAGACGTATCACAGAATAGACGATCCATTAAGATTTTGTAATTTAAAAATCATGAAAAGAAGGAAAGCAATTAAGTCATTCGTTTTGTTGGCGTCAATCATAGTTAATTAGTGAGTGTGCAGGTGTGGTCAAACTCCACAGACCATGGCCCATCTAATTGATTGATTTGCATGCCCGAACACATGCACGCGAGAGGACCCCATGTCGGCTGCAGATAACGCCGTGAGAGTGGCACATTTTTGGGCCAACGACATTTTCTTAGTGCTTGCCATTGACACGACGAAGAAGAGTGACTGTCAACATCATCGTCATCATATATTATCAGCCAAACGAGACGCCCACTGCTGGGCATAGGCCTCCCCCAAGGATCTCCAAAACGATCGGTCCTGCGTTCCAGCGGCTTCCCGAGACCTTGACCAGATCTTTGGGCAATCTTGTAGGGGGCCTGCCCACGGAACGTCGTCCGGTACGCGGTCGCCAGAGAGAGTGTATAATGTCCGTACCGTCCGGCTGCAGCACTATCAGCTCCCAGCGATGCGCCAGCGCGACGGGCCCCGCAAGCAGCAGTCGCTCCCCGCGCCCGCGCTCGCTCCCGCCGCCGCCGCGCTCGCCCGCGCCGCCCGGCGCCCACTGCGCGCGCTCCACGCGCTCCCAACCGCACGACAGCAGGCTGCGCCGCCATACCTCGCGCCATTCCTCATCCTCATCCATCTCCCATATCTACAACGGATTGCTTACTGAGCTCTATGCGGGACAAGCATTTATATTTGTAGTCTGTTAATAACAATTTATTGCATGTGCATGATTAACATTTATATATTACTTGCCCGTGTACTACACGACGTTATCCCGCGGAAATGTAATGTTTTTCCGGGATAAAAAGTAGCCTATGTTCCTCTCCATGTTACAAAGTATCTGTGTCCCAAATTTCAGCCAAATCCGTCCAGCCGTTTTATTTTATTTTATTTTTATTTTGGCGTGATTGAGCAAGAAATATCCAAACATCTAAACTTTCCCATTTATAATATTTAAGGTACGACCTGAATATCGCGTAGTGACATAGTCAAAGCAAATGTAGCGATGCAACAGGTAAGGTAGACTGACCAACACTTGCGCGTCGTCGGTGGTAAGCGCGAGGCGGCGGGCGGCGGCGTCGAGCGCGGCGTGCAGCAGGCCGCTGGCCGCCGGCGCCGCCAGGCGCGCCGCCGCCGCCCAGCGCGCGTGCACCAACACGTACTCCGAGCGCCACGACCTCACTGCAAACAAACATGCTACATCTATTTCTATGCATGGATGCTATTACGGCTTTTTTTCAAAGTTATGTCTGTTATACCGGCTCTACACGTTTGGGCCATGCATGATCGATACCTTTTTGGTATAAGAACTATTGAAACAATGTTTGCTACAAAATCAGTACAGTATGTCAGAGTATGATGAATTGGCGGGTTTTTGGCCACAATGTTGGCCAACATGTAGAGCCGGCATTAGGCAGAACCCCTGTTTTCTCGTGGTCCCATGATTTTGTCCCATCAGGGGATTTACCAGCTAAAAATACAGAATTGTACTCCAAATTTTAGTGCCCTGCTGATTTTTGGTGAGACCAGGCACAGAGATAGAACAGTGACAAAATATGTCCTAATTTATTGTTATGCTACAAAATGGTTTGTGCGGCACATTGAAACTCGATGTGACAAAATTTTATAAAAATAAATAGTTCCCAACGAGTCACATACAATACAGTTAACTATTTGGATTTTTTTCACCATAGAGAAACAGTGTTAAGGTTTGTATTAAATAGAAGCGGTGTGACATACCCGGTTTGTCCGCGGCGGGGGCGCACGGGCGCAGCAGGCGGCGCCATAGCGCGTCGTCGGCGGCGGCCACGCGCCACGCGCGGCACACGGCGCCGGCGCGGGCGAGTTCCGCGCCGTCCAGCCACAGGAAAACCGCACGCAGCGCCGCCGCTGTCAACCCGCTGCCCGCCGCCTGCCACAAGCTCTCACACGCCTCGCACTCCTCATACAACGACGAATCTGAACACTCATCATTAGATTCATCTGACATAATCACAGACATGTGGACATAATTGTCCATTTAAGCCAATTTTCTTTGAAAAAGCTGATTATTTGAAACTCCAAAACTGTGACTCTGGAGCTCAAGCCGAAACCACAGATTACTAAATAGTTATGTACCTACTACCTACGTAACCGAAACCTTTTCACTATCACCAATAATTTTGCTTTGTACACACAAGAGCACTACACTCTTCACTTCACTAAAGTTTCACTATCACCAAAATATAAACATAAGTTTCACCCGTAAGCCGAGCGACACAAGTAAACAACTATGTAATACTTTTCATGACAAAATAAATAGCACGTATGGTTGTGATAGTTTCGCGCACAGTGTTATTTCCGTCCTGTGTGTCTCTCATCCACACCGGGTGGCGCACGCGCAGTGGGCACACGCCATCACACACTCCATCTATAAATATACTGCTGCTGCGTGCCATTAACTTTGAAGTAAGAATTGCTATGAACAATATGCTGATGGCAAAAAAAGTAAAGTTAAATGCTGACTATGACTAAATAAAAGAGAAAAAATTACGAATACCTATGAACTAAAAGAAACGTTAAATATGTTTAAAGCGCTTTATTCCAAAATAAATAAAAATACATCTTAAATTATTAAATCGTACACACAAAATTGTTATATTACCGAAATATAAAACTTACTATCAATAATATTAATAACAAAGTTTTACTAAATCATAAACAAAATTAAAAATTAAACGTAATAACAAAAATAGAGAACCATCGTCTGTATAAGAGTCATATGCACATTGCGCCTATTTGTGGCAAAAAACGTCAACGGGGTGTTACAAAAAGATGCAGTGTGTGTGCCTAGGCTCTAAAGTACTAGAGTAGACCAGTAGAGTACTAAACTAGCTAGAGATACTAATGTACAGTGTACAGCAGCCTTAAGAGTCTAGTGTAGTAGTGCGGTCTCCTTCTTGATCTGCGCGAAGTACTCTGTGGCGGCCTCGTTGAGGTCCGCGCCGCCGGCCGACGGGTCCGGCTCGCCGATGGAGTGCTGCGGACTGCCCTCCTCCGCTTGGCGCATCTTCAGCCGGATCTCGCGCATGCGCGTCTCCAGGATGCGCTCGCGCTTGGCCTCGCGCTCCAGCATCTGACAGTTGTAGTTCAAGTTTAATTTTGATCGAGACTAATGCCTGTGTTAAATTATATCTTAACTAGCTTTTCGCCCGCGTGGACTACACGACGTTATCTCGCGGGAGTGTGATATTTTTCCAAAATAAAAAGTAGCCTATGTTCCTCTCCAGGCTACAAAGTATCTGTGTCCCAAATTTCAGCCAAATCCGTTCAGGAAAACTGTTATTTGATTGAAGTAGCTCACACTTAGTGAGTTTTGTGACGGGCGAGTCAAGGTTGAACTGACATTGTTTTTACCCTGATAATTAACTTTGGCAGCTATCTCTAATAGATTCTTATCTTTGAAAACATTCATATATATTTAAATTAGGCTTGCCACAAAAATTATAAACTGCTGTTAATCACTCTTTGCAGCTTTGCAAATTGGGCAATGTAATGCTTGCTCAATCAATCTATAATAATGGATATTTTTATAAATAGGAAAGATTTGATTATTTGTTTGTTTGTTTATGTTTGTTATGGATAAACTCGAAAACTGCTGTATCGACTTTAAAAAATCTTTCAGCAGTAGAAAGCTACATTATCCCCGAGTGACATAGGCCACATTTTATTCCGATATTCCTACGGGAACGGGAACCACGTGGGTAAGATCGCGGAGAACCACAAGTAAATTTATTACCCTAAACACATTACACTCCTGCCCCCATGCATGACCAACACAACGCGATATGATGTAGCGCTTTATCGCGTTTAACTGTCAAAAGACAATGGCCGCTTTTATAATTTGCCGGCACGGCCCGGTAAAATAGGACAGCAAAATGTATGAAATTGTATGCAGACGCTTTTAATTTACCGTCCACGGCAACGGCACGCCGTGAACGGCAATGGTCTACCGTGCCGTTGCCGTAGCACACTGCGCTGGTTTTGACGTTTGAGTGTCGATAAATCGCTATATCATATCACGTTTTGGCGATCACGCTAGGCTTACTGGGCGGTCGTGTAAAAAGTGAATTGACTCACCGCAGTCATCTGCGACTTGTCGCTCTTGCTGGACTGCGTGAGGTTGGGGGACATCTCCACCATGTAGACAGAACCGACGTTGCTGCCACACGCCGCCAGCGAGCCCTGCGACGAACACACAAGGATCAAGCGGATGATAGATGGAATCGATCGACAACCGTGCCAGGAAGCTCATTGGAAACTCAGCGTTGGCTACGGCGGAACTTCAGAGCCTTAGTCACCGTCGCAAAGTTGCGTGTCTATTGTTTTAATTATAGAATACACTTTGGGGAGTGTGCGAGAGAACTGCACGACCTTGTTCCCGCAGCCCCTTTCCACCATCGGGGAACCAGACGCAGGCTAGCTATCACCTGTCCGCACTAAACCCTTCGCAGATTCGTTTCTTATGCGAACCGCTAAGGAATTGAATGCGTTGCCTGCCTATGTGTTCCCCGACAACAACAACCTTGGTATCTTCAAGGCCAGAGTGAACATGCATCTCCTGGGCAAGCATGCAACATCTTAGACCACATCCTGTTAATAAACAAGATGATGGTCAAATGCCTGCCCAGTTTTATATATAAAAAAAGGTAGAGTGCGAGCATAAGTCTGCGCGCCGTCGTAATCGAATACTAACCTCTTACCATAATCTTAGAACAAAAAGTATAGGTACTGTAACTAGCGCCAAAAATGCATCAGTCGTGCGTAGAGTTATCTGACACTGACTCTACGTACAATATTATACCGTGCATCTACCTCATTGTACGGAGTGCAAAGAGTACGAATATTGTCACGGAGTAAAGACATAAATAAATACCTAGACAACGTAAAAGTAATTTTAATTATTATTTTCTGAAAGAGCTACCTTCTATCCAATTTATGGGCCTTTTTAGCCACAAAAATGAGTATTTATGTATGTGCGTGTGTATGTAGGGTAGGTATGTTCATCTGTTCCCTCATTATTCGCTTCCGTAGTCAATAATTTTTAACCACCTCTGTGGTCTAGTCGTAAACACTACCGGTATCAGATCCAGAGATCCCGGGTTCGATTCCCAGTGGTACATATTGTATTTGGTTCGGTTGGTGGTATGATGTGTTCAAGTTCACCTGGCTAGCTACCACCATCTTATATAAGTCTGACGCCATAACAACGATGTTTATAGCATTGTTGTGTTCCGCAGTTCCTCAGTAATTGAGGATTCCGGGAATAGTGCGCTTCCACCTGCAGCCTTATTATCGCTTAACATCAGGTGTGATGAAGGCTAAGAGCTACCCCGTTGTGAATGAAAAAAAAAACAGTTTACCAAGAAATGCCCTAAATAGATAGAAAGAAAGGAAAATTATTTATTGTCCCACGCCGCCACCATCCCGTCCCACTGCACCGTCAGCATCAGCGACAGCCTGCAAGCCAGCTCTGTCAATAATACCGAGTCTCACCAGCTCATGCATCTTGACCTTGAGCAGCGCCACGTGCTGCCGCCGCATCAGGTCTCAGGCCGCCACCAGCCCGTCCCTCTGCACCGTCAGCATCAGCGACAGCCTGCAAGCCATCTCTGTCAATAATGCCGAGTCTCACCAGCTCATGCATCTTGACCTTGAGCAGCGGATCGTGCTGCCGCCACAGCAGGTCCCACGCCGCCACCAGCACGTCCCACTGCACCGTCAACATCAGCGACAGCCTGCAAGCCATATCTGTCAATAATGCCAAGTCTCACCAGCTCATGCACCTTGACCTTGAGCAGCGGCTCGTGCTGCCGCCACAGCAGGCCCCACGCCGCCACCAGCCCGTCCCACTGCACCGTCAGCATCAGCGACAGCCTACAAGCCAGCTCTGTCAATAATGCCGAGTCTCACCAGCTCATGCACCTTGACCTTGAGCAGCGGCTCGTGCTGCCGCCGCAGCAGGCCCCACGCCGCCACCAGCCCGTCCCACTGCACCGTCAGCATCAGCGACAGCCTGCGAGCCATCTGTGTCAATAACGCCAAGTCTCACCAGCTCATGCACCTTGACCTTGAGCAGCGGCTCGTGCTGCCGCTGCGCAGGTCCCACGCCGCCACCAGCCCGTCCCACTGCACCGTCAGCATCAGCGACAGCCTGCAAGCCAGCTCTGTCAATAACGCCAAGTCTCACCAGCTCATGCACCTTGACCTTGAGCAGCGGCTCGTGCTGCCGCCGCGCAGGTCCCACGCCGCCACCAGCCCGTCCCACTGCACCGTCAGCATCAGCGACAGCCTGCGAGCCATCTCTGTCGATAATGCCAAGTCTCACCAGTTCATGCACCTTGACCTTGAGCAGCGGCTCGTCGCACACGTGCATAGTGAGCACGGGCACGTGTTGCCGCCGCAGCAGGTCCCACGCCGCCACCAGCCCGTCCCACTGCACCGTCAGCATCAGCGACAGCCTGCGAGCCATCTCTGTCGATAATGCCAAGTCTCACCAGTTCATGCACCTTGACCTTGAGCAGCGGATCGTGCTGCCGCCACAGCAGGTCCCACGCCGCCACCAGCCCGTCCCACTGCACCGTCAGCATCAGCGACAGCCTGCGAGCCATCTCTGTCAATAATGCCGAGTCTCACCAGCTCATGCACCTTGACCTTGAGCAGCGAATCGTGCTGCCGCCACATCAGGTCCCACGCCGCCACCAGCCCGTCCCACTGCACCGTCAGCATCAGCGACAGCCTGCAAGCCATCTCTATCAATAACGCCAAGTCTCACCAGTTCATGCACCTTGACCTTGAGCAGCGGCTCGTCGCACACGAGCATGGTGAGCACGGGGACGTGCTGACGCCGCAGCAGGTCCCACGCCACCACCAGCCCGTCCCACTGCACCGTCAGCATCAGCGACAGCCTGCAAGCCATCTCTATCAATAACGCCAAGTCTCACCAGTTCATGCACCTTGACCTTGAGCAGCGGCTCGTCGCACACGTGCATAGTGAGCACGGGCACGTGCTGCCGCCGCAGCAGGTCCCACGCCGCCACCAGCCCATCCCACTGCACCGTCAGCATCAGCGACAACCTGCAAGCCAGCTGTCAATTATGCCAATATGTAGCTAACGGGTCTTTGATATTAGTCAGCAAAGATGTCTCTGTGTAAAAAATATGGAGCAGACGAGGGACTTTTGTCATCAGATTTTTGTCCGTCGCCGCAAATTAAATGTAATAATATATAGACGATTATTAACAGTTATTCCATTCGTGAAGGTCTAGCGAAGAATCAGGAGTCGCTAGGTAGCTTCATGGGCAGAATAAACTTGGTTTTCGTTGAATTAGCAGCGACTTTTAGGTTATGTCAGCGGACAAAAGTCCCTCGTCTGCGCAGGTCTTATGGTTTGCAAATATATAAACAAAATCCAGTAAGTTATTTAACGACTCACTAGCTTAGTGGTTATAAGTCCCCCGGATAGCGAATGGTCGTGGGTTCAAGTCCCATCGGAGCTGGTTGTGAGACGGGGTTTTTTTTTTAAATACTTCATTTGCAATTTTTCAAAATCAAGTATCCAATTTATTTCTGATGTGATGTGGCACCTCGAGGGGCTCCAGGCGGCGTTGGTGACCTTGTGGCGCATCGGCGGCGACCACAGCACGGCCGACTCGCGGCACTCCTCGCTCCACACGCGCACCGTCCAGTCGCCCACCGTCAGGAAGTTCTTCAGGAATGATGGATTGCGTTCCAACGACCACACCGGGCCTAGGTGCGTTTCGTACTGTAATACGTCAAATGATAAAAACAATATCACGTAGTCGTGTACGCAACTGAAATAGGAGTAATAAAATAATAGATAAAACGTACCACTATTGAAAGCTTATCCAACGGCGTTTTGCCTTTGCGGTTACCAGAGATAACTAAACCGTTATCTGTTCCTACCATAAATCTTGTCGGCACGGTGGGCTCGAACTCTAAGACGCTCACGCCAAAAGACTTCGCCATAGTCGGCGTATCATTTGCAGACTTGACTACGTCAATAATCATATCGTCGACATGATCATCCAATTTACGACAATCCCACCACTTGCATTCGCCATCAGGACCAGAGGAAAAGAACTCCTGGCCCGACTTAGAGCTTACGAAGAGCACGTTCCGTGCGATGTCGCGATGTGCCACGTGTGGGGGGCAGATGTTGACAGGAGCGCCACCCGTGCGCCGGTCCCAAAGCGCTACCTGCCCGCTGCTAAGTCCTCCAGCGAGGACGTTGATATCGCGTGGGTTGTATTGCATATCAAAAGTCGGGTAAGGGGGTGCCAAAGTTACCAAAGGCGTATTGGCGTTCTCCAAATCCCATATATAGCACAGATTAGATGTTTTTGGGATTCGATAGTAATCGATGTCAACGTAAGTGACAGTGAAGTTGTGTCCGTCGGGCTGCCAGGCGATGGAGCTGACGGGCCGGCCGCCGGCCCGGTGCGCCTGCGGGTCGCGGAACACGTTCACCGTGCGCAGGCTGTTGCGCTCAATGGGGGGCGTAGTGTCCATGTCGCCGTAAAACGTTTCATACATATCGATAGCGTTGTTCTGCAAAATGTAATGGTCCATATCCTGTAAAAGAAAGAAAACCATCAAAAACGTAAGTTGATTTAGTGATAACAACGGGTTGCACTCTGGGAGTGCCGGCAGAAGTGAAAAGGGCTCCCTAGACTTTTTCACAAAAAAAAGGAATTTAACAAAAACATGAATAAATCTTGGACTGGATTTGAACCGAGGTCTTCTAGCTTCAATACCGCCCGTTTTCTAACCGGAGCAATTACAAATTTGAAAACGGTGGCGAAATTTGCCTTCGTATTCTAATGTAATGACATTATAACAGTTTTTCGATCAGGTCACGTGTTCTGACGTAATGACATAACAGTTTTTCGATCAGGTCACGTGTCCTGACGCGAATTTAACATTTTTTACCCATCACAAAAAAGAACAACGCCGCTAAAGAAGTTTTCACTTCAAAAATCCCTTTTATTCATTAAAGTAGCGCTTACTTTGGCCTGTGACATAACGCAGTGGATATAGCCTTCATCTTTCTCGACTTTGCGCCGGTACCGCTGCGTGGCCTCGGGGTCGGTGACGGGCACGTCCCGCGGCCAGCCGCCCTCCGAGTGGCACGCACCGGAGTTGGTGTAATCGACTCTGTGAACGAACACATCAGGAAGGCCGTGGGAATTTGCTTCTTATCGTCTGCTTACCAAAGATATTTAATAGTATGACAATTATATGATACAGGTATACAAGGTCTGGGCTGCCAAGTTCGATTGCCGGCTGGGTAAATGTTGAAGACCGGTCGTTGTTTCCGATTTCCATAACACAGGACGTGGTTAAGCTACTTAATTTGTTATTGGAATAATGTAAGTAATGATGTCCAGCATTTATTTACTTTAATTTTTAATTTTTTGCATTCACAATGCAACTTTTATTATTGAAAAATGGAAAATGAAGTATTTAGAAAAAATCGACCCGTCTCACAACCAAACCAGCTCCGATGGGACTCGAACCCACGACCTTTCGCTTTCCGGGCGACTGCTCTAACCACTGAGCTACGGAGTCGTTACGAGAAGCATCGAATTTATCCAATACTTCTTACGCGCTGTAATAGTCAGCGTTAATTTCATCAATGTGAAGATATTACTACCCACACACGCGAAAGAAATACCTTTCCAGGTATTTGGCAATCGCTAAGGATGCAATTACTATTGCAAGTTATTTTAATTTTTAATTTTTTGCATTCACAATGCAATTTTTATTATTGAAAAATGGAAAATGAAGTAGGTATTTAGAGAAAGTCGACCCGTCTCACAGCTGAGCTACGGAGTCGCTTCTCGTAACGACTCCGTAGCTCAGTGGTTAGAGCAGTCGCCCGGAAAGCGATAGGTCGTGAGTTCGAGTCCTATCGGAGCTGGTTGTGAGACGGGTCGATTTTTTCTTAATACTTCATTTTCCATTTTTCAGTATTTATTTATCATTTATGATGGAGACTCTCTGTAGGTGTTGGCGGGGTGCACGGAGTAGCAGGGCGTGTTCTGCGTGGGCTGGTGCACCGGGTTGCGCAGGATGAACAGCTTGTGCTCGTTCATTGACCGGGATGCTGTCGCACAGCTCCGGGCCCTGCTCGCAGATGATGGACACTCACGTGTAGGTGTTGGCGGGGTGCACAGAGTAGCAGGGCGTGTTCTGCGTGGGCTGGTGCACCGGGTTGCGCAGGATGAACAGCTTGTGCTCGTTCATTGACCGGGGTGCTGTCGCACAGCTCCGGGCCCTGCTCGCAGATGATGGCGACTCACGTGTAGGTGTTGGCGGGGTGTACGGAGTAGCAGGGCGTGTTCTACGTGGGCTGGTGCACCGGGTTGCGCAGGATGAACAGCTTGTGCTCGTTCATTGACCGGGATGCTGTCGCACAGCTCCGGGCCCTGCTCGCAGATGATGGACACTCACGTGTAGGTGTTAGCGGGGTGCACGGAGTAGCAGGGCGTGTTCTGCGTGGGCTGGTGCACCGGGTTGCGCAGGATGAACAGCTTGTGCTCGTTCATTGACCGGGGTGCTGTCGCACAGCTCCGGGCCCTGCTCGCAGATGATGGACACTCACGTGTAGGTGTTGGCGGGATGCACAGAGTAGCAGGGCGTGTTCTGCGTGGGCTGGTGCACCGGGTTGCGCAGGATGAACAGCTTGTGCTCGTTCATTGACCGGGGTGCTGTCGCACAGCTCCGGGCCCTGCTCGCAGATGATGGCGACTCACGTGTAGGTGTTGGCGGGGTGTACGGAGTAGCAGGGCGTGTTCTGCGTGGGCTGGTGCACCGGGTTGCGCAGGATGAACAGCTTGTGCTCGTTCATTGACCGGGACGCTGTCGCACAGCTCCGGGCCCTGCTCGCAGATGATGGACACTCACGTGTAGGTGTTAGCGGGGTGCACGGAGTAGCAGGGCGTGTTCTGCGTGGGCTGGTGCACCGGGTTGCGCAGGATGAACAGCTTGTGCTCGTTCATTGACCGGGATGCTGTCGCACAGCTCCGGGCCCTGCTCGCAGATGATGGCGACTCACGTGTAGGTGTTGGCGGGGTGTACGGAGTAGCAGGGCGTGTTCTACGTGGGCTGGTGCACCGGGTTGCGCAGGATGAACAGCTTGTGCTCGTTCATTGACCGGGATGCTGTCGCACAGCTCCGGGCCCTGCTCGCAGATGATGGACACTCACGTGTAGGTGTTAGCGGGGTGCACGGAGTAGCAGGGCGTGTTCTGCGTGGGCTGGTGCACCGGGTTGCGCAGGATGAACAGCTTGTGCTCGTTCATTGACCGGGGTGCTGTCGCACAGCTCCGGGCCCTGCTCGCAGATGATGGACACTCACGTGTAGGTGTTGGCGGGATGCACAGAGTAGCAGGGCGTGTTCTGCGTGGGCTGGTGCACCGGGTTGCGCAGGATGAACAGCTTGTGCTCGTTCATTGACCGGGGTGCTGTCGCACAGCTCCGGGCCCTGCTCGCAGATGATGGCGACTCACGTGTAGGTGTTGGCGGGGTGTACGGAGTAGCAGGGCGTGTTCTGCGTGGGCTGGTGCACCGGGTTGCGCAGGATGAACAGCTTGTGCTCGTTCATTGACCGGGATGCTGTCGCACAGCTCCGGGCCCTGCTCGCAGATGATGGACACTCACGTGTAGGTGTTGGCGGGGTGCACGGAGTAGCAGGGCGTGTTCTGCGTGGGCTGGTGCACCGGGTTGCGCAGGATGAACAGCTTGTGCTCGTTCATTGACCGGGGTGCTGTCGCACAGCTCCGGGCCCTGCTCGCAGATGATGGCGACTCACGTGTAGGTGTTGGCGGGGTGTACGGAGTAGCAGGGCGTGTTCTACGTGGGCTGGTGCACCGGGTTGCGCAGGATGAACAGCTTGTGCTCGTTCATTGACCGGGATGCTGTCGCACAGCTCCGGGCCCTGCTCGCAGATGATGGACACTCACGTGTAGGTGTTGGCGGGGTGCACGGAGTAGCAGGGCGTGTTCTGCGTGGGCTGGTGCACCGGGTTGCGCAGGATGAACAGCTTGTGCTCGTTCATTGACCGGGGTGCTGTCGCACAGCTCCGGGCCCTGCTCGCAGATGATGGACACTCACGTGTAGGTGTTGGCGGGATGCACAGAGTAGCAGGGCGTGTTCTGCGTGGGCTGGTGCACCGGGTTGCGCAGGATGAACAGCTTGTGCTCGTTCATTGACCGGGGTGCTGTCGTACAGCTCCGGGCCCTGCTCGCAGATGATGGCGACTCACGTGTAGGTGTTGGCGGGGTGTACGGAGTAGCAGGGCGTGTTCTACGTGGGCTGGTGCACCGGGTTGCGCAGGATGAACAGCTTGTGCTCGTTCATTGACCGGGATGCTGTCGCACAGCTCCGGGCCCTGCTCGCAGATGATGGACACTCACGTATAGGTGTTGGCGGGGTGCACGGAGTAGCAGGGCGTGTTCTGCGTGGGCTGGTGCACCGGGTTGCGCAGGATGAACAGCTTGTGCTCGTTCATTGACCGGGGTGCTGTCGCACAGCTCCGGGCCCTGCTCGCAGATGATGGACACTCACGTGTAGGTGTTGGCGGGATGCACAGAGTAGCAGGGCGTGTTCTGCGTGGGCTGGTGCACCGGGTTGCGCAGGATGAACAGCTTGTGCTCGTTCATTGACCGGGGTGCTGTCGCACAGCTCCGGGCCCTGCTCGCAGATGATGGCGACTCACGTGTAGGTGTTGGCGGGGTGTACGGAGTAGCAGGGCGTGTTCTGCGTGGGCTGGTGCACCGGGTTGCGCAGGATGAACAGCTTGTGCTCGTTCATTGACCGGGATGCTGTCGCACAGCTCCGGGCCCTGCTCGCAGATGATGGACACTCACGTGTAGGTGTTGGCGGGGTGCACGGAGTAGCAGGGCGTGTTCTGCGTGGGCTGGTGCACCGGGTTGCGCAGGATGAACAGCTTGTGCTCGTTCATTGACCGGGATGCTGTCGCTTAGCTCCGGGCCCTGCTCGCAGATGATGGAGACTCACGTGTAGGTGTTGGCGGGGTGCACAGAGTAGCAGGGCGTGTTCTGCGTGGGCTGGTGCACCGGGTTGCGCAGGATGAACAGCTTGTGCTCGTTCACGTTGACCGGGATGCTGTCGCACAGCTCCGGGCCCTGCTCGCAGAACATCAGCTGCCTCCCGAAAGCGCACCGCAGCTTCGTGTAAGAGTACGTTATATCCATTTCCTATTAGGCTTTGTTTTCGTTAGTAAAAACTGTTTATTTCAAGTAAATATTAATAAAATTGTTTGAACAATACATGTAAATAAAGACTGTCAAAATTCTTTTTTCTGGATACTCTTCTCTGTCATTGTCATCCCGTGGCAGATATGTTGGATTGAGGAACAAAGAACAAAAAATATTCTGCTGAAGTTTGATTTTTGCTCTGTATTTGAAAGATAATGTCAAAAGTGTCACAAATGTCACAATTCAATATTATTATGTCTGTCAAACAACAATCGATATTGTGAATCTAATTAGTTGGATATGTTTTTCTAATGATTTATTCTGTAAAGAACAATGGCGTCACTTTCATCAGCATAACGACCTCCCCGCGGTAGCCGTGGCGTGGCCGCACAGCGCGTGGGGGCGCGGGCAAGCACCAACGCGATGGCGATCGACCAATTCCCCATGTTCCGGCTGGGCACGCTGCTGGCGAGGCAGCTCAGTTCACCCATAGCTTCCAGGATTAAGGTAAGTTTCATTTTGCCAGTTCATGCAGTGCTCAGTTAACATATATATTATATATCACTACGGCGGCGCACTCGGTGTTGGCAGTAGTTGGCGCCTTTTTGGCAGTCAAACAACTCATCCGTAAGTATCGTCCATCACGGGATGGGCAACAAAAAACTTATTAAGTACTTAAACATGTTATATTATAAGCATCGAGTTAAATAGCCGGAAGCCTAAAATAATAATGCGTAGTAAGCGAGTAGGCGTAAGAAAAGTGATGCAAAAGCCATATTGATTGGCTCAGTCCGCCCGAGTCCGCCCGAACGTCCCGTCTGGTTGTCAAGGTCATATGCGTCAGCAAACATCTCCGATAGCTTCACGATAACTTGTATTCTGCCAAATATTCACTATGTTTAGAAATAAAATTAAATGCCGTCATCCTTTGAAAGTATTACCAGTAATAAGCGTATTAAGAAATTAAGTTCCCGATTTCCATTGATAGGATAAAAAAATAACTCTTTTCTTATGGAATTTTTTTTGTAACATTTTGAGAGTTGCTAGTTGTCGGTGCCAAGCCATGTAATATTATGTATTTAATAGGCTATACAATTCACACCACTCCGTGCATGAGTAGGTTTTGTGTGTTATTCTTTCACTAAGTATTTATTCTTGTTACTTTGGGCTTGTCACCGACTTCAATCAGATCAGTAAGTTCCAAGATTAATTAGAAAAATTCCCGGACTTTCGTCCTTTGAATTGAATGATTTAATTTATTTTTCATTTTTACGTGTTTTTGGGAAGCGAAATTTGTTTGCAGTTTTATTGAAGGCGGTTTATTTTTTTTATAAAATTTTTTATTTTTCCATTTTTAGTATAAGAACGCTACCAAAAGAAACCGCAAAGTGAGCAAGCGTAGCGCAATGAGCACCTACTAAAACCCATATCTCGGACAAGAATCACCACAGAACACGGACGGAAACATTTTCTCTACTATGTTCTGTGAAATCACCATCTCTTACTCTGTTATAACTGTCAAGCCCCCAGTACACGATGGCCGATCATGGTCGGCGACCATGACCAATACATCGTACATTGACACTTTTGAAAGAACGTTTTTAAACTTGTTCGTTCAAAAGAGTCAATGTACGATGTATTGGTCGTGGTCGACGACCATGATCGGCCATCGTGTACTGGGGGCATTATGCACACAGAACACAAAATTATTTTTTCTTTTAATGTTCTGTTGTTTGTTATGCACTATCCACCATCTGCTAACCTAAAAAACTTGAAAGAATACAACTTAAGGTCTCGGTGGTACGTAACCAAACATGCTTTAACTCCTAAGGAGTTTTACCTTCCATCATCAGCTCACCTAAATAACCTGAAAGATTACAACTATATTTTTTTACGTATCAACAATAATTCAAGAATTATCCTCCAACTCCTAACCATTGAGGAGTTGTATCTTCCATCACCAGCTCATGATGATGAGCTGATGGCTATCATATGCAAGTGCTTGAAAATTTTTTGAAAATACATAAAACACCTAATCTATCTTCGGGTTTACCTCGTTCCCCTGGATTCTACCATCAGATCCTGACTTGGTTATAATGAGACCAAAACAGGAGTATACTCTTTTAAATAAAAAGAAATATTGAAATTGGTAAATAGTATAGATAGTAATTTTTCATTTAATCCTACGACCAGCCCTTGCAAACGTTGCTTAACGGCAACGATCGCAAAACGCGGTGATAACCCACATCACCAATCGAGGTCCTGGAAGTGAAACCCATATACCCATTATACTATGACATAATTAGTATATAATTAGTTTCCGCGTGTCACTTTATTGACGCTATTTTGAAGAACAAACTATTCAGCCCGAACAAAAACCTAACCTTTACTTACATGGATGACATTATACTTTCTGCTAATAATTCATGACTCCCATGACATCAGGCCCCATATCTCCGAAGATTGTTATCGGATCTCAATGAAACTTATATGGGACCAAATCGAAAGTATACCCAATCGAACAAAAAAACAACTATTAAAATCGGATCACTAACGCCAGAGTAATCGGTATACATACATCAAACAAAAAAAAAAAAAAAAAACGGGTTGAATTGAGTACCTCCCTCCTTTTTTTGGAAGTCGGTAAAAAACGAAACCTTTATAGATTCATCATGTCTGTCCACAGATCACCTGGTCCTGTAGTAGCAGTGTGTCTCTCTGTCTGTCCGTATGTCACAGCCAATTTTGAGCGGATACTAGATATTACTAACATTATAAATGTGAAAGTGTGTTGCTCTATTTGACGACTCTGTATGAAATAAAACAGAGAGAAAAAAAAAAATTCTTGACGAGTTTCTTGCCGGTTCTTCTTCAAGGTCTTCCGCCGTAGGGTTTGCAAACCGATGCATGGCGTAGCTTCTTTGATGTTCACAAGTGCTGTATCAGCCTAGTCTGAATAAAAGTTATTAATTTTCATTTTCATTTTCTCTGTCTTTCACGTCTGTCTTTCACGTCACAACTGATCGACGCGATTTATATATGAGAATTGCTTGGAAGCTGGAGAGAGATATCACACTGCCGCGGGGACGTCGTGTAGTCCACGCGGGCGAAGCCGCGGGCGGAACGCTGATTGTAATGACATATAGTTGTATGACCTATACTACTATACAGCGCGTAGAAGTATTGGATAAATCTGACGCTTCTCGTAACGACTCCGTAGCTCAGTGGTTAGAGCAGTCGCCCGGATAGAGAAAGGTCATGGGTTCGAGTCCCAACGGAGCTGGTTGTGAGACGGGTCGATTTTTTCTAAATACCTACTTAATTTTAAATTTTTCTATAATAAAATTGCATTGTGAATGCAAAATAGTAAAGATTTAAATAAGAACTAGTTCTATGATGTTCAAATATTATTTGCTCGTGATCGTGACTGTACATGTCGTCCTTTGTTTCCAAATTGCCACAACACAGGTGGATAAGTCACTTAATCTGGGGCTGGAATAATGTATGTGAAGATGGTGTCCAACATTTCACGCCTTTCGCCCGTGGCTTTGCCCGCGTGGACTACACGACGTTATCCCGCGGGAATCTAATATTTTTCCGGGATAAAAAGTAACCTATTTATTCTGTGCCTATAGTGCCATAGACCTCCTCCAGCTCCCATACTATCCCTATACTAAAATTCACATCGATCCGTTGCTCCGTTTTCACGTGAAAGACGGACAAACAAATCGTTTCTCCGTCAAAACGTACGTCAAAACAGCTGGTTTGTAATAGGAAAAGAAAAAAGTTTTTTTTACTATTAACTACTCAATTTTTATGTTTTTTTTCTTTATAAAAACCTTTTGTGTGCCTTATGGCACATTATGAAAAAATAAATTAGCCGAATTGGTCCAGCCGTTCTCGAGTTTTGCGCTTAGCAACATTAATTTTTAGGGTTCCGTATAGTCAACAAGGAACCCTTATAGTTTCGCCATGTCTGTCTGTCCGTCTGTCCGTCCCCAGCCTAGCTCATAGACCCTTAGTACCTACTATGAAGCTGTAACTTGGCATGAATATACATAATAATCACGCCGAAAAAGTGGTGAAGTAAAATTTTGAAAAATATTTTTTTTTTAAGATACCTCCCCTACACGTGAAGTGGGGATGTAATTTTTTTTTTCTTGTCTACCCCATAGTGTGGGATGTCATTGGATAGCAATTTTAAAAATATTGCGGGTTTGTAAAAACAGTTTTTTGATTGAGGTATTCGTTTGTGAATCATTAAAATTTTGTTAGAGTCATGTGTCGTCCCCCCCTGCCAGCCAAATGGTTGTTTTTGGATACCTGAAAAAATTCACGATAGTTGTATGTATAACGAAGTTGAAAGGAAAACTATCACAGCTAAGTAGGCTTTACAAGTTTTTGAGATATAAAACATTTTCGAAAACCGCAAATACAACTTTGTAAATTATACGAACACTATGAAAAACAAAGTTAGTTTTTCTGAGGAAAAATTATAGTGGTATTGAAATATGTTGAACAAAGTAGATGGAAGTTGGGTGCGTATCAAGTAAAACCAGATGTTTGTAGTAACATGTTGTATTGTCAAAGGTTACAATACAAGAGCCCGATTTAATTAAAATACATTATATTTAACTATACTAATTAGTAGGTCATCAGCGACATACCTACGTGATGTTGCAGAGCGTAACAGTAAGTTACGGTGCAAGTACTAAATACGGCTATACTACACCTCCCCCGAAAGTCATCCTTTACCCCCGGTGAAAAAGAAAAAAAAATTGACGTACATCGTTGAGAACCTAATTACACAAAATAAAATACAAATGAAAAAAAAACAAATTACCCATTTTTTTGTCCTTATAAAATATCACAACATTTTTATATAAAAAACAACTTCATTGCACAACAATTTAGTGTTATTCTTATGAGTTACATATTCTTTATTATTTTTAAGAATTTTTACATTTGGCGAAATTTCTTCTATAACCAAAAAGGGACCATTCCAAATTGGATCTAACTTATTGCCAACTTTATTCTTAATTAACAAAAAGTCACCAGGTTTGTATGTTAGTGTATTTATTTTCTTATCATATGTTAGTTTTCTGTGGGTCTTACTTATTAACAAATTATTCTTAGCATCTATCTGTGCTTTTTGCAACCTATACTTAAATTCCTTAGGATAACTATCGTAATTATAAAGAGGGTCGACAGAAGTACTCAAATTAGTAGGTAAATTACACAACTTTCCAAAAACTAACTCGTGAGGAGTGTATTGTGTCTCTGTATGAACTGTGGTGTTAAAAGAAAAACACCAATAACTTAACCAACTACTCCAATCAGATTTGTTATTACTACACATTATTCTGAGATAAGCACCTAGATGTTTGTGTGTATTTTCTAGTGCTCCCAATGTCTCATGGTGGTAAGCAGTAGAATTTAATTTTTTTACTTTCAATAAGCTACAAATATCCGTAAACACATTACTCATAAATTCGGTTCCCTGATCTGAAATGATCTCTTTTGGGACACCATAGCGTAATATGAAGTTATTCACAAATGACCTACTCACTGATTCCGAGTCTTTCTTTTCTAAAGGATACGCTTCTACAAACTTAGTTAATTTAAATTATCTACATCTAAGGGGCCCACTAAATCTAAACTTATACGCTCGAACGATGTGTTCGGAGTCGTCGTAATCACCATTGGTTCATGGGTATTTTTATTTGTATGTTTCTGGATTTGACAGTCCTTGCACTTTTTAACATAATCATGGACGTCACGGCTCATATTTGGCCAAAAATAATATTGTTTTATATTATTTAACATTCTATTCACGCCAGCATGGCCACTGGTCGGTAATAAATGGAAATCATTCAGTATGACTCTAATTTCATCTGAGTCGTATACTTTTGTATCATTTTTTGTTACTAAAATACGAGGATAATCACATTTGCGTTCTAAAAACTTCTTTAAAAATATTTGATTTCCTTTATCTTTCACAATAACTAGTTCATCAATACTTAGTTTTCTGCAAAATTCTTCTAATTCCCTCGCTAACACGCCTACGGTAGATAACGATCGGGATAATAGATAAATGCAAAACTTAGAAGGCACATATACAAAGGTACCTTTAATACTAATTATTTCCTCTTTTTCCTTCTTATATAAATTACTACTCAACACTAATTCTATACATTGTCGTGGTCTTTTGAGTATTTCCACAGTTTTCGGCTGATCAGACCTAGAACTAATGGAAGCCTCAGTTGTCAAGTCTGTGTGGCTTTTGTCATTATTAATTAAACGTTTACGATTCTGTGCTCTCGTCGTGACTGATACAACGTGTTCTCTCATATTTTTTAAATCATCACTATTGCTCGGCAGCCGGCTCAATGCGTCTGCAGCTGCATTTTGCCGTCCCGGAATATATGCTATGTCGAAATCGTATTCTTCTAAATATAATCTAAATTTAGTCAATCTACTCGATGGATCAGTCATTCCGAAGAGATTAATTAATGGCTTATGGTCTGTTATAATTTTAAACCTATTGCCATTAAGATACGGTCTAAAATGTTTAGTGGCCCATAAGTACTATCGCTAACAACTCTAACTCTATCACTGGATAATACTGATAATGTTAAGGAACTATTCTTGTAATTAATTACAGCTTGGTAACGCTGGAAAAAATTCTGACCAATAATACCGTCAGCATAACATGTTAAATCCCTAAATATATAAAACTTTTGTTTGAAAAATAATCCATTAAAATTTAAATCTAAATAAATATATCCTTCTGATACTAAATTCCCACTAATTCCCTTTTTAGTGATTTCCTCTTTATACATACTTTGCAATAATTCGGGATACATTTGAAGCCATTCGTATTTCAATACGCATAAACTAGCTCCACTATCTACTAATAAATCAATAAAATTGTTACCTATCTAACAACTAACTATGCTCGTATTATTATAACAGTATTAACTGTAATTTAATTTAGGCACGAAAAACTGATTAAAATTATCGTTATAATTATGACCTACATTGTCATTATGTTGCACTTGGTGGATCCGCGGGGCGGGCGGGGCGCGGGCGGACTGCGAACCTCGCGCTGACCGTGCAAAATACTGCGTTATGCGTTTACGGGCGTTTGTGCACTACCACTGAATTTTACCGATCCGGAATAAAACGGATGCTTGTATTTTAATAATTAATCATTTATATTAGTAATTAATTAAATACAAGCATCCGTTTTTTTCCGGATCGGTAAAATTCAGTGGTAGTGCACAAACGCCCTACCTCTGTGACCTGTATTATTCACAGCTGGTTGCGAAATATTATTTCTATTCATAGCGCTATAGTTTCGAGAAAAATTGTTTCCCTGGCCACGATTAAAATGTTGTCCCCTTACCGAGGAATACTTACCTCTATTGTTGAAAAACTGAGGAGCACGATAGGGACGGCGCTCCTGTGAATAGTGAGCGACCTGGTCGTGCCCTGAGGACAAGACTTGTTCATCGACAGCAGTTCTTATAGCCTCTGATAAAGATGAAAATTGCCTCGAAGCAATTATAGTGCTAAGCCTCGTGTCAGACAAACCATCAGCGAATCGCTTAATCGCTGTCTTTTCGTTCATTGATCTTAGAAATTCAAACTTACTATCATCATTATCGGCTTGTGAGATAGTCAAATTAACAAAAAGATCCTCAATCTCGGACCCAAATGATTCTATGGACCTTGGTCCCTGTCTAATTCTAAATAACTGAGTTTGAAGGGCCTCAATTGACTTCTTAGGAAGTAAAAATTTGCGCATGTCCCTAATTAAATCTATAACACTAGCATAAGCGGATTTTAATCTTAACTTAGCGCTAGACGATAACCTAGTCTTTAAAACAAAATCTATGAGTAATGGTTGCGATTCCTCATTTATTATCGAACTATACATACTTATTCCATCTATTAATTGTTTCGTGATATCCTCTTGTCCCGTCATGTTGGGTAACAAGGCAATTGCCGTTTTAATATCAAAACTTGATTTAGCCATTTTACTGGTTATTTATTTGACTCGTTATCAACTTAAAAAAATTACTCAGTACTTATATCATACTTGTACGGCTCGTTGACCACTAAAACTGTTAAATAACTTAATTCTTATCCCCAAGTATTGAATTAATAAAGAATTAAATAAAACTAACTTTGTTTGCTTATTCAATTGAGACACAATACCTATACTCACTTGAAACATACTATTAATTTATGACTTTAAATACTTATTTTAAAATAAAATAGCGCAATAATTAATTTTAAACTCCCTATTCCCAAAGTTAACACCACTTTTGCCTCGCGATTTAATTTCTATAGGAAACCTCATATTTATAACAGGATAAATCGTGTTTGCAAATTCTGAGACTGGGAACTCGTGCAGCCAAAATAAAAATCAAATCCGAACTGCTAAACTGGAACTGTCGGGCCTCGGAGGACATATTAGCAAGTACTGTATAACCGCATGGGTACTATTGTATTTTACTATGTAAGCTTTGCAGAAGTTCTTGAAACATTTGTCCGTTTTTTGTCAGATATGGGAAAAAAAATTATCTAGCTTGTAAGTATCATTTTAGTAAATAAAAAACAGTTTGTATAGGAATATAATCATTAGAATAAGCAATATTATTTTAGTTATATAAAACACTTATTGTCACCTAAATTTACAAAGTTATTGTAGGTACCGCTACATCCCATTTTTGAATAAAGTCAAAGTAAGATTCCCACGATCCAGGCTGAGCCTAGTGTGGAAATTTTTTGTATAAATAAACCTACCTGTAATGTACTTATTGAAATAAAGAATTTATTTATTTATTTATTTATTTAAATCAACTAGGTACATAATTTCTTATTAAAAAATAGCTTACCAAATAAAATAAAATACCGTGAATAAATCGAAGAGTGACGCAATAACGCATCGCAGCGATGTGGCGCGGCAGGCAGCAGGCTGCTCGCCGAGTGGGCCGGGCTATACCCTGGACTCCGTGGGCCGGGATAATCCCTGGACTCCGCTCCAACTGGGCCGGGCTATACCCTGGACACCATCCTTGACCCGTACGCTTCTTTCTTCTTTCTTCATATTCTTCTATAATGTTTCGGGAATTTTCTATAATATATCGGGAAATTTCTCTTTAATATTTTCTTCTATAAAAAAACTGATATTTATTCTTCTAATCTTCTTAAAAATAATATTTTCGTCGAAATTGCGTTTCTTCTTTAATGGTCTTCATTCTTCTTAAATAAAGGTTTCTTCTTTCTTCAAAAGTCCAAATTCGTTGAATGCAGGGTCGCCATGAAATATGTTGAAGTAGATGGAAGTTGGGTGCGTATCAAGTAAAACCAGATGTTTGTAGTAACATGTTGTATTGTCAAAGGTTACAATACAAGAGCCCGATTTAATTAAAATACATTATATTTAACTATACTAATTAGTAGGTCATCAGCGACATACGTCATGTTGCAGAGCGTTACAGTAAGTTACGGTGCAAGTACTAAATACGGCTATACTACAGTATTTTTACTAGGTGTATGTAATCGGTACGTTAAGAGGGTACGGAACCCTTCATGGGCGAGTCCGACTCGTACTAGGCCGATTTTTTATTGATATAGATTACAATGTACAGGTGTACGCGACGACGCACCCTCGCATGCGCAAGGAGGTGATCGCGCGCGTCGGGCAGCTGTTCCGCTCGGCCGAGCTGCGCTTCAAGCTGTGGTCGCTGCGGCTGCCGGCGCCCGCGCAGATGCCCGCGCTGCCCGCCGCCGAGGCCGTGCAGGTCGGCGCCGACCTCATCGGTGACTGTGTAACTTAGAAAATACAGTGGCGTTCACATAATTTAAGACACCAGTCGATTTTCACACAAACGAGGTAACTTTGAAGACTTGGTTCTCCGCCAGAGATTGACGTAGCTGTGATCAGATGATTGCACTCTAGGGAGTGATTGGAAGAGATTCAGATCGCCATACACACCCAACTGTTCTGATCAGCATTCTAAATGATATAAGGATATGTCTAAAAAATCCGCAAAATTTGCATAAAATTGTATGGAAATCCAGAAACTGAAAACTCTGATTCTTATATCTCTTAGAACGCTGATCAGATCAGTTGTTTGTGTATCGCGATCTGAATCTCCTCCATTCACTCCCTGGATGGCCATCATCAGATCACAGCTAGGTCAGTGCTTGGCGCAGAAACGAGGCTTCAAAGACACCTCGTTTGTATGAAAATCAACTGTTGTCTTTAATTATCTGACCGCCACTGTAAATAAATACATACATATACTCACACCCGTTTCCAATGGCTGTAGGCAGAGACCATGGATCACCACCTGCTACAATAAATAAATACAAATTAATAAAACACATTATAAACTTTTAAACACTACACAATCTCGGCCGATCTGCGCTTCAAGCTGTGGTCGCTGCGGCTGCCGGCGCCCGCGCAGATGCCCGCGCTGCCCGCCGCAGAGGCCGTGCAGGTCGGCGCCGACCTCATCGGTGACTGTGTAACTTAGAAAATACAGTGGCGTTCACATAATTTAAGACACCAGTCGATTTTCATACAAACGAGATAAGTAACTTTGAAGACTTGGTTCTCCGCCAGAGATTGACGTAGCTGTGATCAGATGATTGCACTCTAGGGAGTGATTGGAAGAGATTCAGTTCGCCATACACACCCAACTGTTCTGATCAGCATTCTAAATGATATAAGGATATGTCTAAAAAATCCGCAAGCATAAAATTGTATGGAAATCCAGAAACTGAAAACTCTGATTCTTATATCTCTTAGAACGCTGATCAGGGGCCCGATTCTACTAAATACATGGTAGTTCAATGACAAATCAATTAGACGCCAAAGCCTCAAACGGTAGTCTACTGTCCAAGAATGTTCAATGATTGATCATTGGTCGGTCATTGGTCGGCCAATGAAATACTATCCAACCAATCGGTAGTCTATTGTTCAATGATAAATCAATGGTCAATCACTTGTCGTTAAATCGGTATGCTACTCCTTATTTGACGTTTGCAAATACCGATGATCGACCATTGATTTGTCATTGATTTGTCATTGTTTTGTCATTTTGCAAAAGTAAGCTAGTCAATCAAATTGTTCGTCTGTAGAAAGGTGAAGACTACAAATAAAATTAAAAATATTGTGTTTCTTTAGTTTATTCACGTTTGTTGGTGGAATTATCGTTAAGATGAATCCATCAAACTTTATTTTACGTCGGCGATTATTAGAAATCGCTGATAGGCAAGACCAAAGAAATCAACAGCGACGAAATCGACGGCGAGATCACGCGACATTACGTCAAAATGTTGACCCATTTTTGCTCCCGGACGCGGAATTTGTGCGCACATTTAGACTGACGAAGGCTGGAGTCAGGGAGTAGGCGGAGGACCTTACTCCACTTATTCCGAATGAGATGAGGCGTGATGGGATACCCGTGATGTTGAAGGTATGTTATAAATATAGCTAGGTATATTTAGTTAAACTTCAATAGGTATAACCCGAAGAACGGATGCTTCAATCAAAAAACTGTTTTCACAAACTCGCAATATTTTTAAAATTGCTATCTAACGACACCCCACACTATAGGGTAGACAAGAAAAAAAAATACATCCCCACTTCGGCCACTTCACGTGTAGAGGAGGAAACTGAAAAAAAAAAATTAAAATTTTTACTTCACCACTTTGTCGGCGTGATTTATAAGTATGTTCTAGTACTAAGACTCTTAGCTAGTCTGGGGACAGACGGACAGACGGGCATGGCGAAACTATGGTTCCTTGTTGACTACGGAACCCTAAATAGGCACAAAACCCTTTTAGATTTTGTTCGAAATCCTGTAAAAATGATTTAAAAAAATGCAATTAAAAAAACAAGTCCAGCACGTTTATTGATAGAAAAAATATTGTAAATCTTGAAGGAAGCAATGGCTGTATAAAATTTATTTCTTTGCCTTTTCCGAAAGAGAATAATGAAGCAAATAACTGACACATTTTCATGTCACCTATCATGCATCTATCATGTAACTTTAATGCAATGATCATCCAGATGTCATCCTGTCGTGAAACCAAAAAAATGTAGTAGAATACCAATTGACTCTGGTAGTTCGTTGGTATGACTTCTGTAGGTGATTTTTCCTAATTTAGCAGAATCGGGGCCCTGATCAGTTTTTTGTGTATAGCGATCTGAATCTCCTCCATTCACTCCCTGGATGGCCATCATCAGATCACAGCTAGGTCAATGCTTGGCGCAGAAACGAGGCTTCAAAGACACCTCGTTTGTATGAAAATCAACTGTTGTCTTTAATTATCTCACCGCCACTGTAAATAAATACATACATATACTCACACCCGTTTCCAATGGCTGTTGGCAGAGACCATGGATCACCACCTGCTACAATAAATAAATACAAATTAATAAAACACATTATAAACTTTTAAACACTACACAATCACGGCCGATCTGCGCTTCAAGCTGTGGTCGCTGCGGCTGCCGGCGCCCGCGCAGATGCCCGCGCTGCCCGCCGCCCCGCGCGCCGAGGCCGTGCAGGTTGGCGCCGACCTCATCGGTGACTCTTATCACGACAAATACTACTAATACTAAAAATGTGAAAGTTTAGATGTTTGTAAGTCAATCACGCCAAAATAGCTGAACAGATTTGGCTGAAATTTAGAACAGAGATAGGTGCTTTCTAGCCTGGAGCGGAATATAGGAAGGTTGACTGGTAGAAAATTCCTAAGGCATTAAGTCCGCCTCTGTACATTTTTTGTGCATAAAGTGTTCAATAAATAAACATAGGATACATTTTTATCCCGGAAAAATATCAAATTCCCGTGGAATAGCATCGTGTAGTCCACGCGGGCGAAGCCGCGGGCAGAGATGCAAAAAGTTACTCATCTATAAGACGCTAAAGTTTGTATGAAAAACCCCAGTGGCAGCGACTATTTTGTTTTGGATACACAGTATATAATATTGCATTCTTATTCACCGCGACTATTTGGGTAGTTTGATGAGTCATCAGACAACCGATCTTAGATACCAACAAAACAAACTAGGTCTAAGTATTATGCTCTTTTTGGTTTGCAGGAGAGATGATCATATTCACCCTGGGCGCAGCTATCATCATTTTTGAAGTAAACCGACAAGCGGAAAAACAAGAAGCGAAAGTGAGTTTTATCTAGTCGGCCTCAGAATGACTGGTTGCCTGTTCCCAAGGGAAATCCAGGATAAAATAAAACATATACAACGAATAGCTAAACCCGAATATGATAGATTGATAAGTACCATTTAACTAAACAACTTTTACTATGGGAATATATCTGGAATCATGAAAACGAAATCAGCTATTCTTACAAAAATTTATAAGGAAAATATGAAAATGTATGAAACAGCTGAATTTTTTTCTCGATTTCAGAGTTGGTGCCATAGTAAAAGTTGTTAAGTTTGATGGTCCCTACCTACCATTTTCTGGTTTAGCTATTAATTCTGTTGCACGTTGTATAATGTCACTCGTGAATAATCTTTCCTCTTTATAATAAAAGTGTAAATGAACAAATTAGGCATGCTCGACCAGCCTTATTATGCTAGATAAGTTTTAAGTAAAAATTTCATTTTCATGACAAACTTTTTTACATTTTGTAACCTGTATACAAATTTTCAGCTCCATCGGACACCGGAAAGTGGGTCAAATTAAGGTTGCAAGATTTGTCCCCCACTAACTAACTAACATGGCAAGTTAATAAAAAGCTTGTAAAATAGTTAATGAGGCAGTAAATTTCAGGTGCTGGACGAGCGGTCGCAATGGGTGGCGCTGGTGCTGGCGCTCGATGAGCTCAAGACCGAGCTGGTGCTGCAGCAGCGGGACATCGACCGGCTGCGGGGGGAGCTGCAGGCCCTCGCGCCGACCGCTCCGTGAGGGGGCCACCGGTGGCCTCAGTGATGCCAGATTTGGGGATCCCCACAAATTCGGGGGGTTTTTAGAGCTGTGAGGGGGGATTTTGGGGGAAAATATTTTTTGGGGAAGAATATTGACTTGGATTTAGGGGTTTTTTTAATGGCAAAAAAGTTATTTTAAGTGCCTGTTTTACAATGTCCGATTAGGAGCTATACTTTCCGGTTTAATTGACAGTTTTGTATGGCGTACTTATCTGTCAATTAACCAGCTAATCGGAACTTACTTAGACATTGTGAAACAGGCCCTAAGTATGTTTTAGCACTTGGAACTCATTAAACATCATCAAATCATCAAACACATAATTATCAGTGTTCTAAGTGCAATAGATCTACCCACTCTGCCACATCTCTAAAAAAACTCATCCAGTTATCAGTGAGCTAAAAAAACTTCATTTTTAAGTATAACGGCTTGTTGGGGGGCATTTTTTTCAAAACCAGCGTTTTGGGGAGATTTCGGACTAGATTTGGGGAGAATTCAACACGGACATCTGGCATCACTGGCTGGGCTGACCTGCACCTGTTGTCTATCTCTCTGTCCTCCGTGTTATGAAGATGTTACACCTCATTATGATAATAATATTATATACACAAGTACGATTAAACAAATAAACAGCGGATGTTATTAGTTTTATTTCATTTTTGACGTCAACGTGAGTCAGTAAGTCTGTCTGTCTGATTGATTTTTCGGTTTGGATTGGAGTACAGTAAGTTGAAGATGGCAATAAACTTGTAAACTAGCTAAGAGCGTAAGCATTCACGGCAGTTAGAATAATCCCCACTAAGCTGAGTTTATTTATTTGAGTGGGGATTTCTGGAAAAAAAATAACAATCCCCACTGGTGGGGATTTGACGGTGGGGACTAATGGAATACTCCAGGCCAAAAATTATGTCTATCCGTTGCTCCGTTTTGACGTGAAAGAAGGACAAAACAAACAAACGCACTATTTTAATTTTTAGTTTTTTGCATTCACAATGCAATTTTTATTACTTATAGAAAAATGGAAAATGAAGTATTTAGAAAAAATCGACCCGCCTCACAACCAGCTCCGATGGGACTCGAACCCACGACCTTTCGCTTTCCGGGCGACTGCTCTAACCACTGCCTAACGACTCCGTAGCTCTGTGGTTAGAGCAGTCGCCCGGAAAGCGAAAGGTCGTGGGTTCGAGTCCCATCGGAGCTGGTTGTGAGACGGGTCGATTTTTTCTAAATACTTCATTTTCCATTTTTCTAAAACAAACGCACTTTCACATTTATAATATTAGTATGTACTAGCACTCCGCTCTGGACTTCGTCTACGTTGACCCCTTTTTTTACTCCCTTAGAGGGAGAATTTCCAAATATCCACTCTTAGTGCTCCTCTACACCCCCAAGGAACATAGGTACATGCCAAACATTTTTTTGCGCCCAGAGTTTCGACCGTGCGTTGTCTGTCAGTCAGTCGGCAACGCAAGAGTTTATGTTGATAATTGTATGGATGTTGATATTGATAATACAGTAAAGTTGTGGTCGCCCGAAACTGAAGAAGAAATCCTATGAAGAAGAAGACGAATGGATGTTATTAAGGCGAGGATTCCCGGCCGAAATAGGCACGCTAAAGCTTGCTCGGCCGCGCTTGATACACTTCACGCGGACGCAGCGGCAGCCGGCAGTGAAATGTGAACTCGCGAGCGCCCCGCGAATCGAAAATCACTTAAAATTCAATTAAAAATTAACTAATAAAAATTTTACATTATAACGGCCGGAATCCCTCGGTTAATCAAAGACAATCATTTTCGTATATTTTTCATGAACTAAAACCAAGTATACTGCAAGTAATACGATATTTGGATTACGATTAGACGGATGTTTGGGATTTTATTTGACACAGTAAAATATCACAAATCGAAAAAAACCGGCCGGAAGCACTAGATAAATAACTGTAAAATAACATTTATTTTTTCCGAGTTTTAAGTACTTGTGATTTGCGAATAATCCATAATTTAAAATACCCTATTTTGTGGAATCGCAGCCTTAAGGCGATACTCGGAAAAATTATGCTAAAGCGAGGTATTTTGGAAAAGAAAAAGTGTCGAGGCAAAATCATAAAATCGTGTTTTTGAAACTATACGACTCTAGATAAAGGTTTAGCACTATTATTTATTATGTGATAAAGGTATGAAGAAATATATATCTTATTACCAGATTTATAACAACTGTAACCGTCCTATAGTTTTATATCAAAAAGTCCATACTTTTTCCGAGTAGCGCGTCTACAGTTATACTTAAGTAATATTTATCGATAAAAATATGAAGCCATTTATCTATGTAACTTGGTGATCAAGACTTATCTTTATAATTTAAGACTTAAAACTTAAAATAAAAGAAATAATCTGGCTGATTAATCACGCTCAATTTGGAGCGTGATTATTATGCACTCACATGATTATATTTTTATGTTACAACGAGGCCAATTATTTCAAATCATCCTGTAAAAAAAACTCGATCTCTGGGATATAGCGGTTGTAAGTAACAATTTTTTTCTAGGTATTTCAAATAACAATAATCGTAATCAAATCACAATAATCAATGTCCGTTTTCCAACAATTCAAATTGATCTACAAATCAATAAATCGAAATCTAATTCAAGTATAGTTTACGTATTTTTAATTCATTAAAATCACAATAACTGAGTTTTCTCAGGGTGTCAACCGTCAAGAGCATGTCAAGAGTAAGCAATTTAATATAGTCCCACACTTCTGTCTGTTCCGGTGACAGCAGTGGCAGAGGAGCCACTTGCAATACGAAATTAGCTGTCAAAATGGACTGTCCTGTCGTATGAAAACTGTTTTAGTTCCAAAGATTATCACTGCAACAGAAAAGCACGTAAGAAGCCATCATGTTAGTAGCTTTGTAGTGATAACAAACTGTAAAGTATTTTATTTTTTATTGATTGATCGGCAAGCGCTTGTCCGCTATCACGCCCCTAAGCGTTCGTTGATGCGATCTACGATGAATCGCGCTTGCCTAATGCCATATTCTGTGCAAATGCTGCGTACACACCGGACCAACAAAGGCCAACGAACGCCATCAAAGAGGTTCTGTTTTCCCCTCTGTCTCAATCAGATGATCAGAAACTCCGAATGTGAACTGGAATCGCTCCCAGTAATCCTTTACCTAGCTTTAGATTGATCTTCGAAGGCCAGAAACGTGAAGCGAGCAATGCCTGATGTCGTTCGTTGGCGTTCGTGGGGCCGCCGCCCGCCGGTCCGTACACAGTCTAAAAGGTACCGGTATAATAATAATAATAAATAAAAAATCTTTATTATCTCCACACAAAAGAACAAAGAAATAAACTTAAAAGTAGGTACATTTAATTTAAATCTCTTGTGGGAGACTGGTGCCTATGCCTATACTAGGAATTAACCTGTATTACTGGCCACCAGGTTCCCACCTCACAATTTAATTATTATTTGGTATAAAATATACTAAGAAAAAAACCGGTCAAGAGCCAGTCGGACTCGCGCCCGAGGGTTCCGTACCATCTTTTCTTTTATAAAATAGAAAAAACTACAACTGTGCTTCACCCAAAGCGACCTGCGAGTATGTAGGAAGGAGGACATTTTATCCGTAAAATATGTAGTTTAAAAAACTAAAACAACACACTTTTATAGAAACAGACTAAAAAGTACAAAATAAGCGTCTATTCAGTAACTGAAATTAAAAAGCGTGGTGCGCGTTGTCTATATTAAGTACTTGAATGCATGCTTTGCAAAGGGCGCACCACGCTTTTTAATTTCAGTTACTGAATAGACGCTTATTTTGTACTTTTTAGTCTGTTTCTATAAAAGTGTGTTGTTTTAGTTTTTTAAACTACATATTTATTTTTTACTTTTTAGTTTAATAAATGGCAAGCCATGGATGGATGGTAATGGATTTCACAGTCCATTCATGTGTCTGCCCACCCCGTAAACATTATAACTCAAAGGCGTGATTGTATGTATTTAGACTAAAAAACTTCAAGTGGAGTCTATTAGTTACTGGATGCGCAAGCCGAACCCCTACTTTTTTCCTGCTCCATCATTAGACCTTCACTACCAAGTGTAGCGAATGGTCACATCAGAATGAAACAAATGAGCCCAAACTCGAGGGATTTCCTAGTGGTCATTAAACAGTGCCACTGGCTTCCTCCCTGCTCCATCATCAGACCCTCACCACCAAGTGCATCGAATAGATCTCATCAGAACGAAACAAATGAGCCAGAACTCGAGGTGTTTCCTATTGGTCATTATGGATTGCCACTAGCTTCCTTCCTGCTCCATCATCAGACCCTCACCACCAAGTGAAGCGAATAGGTCTCCTCATCAGAACGAAACAAATGAGCCCAAACACAAAAGGTTTCCTAGTGGTCTTTAAGGAGTGCCACTGGCTTCCTTCCTGCTCCATCATCAGACCCTCACCACGAAGTGTAGTAAATTGGCCTCATCAGAACGAAACAAATGAGCACAAACTCAAAAGGTTTCCTAGTGGTATTTAAGGAGTGCCACTGGCTTCCTTCCAGCTCCATCATCAGACCAACAAGGGTAGCAAATAGGTCTCATCAAACCGAAACAAATGAGCCCAAATTCGAGGAGTTTCCTATTGGTAATTAAGGAGTGTCACTGGCTTTCTTCCTGCTCCATCATCAGACCCTCACCACCAAGTGTAGCAAACAGGTCTCATCAGAACGAAACAAATGAGCCAGAACTCGAAGTGTTTCGTATTGGTCATTAATGAGTGCCACTGGCTTCCCCCCTGCTCCATCATCAGACCCTCACCATCAAGTTTAGTGTAGCGAATTGGTCTCCTTAGAATAAAACAAATGAGCCTAAACTCGAGGGGTTTCCAAGCAGCCGTTGAAGAGTTCTAATGCCCACCTCTTGGCTCCATCATCAGATCAACTCGATGGTAGCAAATTATTGTATTGTCATCGGATTCATATAGACTTGCAAAGTTTCAAATCCATACGACACTTAGAAGTAGGTTAAAATTGAACTCCAAGATTTTCTTACATTGTGACTTAGTTACAAGTGAAGCTAATAAAAGTGTGGTAAAAATGATTTCATCGGCGTGGCATATTCGTCCGAGAATTCGCGATGTAGAATATTGCAGTTTTTGGTCAGCTCCATCTCTTGACCGATAGTGGAACTAATATAATTTCTGTTGATGATTTCTGAAAAAGTTTGAGACATTGTTTTATTTTTCCTGTAATCTTTACATAAACTTCTACTTATCACCTAAAATAATTTCAGATTTTTCTCTATGCAAACTTCGGAAATAAGGGGGGGGGATACAAAAAGAAAAAATATTAAAAGTGTGCAAGCAGCGCTCTATTATATGATACCCTATATACTAATACAAACTTACATTTGTAGTTAATTTCATAAAAAATGTGAGTCAGTTTGTCTACGTTTTCTAAGATGTCAAGAAATTTTCCCACAATAAAAGGTACCCTATATGTTGAACCAGGTTATAAGTTATTACTACACAAAATTTGGTAAAAATCCGTCTAGTAGTTTTTGCATGAAAAGCAAACATACAAACAGACGCCCGCAAATATAAGTTGGTCAACGTTTTTTTTAATATAAAGAAATTTTCCCGCAATAAAAGGTACCCTATATGTTGAACCAGGTTATAAGTTATTACTACACAAAATTTGGTAAAAATCCGTCCAGTAGTTTTTGCGTGAACGCAAACATACAAACAGTCGTTATCAACGTTTTTTTAAATATAAAGAAATTTTCCCGCAATAAAAGGTACCCTATATGTTGACCCGGGTCATAAGTTATTACTACACAAAATTTTGTAAAAATCCGTCCAGTAGTTTTTGCGTGACAAGCGAACATACAAACAGACAAACAGACAAAAATTTTATTATCTATCGTTTTGGGGTCTATATCCTGTACACATCACATAGCAGTAATTATTTTTAAAAAATAATTCATGTACAGACTTTTTTTCCGATTCTGTTTTATTATATGTATAGATATCCTAAACTTTAGTTTATCGCTATTCGTGAAACTGTAGGTACTTATGCAAAATAAAAAGTCAGAAAATCAAAAAAATTAAAACCGAATTGTAATATTTTTTTTTGGAATTCTAATATAAATAGTTTTTGGAGCAAAGTTTACCAGCCTAGAGAGAAAAGGCGGGCAGGCAACTTTTTTCGTTTTCCATCGGTTTTGGAGCGTTTTCTAAGCGCGGATTGTTTCAGGCATATGCGGTAAGGTGAATAAAGCTTATCGGCGACAAAAGAGACGAAGTTTTTTTTTTTTAAATTGACAAACTTAAATTTGCGGGCAGATGGCAATCATTTTTTATGACACGTACTACAAGTATAAGTTTCTTTAGGATTGATACTAACATAACCTAACTCTTTCATCCTAACCTGACCTAACCTAACTTTTGCTGGTATAAATTTGGCAGATCTAACTTTTACGGACCTAACTTTTGCAGACATGAACGTAACGTAACCTTACTTTTTCAAACCTAACTTTTGAAGATCCAACTTTCGCAGATCCATCTTTTGCAAACCTAACTTTGGCAGACCTAAATTTTGCAGCATTAAAAATCTGACTGGACTGTATTGGACTGGAACGGACCGGACCGGACCGGCTGGACTGGACTGGACTGGATGACGACGGTTAAGATACATAGGTTATGTTAACAAAGGTGAAGTTAGGTTAGGTTAGGTTACAAATCTGACTGTACTGGACAGGACTAGAAGATGATGGTTGAATTAGGTTAGATTAGGTTTTTTGTTAATCGAGTTTAACTGCATGGCAAGAAAAGTGGAGAAGGGTGGGCAATTTTTTTCGTTTTCCATCGGTTTTGGAGCGTTTTCTAAGCGCAGATTGTTGCAGAGATATGCGGTAAGGTGAATGAAACTTATCGGCGACAAAAGAGACGCATTTTTTTAAATAAATGACAATCTTAAATTTGCGGGCAGATGGCAATCATTTTTTATGACTCGTACTACAAGTATAAGTTTCTTTTAAATTGATACTAACTTAACCTAACTTTTTCATCCTAACCTGAACTAACCTAAATTTGCTGGTATAAATTTTGCAGATCTAACTTATACGGACCTAACTTTTGCAGACATGAACGTAACGTAACCTAACTTTTATAAACCTAACTTTTTCAAACCTAACTTTTGAAGATCCAACTTTCGCAGACCCATCTTTTGCAAACCTAACTTTGGCAAACCTAAGTTTTGCAGCGTTAAAAATCTGACTGGACTGTATTAGACTGCAGCGGACCGGACCGGACCGGACCGGACCGGATCGGCTAGACTGGACTGGATGACGACGGTTAAGATACAAAGGTTATGTTAACAAAGGTGAGGTTAGGTTAGGTTAGGTTACAAATCTGACTGTACTGGACTGGGGTCCGTTAGGGGACGATCGTTACCCTTCGGTAGCACGATCAGTCGCCCATCCTTCCACACGTCCGGAAACACGCCCTCTTCCACGCATTTTCGATATATGAAATGTAGCTCTGCGGAAGCCACTCTCCAAACGTGCCTGACTATTCTGGCCGATATCCCATCCAGCCCCGGGGCTGTGTTGGGGAGGCTCTTGATTATGGCCCACAGCTGATCCTTGGATGGAGGAGTCGCAGGCCCGCCGCCCGGGACGAGAGTTGACGATGCACGCAGTCGCGCTTATCGCCCCATAACCCTTCTCTCCGTACTGGGGAAAATCCTAGAACGATTAGTTTTACTGTGCGCGCCTCAGATACTAACAAGTGTCTCGGACTGCCAGCACGGCTTCACCGTGGGACGGTCCACGGTGTCGGCCCTCGGCACCATCCTTGGCGTAGCCAAAAATAGTCCCGAACGCTACGTGCAGGCTGTATTTTTGGACATTTCTGGCGCCTTTGACAATGCCTGGTGGCCGATGATTCTCGACAAGGTGAGAAGGCTGGACGTGCCACCCAACATTTATAAAATGCTGGTTAGCTACTTCACCGGACGCCGTGTCGGGTTGATCGTCGGACACAGGGCATTGTGGAAGGACGCAACGATGGGTTGCCCGCAGGGATCGGTGCTGGGGCCGGCGCTGTGGAACGTTCTCATGAACGACCTCCTTGAGTCCCCGATGCCGGAGGGTGTCAGCATGGTGGCTTATGCGGACGACATGACTCTGCTGATTGAGGCGAAATCGCGCGCGGCCATCGAGGCCAAAGCTGTAATAGCACTCGGTACCATCTGGGAGTGGGGGGTTCTGAACCGGTTGGAGTTTTCGCCTGCAAAGTCGTTAACTATGACAATCAGAGGGAAGCTCCAACGCCCCCCAACATTAAGACTCGGTTCCGACTCCATCAGCAGCGTCCAAGCAGCTACCGTACTGGGGGTGGAACTCGACTCCAGGCTGCTGTTTAGCGGACACGCGCAGCGTATTGTGGAGCGCGCAGCCAAATGCTTCGGGAAGATGTCGAGAGTCTCGGCGTCTTCCTGGGGCATTCGTTTCCCTGGCCTTCGCCTACTCTATCAGGGCACATTCGTAGCCACGGTGACGTACGCTGCTGCCTGCTGGCACGGGCGGCTGGGGGTACAATCTGTCGCGGGAGTTGTGCTGAGGGGCCAGCGTCCGGCACTGATACTTCTGACTAAGGCGTACAGATCCGTGAGCACCGCGGCTCTGCCGGTCCTGGCGGGGGTGCTGCCGGCGGATCTGGAGATCATCCGTGCTGGCAGAACGGATGAGTTACGGGCGCGGAAGCAGGAGATCCGCAACGAGGTGATGGAAGAATGGCAGCGGAGATGGTCTGATGGGACGAAGGGCAGGGAGCTGCAGCAATTCTTCCCCTCGGTGTCTGCGCGGTTGGCGTATCACTGGGTCACCCCGGACTACGCCACCTCGCAGATCCTGACGGGACACGGATGCTTCCGCAAGCGGCTCCATGGTATGAAACTTTGCGGGAGTGGCGTTTGCGAATGTGGTGAGGAGGAGGAGGACCGCGATCACGCGCTGTGGCGGTGCAGCCTTTACGCCGACATAAGGGAGAGCATGATAAGCGGGTTAGAGCTGCAAGCGTACGGCCCAGTCTGGCACGGCGATCTCGTCTCCTCGGAGGCGAACTATCGAAGGCTGCAGGAGTTTGCCCACGCATGGCACAGACGGAGGGAGCGCTGGAGCAAGGACTGCTAGTACAGTAGAACCATGCCCCTAACGGGGAGAAATGGTCGGGGGCATATGGAAACAGATAAAAAATGAACTTGTAGAGAGTCAAGCATTGCGACGCGGAGTAATCCCGCGTGCATCTCTCGCGATTCGGCCATTATAACCAAACCGGTTGGCATGGCCATGGGCAGGTGGTGGGTTATGTACTGGACTGCACTAGAAGCTGATGGTTGAGTTAGGTTAGGTAAGGTTTTTTGTTAATCGAGTTTATCTGCATGGCAAGAAAAGGGGAGGGCGGGCGATCAATTTTTTTCTTTTTCCGTCGGTTTTGGAGCGTTTTCTAAGCGCAGATTGTTTCAGAAATATGCGGTAAGGTGAATGAAACTTATCGGCGACAAAAGAGACGCATTTTTTTAAATAATTGACAATCTTAAATTTGCGGGCAGATGGCAATCATTTTGTATGAAACGTACTACAAGTATAAGTTTCTTTGAGGTTGATACTAACTTAACCTAACTTTTCATCCTAACCTGATCTAACCTAACTTTTGCTGGTATAAATCTTGCAGATCTAACTTTTACGGACCTAACTTTTGCAGACATGAACGTAACGTAACCTAACTTTTTCAAACCTAACTTTGGCAGACCTAAGTTTTGCAGCGTTAAAAATCTGACTGGACTGTATTAGACTGCAGCGGACCGGACCGGACCGGACCGGATCGGCTGGACTGGACTGGATGACGACGGGGAAGATACAAAGGTTATGTTAACAAAGGTGAGATTAGGTTAGGTTAGGTTACAAATCTGACTGTACTGGACTGCACTAGAAGATGATGGTTGAGTTAGGTTAGGTAAGGTTTTTTGTTAATCGAGTTTATCTGCATGGCAAGAAAAGGGGAGGGCGGGCGATCAATTTTTTTCTTTTTCCGTCGGTTTTGGAGCGTTTTCTAAGCGCAGATTGTTTCAGAAATATGCGGTAAGGTGAATGAAACTTATCGGCGACAAAAGAGACGCATTTTTTTAAATAATTGACAATCTTAAATTTGCGGGCAGATGGCAATCATTTTGTATGAAACGTACTACAAGTATAAGTTTCTTTGAGGTTGATACTAACTTAACCTAACTTTTCATCCTAACCTGATCTAACCTAACTTTTGCTGGTATAAATCTTGCAGATCTAACTTTTACGGACCTAACTTTTGCAGACATGAACGTAACGTAACCTAACTTTTTCAAACCTAACTTTGGCAGACCTAAGTTTTGCAGCGTTAAAAATCTGACTGGACTGTATTAGACTGCAGCGGACCGGACCGGACCGGACCGGATCGGCTGGACTGGACTGGATGACGACGGGGAAGATACAAAGGTTATGTTAACAAAGGTGAGATTAGGTTAGGTTAGGTTACAAATCTGACTGTACTGGACTGCACTAGAAGCTGATGGTTGAGTTAGGTTAGGTAAGGTTTTTTGTTAATCGAGTTTATCTGCATGGCAAGAAAAGGGGAGGGCGAGCGATCAATTTTTTTCGTTTTCCGTCGGTTTTAGAGCGTTTTCTAAGCGCAGATTGTTTCAGAGATATGCGGTAAGGTGAATGAAACTTATCGGCGACAAAAGAGACGCATTTTTTTAAATAATTGACAATCTTAAATTTGCGGGCAGATGGCAATCATTTTGTATGAAACGTACTACAAGTATAAGTTTCTTTGAGGTTAATACTAACTTAACCTAACTTTTTCATCCTAACCTGAACTAACCTGAATTTGCTGGTATAAATTTTGCAGATCTAACTTATACGGACCTAACTTTTGCAGACATGAATGTAACGTAACCTAACTTTTATAAACCTAACTTTTTCAAACCTAACTTTTGAAGATCCAACTTTCGCAGACCCATCTTTTGCAAACCTAACTTTGGCAGACCTAAGTTTTGCAGCGTTAAAATCTGACTGGACTGTATTTCACTGGAGCGGCCCAGACCGGACCGGACCGGACCGAACCGGACCGGACCGGACCGGCTAGACTGAACTGGACTGAATGACGACGGTTAAGATACATAGGTTATGTAAACAAAGGTGAAGTTAGGTTAGGTAAGGTTACAAATCTGACTGTACTGGACTGCACTAGAAGATGATGGTTGAGTTCACCTTTGTTAACATTACCTTTGTATCTTAACCGTCGTCATCCAGTCCAGTCCAGCCGATCCGGTCCGGTCCGGTCCGGTCCGGTCCGCTGCAGTCTAATACAGTCCAGTCAGATTTTTAACGCTGCAAAACTTAGGTCTGCCAAAGTTAGGTTTGAAAAAGTTAGGTTACGTTACGTTCATGTCTGCAAAAGTTAGGTTAGGTTAGGTTAGGTTAGGTTAGGTTAGGTTAGGTTAGGTTTTTTTTTTTTTTTTTTTTTTTTTAAGTTTTAGAAATTATCTTTTCTTTATTACATAGTCAGTGCTTTCGGTTTACACTTCATATGTAATACAATTTATTGTGTTTATGGGGTTAACGTAAGTTTAGTTGTTAAGCATTTATTTATGAGTTGGGTAATTATGTTTTGTTAAAGTTTTTTAAAGAGTTTATTATGTATGTTATATATTTTACGAATGCTTCTGTGGAGGTATTTTTTGTGATAATTTGTTTGAAGTTGTATGGATCTTTGATGTTATTGGTTGCTATGAGGTATGTGTTTCTATGCGAAGAGAAGCGAGGGCAATGTTTGAGGAGGTGGTTGAGTGATTGTATGGAAGTAGAATCGCAGGGGCAGAATGGGTTATCAGTTATATGGAAACGGTGAAGGTATTCTTTATGATAGCCGTGGTTGGTTAAAAATTGAGTTATAGCAAATTTAGGTGGTATCACTCTAAGAAAATCTTGGAGCTCGTCGTATGAACAGAATATAGTTTTTGTGTATGAGCAGGTTTGATACAGTTCTTTAGCTGCCTTAGCAGAAAGGAGCGTGTTCTGATACTTTATGTGTGAGATTGGTACGTGAGAGTAGTCAAGAGCTTTATGCAAGTTAGCGGCATGTTTAGCAGATTGGTCAGTAGCCTCGTTGCCAGCGAAACCAACGTGACCTTTGACCCAGACAAATTCTACGTGCGTGTTTGTTTCTTTTAGAATTATAAGGTGTTGGTGTATTTGAGCAGCTAATGGATGAGTAGTATTGGGGTTTTGTAATTCTGTGAGGGATGATTTACTGTCTGAAAAAATTATAGCTTTAAGTGGGGTTTCAGTGGTTAACCATTTGCAGGCTCGTTCGATGGCAAGCAGTTCGGCCTGGTAGACCGAACAGTATTTGTAGAGTTTGAATTTTTTAGTAGTGATGGTGCCGTTTGGTTTATGGGCAACAAATGCAGCTCCGACCTTATTATCATGTTTGCTTCCATCGGTATAAATATGATAGGTATTCTCGTCTGATGTTTGGTTGAGTTCATCGGGATTTGATAATTCAGTAAATGTTATTCCAGTTCTAAGTGATGGGTGAGGTAGACAAGATGTGGGAGTGTATGTTTCGATGGGGACTTGGGTTGGTAGGAAACGGGATGTTTGGGTGAGTTTGGTGGATTCTATATCAGCGATTGCTTCTAATTTGTTTGTAGTGGGGTGAGTTGAGCTATGGATATAGCGGCTGGTGTGCTTGTGGTTCGGAACCCTTGTATAATCTTAATGGCGACTAGTCTTTGGAACGAGAGCAAACGTTTACGAACCAATTTGTAGCTCATTGCTTTGGACCAAACTCCGGCGGCATAAGAAATGATGGGCTCTATGACTTGTAAGTAAATGGTTCTTATGTTTTCGGGATGTATTCCCCATGTTGGTCGAGTGAAGGTTCGGGGAGATCGTCTGACCCATGAGGAGGTCCAAGCAATAAGACGCGACGCGCACGACGCAGTTATGCAGCGATGGGAGGAGGAACTCGAGTCCGCGGAGTTTGGTCGGCGCACAGTTGAAGGAATCCAGCCGGTGCTGAGACAGTGGGTGGCGCGGAAGCACGGGTCTTTGACTTACCGCCTTGTGCAGGTACTCTCCGGACACGGTTGTTTCGGGGATTACCTGCACATGATTCGGCGCGAGGTGAGCCCTATGTGCCACGAATGCGGTGCTGCTCGTGACTCGGCGCAGCACACCCTGGAGGTGTGTGCAACTTGGGGCCGACAGCGCCGCACACTCACGGCGGTAGTGGGGACTGATCTCTCCCTACCCAGTGTAGTTAGGGCCATGCTGGAAGACAGCAGGGCCTGGGACGCCATGGCCACCTTCTGCGAGGAGGTTATAACGCAAAAGGAGGCCACTGAGCGGCTTCGCGAGGGTGATGCCCAGGCGCACCCGCTCAGACGCCGACGAACTGGGGGACGTAGAAGGCGCTACGCCGCGCATCTTTTCCCCCCATGATGAAGGATGGAGACGCCACTCGTGACGCGCGTCTCCTAAACACAAGATCGAGGCCAGGATAAGCCATGGCCGGCCGGGGCGGTGTGGTCGATTCCCGATTGGAACCCATGCCACCGACAACCGGCAGAGACGTCACAACGGGGGGTTTTTAGTGTAAGGTATGCCCGCTGTTCACCAGCGGGAGAGTCCCACTTCCCCTGCCCCAGTTATCTGGTGGCAGGCGGTGCGTAAAAGTACATTTTCCCCTCGAAAAAAAAAAAAAAAAAAAAAAAAGGTTAGGTTAGGTTAGGTTAGGTTAGGTTAGGTTAGGTTTTTTTTTTTTTTTTTTTATTAAGTTTTAGTAATTATCTTTTCTTTATTACATAGTCAGTGCTTACGGTGTACACTTCGTATGTAATACAATTTTTTGTGTTTATGGGGTTAACATGAGTTTTGTTTTTAAGCATTTATGAGTTGGGTAATTATGTTTTGTTAAAGTTTTTTAAAGAGTTTATTATGTATGTTATATATTTTACGAATGCTTCTGTGGAGGTATTTTTTGTGATAATTTCATTGAAGTTTTATGGATCTTTGATGTTATTGGTTGCTATGAGGTATGTGTTTCTATGCGAAGAGAAGCGAGGGCAATGTTTGAGAAGGTGGTTGAGTGATTGTATGGAAGTAGAATCGCAGGGGCAGAATGGGTTATCAGTTATATGGAAACGGTGAAGGTATTCTTTATGATAACCATGGTTTGTTATAAATTGAGTTACAGCAAATTTAGGTGGTATCACTCTAAGAAAATCTTGGAGCTCGTCGTATGAAGAGAATTTAGTTTTTGTGTATGAGCAGGTTTGATACAGTTCTTTAGCTGCCTTAGCAGAAAGGAGTGTGTTCTGATACTTTATGTGTGAGATTGGTACGTGAGAGTAGTCAAGAGCTTTATGCAAGTTAGCGGCATGTTTAGCAGATTGGTCAGCAGCCTCGTTGCCAGCGAAGCCAACGTGACCTTTGACCCAGACAAATTCTACGTGCGTGTTTGTTTCTTTTAGATTTATAAGGTGTTGGTGTATTTGAGCAGCTAATGGATGAGTAGTATTGGGGTTTTGTAATTCTGTGAGGGATGATTTACTGTCTGAAAAAATTATAGCTTTAAGTGGGGTTTCAGTGGTTAACCATTTGCAGGCTCGTTCGATGCCAAGCAGTTCGGCCTGGTAGACCGAACAGCATTTGTAGAGTTTGAATTTTTTAGTAGTGATGGTGCCGTTTGGTTTATGGGCAACAAATGCAGCTCCGACCTTATTATTATGTTTGCTTCCATCGGTATAAATATGATAGGTGTTCTCGTCTGTTGTTTGGTTGAGTTCGTCGGGATTTGATAATTCAGTAAATCTGATTCCAGTTCTAAGTGATGGGTGAGGTAGACAAGATGTGGGAGTGTATGTTTCGATGGGGACTTGCGTTGGTAGGAAACGGGATGTTTGGGTGAGTTTGGTGGATTCTATATCAGCGATTGCTTCTAATTTGTTTGGTAGTGGGGTAAGTTGAGCAATGGATATAGCAGCTGGTGTGCTTGTGGTTCGGAACCCCTGTATAATCTTTATGGCGACTAGTCTTTGGAACGAGAGCAAACGTTTACGAACCAATTTGTAGCTCATTGCTTTGGACCAAACTCCGGCGGCATAGGAAATGATGGGCTCTAGGACTTGTAAGTAGATAGTTCTTATGTTTTCGGGATGTATTCCCCATGTTGGTCGAGTGAAGATAATGAGTTTATTGAGGAGTATTTTTGCTTTGTCGAGTGTTAATTGACGTGTTTAATGAATTTAAGATTTATATCAATTATTATTCCTAGATATTTTATTTGGTCAGAGAAGGTTAGTCGTATATTGTTCATGGCTAATCTGCAGTCGGCAGCATACGGTGAAAAGTAAATAGCTTGTGTCTTTTCAGGACCAAATTCCAGTTTTACAGAATTGCCCCAATTGCTGATGGTTTTCAAGCATGTGTTAATTTTATTCTGTAAGATGAGTGTGTTTCTTGCATGGCAGATGAGAAGAATATCATCGGCGTAGGCTTGTATGTGGCAGTCAGATGGTAATTCCAATTCCAAAAGTTCGTCAAGGAGTAGATTCCAGAGTATAGGGCCACATACAGAGCCTTGTATGCAGCCTCTAGATAGTTCTTTGGAGGCTTTACAGTTGGTGAAGCGAATTTCAACGGTGCGGTCTTTTATATAGTTTAATAAAATGTTGTATAGATTTTTAGGACAGTTTATATGGTTAAGACGTTTAAATATGGCTGGCCACCATGCTCGATCAAAAGCGGATTTGATGTCCAGCGATACGGCGATGACCTGCTGTCTTTTGCTTTTGGCATTTTTTATAATGTTGAGTGCATCGTGGATTGCATTGATGGTGGATGTTTGTGATTTAAATCCGTATTGTTTTTTGGAGTCAAGTTTGTTTTTGGACATAAAGTGGCTGAGTCGGTTAGTGATTAATCTTTCTAGTAGTTTGCCCAGTACGTTAATGAGGCCAATTGGTCGGAAGGAAGTAAGGTTGGTATAGTCAGGTTTGGAGGGTTTTGGTATTATTTTGGCATATGCATGTTTCCAAATTTTAGGGAAATAATTTAGTTGAAGGCAACGGTTCATGAGGGGGGTGATTATATTCGGGAAATTTTCGGCAAATTTAGTGCAGATATCTGAAGTCAGATGGTCGGTTCCGGGAGCTTTCTTGGGATTCATGTGTTTTAGAGCTTCAATGATTTCAGTAAAATTGAAGGGCGGTTCATCTTCAGATAGATGGTTAGGGTTGATCATGTCAGCTCTAGTCTGTTTTTGTTCAGGGGTGGAGTCAGCATTGTCTTTAGGAAAGAATTGAGTAAGTAGTGAGTCAGCCGTTTGTTTAGGGTCTTTAGTGTATGTTCCGTAAGGGTGCTAGGTGGTTGGGTCATGGGGCGGGTTTTTATTATACGGTTGGTGACTGACCATACGTCTTCTTTGGTTTGTTTATTGCAGAATTCTTTGAATTGGGCTGTGGATTCTCTACAAATGGCATCGGCATATTCTTTTCTGAGTTGGTTTTTTGTCTGTATAGCTTCTTCCATAGGTAGTCCGCGTTTACTAAGTTTGCAGAGTTCGTGGTGATTCTTAATGACTTTTTTCTTAATTTCATCTATTTCATTAGTCCACCAGGGTGGTTTAATTTGTATTTTTGATCTGGTGCGGAATATTTCGTTGCAGGTGTTTTGTATAATTTGTGTGAGTTTGTTGATGTATGCTTCTAGTTCTGTTTCGTTGAGTTGACTAATGTTTGTTTCTGAAAGCTGAGAGGTGATGGATGCTACAAATGCTTCAGTTAATTCCTTGTTGTTTATATTGGCGGTGTTATATTTGAATGTAGATAAGCCAAGATTTTTATCAACTAATGGTGGTGAGGTGTGCAGGGAGAAATGGATGAGGGCGTGTTCAGAGGATTTGCAGATGTCCGGGTCGACTGTCCAATCGGTGATTTGTGTCTGAGCGTCGTTAGTGGTTAAAGTGAGGTCAATAGTCGAGTGGCGTGGAACGCCGTGAGTGATTGTGTAGAAGGTAGGTACTCCAGGGATGTTATGTACTTCCATGTTATGTAATATGGTCATATTGTATACGGAATTTCCTCGAGGGTTGTTCTTTTTAGATCCCCATAGGGTATGCCATCCGTTAAAATCTCCGCACACCACGTGGGAGGAGTTAGGGTGTTTTGAGAGGAAGAGTCCTAATTTGTTTAATGTTGAGTGATCGTCAGTTTTAGGTTCTACGTAAATTGATGTTAAATATATATTCTTATTGTTCGTTTTATTGTTTAATCGTATAATACATAGATTTGGTGTAGAGTATTCAGTCATACCTAGTACGGAGCAGCAATTATCTTTTATGGCGATGGCGGACTTTACGGGTTCAGAAGACTGCGGTCCGGGGAACTGGTATATGGTGTAACCTGGTATACTATTTAGGACTTTAATATTGCTAGTATAAGGTTCGGAGATAAAAGCGATATCGGTGTTATTATCAGAGAGAAATTTTTTAACTTCGTGTAGGGCATTTCTGCTGCGTCCGATATTTATTTGCGTGCAAGAAAATGTGCGTTTGGTTTGGTTAACGTTTTTATTAGGATTATTTTGAGCCATAGTCGATTCTTTCAGACAATCGGATCTTATATGCGATCCTGACTGGACAGTTGTTCGAGGTGGCTGTATGGGAGGTGTTATTAGTTTCTTTGGTTTTTTGATTTTGCACGAGACAGTTTAGACACTTGGCAGATGATTTGTTATCTTTTTTGGGACAATTTTGGTAGACAGGTCCTTCGAGGGAGCAATGACTACAGAATTTAATTGTATTGGGGCATTTGGAGCGTGTGTGTCCGAATTTAAGACAGTCGAAGCACTGCAAAAGGGGTGAGTGTTCCGCAACATGTATTTTGTGATGGTCGACATTGAGTCTTTCCGAGTTTATAGCTGCATGCCAGACTTGGGGGGATGCTTTAAAAACGTAGTTGTATAAGTTGGGGTTTCTGTTATTTAGGGTTATGCACGGTGTGAGAATTGCGTTAGTAGTGGTCAAGGAGTTCTTAAGGGTTTCATTTTGGTGGATGATTATGTCAGGGACTTCTTCTACAGGGATGTTTCGGGGGATGCCCTTTAAAACAAACATCGGCATTAGTTTTTTAGCGACTTCAGCGTCGACATCGGGATTAGTTTCTAGTCGTTTGAGTGTTTCTTGGCATTGGTCGTTGTTTTCAAATTCGACTTTAATTTTGTTAATGGATATCGCTTGGAATTTAGCGGGTGCATATGAAACATGTCTAAATGAGAAACTTTTGTGCCACTTGGTGATGGCTTCTTGTTTTGTTGTTGCAGAAGGCACTGTAATAATTAAAGCAGGGTTGCTGGTTTTACTATTTGAGTCTTGTACAGGGGCGGTGTTATTATTTGTGTAAGTTTTGGTTACAGCGGCATACGTTTTCTTTTTAGGGTTGGTATCAGGTGCGGAGAGTTCTTTTTTGAGTAGTGCAAATTCTGCTTTAACGCAGTTTGACACTTCTTGTTTAACACATGAGACGATTTTGTTCGTCAGGTTTGAGTTAAGGTTTGGTTCAGTTTCCGTTAGGGTGAGGTCTACAGGATTAGAGATAGATTGAGCGTGTTTCTTAATAAGGTTAGCAAGTGCAACTATAGCGTCCTTGTTTTTCTTGGTGACACTTTTGCCTAGATTTATGTACTGAATAATGTTTTCAGATGCTTGTAGGACTATTTCGAGTGAAGTGCTTTCGTCAACGTTGATGGGCTCTATAACTGTTTCAGGCTTCGTCGGTGCCGTCAGGTTAGTTGTTTCGGGCTCTGCCAGGTCTGTTATAGAGCCGGTGGGAGACGCATAAGGAGGTGAAATGCTAGTATCAGATTGAGTGGCAGGTGCTTGAGTTATATTGTGTTGTGTTGTTAGGTTTTTGGTGGACATTTTCCTCCAATTCTGAGCGTTTGTTGTAGCCAGACGTGTGAGAACAACCGCAGGTGTGCCGTTACGTTTCGCAGAGCAAGTAGTTTTTATTGGATTCATTTTTAGTTAGGGTTAGGTTAGGTTCATAGAAACCCGATCACCCAAATCTTGGAAACCGAGTGTGCCACATTAATTATAAAACAAATTTATTATTATAAAATTAAATAATTAAACAAAATTATATACAAAAAGTGTTTAGTTGGCCCGCTACAAGCACGTTTAATACGCCAAATTAGGCGCCGTGCTGAGCCTAACTAGACTTTAAAAACAAACTGATAAAAACTATATAAACAGAGAAATTATTAAAGAAAAACTAAAGTTTAATTGTTCTATATTCAAGAGTTATGTAACACCGCCCAGCAATAAATCCTAGGTGGTGTGGTTCAAATTTAGGAATTGAACACGTAGGCGCAAATATATATTACAGAAAACCAAAAGAATCAAGGCAATATACCATATATTTGTGGAGATATAACTTAGAGTCTAGAATTTAAAAAAAAAATCGTCTAAAAGTTAGGAAGGGGTTAGTTTAGGTTTAATAAAAATCCGAAAATCGCAAATATCTTAAAGACCAATAAAGATATTCAATTCAATTAAATGGCTGTGGATAAAGCTCAATGAGATGCGGGTTTTGCAAAAAAAGCTAGGTATTTAGCCATAAAACTGAGGTAGTTATTAAAAATTTACATTAAAAAAAAATGAAAAATTAAATGTTGAATAAAAAATTAAAGACACTTGCTGCAGTCGCGCTCGTAGGCTTGAAAAGTGCGCCGCGGAGAGTACTTAAGTAATAAAAAATTTAAAGTAAAAAAGATTGGAAGATGAAGGAAATATTAAATTTTTACACTTTTCGGAATTTGAGCAAAAATAAAAATGGGTTATACGCTAAGAAAAAATCCAATACTACTGCCAAGGTAAAAGTAAGAACGCAGAAACGTTTAAACTAGTTAGTTAGATGATTCAAAATAAACAGAACGATTCTAGGTACAATAGAACTAAAGTTATGAATTGTTTTATATTTCTATTTTACTATGGGAAAAAATACGAAAAAATTGAAAATTAAAATTGAAGTTGTGGCTAAACTATGAGGTAAAGGATGATAAAGTATATAAATAAAAAACTGTGAAACAATGAGATCTATTATACAAAGAATGAAAACCAAGGATCGGTTAAAACTGAAAAAAGTTGAAGCTTAATAACTGTCGAAATTTAATGAAATTTTTTAAAATTTTTTAAAGAATTAGTTACAGAAAATAGAAAATAGGGGTTATAGAAATTAAAATGGTACCAAAAGATGCCTTAGGGGTCCCAGAAACTATAAATGAAGACAGAATTTAAAAAAATTAAATGTTGATTTAGTTATGAATTTATCAAAAATTTTAGGTGTGAATTTTAGGTCAAAAAGTTTACCTAAGCGGTGAATTTTTTCTTAGGTCCCATATAAAAGACATCAACGCGAGCTGATTTTTCTATGGGACCTGGACTAAGTTGGGAATTTGGAAAAATGAAGAATTAGAAATGTTTTTTTCCGGAAAAAGTATTAGACGGAAGTCCGTCGGGAAAGAAGTGGGGGGGTAAGCAAAAAATCAGAGGTTTTGGTGAATTTTGGCAAGACAATAGGAGCACTCTAAGTGTTTGAAATTGAGCTTGGTTAGGTTAGGTTAGGTTAGGTTAGGTTAGGTTAGGTTAGGTTCTCGGCCTCATGCGAGTGATGCGGTTCCTGGATCCGAGACCGAGCGCGTCCCCCAGGTGGTGGATATGGGAACGGCCCCCGGTGGAAGGGGGTTACCGGGCTTCGGCCGGCGCGAACCAAAACCAGGATTATACCGTAACCCTGTACTTAGAACAGGAACGGGGGCTGCCGTGTTCTGTCACGGGGGCTGCGGGGATGTAAAACCCCTTTAAAAAATGTAAGAACAAACCGTAACCCTGTACGTGGTGCAGGAACGGGGGCCGCTACGGGGGCCGCGTGGAGTAAACCACTATAAAAATCCTCAAAGGTCACGGCGTTGGGAACGCAGGCGTCGGACCGCCTTAAGGTGGCTGGAAGAGGTTCCAGCCAGCTAGCGCCAACCCTGGGATACCGCCCGCCCTCCCAGTGGTATTAGGGTTACCCAGGTACAGGGGTCTCTGCCTGGGTGGACCGGCTATTTCCCCCATACTCGTGGGGTTAAGTATGGCAGACTTTAGAAAACCTATAATAAAAGCAGTTAAGAAGGCGAAGAATGCAACGGTTTCGACTGTTGCTTCCGGTAGTACGGACAAAGCACTGGGTCCATCCAAAAACCGTGCACAAAAGACGACGAGCGACTTTAACAAGTTAGCCTACGATTGCTCTAGTAGTGATTCGGAAGCAGGGGAATACCTTTCCTCCAAATCTGGAGACTGGCATCCAACAGAGTGGCATCCTATTTCTTATGAAGACTACATGCGGGCAGGTTCGAAAAAAAAGAAGTCTTTGGGTAAAACGCCCCCTCCTTCAACCCCTAAGCCGAAAGTTAAAGACGTTGAGTCTTATTTCAAGCGACCCAAACTGGCCGCGAGTTCCAGCTCGTCACTTGACCTTGCCATGCAGTCTGAGTTGTCGGAGTACGAGGCGACAGCAGCAGCGGCAAGAGCTGATAAAATGAGAGTAAACCTGGAAAAGTTTGACGAAACTACGCGACAGCCAACGCGCAGTAGACCGTCTCTACAGCCGCAGCCACAGAATGTAAGCCCCGAAGCGGCGGAGTTGGACCGCCTTAAAGCTGAAAACGCAAATCTCCGGAAAGATCTCGAGGAGCTGCGAAAGGAAGTAGCCGCTCTTAAAGAGGAGCAGCGGCCAGTACAGAAGGCCACGTCCCTGGACGAGGACGTTATTGAAAGGGTGATTCACTCTGTCACTAGGATCATGATGGAGCACATTGAGCCGAGATTGATGGCAGTGGAGTGCCGTCTCCCCTCGCCTGACGCGTTGCAAACGCCCAAAGTCGCGCCTAGAGCTACCCCTAGAGCTGCCTCTGCTACCTTCACGGAGCACGAAGATGGTGTTACTCCCGAGATTCCCCCTGCCGCCCGCCAGAACGATGACTGGCAGCAGAAGACTGGGCGAAAGAAGAAGAAGGGTAAGAAGGCGAGCCTAACCACTGCAGCTCCTCCTAGCACCCAGAAGAGACCGCAGGCTGCGGTGAAAGCGCCTGTCAAGGCTAAAACAAAGCCAAAGCTGATCATCCCGAAATCTGCAGCAGTGGTACTGTCTCTCCTCCCGGAGGCGCGCGGAAACGGGGTAACATTTGCCGAGGTCATCAAACGAGCCAAAGCTGTCATCTCCCCTGCTGACTATGGAGCACAGGGGTTCGTTATTAAAAAGAGCCAGGCAGGAGCTAAAATCCTGGAGCTGCCGGACCCTAGCGGCACTATGGCCAACGCTCTGGCCGACAAACTCCGCCAAACAGTCGGCGATTTGGTTGAAGTCAGTAGACCAGAAAAGACGGCCGACCTGCACATCACGGGTTTCGATGACTCTATATCGAGAGACGATGTTCTGGACGCCGTAGCGGCCGTGTCTAGTTGCGCGCGACAGAAAGTCAAGACGACGTCCATTATGGCCGAGAGAGACGGGTCCTGGTGCATCCGCATTAGATGCCCTGTGGCGGCTGCCAAGGCGGTTGCGATGACCGAGAAGTTGAAAGTCGGGTGGAACATCGTTCGGGTGAGGGTGCTGTCCCCTCTTCCTTTAAGGTGCTTTAAGTGTCTGGGGCTGGGCCACACAAAGCCCAGGTGCCCATCGAAAGAGGACAGGAGCAAACTTTGCTTCCGTTGCGGTGAACCGGGCCACATGGCCGCGGCTTGTAGTGTCGTCAAACCCCGGTGCTCGGTCTGCGCTGCGAGTAAGCAGCCGGCCGACCACGTCATGGGGTCCCGCAAATGCAACCCACCAGCGAGTAAGGGGATACTGCCCGAGCGCAGTGGGCTTGCCCAAGTCGGAGCACGCCCTATAGAGGGCGAGCGTAGCAACAGTGGGATGTCTGAGTGATCGGCATCTCCACTTCTCCTGTCGACTGTCGTTGCTCCCCGCTCTCTCAGTCGAGATGAGCTCCGGGATGAAATGACACCCGATAACGCGCGGATGGCGGACTGTCGCGAGGTCCGTTCTACGGTCCGTCCATCTGGGGAGGCGTCCATTTGTGACTGAGGTGCCTCCCGTACGCTTCAAGCTTGGGCCAGGTTTTGCCAAGGCCAACCGGGGTAGTGTGGTCGAATCCCAAAGGGAACCCACACTGCCGTAAACCGGACGAGATGTCACAACGGGGGTTTTTTAGTTGTGGTATGCCCGCTGGTCAACAGCGGGAGAGCCCCACTTCCCCTGCCGTGTACCTCAACGGCGGGGTGTGCATAAGGAGCATTTTTCCCTCGAAAGAAAAAAAAAAAAAAAAAAAAAAAAAAAAAGGTTAGGTTAGGTTAGGTTAGGTTAGGTTACGTTAGGTTAGGTTAGGTTAGGTTAGGTTAGGTTAGGTTAGGTTAGGTTGGGGTGCGAAGTCAGACAACGTCCCCGTCGTGCACCCTGGGCAACGTCGTCGCATTTCCCGCGGCGACGGCTAATAGTCTGACGGGAGGGGAGCCTCGCGGTTCTATCCGCATTTGCGGTTTTGGTGGCTCCGCGCTGGCGTCCCAGACATATTCTGGGCAGCGGTAGCGCGGTTCGGGCTCGGCCGGCGTCCTGGACAGTCCAGTAGCGGTGGTGCGAGCGTAGGCGGCGGGTCCGTCCGATTACGGTTGTCGCAATCGGCGGACGGGTCTTCATGGCCAACCGTCGGCGAAGCCGTCCCTTTCAGTCACGTTTTGGGGGACGGTGGGGCTGCCCTTAGTTGGGTGTCCCCGCGAGGAGACAACCTCACTAAAAAACCCTAATCCTACGCCTGCCACGGGCTAGGGGATGGATGGCTGGTGGGAGACCAGTCCCAACGTGGCCAACGGAGCAGGGGACTGGCGGACCCCCTGCTTCGTGAACCATACGCTTACCCGGGCATGGAGCCTCTGCCCGGGTGGACCGATTATTTGCTACCATAATCGTGGGAATCAAAATGGAATCCAAAACTCAAAAATTAATTTTAAAGTTCGGCGGTGGGCCTAGCTCGGGCGGAAGAGAGCGGGTGAAGCTTAGCTCAGGCGAGATAAGTGAGCACGAAATGTTTTCGGCGTCCGAAACAAACGGGGCGTCTTCGAAAGGTTCAGTTGTGGGCAGTCAGTCCAGTTTAGCGCCAGCTGCAGCTGGCTCTTCAGTAGCAGGCAGTTTGCCCAATCTTGTCGCAGCGTCGGCTGGCCCTTCAGCGACGGCTGGCGTTTCAGCGTTAGCTGACCCTTCAGCGTCAGCTAGCCCTTCAGCAGCGAGTAGTCAGTCTTGCCTTGCCGCCAGGGGAGTTGGTAAAAAGTCTAAGGCAAAAAAGCGTACGAGAGATGTCCAATCCTCTCCTGAGTCTGATGATAGGGTGAGGACTTCTGCGCCGACCACTAAAAAGCTTAAGCCATTCGCTGTTGGGCGTGGTAGTGGGAAACGCGGTCGTCCTCCAACCAAGAGCATTGGTACTGGTATAGGTCGTGCGAAGGATATGCTGCGGAATATGGCAAGGACTGAGTTTGTCAAGTCGTTAAAACTCCGCCCATTGGACGACTATGAAAGGGACGCGGATGATGCGTTTGAGTTCACTGGTGGAGAGTTCGCTGGCGGACAGTATGACAGCTGGTCGATGATGGATCCAAGCAGCGATTCAGGTTCGAACTTATCAGTACAACCTGATAAGTTCGAACCTGACGAGAGTGCTGAGCGTCTCAGGGCTATAATGGCGCAAAAATTGGAAGCTATAAAGGGTGTGGCCGAGAGATCAGGGAAACTCAAGGGCTCCTGTCAGAAGGTTCTAAAAGACGCGATACGAGGTATCTCTAAAATCTTCAACGCTTTAACTGTACGGTCGGATGATGTAGAAGTTCGTAGGCTTCACGCTGAAAATATTCGCCTCTCATCTACGCTGGAGAAAGTACAGACGGAAATGAAGGCCATGCGCAAAACATTATCCGAATGTCAAGCACAGTCTTCTGTGCCCAGGCCTGCCAAAGATTCGTTTGCGCTACAGGCGGAAATGATGGAGCATTTTAAACGAGACTTGTTTGTTTCTATCGGGGAAATGGTGAAAACCCAACTCAGCAGCTTTGAGTCGAGACTTCCCCCAGCGCCCATCATCAGACCGCAGCTGGCGGGCGATAAAAGGAGAGAGCCTCCTTCACCAGCACCAGCTGCTCCACCTCCAGCGCCAGCGCCTTCTCGTCGGCAGGCACCAACAGCAGGCCCTTCTTCTTCTCGTAGTCAGCCAGATAGCCCGGCGACGCCGTCAGCGCCAACCCCAGCACAAGGGGAGTGGGAGACGGCTGAAAGCCGAAAAGCCAGAAACAAGAGGTTGAAGGCGGCTCAACCTACGTCGCAGGGGGCATCCAACCCACCAGCTGATACGGCCGATGCAGCCGCTCAAAACAAGAAACGCAAGAGGCGAAACAAAAAGAAAGCTGGTCTTTCAGCACCGCGATCGGCAGCAGTCGTCTTGACACTGCATCCAGATGCTATCGCGCAGGGTGCTACATATGCCACCATCCTGGGCAAGGCTAGGGCACAAATGCAGCTTAAGGACTTCGGACTCGAGGGCATCCGCTGTAAGCAGGCGGCAACGGGGGCCAGGATTATCTCCATCCCAGGCCCTGGAAATGAACAGAAGGCGGATCAGTTGGCTTCTAAGCTGCGCGAGGTGCTGTCGGGAGTGGCTAAAGTCACGAGACCCACAAAGTGTGTTGACCTCCGTATCTCAGGGCTCGATGACTCGATCGGGAAAGAGGACATTATGGCAGCTATTTTGGAGAAGGGCGGAGAAGCTTATTCCTCCGACCAGATTAAGGTCGGAGAAGTCCGATTTGGTCCAGGGGGATCAGGCTCGGCTTTGGCAAAATGCCCAGTGTCTCTTGCCAAAAAGATCGTTGAAACGGGGAGACTTTTGGTGGGCTGGAGCTCGGCCCCGGTGCGTGTGCTAGAACCGTTGCCTATGCGCTGTTTTAGATGCCTGAGCCTTGGGCACACGAGCCAGCGGTGCCCGAGTCAGGTTGACCGTAGCGGGCTGTGCTACCGCTGTGGGAGAGATGGACACATCGCTGCTCACTGCAGCCAACCGGCTTATAAATGTGCCGTCTGTGAAGATGCTGGGCGACCCTCTGGTCACCGAATGGGGGGCAAGAAGTGTGACCCTCCTCACGTCAAACCAAAGGAGGGCCCAGGTACTCGTGCCCCTCCCACCGTAGCCGACCCGCTTCTGCCGGAGGAAGCTGAGATAATGTCAGAACAAAGCGATGACTAGTGCACCGCATCTCAGCTTTCTTCAGGCTAATGTCAATCACTCCACCCGGTCTCAAGATCTGCTTTCGCAGACTATGGTGGAGTGGAAGGTTGATATAACTGTGATCTCGGAGCCGTATTTCGTTCCAACCTTGTCTCATTGGGTAGGCGATTTAAGCGGCTCGGTCGCAATTGTAGTTGATCCCGATTCTCGCACTCCGTTAGTGGCTAAGGAGAGGGGACGGGGATACGTGGTGGCTGAATTCGGGGATGTCACTATAGTGGGGGTCTATTTCTCTCCGAACAAAAGTGTAGCCGAACTAGAAGTCTACATTGATCTCCTAGGTCTTGTTGTGGGTCGGTTGGTTGGTCAGCGACAACAGGTTTTGGTCATGGGGGATCTCAACGCTAAGTCGGCCGTTTGGGGCTCCCATGTCACGGACGACAAAGGTGACATAGTCGCAGACTTTGCAGCGTCGTCTGGACTCGCAGTTTGCAATAGGGGCCACGAATTCACGTGCGTGAGGCGGAATGGTGGCTCCATAGTTGACGTGACGTTTGCAACCCCTGTTCTAGCCGCTCGGATCTCAGGGTGGCATGTGCATGGAGAGGTGGAGTCCCTTTCTGACCATAAATACATAACGTTTGAGGTCGCCACCAACGTGGCATCAACTAACAGACTGCCCCGGAGAAGTGTAGGTAGTGGTGCTCGGTTTCCAAAGTGGGCTCACACACGTTTCGACCCAAATTTAGCTGAAGAAGCCGCAATAGTTGTAGGTTGGAACCATGACGCCCGCGATAGCCGCCAAGATAGCGCTAATCAGCGGGCTCTTAGACTTCGAGAGGACCTCACTTACATATGCGATACAGCAATGCCCCGCTCCCTGGGCCCGCCTCCAGGCAAGAAGGCAGTCTACTGGTGGTCCGCTGAGCTGGCGTCTCTCCGGGAAACTTGCAATAGAAAGCGTCGAGACCACAAACGTTGTCGCCGAAGAAGGCATACCGAGATTGAGGAACAATTTCTCTACGAGGCCTACAAACAAGCGAAACTGGACTTTCAGAAGGCCATTTCACAGGCAAAGTCCAGAGCGCGAGAGGAATGGCTCCAGGACTTAGACCGCGACCCCTGGGGAAGGCCTTTTGTCGTGGTACGCAGTAAAATGCGCGGTGGTGCGCCTTCGCTAGAGGACTTTGAGCCACGACAGTTGAGTGACGCTGTGTCTGGCCTCTTCCCGAGAAGGGCTGCGTTCGTCCCGCCGGTAATGACCTCTCCGACAAGGGAAGACGAGATGACGGTCAGGGCTGCTCCAGTCACCGAAGAGGAGCTCGATGCCGCGCTAGACAGACTCCGAGCGAAGGGGAGAAAGGCTCCGGGCCCAGATGGAGTACCTGGTTTTGTGTTGGTGGCGGCCTCAAAACACCTAGGACAACAGCTCAGGGACCTGTTTTCCCTGTGCCTGGAGTCGGGAGAGTTCCCTTACACGTGGAGGAACGGCAGACTCTGTCTTTTAAAAAAGGAAGGACGTGCTCCTGGGTCGCCCTCATCGTTCAGGCCCATCGTTCTCCTAGACGAGGCGGGTAAGCTTTTCGAGCGTCTACTCGCCGCGCGTATTGAGCAGCACCTCTCAACTGCGGGACCTGACTTGTCCGAGCGGCAATATGGCTTCCGTGCTGGAAAGTCCACTGTTGACGCCCTGCTGGAATTGAGGCGTATTTGTAACAGGGCAACTTCGAGAGGGGAACAGGTGCTGGCGGTGTCTCTTGACATCGCCAACGCGTTTAACACCATCCCCTTCGAAACCATCTTGGAGGGCCTACGGTTTCACGAGGTTCCATACTATCTCCGAAAAGTAGTTGCAAGTTATTTGTCAGGACGTAAGGTCAAGTACATTGGGCCAGGAGGAGCCATGTACAGTCGTGAAGTAAGTTGTGGCGTTCCACAGGGGTCAGTCCTCGGGCCGCTCCTGTGGAACATTGGTTTCAATTGGGTCCTGCGAGGTCTTCTGTTGCCCCGCATGAACATCATCAGTTATGCGGATGACACCCTAATCACCGCCCGGGGCAACAGCTACTCAGAAGCGGCGCGTCTGGCTACCGTTGGCGCGACCCTGGTTGTCCAAAGGATAAGAATGTTGGGTTTGGAGGTAGCTCTGAATAAAACAGAGGTTATTTGCTTTCATGGGCCCCGCGATGGCCCACCAGCCGATGCTTTTGTGTCAGTGGATGGTGTAAATGTCCCTGTAGGCAATACTATGCGGTACCTGGGCTTGACCCTAGACAGCCGGTGGGGCTTCATACCGCACTTTAAGAAGCTGGCCCCGCGACTTGTTAAGACGGCGCTAGCTCTCGGTCGGCTACTCCCAAATGTTGGTGGGCCAAGCATTAGCTGCCGTCGCCTCTATGCGACCGTGGTTAAAAGTATGGCCTTATACGGTGCGCCGGTCTGGGCAGATGCCATGAATAGGCATATCTGTGCGCTCCTGCGTTCCCCACAACGCGCGATGGCTACACGGGCTATAAGAGCTTACCGTACAGTTTCTGCGTCGGCGGCCCTAGCGCTGGCAGGCACTCCGCCATGGGAGATGGAAGCGGAGGTGCTTGACGAAGTATACCGGCACAAAATTGAGTGTAGGGCACGGGGAGATCGTCTGACCCATGAGGAGGTCCAAGCGATAAGACGCGACGCGCACGACGCAGTTATGCAGCGATGGGAGGAGGAACTCGAGTCCGCGGAGTTTGGTCGGCGCACAGTTGAAGCAATCCAGCCGGTGCTGAGACAGTGGGTGGCGCGGAAGCACGGGTCTTTGACTTACCGCCTTGTGCAGGTACTCTCCGGACACGGTTGTTTCGGGGATTACCTGCACATGATTCGGCGCGAGGTGAGCCCTATGTGCCACGAATGCGGTGCTGCTCGTGACTCGGCGCAGCACACCCTGGAGGTGTGTGCAACTTGGGGCCGACAGCGCCGCACACTCACGGCGGTGGTGGGGACTGATCTCTCCCTACCCAGTGTAGTTAGGGCCATGCTGGAAGACAGCAGGGCCTGGGACGCCATGGCCACCTTCTGCGAGGAGGTTATAACGCAAAAGGAGGCCACTGAGCGGCTTCGCGAGGGTGATGCCCAGGCGCACCCGCTCAGACGCCGACGAACTGGGGGACGTAGAAGGCGCTACGCCGCGCATCTTTTCCCCCCATGATGAAGGATGGAGACGCCACTCGTGACGCGCGTCTCCTAAACACAAGATCGAGGCCAGGATAAGCCATGGCCGGCCGGGGCGGTGTGGTCGATTCCCGATTGGAACCCATGCCACCGACAACCGGCAGAGACGTCACAACGGGGGGTTTTTAGTGTAAGGTATGCCCGCTGTTCACCAGCGGGAGAGTCCCACTTCCCCTGCCCCAGTTATCTGGTGGCGGGCGGTGCGTAAAAGTACATTTTCCCCTCGAAAAAAAAAAAAAAAAAAAAAAAAAGGTTAGGTTAGGTTAGGTTAGGTTAGGTTAGGTTAGGTTAGGTTAGGTTAGGTTAGGTTAGGTTAGGTTAGGTTAGGTTAGGTTAGGTTAGGTTAGGTTAGGTTAGGTTAGGTTAGGTTAGGTTAGGTTAGGTTAGGTTAGGTTAGGTTAGGTTAGGTTAGGTTAGGTTAGGTTAGGTTAGGTTAGGTTAGGTTAGGTTAGGTTAGGTTAGGTTAGGTTAGGTTAGGTTAGGTTAGGTTAGGTTAGGTTAGGTTAGGTTAGGTTAGGTTAGGTTAGGTTAGGTTAGGTTAGGTTAGGTTAGGTTAGGTTAGGTTAGGTTAGGTTAGGTTAGGTTAGGTTAGGTTAGGTTAGGTTAGGTTAGGTTAGGTTAGGTTAGGTTAGGTTAGGTTAGGTTAGGTTAGGTTAGGTTAGGTTAGGTTAGGTTAGGTTAGGTTAGGTTAGGTTAGGTTAGGTTAGGTTAGGTTAGGTTAGGTTAGGTTAGGTTAGGTTAGGTTAGGTTAGGTTAGGTTAGGTTAGGTTAGGTTAGGTTAGGTTAGGTTAGGTTAGGTTAGGTTAGGTTAGGTTAGGTTAGGTTAGGTTAGGTTAGGTTAGGTTAGGTTAGGTTAGGTTAGGTTAGGTTAGGTTAGGTTAGGTTAGGTTAGGTTAGGTTAGGTTAGGTTAGGTTAGGTTAGGTTAGGTTAGGTTAGGTTAGGTTAGGTTAGGTTAGGTTAGGTTAGGTTAGGTTAGGTTAGGTTAGGTTAGGTTAGGTTAGGTTAGGTTAGGTTAGGTTAGGTTAGGTTAGGTTAGGTTAGGTTAGGTTAGGTTAGGTTAGGTTAGGTTAGGTTAGGTTAGGTTAGGTTAGGTTAGGTTAGGTTAGGTTAGGTTAGGTTAGGTTAGGTTAGGTTAGGTTAGGTTAGGTTAGGTTAGGTTAGGTTAGGTTAGGTTAGGTTAGGTTAGGTTAGGTTAGGTTAGGTTAGGTTAGGTTAGGTTAGGTTAGGTTAGGTTAGGTTAGGTTAGGTTAGGTTAGGTTAGGTTAGGTTAGGTTAGGTTAGGTTAGGTTAGGTTAGGTTAGGTTAGGTTAGGTTAGGTTAGGTTAGGTTAGGTTAGGTTAGGTTAGGTTAGGTTAGGTTAGGTTAGGTTAGGTTAGGTTAGGTTAGGTTAGGTTAGGTTAGGTTAGGTTAGGTTAGGTTAGGTTAGGTTAGGTTAGGTTAGGTTAGGTTAGGTTAGGTTAGGTTAGGTTAGGTTAGGTTAGGTTAGGTTAGGTTAGGTTAGGTTAGGTTAGGTTAGGTTAGGTTAGGTTAGGTTAGGTTAGGTTAGGTTAGGTTAGGTTAGGTTAGGTTAGGTTAGGTTAGGTTAGGTTAGGTTAGGTTAGGTTAGGTTAGGTTAGGTTAGGTTAGGTTAGGTTAGGTTAGGTTAGGTTAGGTTAGGTTAGGTTAGGTTAGGTTAGGTTAGGTTAGGTTAGGTTAGGTTAGGTTAGGTTAGGTTAGGTTAGGTTAGGTTAGGTTAGGTTAGGTTAGGTTAGGTTAGGTTAGGTTAGGTTAGGTTAGGTTAGGTTAGGTTAGGTTAGGTTAGGTTAGGTTAGGTTAGGTTAGGTTAGGTTAGGTTAGGTTAGGTTAGGTTAGGTTAGGTTAGGTTAGGTTAGGTTAGGTTAGGTTAGGTTAGGTTAGGTTAGGTTAGGTTAGGTTAGGTTAGGTTAGGTTAGGTTAGGTTAGGTTAGGTTAGGTTAGGTTAGGTTAGGTTAGGTTAGGTTAGGTTAGGTTAGGTTAGGTTAGGTTAGGTTAGGTTAGGTTAGGTTAGGTTAGGTTAGGTTAGGTTAGGTTAGGTTAGGTTAGGTTAGGTTAGGTTAGGTTAGGTTAGGTTAGGTTAGGTTAGGTTAGGTTAGGTTAGGTTAGGTTAGGTTAGGTTAGGTTAGGTTAGGTTAGGTTAGGTTAGGTTAGGTTAGGTTAGGTTAGGTTAGGTTAGGTTAGGTTAGGTTAGGTTAGGTTAGGTTAGGTTAGGTTAGGTTAGGTTAGGTTAGGTTAGGTTAGGTTAGGTTAGGTTAGGTTAGGTTAGGTTAGGTTAGGTTAGGTTAGGTTAGGTTAGGTTAGGTTAGGTTAGGTTAGGTTAGGTTAGGTTAGGTTAGGTTAGGTTAGGTTAGGTTAGGTTAGGTTAGGTTAGGTTAGGTTAGGTTAGGTTAGGTTAGGTTAGGTTAGGTTAGGTTAGGTTAGGTTAGGTTAGGTTAGGTTAGGTTAGGTTAGGTTAGGTTAGGTTAGGTTAGGTTAGGTTAGGTTAGGTTAGGTTAGGTTAGGTTAGGTTAGGTTAGGTTAGGTTAGGTTAGGTTAGGTTAGGTTAGGTTAGGTTAGGTTAGGTTAGGTTAGGTTAGGTTAGGTTAGGTTAGGTTAGGTTAGGTTAGGTTAGGTTAGGTTAGGTTAGGTTAGGTTAGGTTAGGTTAGGTTAGGTTAGGTTAGGTTAGGTTAGGTTAGGTTAGGTTAGGTTAGGTTAGGTTAGGTTAGGTTAGGTTAGGTTAGGTTAGGTTAGGTTAGGTTAGGTTAGGTTAGGTTAGGTTAGGTTAGGTTAGGTTAGGTTAGGTTAGGTTAGGTTAGGTTAGGTTAGGTTAGGTTAGGTTAGGTTAGGTTAGGTTAGGTTAGGTTAGGTTAGGTTAGGTTAGGTTAGGTTAGGTTAGGTTAGGTTAGGTTAGGTTAGGTTAGGTTAGGTTAGGTTAGGTTAGGTTAGGTTAGGTTAGGTTAGGTTAGGTTAGGTTAGGTTAGGTTAGGTTAGGTTAGGTTAGGTTAGGTTAGGTTAGGTTAGGTTAGGTTAGGTTAGGTTAGGTTAGGTTAGGTTAGGTTAGGTTAGGTTAGGTTAGGTTAGGTTAGGTTAGGTTAGGTTAGGTTAGGTTAGGTTAGGTTAGGTTAGGTTAGGTTAGGTTAGGTTAGGTTAGGTTAGGTTAGGTTAGGTTAGGTTAGGTTAGGTTAGGTTAGGTTAGGTTAGGTTAGGTTAGGTTAGGTTAGGTTAGGTTAGGTTAGGTTAGGTTAGGTTAGGTTAGGTTAGGTTAGGTTAGGTTAGGTTAGGTTAGGTTAGGTTAGGTTAGGTTAGGTTAGGTTAGGTTAGGTTAGGTTAGGTTAGGTTAGGTTAGGTTAGGTTAGGTTAGGTTAGGTTAGGTTAGGTTAGGTTAGGTTAGGTTAGGTTAGGTTAGGTTAGGTTAGGTTAGGTTAGGTTAGGTTAGGTTAGGTTAGGTTAGGTTAGGTTAGGTTAGGTTAGGTTAGGTTAGGTTAGGTTAGGTTAGGTTAGGTTAGGTTAGGTTAGGTTAGGTTAGGTTAGGTTAGGTTAGGTTAGGTTAGGTTAGGTTAGGTTAGGTTAGGTTAGGTTAGGTTAGGTTAGGTTAGGTTAGGTTAGGTTAGGTTAGGTTAGGTTAGGTTAGGTTAGGTTAGGTTAGGTTAGGTTAGGTTAGGTTAGGTTAGGTTAGGTTAGGTTAGGTTAGGTTAGGTTAGGTTAGGTTAGGTTAGGTTAGGTTAGGTTAGGTTAGGTTAGGTTAGGTTAGGTTAGGTTAGGTTAGGTTAGGTTAGGTTAGGTTAGGTTAGGTTAGGTTAGGTTAGGTTAGGTTAGGTTAGGTTAGGTTAGGTTAGGTTAGGTTAGGTTAGGTTAGGTTAGGTTAGGTTAGGTTAGGTTAGGTTAGGTTAGGTTAGGTTAGGTTAGGTTAGGTTAGGTTAGGTTAGGTTAGGTTAGGTTAGGTTAGGTTAGGTTAGGTTAGGTTAGGTTAGGTTAGGTTAGGTTAGGTTAGGTTAGGTTAGGTTAGGTTAGGTTAGGTTAGGTTAGGTTAGGTTAGGTTAGGTTAGGTTAGGTTAGGTTAGGTTAGGTTAGGTTAGGTTAGGTTAGGTTAGGTTAGGTTAGGTTAGGTTAGGTTAGGTTAGGTTAGGTTAGGTTAGGTTAGGTTAGGTTAGGTTAGGTTAGGTTAGGTTAGGTTAGGTTAGGTTAGGTTAGGTTAGGTTAGGTTAGGTTAGGTTAGGTTAGGTTAGGTTAGGTTAGGTTAGGTTAGGTTAGGTTAGGTTAGGTTAGGTTAGGTTAGGTTAGGTTAGGTTAGGTTAGGTTAGGTTAGGTTAGGTTAGGTTAGGTTAGGTTAGGTTAGGTTAGGTTAGGTTAGGTTAGGTTAGGTTAGGTTAGGTTAGGTTAGGTTAGGTTAGGTTAGGTTAGGTTAGGTTAGGTTAGGTTAGGTTAGGTTAGGTTAGGTTAGGTTAGGTTAGGTTAGGTTAGGTTAGGTTAGGTTAGGTTAGGTTAGGTTAGGTTAGGTTAGGTTAGGTTAGGTTAGGTTAGGTTAGGTTAGGTTAGGTTAGGTTAGGTTAGGTTAGGTTAGGTTAGGTTAGGTTAGGTTAGGTTAGGTTAGGTTAGGTTAGGTTAGGTTAGGTTAGGTTAGGTTAGGTTAGGTTAGGTTAGGTTAGGTTAGGTTAGGTTAGGTTAGGTTAGGTTAGGTTAGGTTAGGTTAGGTTAGGTTAGGTTAGGTTAGGTTAGGTTAGGTTAGGTTAGGTTAGGTTAGGTTAGGTTAGGTTAGGTTAGGTTAGGTTAGGTTAGGTTAGGTTAGGTTAGGTTAGGTTAGGTTAGGTTAGGTTAGGTTAGGTTAGGTTAGGTTAGGTTAGGTTAGGTTAGGTTAGGTTAGGTTAGGTTAGGTTAGGTTAGGTTAGGTTAGGTTAGGTTAGGTTAGGTTAGGTTAGGTTAGGTTAGGTTAGGTTAGGTTAGGTTAGGTTAGGTTAGGTTAGGTTAGGTTAGGTTAGGTTAGGTTAGGTTAGGTTAGGTTAGGTTAGGTTAGGTTAGGTTAGGTTAGGTTAGGTTAGGTTAGGTTAGGTTAGGTTAGGTTAGGTTAGGTTAGGTTAGGTTAGGTTAGGTTAGGTTAGGTTAGGTTAGGTTAGGTTAGGTTAGGTTAGGTTAGGTTAGGTTAGGTTAGGTTAGGTTAGGTTAGGTTAGGTTAGGTTAGGTTAGGTTAGGTTAGGTTAGGTTAGGTTAGGTTAGGTTAGGTTAGGTTAGGTTAGGTTAGGTTAGGTATAGGTTAGGTTAGGTTAGGTTAGGTTAGGTTAGGTTAGGTTAGGTTAGGTTAGGTTAGGTTAGGTTAGGTTAGGTTAGGTTAGGTTAGGTTAGGTTAGGTTAGGTTAGGTTAGGTTAGGTTAGGTTAGGTTAGGTTAGGTTAGGTTAGGTTAGGTTAGGTTAGGTTAGGTTAGGTTAGGTTAGGTTAGGTTAGGTTAGGTTAGGTTAGGTTAGGTTAGGTTAGGTTAGGTTAGGTTAGGTTAGGTTAGGTTAGGTTAGGTTAGGTTAGGTTAGGTTAGGTTAGGTTAGGTTAGGTTAGGTTAGGTTAGGTTAGGTTAGGTTAGGTTAGGTTAGGTTAGGTTAGGTTAGGTTAGGTTAGGTTAGGTTAGGTTAGGTTAGGTTAGGTTAGGTTAGGTTAGGTTAGGTTAGGTTAGGTTAGGTTAGGTTAGGTTAGGTTAGGTTAGGTTAGGTTAGGTTAGGTTAGGTTAGGTTAGGTTAGGTTAGGTTAGGTTAGGTTAGGTTAGGTTAGGTTAGGTTAGGTTAGGTTAGGTTAGGTTAGGTTAGGTTAGGTTAGGTTAGGTTAGGTTAGGTTAGGTTAGGTTAGGTTAGGTTAGGTTAGGTTAGGTTAGGTTAGGTTAGGTTAGGTTAGGTTAGGTTAGGTTAGGTTAGGTTAGGTTAGGTTAGGTTAGGTTAGGTTAGGTTAGGTTAGGTTAGGTTAGGTTAGGTTAGGTTAGGTTAGGTTAGGTTAGGTTAGGTTAGGTTAGGTTAGGTTAGGTTAGGTTAGGTTAGGTTAGGTTAGGTTAGGTTAGGTTAGGTTAGGTTAGGTTAGGTTAGGTTAGGTTAGGTTAGGTTAGGTTAGGTTAGGTTAGGTTAGGTTAGGTTAGGTTAGGTTAGGTTAGGTTAGGTTAGGTTAGGTTAGGTTAGGTTAGGTTAGGTTAGGTTAGGTTAGGTTAGGTTAGGTTAGGTTAGGTTAGGTTAGGTTAGGTTAGGTTAGGTTAGGTTAGGTTAGGTTAGGTTAGGTTAGGTTAGGTTAGGTTAGGTTAGGTTAGGTTAGGTTAGGTTAGGTTAGGTTAGGTTAGGTTAGGTTAGGTTAGGTTAGGTTAGGTTAGGTTAGGTTAGGTTAGGTTAGGTTAGGTTAGGTTAGGTTAGGTTAGGTTAGGTTAGGTTAGGTTAGGTTAGGTTAGGTTAGGTTAGGTTAGGTTAGGTTAGGTTAGGTTAGGTTAGGTTAGGTTAGGTTAGGTTAGGTTAGGTTAGGTTAGGTTAGGTTAGGTTAGGTTAGGTTAGGTTAGGTTAGGTTAGGTTAGGTTAGGTTAGGTTAGGTTAGGTTAGGTTAGGTTAGGTTAGGTTAGGTTAGGTTAGGTTAGGTTAGGTTAGGTTAGGTTAGGTTAGGTTAGGTTAGGTTAGGTTAGGTTAGGTTAGGTTAGGTTAGGTTAGGTTAGGTTAGGTTAGGTTAGGTTAGGTTAGGTTAGGTTAGGTTAGGTTAGGTTAGGTTAGGTTAGGTTAGGTTAGGTTAGGTTAGGTTAGGTTAGGTTAGGTTAGGTTAGGTTAGGTTAGGTTAGGTTAGGTTAGGTTAGGTTAGGTTAGGTTAGGTTAGGTTAGGTTAGGTTAGGTTAGGTTAGGTTAGGTTAGGTTAGGTTAGGTTAGGTTAGGTTAGGTTAGGTTAGGTTAGGTTAGGTTAGGTTAGGTTAGGTTAGGTTAGGTTAGGTTAGGTTAGGTTAGGTTAGGTTAGGTTAGGTTAGGTTAGGTTAGGTTAGGTTAGGTTAGGTTAGGTTAGGTTAGGTTAGGTTAGGTTAGGTTAGGTTAGGTTAGGTTAGGTTAGGTTAGGTTAGGTTAGGTTAGGTTAGGTTAGGTTAGGTTAGGTTAGGTTAGGTTAGGTTAGGTTAGGTTAGGT